>OX387268.1:54571828-55790105 GCA_947562075.1 Orthosia gracilis
TTTTATATGGCCATAAAAATATAAAATTGTTTAAAAAATACAGTGATATCCATAACATAAATACTAGGAACAAACACAAATTTGTAGTACCTGCAACAAGGCTCACGAAAATAGGTGGCTCGTTTAGATGTCAATGTGTGCGCTTTTATAATAAGCTTCCAAGCCACGTACAAGATCTAAGTCTTAATAAATTCAAAACATTCATTAAACGTAAGTTGTGCCAGAAAGCGTTTTATACAATTAAAGATTACATTGAGGACAAACAGGCTTGGGATTGAGCTGCTCCAATTAATTTTGTTTTTTTTTTATATTTTGCACCATGAATTTTCTTTTTTTTTCTTTTTTTGTTTTCTTGCAATGACAAGAATATTTACTTTTTAAAGTATTATATTATTTTATTTTAATTGTTGTGAATGTGAAGACTATGTGGATCATACTTTTTGTTTGTTTTTAATTTTAATTTATCTAAGTTAGTTTTAATCATGGTCTGGCAGTTTGAGTAGTTTGTGCGGCCTACCCGAATGTCCTTTCTTTGGTATTGTTCGTCGAATCGTTGAGCTCCTTAATTTCTGAGTTGAGCTGCACGGTTATTGACAAATGCGTGCACTGACTGGACAGGTCCACTCAATCTGGCTGGTTCTTTCCTCAAAAGACCATTTCAGACTTCAGTCTGCATGGTCATCACATGATCTAACCAAGATTTTGTCTGGACTTTAAAAGAGACTGTGACCTCTGAGTTTGTTTCGGCCTTGCTTCTCAGAGTAGTCAGATAGGAAACGCCGACTTCATCTAGTTTTAAAAATATGATCGACATGTAAAAGTGTTTGTACAAACCTACTTACAGAAATAAATCATTTATCATTTATCATGACACGTCCCAGCAGTGGCGGTTGTCCTCTCTCTTTGATGGGAACTAATGTTCCCTCTGCCAGCTGTCCTGTAGACGACGTCCATTTTGTCTTAAGGGCCTTCCGCCGCTTTAGTGCCGCAAAATGATTACTTTCTAAAGCATAATCCTTAGTGACGGCTAGGTTAAAAGGTTTGAAAGAAATATGTATTTATTTTTAATTCATGTATATTATTTTTGAAACAAGGTTATTTCGTGTAACTAATAGTTTTGCTTTGAAAAATTATTAACAACACGATATTTTTTCGCAACTTTTGTATATTCCTCCAAAACGACTTGGATGTTTAAAACTATTTTTACACAGAAAAATTGATGGCTGGAATTTCTACATAACTGAAATAGCATATGTAAATCAAATAATATTTTGCAAACAAAACTGTCCAAAAGGAAGTTCAATATTGAGATTTTGGCTCCGAGCGGGCGCACAGCCAGTACTGCGATAACATTGGGCGTATATATCGCCTTAAGCTGGAGCAGAAAAATATATTCTGTATAAGTATTTAAGTGGAAACGCTTCCAAAAATTTCCTTTGTATGCTCCACTTGAGAACACTCCAAGCGGCTGATGTTTGTGTCAATCAACTAGTGTCACACTTTTTTGACCATGTCTATATGATGGCCAGGCAGAGAACGTTTAGTGCAGTTCTAAATGTCTATGGTACCAGAGGTCAGTCGGTCACCTAAAAAATCCTGCTCCTATTCACCTCTTATTCTCTTGAAACTCTGTACTACGTTAGGACAGCCCCAGCAGCCTAATTGCGTGAGTTCGGCAAAGCAAAGCGTTTTACCCCATCTATCGACCAATCACATAGACGGAAATCCACATCGCGTCTTTCATCTCGCATGTGATTGGTAGATTGATGGCGGTCAAACTCTTTGCCTTATCGAATTTCCTTACGCATTTAGCCTGCAGGTCAAAGTATTACCACATAACGTGCATCTGGCGCATTTTTCGGGAGCCACACCTAAGGAAAAGGCATAAAATCATGTAAAAAGGATAATAACTTCTTCAGGTTCGGCAGGTTCCTCCTCAGGTTCGTCAAGTTCTTCGGATTCATATACTACCTCGCCTTCCTTAGCATCAACTTCGTCTATCGAAATTAAGTCGACGTTATCGTATGATTAAAAGTATCTGGACAGGAGCAAATTATTTATCTTTTCGACATACTTTGACCGTCTTCGAAGGGCCATAGATTAGTCCCTATAGGGTTTTTAGATATGCGGTTGCAAATTTAATGAACTTTTAAAAAGTAAGCAATTTTGTTGGTAAAAAATCGCATAGTATTTTAGCAAAAAATCCCAAAATTTTGTGCTGATAAAATAAAATCATGAAAACTAATTTTTTTAGGGTATTTCGACTTCATTTTAACCGACTTATCAAAAAGGAGGAGGTTCTATGTTCGACATCGTGTATGTTTCTTTTTTTTTTATATTTGTTCACCGATATCTCCGTCAATTGTGAACCGATTTTGAAAATTCTTTTTTTGTTTGAACGAGTGTTTCGAAATTGGTCCTATTTTAATTTGGTGAAGATCTGATGAAGAACTTCGAAGATATACAACAGAACTCTTCAATAAAAACGGGAAATCTCTCGGGATTGCTGCAATCGCATGTCTGTTTATTGTTTATACCATTTCATAACATAACATCACGCCAGTATGCTCTTGAGAGGTACGCAGATGTGTACAGTTCACCTTAATACACTCTCATTTCACCGGTTATGATCAAGTTTCATGGCATTCGGATAATCTATTCTGGCATTAAGATAACTTACTAAACAACTTGCCTATTAGGTAGGTACAACTAAAAAGTGTAAAATAAAAACTTTTTACAAAAGATACTACCGACTTCCAAATAAGAAAACTACAAAGTAACTTTATTTTTGGAAGTCGGTGTCCGTAACGCAAAAAAACGGCTACCTACGAAAGACACCGTCTTCCAAAAAGAAAGTTATTTTTCATTTTGTAGTTTTCTTATTTGGAAGTCGGTAGTATTTTTTTGTAAAAAAGTTTTTATTTAAAGTGGTAATGTTTTATTTTCTCGTCTATCCCGTGACGTGGGGTAGCATTGGATAGGCCATTCATTTTTCGATTCAGAGTTGCGTAAAATTAAGCTTAAAACTGCTATTTTTTGTTAAGAGTCGTGTCCCACTGCCAGCTAAATGGTTGTTTTTGGATATGTGAAAAAATTCACGGCTGTAGTAGTATATTATGTAACGAAATTAAAAGAAAAACTATCACATCTAAGTAGGCTTAACTAGTTTACTTATTATAGTAGACCAACATATAAAATTTACTTGGAAAAGTAAAAAAAGATCTTTTCGCTAGAGCAATACAAAGTGTTTCGATTTCCATGTATGAACTTCAGTAATTTAACCTATGATGTTGGTAAGTAAGTAAGTAAGTAAATTTTATTTGGTGAATGTAGCTGTTTGTAAGCAACCCTCGGTGCGAGAATCCGACTCGAACTTTGCCGTTTTTTGTGTCGATTTCAACTGGGCTATCTGCCCGCAGACGCCATTTGGTCAAAAGCGCGCATGTTTTGTTTATGTTGATGGAAATATGTGCATTACTTTTATATAGGGGTCAATGTGTGTAAATTTTTAGACAGATGCTTCGCTTGGGCTCTATATGAGTACTTTTTGACCCTAATTGCTTATCCGACGCGAGAGCAGACCATGAAAACAAGTAAATAAAACGACAAAGTATATTTTTCCAAACCCTTTATTAGGTACCACAACTGTAAAATATCAAGCTTGTAGGTAATCAGTGTTTTTTACATTTTGTGAGTTCAAGACAAAGGCGCAGTTCACCTCAATTCTACGTGCAGTATTTTAAATAATATAAACATGGCTCCCTTTTCCCAATGAAACCTACCTAACTGTGCACACAACACACTAGAGTACCGATACTTCTTCGATAAACAATTGGTATAGTTGTCTAAGTACAGTCAATACAGGGTTACTTCAAAATTAAATGGCATCTTTCAAAGGTGGAAAGTACTCAAAAAATTTTTAACATTTTTTTACTAGGGACCCCATACTCAATCGATCTGCCTAGCCTTTTCCCAACTATATTGGGGTCGGCTTCCATTCTTACCAGATTCAGCTGAGCACTAGTGTTTTACGTGGAGCGACTGCCTATCTGACCTCCACAACCCAGTAACTAGGTAACACGGTACCCCTTGGCAAGACTGGTGTCCGATCCAAAGCTTCTTACTACCCGTAACGACTGTCAAAGATCTTCAAATAACAGCCGGGACCAACGGCTTAACGTGCTTTCCGAGGCACGGAGGAAACTCGGTATGTTAAAATGGTCACCCGTCCACGGACCGACCTCGTCAAGCGTTGCTTAACCTTGAAGATCGACCCGTGTGGCTGTTATTATTTAGCCACGAGCTCCTCTAGGGACCCTATACTCCTAACTCCGAAAATGACAAAAAATCTTTGGGTGTTCAGAAATATAAGTTTGCTCAACTCTATAAAATGTAGAGCACCGCTAATTTTTGTATTAGGCTCAATTTACATTGCCGTGGAATGGAACGGAAGCGATTTTTTGCAACGAAATTGTCATTGCATAATGAACTTTATTTCAAATGTGTAACGTACAAAGTAATTACAAGCCAATAAGCGGGCGTCGGTCGGTACGGCGGTGTCAAGCGTCTACGAAACAGGATGTGTACGTCCCTCAAGGCGAACGCGAGAATTGTCGCAAATTCGCGCGCCTTCTCGCGCAATGAAGAGAAATTGACGCTTCCGTTCCATTCCATTCAGCGGCAATGTAAATTGAGCCTTACGGTTTCTATATTGGTTCCATTGTAATAGTTAAAAGTTTCATTATGTTTTATGTTCACGAGTACTTTCACCCACTAAAAGATTTCCAATCTTAATATTAGTCTCCCTGTTTAGTTAGAAAACATTTACCATGGACTCAGGAGCCATAAGGTGAGTACTACTTTTACATAAACCATTATATAAATAACACTCATTGAGGTAAGGTTTCGAGACAGTAATATATTGATCAGCTGTTACTTATTGCGCCAATAACCTACCAATTCTAAATTTAAACCCGGTTATAGGGCCCGGCACGTTAAGTTGGCAAGGTTTTGGCGTAGTGGGGGTAAGTTCGCGCATATTCCACGAACTGAACCAACCACCATAAAGAGCGAACGGAACGTGGATGCGACACGATTGGTCATTCGATCCTTGTGTCAACTGACCAACCAATAGCGCGCTCGGAACTGTCCTAAACGTTCCCCCATCCTGCTTCACTGCCAAAGATACCTTTAAAACTACTTCTGCGCATCTCGCCAACTTACGTGCCGGGGATTATACTGGAAAGAAATTATGAACGCGTTGAAAGTTAATTCAATCAAACACAGCGACTAACGTGCGTTTGACAATGTTCTTGAAGTTCGATAATTTTCGTTCCAGAAACGCCTCTTATTTTACATAAAAAATATAACTATTTATCAATAAAAAGAGTGCAACAATTTTAATCAAACGGGTCTAGCTGCAATTACTTAACGATTCGTTTACTTGCTAGGATCAATTAGCATAACTTTTGTGTCCATTCTAAAAAAATATTTCTGTAAATAATATAACTCTGATTTTTCTGGACATGATATTTTAACAAAATAAACAAATCGTAATGGATAGCACTACAAACCTTTTTCGAGACACTTCTGTTCAAGACATAGTTGATAAAAATAATAATTTATCTATATAACTTTACCGCTTAACAATATGGTAACCAGAAAGCTAGGCACTTAGTGAGAATCAGAATTACAACTACATTAAAGGTAAAAACTATTTAATATCTAATATAAATACAATTCACTTACGTATTTGATAATTTTTGTATTGTTTTTAACGCAGCAACATTTTTAAGTTGCGTTTCTGCTGTAGCAAAGACAATCGCCACAAATGGGGTATCATAGACGACTAAAACTTTAAGTGTATCTGTGGAGTCTCTCCACAGACAATGACCGACCTTCTTTATTGCGCCAGAGTTCGTGTGGCTGAATATTGGGCGAAATACACAATTTGAACTAGTTTAATAACTTTTGTATTTATAATAATATTTATTTATTTTTCATGAATAAGAGACAACCATACAGAGTAACTAATAATTAACACAAAATAGATAAAAATCGTTTAAAGTAATTTTGACAATAAAACTTTAGGCAGGTCAACTGTTGGAGAATGTGAAAAGGTAGATTGTAAAAATGGTTTAGTTGTCTTTGATGTGATTCGCCCTATCCTATTTGCTATGGAAATGCTAAAAAGAAGTAGTATTTTTAGTTATATTACTGAAAGTATCTTATACACATTGCATCAGATTAGGACCTTAAGGTCTAAAGTACCTTCAAGTAAATATATGAGGGAAATCAGCGTATGATCATGAAACACGCATTGTTATGATACAACCATAAAATGTTCATAAAAATATATAAATACACATTTACATAAAATTTCTTAATAAAAATCACGACGCATCATCGATGGAAACTTTTCTGAAAAAATAATTCGCGCATAATATTCACAGCGGATCTTTGTGTCTCTGATGTTGGCTGCAAGACTCTGCGCAGTAGCTATTTTTGTGTCAATGTTGAAGGTGAAGATAGCATTGTACAACTGCCTCTTTCACCCGCTTACGTTTTTCGCATCGTCCTATCTCGCTTACTGTATGCAGTATATATACTCGATGACAATATGTTTCTTGCGCAATGGTTCGCAGAGCCAACTTCAGAGACACAAAGATCCGCTGTGACTACTACACACTGGCTTTTAAAATGACTGGATATGCATGGAATGTGCCCTTAGTTATTAGTTTACCTAATTTATTTGAAATATCTTTCTATGTTAAGCAATCTACTAACATGATTAATGAGAAAGTAGGTACAAACTGCCTATAAGGCTAGTGTTTCTATAATAAGCATGTTTAATTGATTATTTAGTGTCACCAAAGATTTTTTTAACAAAATGTTAAAATTTTAAATATGTGTCGCCTTACAGTGAAAACTTTTAAAGTATCTAATTAATCTTTTTTAAATAAAAGAGCAAACTTAAAATAAACCTTCAACGGTCATAATTATTTTCATTTCTTTCCATTCTTTTACACCTGATTCAGGTGTAGCGAACGTTGAGGGGTATAATTATATTAAGTTAGAGATAAGTATCTGATATTCCATTTTTCAAATATTTTTTGTATTTCGGCCAAGTTGCAATTTGTGAGTTTTCGCTGTACGGGGATGACATTTAAATGATTTTATATCCTAAGATTACAAAGATAGGCACTCTACAATTTTATATAGATTGAATAAGCAACACAAATCGAGTACATACATTATAAATAATCACACAACGCTAGAAAGGACGGCTACTACATTGGTTAGTTTTTTAAACAAGTTTTTAATAATTTTTTTTAACATTTGTTTACAATTATTATTGAGTAAATTGGAAATGCTAACGAAAATATTGTATTCACACAACCTATTTAATTTCTACTTGAATTCAGAATCTAAAACAATCTACATTATCAAGCAATTACTTAAAAATCTACGTTGGTAGGATGGAGACTAAGTTGATTTTTGTAGTAAAAATGTTCTCAATAATAAATGTCGGATGTTGCATTGAAATTTGAACTTTGTCTTTGATGTCATTAAGTTTGTTACAAAACTCAAGCCATACACGTGCTCTTAGATTCTGAATTGAAGTTCCATGTATACAAACTTGATATCAGATATTAAATCCTATGTACAAAAGTTTAGGCCATGTTTTCATTAAATCTAGATATACAAGCTTCACAGTTAAGTAAACATTACAACAGTTGATTACAATAGTGCATTAACAGATAAGAACGCATTTAATAGATCTTTGGTTCACTACAATGAAAAATATAAATAAACTGCCTGATATTAAAAAATGTCGCTAACTAAGGAAGTAAATGACAAATAATAATAAATAAAATTAAAATCAATGAAACGTTTATGTAAAAAGCAACACAAAACAATATAAAAGTTGAAATTAATACCCAGTTTCTCGAACGAGATTATCACAAAATCAAGGGGTCCAACGCTAAGAAAGAAAATTTAGTTCAAAGAAATACCGCTAGATGTAGCGATATGCACCTATTTGTTATTATATTGTGTGTAAAATTAATATTTTCTGGAATTGAATATAAATATTTTATGTTCTTGTTTAATCAACTCTCCTAAGCTCAAAATTATGGAATATTGGGCACTTAATTCGCATTTCAAAGATTATTTGAACGGATCATTTAAAATTGATGCAAATATATGGCTTGGTTTTAATTTTCTGAGGCATTCCACTCGATTGCTTAAATTTGTATTGTAACACATTTTGGCGCAGTGAAATTGTTAAAACGTGCAAAAAATACTATAAAACAAATCGTCACTGTATTTAAAGATAAAAATGTTCACGAACCGAGTAAACCAACATTTTACTAGTAAGTCGCTACTAACACCATCTATCTATCGCCGTGAAACGAGACCGAACGGGATCGATGTACAAAAAATAATCAGTTTAATCAGACGAAAAACGCTAGCTTCATCGGCATTTTTTTGTTTGTATGGGATGAGGCAACTGTATGCTAGTATTATATTATCTGTGCCAAAAATTATGTGATTGGTTGAATGAATTTTATCAACAGCCAATCTCATCACTTGACTCACGTTTAATTTATGACGTGTCGATAGTTTTTTTCCAGAGACTGGGTGTTAGTATATCACCTGCTAACACAAAATGCAGTTTAAAAATAAATATTGTAACAAATCCCATTTGAAATAACATTAGAAATGTTTCCAAATCTTTACAGTCCGTTCAACCGATTTTGAGTTCTATCCCGTAAACATTTGGATGACATAAAAAGCATAAACCTGTTACCAAAACCAACTGTTTACTACAGCTACCATTTGTCGTATTACCAAAGCAATAGAAGTCAAAATCGGTTGAACGGACTGAAAAAGGGCTAATTTAAACGTCTAATGTTATCGCAAATGGAATATAGATCATATTGGAATGTCCAGCTAGCAACATTATCTACATATAATATCCACAACCAAATTTCACATTATTGGAACATTTCAGCATCTGTATATTTTACGTATACTGTTTTGTATAGTTTATTTAAATACGCGTAAACCTATGCATTACAGCTACATTTTATGTAGAAATTTTAAGTGAAATCGTCCCGCAAATCCAAACTTAAAAATTAATTATGAACAAGCGTAAAATTATTAATATACAGGGTCAAATTAAATATAATAGCGAAACTACACAAACTTTTTATTAATTATAATTGATAGGCTCGCGCTTGACCACTATCTCACCTAATGGTAAGCGATGATGTGGTCGATGGTGAAGCACGCTTGGTCAGAAGCAACCTATTCACTCTTGACTTAAAACCCCGAGGTTGTAGCAATCAGGAAACACAGACTCCAACAGGGAATTCCACTGCTTAGCTGTACGCACAATTAATCTCAAATCCTTTAGTGCGTATAGGTCCACAATGTACCGTTCAAGCCAAAAATTCTACACTTTTAATTTCAACGGCATCAGGAGTTGTTTACTATACGGACCTTGTGGAAACTAGAACAGATTTTCGTGCGTTCAAGCATTTTTGCCATACCTACTATTTGAATCAAATATAGCAGCTCACAAGGACCCATAAATATTAATGCTAATTTTTATCCGTGGTGCTAGGCAACTGTGCTTATCCCAGTTGTAAACGACCCTTTGTGCCTATTGGCCTTGTTTGTTCTGTCTCCTGCTTGATGTGGAGGGAAGTGGAAAATTGTATTGTTTTTCCTACTCCCTCCGCTTTTTTTTTAGATTTAATTTCGTTGTGGGATCCAAGACATTTAAATTCATTCTCTGGGCTGCATTGCCTCGGCACTGTTCTTGTGGTCGCCACTGATGATTCTGGCTTTCAGGAGTTGCAGTGGTTTAGGAATAGTGCGGTGGGATTGTCCCAAATCGTTGCCCCACACTAGGAATTTCTCCTGTATCGTGGGTGCGTTTACAAACATATAAACTCACATACACAAGACACCTAGATCCGAAACAACTAGCTGTAGGCTATACAAATATTTGTTCCGTGCGGGAATCGAACCCCCAACACGTAACACAGCAGCTGATCGCTCAACAACTAATTATAAGCTGGTATAGAATGTGTAGTTTCGCTAAGAAATTTAATTTGACACAACTTTTAGCATCAAATATTTTTAAGTATGTAAATAAGTGCCTACAAATAATCCATCTGTGCATACTAAACTACATTTAAACATTGGTGCCATTGTTTTCTATTCAATCCAATATCAATAAAAAAAAAACATCATTTACATGAAAAACTTTGTTAGTTTTAAAATCACATGCCATGACAAAGTACAAAATTATGTAGTACCATAAATTAATAGTACAAAGGTAATGCTTAGGATTTTTAACGGACAAAGTATTGAAAAACTTGAGATGCCAGCTCATAGACAAACGCTTTTTAATGGAATGGTTTCGATAATCTCGTACCTAACTTATCAAATATTCATATAACTAAAGGTTCATCAAATCCTTTTTACCAAACATTCCAAACTGAAAAAGATCAAACAAAACTGAAGCTGAAATCAAAAGAGCTAGCGAAGACTTAACTCAAGCTAAGTAAATAAGATTCATGCAAATATGAACATAATATCAATAGTTTAAAGTTTATATTCGTATAAAACGCTGGATCACAGTCGCTTATATGAATATACACTTTAACAGCATACGGATAAGATTCATAATCGTATGACACATTTACTGTTAGCTGTAGTAAAATCTTAGCCTTATTTAGTAGTTTTGCAAGGAAAGGTTAGCTCGAAGCCGATAAAAGAATTTAAAAAAATCTTCGAATATAATCCTTTGTCCGTTTCCAACATATTTCTATTACAAACGGCCTATAAATCTTAAAGTAGCACCAGTGCCTCATACTTCGCTGAACCTGGAACAACAGGTGGCTCTGATCCCTGATGCTGTAGTGGAACCGTGCAGGGTCACCGTGTCCGGGTGGTGGAGTAAGCCTAGCTCCTTCTCTGCTTTCTGTTCTAGTTCTACCCATCTGGAAAAACAGAGAGTCGTATGTTTAGTGCTTCAACGTCGTCGACATCATTTATCCCAAAAATATTAATTGCTGGCATTTTTTATTTCTTTGAGAATCTCGGGACCCTAAGGTCCCGGACCTTTGAAAGGCGTACTGGGGGCCAAAACGAACTCGCAGAGGCCTTTTTTGACTTGTTGGATGAAATTTGACTCCAACGGGCAATTATCCCTGTATGCCCTAGTGAGAACCCTAGGAAAATCCCCGGCTGGTGCAGGACTACTGTAGGATATGGAGAAAAAACACATTGGGCTATGGGTTTGGCAGGTTTCGCGGATCGTTTACCTATTATTATTAGTATTATTTAATCCTCTGGATGCGAGACACACAGGATGACGTAACCGATGTAACGACACTTGAGGGCTCTATGTCCAGCAGTGGAACCCTTTCGGCTGAAATGATGATTATGACTGGAAATAGCTGGTCTCCCTAACATCGGCACAACGACTAGTCCAGTGTTTCCCGTATTTTTCGACCTTCAGAAATTCATCGCTCTCCACCTCTCCCTTCCCTCATTATGTGCGTTCGTCACTCCAGAACAGGCATTCCAAAATTATTCAAATTGAACTGATACCGCAGACCCCATAGCAAAATTAATTTAAAAATCCGCTTATTGACTTGCCGAGTCTTTCGTCTTGTACGAGCTTGTGCACGCTTATCGACTTGTTGAATTTTTTAAAAGTTCAACAACGATACTTCTTACTAAAATATTAGTAATTTTTATATTTTTTATTCGCGTGTTTTTTTTCTGCCCTTTCTGCGACCTATGGAATTGTATCACCTATGGAGCTGCACGCATTGCGGTAAAAAAAAACGCGCGGAAATAGTACCGCAAGAAATCTGTGTTTAGCCACAGAATCCACTTGAGCTCTTTGAACAGGTAGAATGAGACAAAAATGGCGCCGAATTTTATCAGCAGTGCGTGTTAGTTAGATTCAGTACGCAGACAAAAATTCGCGCGGCTAGAAATCACAATGCGTGTTAAGCCTTATAACAAGTTGGTACACGTAACACGACATAAACAGTATCTGGAAAGTTTCAAATAAAAACTTGTTGGTCGACCACCAAATCAGTTTTCATTTTTTGTCGACCCCTGGGTAACCGGGGCAAGGGTTCAATATCGAGCACTTTTAGGGCTGCTACTGAGAAAATATATCAGGAAAAACGCAATAACACTTTGCCTGAGCCGGGAACCGATCTCAGTAACTTCTATTCGACAGTATCGCTTTGTAACCACTATACCAACGCGGCAGTTCACTCCAGAACTTACTCAATATTAATAATATCAGCGTGTTACTGTTCTACTGCAGGACAATGGCCTCTTTTTAACCCCCACGGAAAAAGAGGGGTGTTATAAGTTTGACGTGTGTACCTTTGTGTTTGTCTGTCTGTCTGTGGCATCATAGGTCCTAAACGGATGAACCGATTTCGATTTCGTTTTTTTTTTATTTGAAAGGTGACAGAGTGGCTTTATCGAGAGTGTTCAGCTATACTTGATGAAAATCAGCTCAGCCGTTCTTAAGTTATGGGCGTTTTACTGTTTGAATCGAGGTGTTTTCGCAAGATATCGTGTCAAGACATGTTTTATTCAAAATGTAGGTAGTTAATGGTATTATTATTTTATTTATTTCTCTTCTTTACTAACTTACTTTAAGTACTACTAATACTACTGTTAATGGTTTAGCACAAGCATATATTTATATTGTATGTCGTTTTGTGACAATTATGTTTTTATGTTTATGTATCATATTAATGTTTCTTTCTTTCTTTTCTTTCATAATTACGTGTTCAATAGATTGTCGAAGCGTGTCTACTACTAGATAAATTATTTAGCATGAAATAAAAATGTGTCGGGGTTCGTTTTAATTTTTAAAACGAACCCCGACACAAGTTACTGGCATACAATAAGCGAACACGTCTCAGAGTCACATAACTGGCAACACACACTGGTCATAAACTTTCGCCTTGAGATACTGCGGTAAATTGGTCGAAAAGATACCGCGCAACTGCCCGAACGCCGCCCAGCCGAGTCAAAATCAACCTTTTTCTCTACCCAACTTGTGTACCCAAAGAGTGTGTTGCCAGTAATTACCTATGGGACCGAGACGTGGCCGCTCACAATGGGCCTTATCAGAAAGCTTAAAGTCACCCAAAGGGCAATGGATGAAAGGCTATATTCGGCGTTTCCTTGCATGATCGCATAGCCAATAGGGCTGAAAAGTTCTGGAATGGCGACCGCGAACCGGAAGACGATGCCTTGGAAGGCACACTAGGTGCACCAATGACCTGGTTAATGCGCTGGATGCGAGAAGCACGGGATCGGTCAATGTGGCGACGCTTGGGGGGAGGCCTATGTCCAGCAGTGGACGTCTTTCAGCTGAATTGATAATGATGAAGTAATACAAAGAAGGCGTGAATTAACCACCACCGCTTCATCAAGGCGAGTAGACGATTTCAAACTTATATTAACTTACACGATATTTCTATGCCAATAGATTTATAGGCACAAGCTAGTCTATCTTTCACAGAAACAATAAAACATTGTGTAAATATGATTCAATTCAGTGTCATATAAATTGGACATTGTTTTTTTTTTTTGTATTCATCCATTGGCTTCTCCCGCTTCACCCAGGGCGTGTCAGACTTTTACTGACTAACACCCACCCGTGTTCCTTCAGTTGCTGGTGTCAGGGCCGCGGTAACTCTCTTTCAAATTTATCCGCGACCCAGACAGGCATGGGCGCGATTTAACATTACCAGCGCACTGAATTTATCGAGTAATTTAACTATTAGGAACTAGGACGTTTAACCACAATAACACACAACAACCAGGCAATGTTTACAAAGCGAAGGATAAGCCTAAACTGTTTACACAAGTATATAAAGATAAGAACGGTGAAGTTGTTCCGTCATCGGAGTATCTTTACGCAAATTTGTTCAATATAGGCTTGTCCATGTTCGTTGACCCAAATGTCCAAAATAGCAATCTTGGTTAAAATACACAAAATGTTTTTTAGTCTTACTATACACATCCAATTTGTGACTGGCTGAGGCCCGGTTTCTCGACACTAAATCATCGCAAAATGAATGTGACACATTCAGAATGTAAAGTTAAAATTAATCCATGCCGATTCCAAAATCATTTCGAGATTTTCGATTTGTAAGCCTTATTTTTCTATTTTTAAGTCTTAAAATTTAAAGATCGTTTTTATTTTGACAAAAATTCTTAAAATCACATGACTAACCCTCTCAATGACGTCATAGAGTATCTTATAACGGAAACTCTCAGTGCCTCTTGTAATAAAATACTTAAGGCCTCGAAAATCTTAATTCAGAGTTAGTTGCTAACACGAGGTTAAATTGTCAGTTCGTCATACAATATTGTCAATTTAACCTCGTGTTAGCAACTAGCTTTGAGTTAAGTTTTTCATGCAAATGGGCCATTATTTTGTACATGTCAAGCGTTAATGTCAACGTCAAGTCGAACAAAAAGCACTGCAGCTTGGAAGACGAAATATTCAAATTAGTTGCTTAAAATAGCTTAATCTATAAATTAAAAAAAATAAAGAAAATACCTGAAAAATACTTTACATATCGAATTGTCAAGCTCGCGTTATCTGCTGTGATTGGTTGAATGAAATTTTACCAGCCAATCACAGCAGATAACCGGCGATTAATCGTCGATTACGTTAACAGCCCCCGTTAATAGTCGAGTTTTGAGAAACCGAGGCCGAGGTGCTTGTGGCTAAATAATAACAGCCGTACATGTCTACCAGTACTTCGAGGTTAAGCAACACTTGCCGAGATCGGTCCATGGATGGGTGAACATTCATTACTAAGCTGACTCTTGCCTTGCAAGTTAAGTAGTAAGTGTCGAACGAATTTCACCCGTAATGACTGCCAAAGATTCAGATCTGGGTTCATCCTGTCTCCATCAACGAAGTGACGGGCCCCGTCCGAAAGTACTCCGAAACTTCGGAGTGGAAAAAACCAGCGTTAAGTTCATTTTTTCATTCGGGTAAAAACATATCGGGCATTCTTTCATTCTTAATTCGGGCCCCGAACGAATCATCCGTCGGTGATACGAAGGTGCTTAGGAAGTAGACCCTCTGATTCCAGTCTTGTCAAGGGGTAACGAACTATCGAGTTACCCAGTTACTGGGTTGTGGTGATCAGATAGATCCGGTTAGACTGGAAACCGACCCTAACATAGTATGAGGTCAGCAATGTGATGTGAGAACTACCAAACTCCAATATTGGCCAGTTAATGCTTTACAACTATTTTGTGCGCCTGCGCTGCCCACCCTTTTGCGCTAAACACCGCTTGCAATAGGGTAGTTTACTGAAAATATTTTATTGTCCGTCAGATAGATTAATAAAAACTATTAGTAACGTATTTTTTCTTTTGACACGTAAACATAAATTGATGACGTTGAAATAACGTATGACGTCACGCCGTTAGTAAACTTTATACTGCCTCAGTGTCGTCACAAGCCCCCACTTCTGAACTTTGATGCGCTTTATATTTGTAATTTTTATTGATTTGGTAAAGCAAAAAATACGTGTCCAATATTATTTGATAATCACACTGACGGACTAAATAGAATTATTATTTCTCTACCCAGGAAACATCTCTATTTTTTCATATTTCACGAGACTGCGCTTTTCTGTACGTTTTATTGTTCTTCTTATCGACCTTATAAAACATTCAAGGTTTTTAACTCACCTCTGTACAGCCATAGAGAACGCTTCGACGACATTGTTATCGCTCTTCGCAGAGGTCTCGATGTACGTCGCGATCTTGTTCTCGTCGCACCACTGCTTCAGCTGGTCGTAGGACACCTCTCTATCTTTTGAAGATACGTCGGACTGAAACAGATATACGGGAATATTAAGATTTTTGTAAGCCTATATGTCTGTATGCGTGTAAGACACATGCCTCCTCTCAGTGATAGAGACCGGGCCGAAATTTTCCACGCAAGCCCATTGCTGGTTGCTAGATGTCACATGCCTTCGAATTTTTAGTTCTAGGACATGCCGGTTTCCTCACGATGTTTTCTTACAACGTTTTGAGGGCGGTGGTGGTGAAATTAGTTACACAAATCTGCCTGGGTTCAAATGGTTCAAACTCATAATTTGAACCATTTGAACCCATTTTTTTTTTGACATTTATGTTTGTTTTTGTATTTCTTGGCTTTTTTTTTGTGGACTTTCTGAAAGTATTTAATTGATTTATTTTGACATTCTTGTATTGATTTGATTCTGACATTAGCCTATTTTTATTTTTATATTTTTTGTCTTTTCTGAGATGTTTCACTATTTTGGTTTTGACATTGCAGTTTTCACTGAAAATTAATTAATTGTCATGAAAATAATAACAATATTGATTTATTCAACACTAATTCTTAACATAATTTTGATATAATATTGTGAAATTAATGATAAAACATTTGTACGCCTAATGGCAAAGCATAGAGAACTTACAAAACTGTAACATCTCACACACCTGTGTATCTGCAACCTATGTTTACAAATAAAGAATCTGAATCTGAATAACCTACAACGACTCAGTAAGCCGTAGTCAGATCTACTGGGTCAATACTGCTCTTTTTGTTCAGTACAAGCGGTAAAGTGGAGGAAGAAAAGGTCCGAAAACTCTTGCAAAACTTAGCACAAAGCTGGTAACAAAGGCATTATTACCGACTCACAAAAAAAGGAGGTTATCAATTCGACATATTTGTATATAATATTGTTGGAATCGCGCAATATTCACATATGTTATTATTAAGCTAATAAGCTATAATACTATGTAAGCTTCTAAACACGTGTGCCGAATTTCATAAGTGTATGCATGTATGTTTGTTCACGCATATCGCCGAAACTAGTAATCTTATCGTGATCATTAATTTGTATTGGATTAAGTATCTTTCAACTTAGGGAACAGTACAAGTTTCATTAAAATCGGCTCAGCAGTTTTCAAGATATGGAACATACAACCGAACTCCTTAACGATAAACAGCACGAATGTGTAAATTAAGTTATTATGGGTATTTTGTCAATTCTTTAGGTACCTTAGTGAGCAAATGCTATGACTCACTTTTTAGTGATGGAGTTCGAAGGATGGAGTACCAAAACTAAAAAGAGAAAAATAAATACTTTTACACAAAAAAAATAACCGACTTCCGAAGCAAAACGCAAAAAGAGCAAAAATAACAATCGTTTCGCAAGTCGATGTCGCAAAACGACAAATAAAATACGTACCAAAGACTCCGTTCCGAAACGAAAGTTATTTTAGCTCTTTTTATTTAGTATTTTGCTTTAGGAGTTGGTTATTTTTTTGTGAAAATTTTTTTTTTTATCTTATAGGTACAAGCATTTTCCTGCAGATCCTACGGCTTTGATCCCGAAGTCTATCTCTCACTTGAACGAGGCACACACACACATAAACGCCCTCTGTTTTACAATGAGGGTAGTCAGATACTAAAGGTCGCCATCTTCTAAAATGCTTACACACTTCTTTTGCTTCATTTCCGAACCAAGCGCTGTCGTAGATAAAACGTCTTTGAACAGTGATTGTTATCCTTCAACCGGTGAAAGTAATTACAATTATATTTTACAATTATGAACTCATTTATAATTTTAGTTAAGTCATATTTATGATTACGAAGCTGAAAATATGACGATGTATTTTAAATGGTTTATGTAACACACATCGTCCGTTTTTTAGGGTTCCGTACCCAAAAGATTAAAACGGGACCCTATTACTAAGATGGCCTGGTGATAGGCACACAGACAGACCGTGGAAGTCTGTCTGTGTGTCTATCACCAGGCTGTATCTCATGAACCGTGATAGCTAGACAGTGGAAATTTCCACAGATGATACATTCTTACAAATTCTAAAAACAGAATAAAATAAACATTTAAGTAGGGCTCCCACACAACAAACGTAATTTTTTCGTCGGTTTTTGCGATAATGGTACGGAACCCGTCGTGCGAGAGTACGACTAGCACTTGGCGGGTTTTTTTTTAAATGGTTTCATGTAACATCCATAAAACCGTTTAAAAAAACAAGGAGAAAGGAAATTATTACCAAGGAAGACTAAGAGCATTAGGAGTATTACAGCACGGTAATAAGGTTCAAATTCAATTGGCTCACGAATTGACGTGTCACGCACCGTCATGAAATGCAACAGCTTACAACTGGCCTTAATTGATGTATTCTTTTTGTAGTCTAATCACATTTTATTAATGACATCGCCTAATCTAAGCGACTTAACATACATAGGACTTACGTAACTATACAACGCCACGCGACGTTGAATATTAATCTAAGGTTCAATTATAGGTATGATAACTTTGCAATGTTTAGCTGGATTCGGTATCAAAATGACGATTTCTCTGCATTATAGAAACTGTTTTACTAACATTACAACGTTTCGCCATATTCCCTGTGTAGTCCGCTCAATTTAGAAATCCGAGGGTACAAAAATTCGCTGCCAGCTGAAAATTGGTAGGATTGTTCAAAACATCATCATAAATGAAATCTAAAAAGTCCTCATCGATTCGACACCTGGAAGAAGATTTACTCGGGGTCAAAGGTCACAAAAAAGTTTTTTCGCGATTTTTTAGCAAAACGGTAAGTTTTATCATACAATTAGCACAGACAAAAATTGTAGAACTGTTGTTGTTTCCACGCCACCTTTGAGGTAGTGTACTAAGCGCGTTTTTTTATGTGGTTTCCCCGGTAGGCCTGTCCCACGGATCTGTTGATCTTTTGTTGGATTCTAAGACAAAGCGGGTATACGACCCTAACCATGCAGACAATTGAATAGGAGACGGATGTTGCTCAAGGTTACACTGGCGTATATTTCAGCTGGGTGCGAATTTTTGTAAATACACACCTATTTTTGGTCTAATTTGTCACGGACAGTCAGAATCTTAGAAAGCCTGGTCCCTGGTGGCATTTAACGGTTTATTTAACAGAGGCGGACTTAAAGCCTTAGGCATTTTCTGCAACTTCATATACTGAATTCAGAAACCGAGCCTTAGACTGTTGGTCTCATCTGATCAAAGAACTTGGGCCGTGATTGAATGTGATCGACAGTGTACATTGTCTGCGCAAATTTCATAAACCGCCTGCAGTAGAAGATGAGGTAAACTTAACGGGGAAAAACCAAGGACGATGTAAAGTCCCTCGGCTTAGCTATGCGACCTCAAAAGAAATAAAACCAAGAACTATTTCTGAATCACCAATCAAGAACAATTCCATTGAAAATGAGACATGTTAGATATTTCTTGCCACGCTTTTTGATTGCGACATTATACTACGTCACCTAATCGTTTCAAAAACCATTATTTTTAACTTACGATATTCCCATCGTATGATCTTTCAACATATGAATAAACCATGACTAAGGCCAGTAGAGGAATTAAGCAACGGTGACGTGGTATAATAAGTAACCATACAACTTTAACTCATACATAACCAGTTTAGATTAAAGTTGCGGTTTTCTCCACAACGACTCTGACCCGAAGTGGAGCAAATAAAAAACTAATTGTGTAATAGAAAGTCTTTAGTGGTCAAGACAAAATTGTAGTCTCATGGTTTTGCAAAAGAAATGTTGAACTTGATTCTATGTGACCACAGACACAAATCTAACTAGATAACGCAAGTCCCTCCATCTGTATGAAAATCAAGCGTGCCACTTTTTCACAAACAATTTAAAAACAAATTTATTAACCAATGAAAGAAAACATTTGCAATGCCTCGGCCAACTTTTTCTATACATTCTTTAAAGTTTAATATGACATAAAAAAGGCATTTTTCTAGATTACGGTGGATTGCCGGTGACGATAATGCTAAATGAAAAGCTCAGATTACGATCATTAATCGTAACTTTACTCCGTTTTTTTGCACGCGAAGTACATACAATCGCGTCATCTAGTTAGATTTATGCCTGTGTATGTAACGAATATCTGTCTATGAGGTTTTTAACCAACTTCCCAAAAAGGAGGATGTTCTCAATTCGGATGTTTTTTTTTATATTTGTTCGGCCATTACTCCGTCATATATAGACGGATTTAAACAATTTTTTTTTGTTTAAAAGGGCATACTCTCAAGGTTCTGAAATGGCGACGGCAACGGCGCGAAATGAAAAACGATGCGTTGGAAGGCCTCCCACTAGGTGGACTGATGACCAGGTTAAGGTTACGGGAAGGTGCTGAATGCGAGACGCACGGGATCGAATGTGGCGACGCCTGGGGGAGGCCTATGTCCAGCAGTGGAAGTCTTACGGCTGATATGCTGATGATGATGACTATCGAGGTGATTTCATTGGCAAAATCATAATCTGAAGATGGGATCCCATGGAAATCGAGGGCACTCCTCAAATATGATAGTCAGACATATATAGCACTTGCATACGCGTCGCGGGGCACAAAACGCCTCCATCTGCAGTTTCGAGTCGGCGGGCTCGAATGCGTCACCAACTGCCGAGAATGCATGCGTTGCAACGTGTGCCGCCGCCGTCCCTGCCTCGACACAGGTGGAGACGATGAATTGTGTAGGTTTGTCGACCCCCAAACGAGCCTACGCAGCTATTGCAGCTGCTAAAAAGCCTGTTGAGCCACAAAACTCGCAGGTTAAATTAGCGGAAAAAAACAAAAGGGGGTAAACGGAGCCGGGCGAAGACAAACCCGGCTTTGAAAACGCAGGGTCCAAAGAAGGACACTTGTGACAAGAATGGTTTCGTCATGGTGGAGAAGAAGAAGAAGAAGCCTCCTTGTCGGAACCAGTGCGGTACTGCGCTGGCAGGACCCAACATGCTGCTGCGTCCAGCAATCCCGACGACGCTGCTGTATGTGTCCAGACTGCACCACTCCACGAAGGTTGAGGACGTCGTGAAGTATATGCGCGTCAAAGTCAACTGGACTTTGAGGGTCGAGAGATTGGAGCCGCGTCATAACACGAACTTTAAGTCGTTCGCGGTGCGTGTTCCGACGCATGGACTCGAAATGTTCCTCAAGGAAGAGTTTTGGCCGAAGGGTGTTGTGTACCGCCGGTTTCGTGGCCAGCTACGTGACACCAGTCAGCGAAACACGACGCCGACACTTCGTGTGCATTAGTTTAGATAATTATGTTATATATATTTATAGTATTTTTAAGTTTTTTTTATGAAAATATAGTATTATATATTTATATGGGCCTTGATGCCTGAAATAAATGGATAAATAAATAAAATAGCGATACTGGTATTTTAAAAGTATCATTTGGTGATGTGGAAGTGATGAAGAAGACCAAAGATGGCCACTGGAACTCCTTCCCTCCCTTCCTATGGTTTTCCGAAGTCGGTGTCGAAAAACGTAAAACAATAGATACCAAAGACACCGACTTCGGAAAACAAAGTTATTTTTCGCATACAATTTAACCGACTTCTAAAGCAATAGTGCTTTTGCTTTAGAAGTCGGTTAAATTTTTTGTTAAAAAGTTTTTTGCTGTAAAATTGCCGTAAGGATTTTTTTTAATATACAATCCCTCCGCACTTTTCCCAAACCACTGCAAAGCCATGAAGCTCGACGAAGTCCCGCAGAATGAATTTAACTGTCTTGGATCCCGCAACGAAATTAATCAGAAAAAATAACGGCGGATTAGGAAAACATACAAATTTCCACTTCCCTCCATATCAAGCAGAAGGCAGAACAAACAAAGCCAATAGGCACAAAGGGTCTTTCACAACTGGGGTAAGCCCAGATGCCTAGCACCACGGATAAAAATTAGCATTAGTGTTATATTTGAGAAACGCTTGAATACACGGAAATTTGTTCTAGTTTCCACAATGTCCGTATAGTAAACAACTCTTGATACAGCATTATTCAACATAGTATTGCGTTCATTCTGCCAAAGAATACCCGCGGGTATATATGTGTGGGTAACCGTAGGTAAAAGTGGTCATTTCTAAATTCTGAACGGCCAGTCGGTCGTTGGTCCAGTGGCCATATCCGGTACTGCTAAATCTGTCCTGGGTCCTGGGTTCGGGCAAAATGTTAATGGGGTTTTTTCGATCTGGAATTTATCAGCAGCAGACGCGGCGTCTAACTAGACTTGTGCCCGGTTGATGGTAACAGGCTCGCCCCTATGACATGGACTTCGATAATACCACATGGAGACACCAATACACCCTTCGGGGAATTCAGGCGTGATATTTTGTATTAGAAATGTTTATTTACTAGTCAAAAACGAAGAAACGTAAACAGGAACACCGACTTCCGAAATTGAAGTTATTTTTCACTTTCTAGTGTTTTTTTTTGGAAGTCGGTTGTAATTTTTGTAAAAAAGTTGTTATTTTTCACTTTTTAGTTGTGGTACATAATGTACCAGTTCTATAGGCTAGGTCCTATAGGCTAGGCCCAAAGAGAAGCCAGAATAGATGAACCCAATAACATGAAACTTAAACAAAACCGGTGAAATGAAAGTATACCAGGGTGAACTGTCCACACCTGCGTACCCCTTAAAAGCGTACCAGTGTGATGTTATGTTATGAAATGGTGTAAACCATAAACAGACTTGCGATTGCATCTATCCCGAGTGTTTTACCGTCATTTATTGAAGAGTTCTGATGTATTTATCCGAAGTTCTTCATCAGATCTTGATGAAAATTAAATGGGACCACATGACAAGCAAGCAGTTTTCAAATAAAAAAAATAATCATCAAAATCGGTTCACCCAATAAAAAGATGCAACAAAAAAAAAAAAGATGCAGTCGAATTGATAACCTCCTATTTGCGAAGTCGGTTAAAAATATAAAAGTCGTCATAATAGTATTATCAAGTATCCAAGGTAAAAATTATAATGGTCATAGTTCTGCAAAATAAATCTTGGATGAAAAAGAGAAACAAAAAGTATTTTTCCAAATCGGTCAAGCCGTCTACGAGTAATCCGGGAACATAATACATAAGAAAATTCGACGAACTGAGAACACCCTCCTTTTTTTAAGTCGGAGAAAAGTAGATTTTTCATACATTTTTTATTAAGTTTAATTTTATTATTATCGATATCGACTTCAGCTATTAAAAGTAACAGCACAGATATTTACGATAAAAATACAAAGGGAGAGAAAGGGATAGAAGCATTAGAATTGTCTAGTGAAAGAGCGAGACTTTGCCAAAAGACATCAACGCGGGACACAAAATTGTGCTCGTTTACCCCATCCACCATTTTAACTAGATCCTTGCGGTGTCTCATAATCTGATTAAATTAAAAATAATTTTCGTACTGTTTACTTACCGATGAAAAGTTATGCCATCCTTTTTGTAACTAGATGTCTTGGCATGTTTCCCATACCCCTTTACGGCGCATGAGGGCATTTTTATGCGTTATAATTGCAATAAAAAGATAAAACAATTTGTATTTATTTAGCGTGCATACAGGTCTAATAACTGGACACAACTAAAATGGTTACTAGTACCGAAGCCTTTACATAGGCGACAAAATACTAATAGTTTTCGAGCGTCGGGGCACTGTATGCGCCGTTAAGTGGTTATATCGTCGTTAAGGTAAATGAATGTGACGCATGTCTATGACGTGTTTTGCTGACTGAAGACGTACATATTTATGGCCATTTTCTGAAAATGCCAACTGCCTTGTTGGTCCTAGTGCAGTGATTTCCAAACTAGGGGGCGCGCCGCACTAGGGGGGCGTGTGTCCGCGGGACTAGTGGATACCGTCGCCCGCGCCGTCTTGATATCTGATCATCACATCAAAATGATCTTCGATGTGCAATTTCTTTTATTCAACTCATAACTGGGCATCTTGTCATATCACACATACATGCGACCAAAACCACCTCTACCCTTCCTCTTCTAATCTTTTCCTGGTTCTTCTTATAACTTAAGGGCCTACATGCACTTTAGTGCCGTAATACGGTAACTTTCTAAAGCATACTCCTTAGTAACGGCAAGGGTAAAAGTTTTGAAAAAAAAAAAAAATATTATTGATTCATGTACATTATTTTTTAAACATGTTTTTTCCGTATAACAAATAGTTTTGCTTTAAAAAAATAATTAGCAACACGATATTTTTCGCAACTTTTGGATACCCCTCCAAAACGACTTGGATGTTTAAAAATATTTTTACACAGAAAAATAGATGGCTGGAATTTCTTCATAACTGACATAGGATATGTAAATCAAATAATATTTTGCAAACATAACTGTTCAAAAGGAGGTTCAATATTGATATGTTGGCTCCGAGCGGGCGCACAGCTAGTACTGCATTAACATTGGGGCGTATATATCGCCTTAAAAATATTTGTATATGACTGTTTGTTACCTAAATACAAACATAAATACTAAAGGGAGGAGATGGGTATTCTTTTTTCACATGAGTTCGAATGTGGGCTAGGTTAATACAAGTGTACCTCTGTCTAACTCTCGTTGAAATACAAGCGTGATGTGACTTTACATGTGTATGTAGTGTTTTATAAACGTCGTCTTAACATAAAGTTTGAACAAGTCCCCAAACTAAAAAATATAATGATGTCATAGTTTTCCAAAAGTAATCATGCACGTGATTTTCTTTGTGTTTGACCTATGTCTTATGTGACGCGACGCATGTTTTTGCTGTTAATTTCTCCTTTCTAGAAATTATACTGCTTCCAATGGTTCCTATGGTTTCTTAACGATAAGAAAGAAACGTAATTTAAAACCGCAATATACCCGAGTACGGTGTTAGCCAAAATAATACATACTGAATAGAAATTATACTTCGTCCAAATAATAATATTATGCTTCCTTGAAGAAAAGAAATTAAGGCGATGAATACGCCGCAATGGCCGTGCGCCCGCTCGATCCCAAAATATCAATATTGAACCTCCTTTTGAATAGTTTTGTTTGCATATAATTATTTGATTTACATATGCTATGTCACTTATGAAGAAATTCTAGCCATCAATATTTCTATGTATAAATATTTTTAAACATCCAAGTCGTTTTGGAGGAGTATCCAAAAGTTGCGGAAAATATCGGGTTGCTAATTATTTTTTTAAAGCAAAACTATTTGATAAATGAAAAAAAACATGTTTAAAAATTAATGTACATGAAACAATATTAAATATATATTTTTTTCAAACCTGTTAAACTAGCCGTTACTAAGGAGTATGCTTTAGAAAGTAACCGTTTTACGGCACTAAAGCGGATGTAGGCCCTTAAAACGTCATTCCAAAACCGCAGTTTACCCGACTATGGTCTTTGCAAAAATAATACAAGCTGAATTATTATCCTTTGTGACTCACCAATTATGTAATTAATTTTATAATATTTACCAATTGTTATACAAATGGAATAATTGATTAAGTTTTGCGGTTTCCCGTAAGCTGACCTAATTGAATAACAGTTGCGACGTGAAAAACAATTGCAGAATTGATATCATTTTGCAATGGCTAACGGCTGTGCAACAATAAAAGATTACGTAATGCATTGTATAAGAACAGTAAATTTTTTGATCAATGTTGCTGTTCACCTACAACAAGGAAAAAATGCATGTGGATGCAAGTTTCAAGTGGCAATGACCTGGAAAGGTTAACTTCTCAAAAGTTATAATAAGGAAAAATATAGATGATTCGGGATTTCCAGTTTTTCAAACTTCTGAAAATATTAAAATATAATCTGCATGTAATTGTGTGTATGTTTCCGTATTGCTTAGTTTTATCGGCCTAAGGCAATATTTAAACAGCAAAATCCCGAGGTTTCTGTCAATAACTTATCGATGAGTCAAAATTTACCTAAAAACGCCCTTTTGGCTATTTTCTACGTTAACTTTGCGATAAGTGTCGTTTTAGAAACTGGGCCAAAGACAAAAATATTGTTACGTAGAAGTGTGCTACACTTTTTTAGGGTGTTCGCTTCCGTACCCAAAGGGTAACAACGGAACCCTTTGGACTAAGACTCCGCGGTCCGTCTGTCACCAGGCTGTATCTCATGAACCGTGATATTGAACTTGAAATTTTCACTCATGATGTATTTCTGTTGCCGCTATAACAACTTATACTAAAAACAGAATAAAATAAATATTTAAGTCCCATACAACAAGCGTGATTGTTTTGCCGTTTTTTGTGATAATGGTACGGAATCCTTCGTGCGCGAGTCCGACTCGCTCTTGGCCGGTTTTTTTATTCGTGCCCTATGCAATTATATTCTGTTATCTTTTAAAACAAAATTCAACGTATAGTTACAGGAAGGTAAAGAAAGGGACCTACTTTCTTGTTTCGTGTTAAAAACACAGTCACACCCATTTGAGGGGTGTTTGATGTCCAGTCGTACGCACCAAATCACGCAACCGTTTGTACTATTTAAGTTTTAATGAACTCAGAAATGACCCCTTCATGTTTTACACATATAACTACAGGTACAATAAACCACCTGCTCACCTGCCTGTTTGGTGTCGTGGTGGCCCAGGTGGCTAAGACCTCGCCTCTCGTGCTTGAGGTCGTGGTTTCGAATCCGGGCAAGTACCAATGTGAATTTTTCAATTCATATGTACTTCCCAAGTTTATCTTGGACATTGCTGACAACGGTGAAGGAAAACATCGTGAGGATACCTAGACTTATAGTGAGTTTATTAAAAGTTTGTGCTCCATTGGTGTAATTGCTGCAAGGCGTTCCAGTGCGAAGATAAACTAATAAATAAAATAGTGACAATTTGAAATCGCCGACGCGCCGTGAGCAAGCGTATCAATATTGAACCTCCTTTTGAACAGTTTCGTTTGCAAAATATTATTTGACTTATAGCTGTTTCAGTTATGAAGAAATTCCAGCCATAAATTTTTCGGTGTATAAATATTTTTAAACATCCAATTCGTTTTGGAGAAGTACCAAAAGTATCAAAATATATCGTGTTTTTTAAAGCAAAACGTGTTATACGAAAAAAACATGTTTAAAAAATAATGTACATGAAACAATTTTTTTTTTTCAACTCTTTTAACCTAGCGTAAGGACTAGGTTAAAAGGGTTGAAAAAGGAGTATGCTTCAGAAAGTTACCGTTTTACGGCACTAAAGCGGATGTAGGCCCTTAACGCGGTACTGGCCGTGCGCCCGCTCGCAGTCAAAATATCAATATTGAACCTCCTTTTGAACAGTTTTGTTTGTGTATAATACTAGCATGCCGATCCGAATGACCTTTGCTGTGGCAAAGGTCATTCAAAAGGTATAAGATTTTGTGCCCATGGCATTTCAATCACTGTACAAACCACAGCGTTATTGGGATTTTGGGCCACTGTCAGGCATATTGCTATCATAATTGTATACTTTCTAAGTAATTTGAATGATTTTGATCCTTTTCTTTTATATTTCCGTAACCAAATAATTTGTTCTTTAATTTATTTTGTCTAAGCGTACAATCGCAAACATATAAAAGATCAGCCCGGCAACTATCATATCAAATTAAATCGTGCCAGTTCCAAACTGACAGAGAAGATTTTTTTTTCTTTTCTCTCTCATTTCCACACATCTGATCATAGTCATCCCTGACTATGATCAGATGTGTGGAAAGATACGTCACATTTTTACAGAACCAGGATCAGTGTCCAAATTCTACTTAATCAGGCAGCAAAATATCCTTTTTTTTGAGTCTCTTAGTATGATTTGATGACAGAGAAGTTGAAAGGGAACCGTGTGTATTTGGCCAAAGAAAATATCGATGAATTAATTAATAATATTGAAAGAAAACGGAGTAAACAGTAGCATATCTAGAGGGAGTGAACGGTTTGTTCCGACGGGTTAGGAAGATGAGGACAAGACGGGATATTTACCATGTTTACTGTTTGTTTCGTGTTGCCGATATTTCGGTGCTGTTGCAAGCACCATGATCACGGATAAACTGAAGTTATTGCGGGTGGGTGTTTATGAGGAGACAAAACGGTCTACCCTCTTTCTTGTTCGTTTTTTTGCGCTCAGTACCGCTACCAAAGTCACTCACAACTCGATTCTGTTCCCGACACACGAAACTCACTGTGTCTGCCCGCGAACTTTTTTTTTTCGGCACTTTTTCGGGTTTTACACAGCTGAACCACTGGATACCAAGCTCTCGACAGTTGAAACTCATTCTCCCGGTTGAAATTCTTATATTTAGTAATCTCGATAGCTTCCGTCACCAGTCTAGGGATATAGTGGTGTTCTGTCTAAATGACCTGAGGGTTATGTAACTCAATCCAGTGGTTCAACCCTCGGAAACTCGAAAAAGACAGTAAATATGGTAAATATCCCGCATATAATGTTAATGTTAGTATTAGTGACCATGATAGTTTAAAAACTTATATGAGAAGAGATTGTCAGTGAAGGAGGATGTCAAAACAAAAATAACATGAAGACGTACCTTATTCCCAACAACCATAAAAGGGTATCTATCGATGCCATTTTTGACGCCAGCGTAGTGCAGGAACTCGTTGAGCCACATCTTGATGTTGTTGAAGGAGCTGCGGTCGTCGATGGCATACGCTAGGATACATATGTCGGAGCCTCTATAAAACGGAGTACGGAGCGACTTGAAGCGCTCCTGACCCGCTGTGTCCCATACCTGGAAGAATAAAATGATATCGAATCAAGATAATCTTCGATGTCTGATGGCCAATACTCTTACAGAATACACAACTCAATAAAAAAAAGAATAATCACGATCCGATAAGTCATTTCGGAGAAACGCGTGGACAAAGATACGCTTATGAATTTTGGCACACGTTTTTAGAAGCCTATACAGAGTAACATATATGTGAATATTATGCAATTCCAACAATATTACATACATACGTGTCGAATTGATTACCTCTTTTTTTTTGAAGTCGGTAAAAAAAGTTCAAATTCAAGTCCTACCTCGTCTCGGAGAGAAGACGACTTTTGTTCAGATTGAGACTGTTGGACTGTTGAAGAATGTGAAGATTATTAGGCATACGACCGCGGGGAAGAATGAGACAATGAATGAGATGAGACTCGATCAGACCAGGAACCATGGCATACAAGGGTGGGGGACTACACTCATCAGTGGGTTGGCTGGTTTCACAGGAACCATGATGATGATGAATCTTGCAAGCGCTGATGTCCCCGGTCAGGCACTGGTTTTTATGAGCAAATTACTAGTGACCCGCCCCGGCTTCGTCCGTGACAAACTACACACAAAACCTACCTCGTCTCTCACTCTTTCTATTGGTGAGAACTGCATGAAAATCCGTTCAGTAGTTTTTGAGTTTATCGCGTAAAGACGCGGCGCGGCCGGGGACTTTTTTTTTATAATATGCAGTGATAAAGTTTTAAACTGCCGAAAATGTGGGTGTACTTTGTAACTCTGTCTACACTTGTAGGATAC
This sequence comes from Orthosia gracilis, assembly GCA_947562075.1. Classification (NCBI taxonomy): domain Eukaryota; kingdom Metazoa; phylum Arthropoda; class Insecta; order Lepidoptera; family Noctuidae; genus Orthosia; species Orthosia gracilis. Next base: position 54,601,236 of record OX387268.1, read on the forward strand.
AAAGGCGTAATATTATATTATTTTTTCTGAAAAATTCATTATGTGTTTAATGCTACAGTATTATTAGGTAGTTAGTAATTACCATGTAGCAAGGATGTAATGATTCATGCACTAATGATCAGACATAATTATATAATACTAGCACTCCGCCCGCGACTTCGTTCGTGTGATTTCGTTTATCCTATAAAAGATGTTCTTATGTGCAGTTAGTGAAGGCGACCAAAAATAAGCTATTATTTAATCAATGAAAATTGGGTATGTAGGTATACAGGATTTATTGGATTGGGACGATTCGTTATTTCACTTAAAGAATAATAAATTTCAGGTTACAGCCACAAAGTAAAATCCTCCCCTAAAACTTAATAACTCCTTTTTGCCCCGTTGAGGGTCGAATTTTGAAAAATATGTTATTCACTCTTTTCTCCTTTATTTGTTTTTCTTTTATGTTAGTCAGATTTCGCAGTGCCATTCCTCAAAAAAACTTTAACACCTCTTCACCATTTCTGGGGGGTAGTTTTAGGTAAATCTTGATTATTTGCTTTATCCCAAGGAATTCGATTTTTCTTACAAATAAATTTTGCCCGCTTTCACCTCCTTTATGACTGAATTGCATAAAATTCTTGCTTAGGGCTCCCCTAGAAACATACGTCAAAAACAAAACCCGGTCCAATAGGATTATTAGCTTAGGGTTAGTATCGAAAAACTTTTAATGACAAACTTTATTGTTTAGTCAGGTTGGTATTTGTGCCAATTTTCAAGTTCATTAACCCAAGAAATATGATTCTTCAAAAAACTAACACCCCCTAAATCGTCTTTTGGGGGTAGTTTCAAAAAACTATTATTGACAATCTTTATTGTTTATTAGGTTGGTATTTAAGTCAAGTTTAAAATTTTATTAACCCAAGAAATAAGATTCTTCATAAATCTTCTTTTGGGGGTAGTTTCAAAAAGTAATAATGATAACCTTAATTGTTTATCGAGGTTGGTATTTATGTCAAGTTTCATATTTATTAACCCAAGATATAAGATTCATCAAAAAAACTTTAACAACCCTAAATCTTCTTTTGGGGGTAGTTCAAAAACACTTAATGACAACCTTTATTGTTTATTTAGGTTGGTATTTAAGTCAAGTTTTAAGAAAATTTTTAAATAAAAAATCTTCAAAAACAATTTACCATCGCTTAAATCATCTTTTGGGGGTAGTTTCAAAACATAATAATAACATCCTTTAATATTCATTTAGGTAAGTATTTGTGTCAAGTTTTAAGTTTACTGACCCAAGTAATCAGAACTTTCCATACAAACTTCAACACCCCCTCAATCATCATTTGGGGGTAGCTTCGATAAACTAATAATAGCAACCTTTATCATTTACTTAGATAACTATTTTTGTCAAGTTTCAAGAATTTTGGCCGCCGTAATTAAATTTTTCATACAAACCTTCAAACCCCTTTTTATCCCCTAAGGGGTACAATTTCCAAAAATCCTTTCTTAGTGCTCACTTACGGCATTTGAAGAACCTTTTTGCCAAATTTCATGCTTCTAGGCTAAGTGGTTTTGACTGTGCGTTGATAGATCAGTCAGTAAGTCAGCCAGTTTCTTCTTTTGTATATTATAGCTGACCCCGCGGCTTCGCTCCCGTCAACTGGTTATCTACCACCTACCTATCTAGCCTACCTACCTACCTACCCACATACCTTGCCTACCTATCAACCTACTCATCTATATTTGATCAACCTACCTACCCTACTCTATCCTACATACCCTATCCTACCTACATACCCAGCTACCCTACCTACCCACATACCCACCTACCCTACCTACCTACTTACCAATTTGTCAAACTATTTAATTGAATAAGAATTAATACTACAATACGAAAGTAACCAACTTTTGTTTCTACCGGCGATCTAGTAAAATTGTAGAACACAAATACTGCTATTGTGAATTAACTATGATAGTGACATACATTCTCTCGAAATCTTTTTTGTAGTTAATACTGAGTACTTTAATCACGTAGTACATAATTTTCATGTATCATCAATAGTTTTCTCAGCGCACGCCAATTAATGAATTTTATAGGCAAAATATTGCTACTTTGGGTTACATTATTGTAATTTTCTTATGGATCTCTATTTTGTTTGGAAATAAATTATAGCTTATGTTACTTGGGAATGATATAGCTTTCCACTGGTGACAGATTTTTTTTAATCGGTCCAGTAGTTTCGGAGCCTATTCGGTACAAACAAACAAACAAAAAATGTTTTCCTCTTTATAATATTGTTGGTATAGATAGAGGATTTTGCAAAGAGGTTCATTATGTTTATTAAAAAAGTTCTGGTTAAGTACCTACTGCAAACTTAGTAGTAAATAAAACCTAATTATATACAGTTGCATACACTATTTTATCTTCACTCATATGGATGAAATAAAACAAAAGTGGAAACGGAAGAATAAAAATATGTGGTATGGCGGGCAATTTAGATTCTCATTGCGCATAACTGCGCAGCGCGCGCATCCATAGACTATGACACTACTTTTCTACATTAAGTCAATAAGCCCATACGCAGCTACGCGCCAATAAATTAAAAAGTAAAAGTGTGCTATAAAAAGTTATTTTATGATGCAGTTTTTTGAAAATCGAAGGAAAATGTTGCACTGTAACGATTATTTTTTATAATTTTACCTATCCAAGAATATAAAGTACGTGTTTATACAATATTTTTTGAATTCATATTTGGAACATTACGTTGTGAGTGTAGATAAAATATATTATTTCAACTAGGCCACTAAGCGGTACTTTTGAACGTCAAAAATATAAATTTAAAGTTATTAATAATTGATTCTACCGTCCTTTCGGCAAAAGTAGTTTGTTATGGAGAAGAACGGACAAGAAACTGTGAGAAAAAGAAAAAGTGTTTATTGTTATAAGACTCGATTCGACTGTTCACTGTATATTATGTAGTAGTGTACATTTACATCATGTAAAAATTCATATACGTGAGGAAGACTGTATGATGGATCGTCAGACTATCGTGTTCCTGACTAACCAAACTATGTATTAAAAGCTAATCTTTATTTTTTTGAAGCCAAAACTGCACATAACTGCCTAATGTCATTTGAAAAAGCTGGGAAAAAGAAATGATACAACAAACTGTACAAAAACCTTCAAGAATACTTTAAAATAAGAGTATCTTCAACTAACCTATACATGACCTTTACAACACAACTGTGTTATCTGATAATTCTTATCAATTTATTTTTGTTAAACACCTGCTTCTATTTTTAATTCACCTGCATCCAACATTTCTGCATAATGGGCATTAAGAATAAAATATTAAATTGAATAAAAAAGATTCCTGAAAACCATCAACATTTTTATAAATAATATATAAATTTTAAACCTTTCTTTTTTTTCTATCAAATGCAGTATGTTGTGGTTTTGAGCATGACTTTTCAGCGCAGTACCTGGTTCCAGTTGTAGGGTTTTCTCTAGCAGCTTAGTATCGGAATTTGTGTCAAGCTGTTAAGGTAGCCCTAGTGGACGGCACGAACTATTTTGTGCGCGGGGTTAAAATGCATGCTATCTCATCCGACAACACGTGCAAAAGTACTGTGATGAGCAGTAAGCAGCTAGTTCGCGTACGAATTAGGACTTTTTCAAATTTGTAGCGAAACGGACAATGATTTAGGATGAAAACGAGCGCGCGAAATTTTATAAACAGACCTTTGGGTGTATGGATATCATGAAATAACCACTAAATGTATATTTTCAAAATAAAATTATGAGCATTGTTGAACTACTAATCTATCCCAGTATGATGACTGTTTTGCAATGTTCCTTCTTCTTTTGATATTTATTTCCGCCCAAAGATACGTTAAAATTAGTGTTGAAATATGGAACTTACGACACTTATAATTTTCAAATATTTTAGTTTTTTACTTTTTTTCCATACAGGGCTAGATAATGATGAGACAAATTGAAATATTTTTTATTTTGAACATACATCTTCAAACAGTGGAATAATCGCCAGACTACATTTGTATGGAAGAATGATCGACTAGTGCAATCTTAAAACTAAATTTGCTCCCATAAGACTGTTTTTTACTAATGGTTTTTATTATTTAATTATGATCCACTATTGCTTACCCCAGCATATTTATAAGTAGTACTAGCTGACCCCCGGGGCTTCGCTCCCGTCAATTGGCTACTTACCTACCTACACTACTTACACAACCTACCCTACCTACTCTACCCTACCTACTCTACCCTACCTACCCTACCCCACCCTACCTACCCTACCCTACCCTACCTATTAAAAAAAATACCTATTAGAAAATGATTCATTTTCATAATTATTTATTCGTCAAGTTTTCATTGTTTTTAAAATGTATTCTGCTATTCAGGGCGGAGACAAATCCAACGAAACAAAAACCATGAAAATTGATCCAGCCGATCTCGAGTTATAAGTGTTGTAAACCAGTCTTTGTTTTATATATATAGATTAGTACGTTTTTTAATAAACACAATACTTACAAAGAAATCACAATATCATTGAATTTTGACTGTGTCAACATTATAAGTTAATGTGAAATTTATTGCAAAATTCTCTTGTTTGATTAGATTATTTTCTTCAAAAAGAAAAATTAATAGTAACATTAGCATCATGGAGTAAGTAGTGGAGACCCACTCCTCATCCTCCTTTCCCCAGGAGTGGGACAGAACAGACTAGGAAAAAGATTGGCATTGTGAGCAGTATTTGCCCTTGCCTCTTCGAATTGAGGATAGGGTATAGATGGACCCCTTTTCCACACTTAAGACTCTCATTTGATCCGTTGTGCGTGCAGGCCTCCTCTCTGTTCGAAGCTGTAAACCACCACGCAGGCCCAGTGCAATTTGGTGGATGTCACATGCCATCGAATTTTATTGGTTCTAAGACATGCCGTATACTCAATATATTTTCCTTCACCGTTTTAAGTGTAGTAGTGATGAAAAAAATTTACACAAAGTAAAGCACCTGCCTGGGTTCGAACCCACAATCTACAACTTGTAAGTCAAAGTCAAAAATATTGATTTCAACTAGCCACACATAATAATTGATTCTACCGTCCATTCGGCAAAGTAGCTTGTTATGGAAAAGAATGGACAAGAAACTCCATACTTACTCTTTGTAAAAAAAATAAGTAGTTTACATAAGAATACTCGTATACATGAATAGATTCATATATGTGAGGACGATGCACCCAGAATAGCCCTACATATTATACTATGTATAGGTATATAGTTGTGGCCATTACCACTGGGCCACCACTACTCTCTTCGAATTGAGGATTAATCTAGCAGTTGTGATTTCGATGCAAACTTCAAAAATAGTTGTCCAACTTCCAATACACAACAATATATTTACATATATTTTGAAATATAAGAAATTGTATGTAAATTAAATAAACAATTTATTCAGTCAAACAGCCTTAAGCAATGTAAGTGTTAAGTAAGTCAGCCTTAAACAAACTTTTTTACCTTCAAGCAGATAACGCAACCTTGATTTTGAAGGTGATGGCTATTGTAATAATAATGTAAAACTTCAACTAAGAATCTTTTTTATTAAATAATTGGGCACTTACTGTTTTTGCATGTTACATTTTGTTATTATTAGTTTTGCAATGTTTATAAACTACTTTGTTTTGGCACCACTTACAAGGTAAAATTCTATAACTTAGCTAGAGGACTAACAAATAAACCGGCCATGTGCGAGTCGGACTCGCGCACGAAGGGTTCCGAAGGGTTCCGTAACATTTTTTTTGTTATTTGCTCACGTTTGACCACTATCTCGCCTGATGTTAGGTAATGATGTGCTCGAAGGTGAAGCACGCTTGCCTAGAAGTAACCTACAAACTAAGACCCTTAGGTTGTAGCTATCAGGAAACAAAGACGCCGACAGGGAATTCCACTCATTATCGCAAAAATTCACTTTTGGTGTATGGGAGCCTACTTAAACATTTAATGCATTCTGTTTTTAGTTTTCGCTGTTATAGCGGCAACAGAAATACACCATCAGTAAAAATTTCAACTGTCTAGCTATCACGGTTCATGAGATACAGCCTGGTGACAGACGGACAGACAGACGGATCACGGTGTCTTATTAATAGGGTCCCGTTTTAACTCTTTGAGTACGGAACCCGAAAAACAAATGAACAATCTTTCATTCTAAATAAAAATAATCATGAACAAAGCAATCAGTGCTTCTCAGTATCTATAAATGGTTGCAGTTTTAATTCTTCATAAAAGATATTATGGTAGGTTATTATCTGAAGGTCAAACTGATCTAACAGTTATTCCAAGGAGATTTAAATCTGACTTCATTACTCTATTGAGCACAACCCACACTTCACATAAATATGTTTATGAAAAGGGATTATGACCAATTCCTTTGCTTCAAATCCAATATTCTTAAAAAAAACAACACCAACGATTCTAAATTTCTTTTAGTGCTGTTCTGATAACATTAATTTACCTCAAAAACATAATCAAGTCAAATCTTCATTCGAATTCTTTAAAGTTGAATCAAGTTAATAAACGGAAAAACACAAGCTGAAGAAAGAAAAACAAAACTTCTTTAACCTCTATGATCAAAAGCTCACAATTTTAATTAAACTTGGACAGGTACTTAGTCACTTTCCAACCTTGAAGTTAGGGTATGAGCAAAAAAAAATTGCCAAACAATTCTATGAGTTAATTCACTTTTAAGAGTGGTTTTAATAAAAAAAAAAAACTTACCTGTAATGTGTATGGTTTCCCATTAACTTCAATGGTTTTGTTCATAAACTCGACGCCAATGGTGTGGAAACTGTGATCATCGAAGTGGTTCGAAATAAACCTGCTCATCAAGCATGACTTTCCAACTCCACCTTCTCCTAGAATCACAATCTTCAACAAAGTGCTTTTGTTTGAGTTCCTCCCGTAACCGCGATCGTTATCTTCCACCATTATGTCGAACCACACATTATATTCACTAAAACGTTTCTTTACTACCGCAGCCTTGAGTTAAATAAGAGCGCAAAATTATACTGTTTAATTAATGACTCACTTTCGAACTGTGTTGTTATAATATAACTACCAATGTCACTACTAATCAACTAACGATGCTAGTTATTAATAGGACTGTAAGTAGAACGTTTTGAGAACTCAAGGAATTATTTATTATTTGTAAATATCCTCGTGCGAAGATTGTTCACAGCTGTTGCAACGAATAATTTGTAAAATAATTTATTGTCAATGTCAAATTGTTAAAATGTCAGTCAACACGAATCAGTGCAGCGCAAATGTTACTAAATAAATATTCGTTTTAGTAGATTACTTATGTTTGTTTTGAGTAACTTGTGATCAGGTAAGGATGGTACTTGCTGGCATCTAAAATTAGAACCCAACTCAAAATGTATGTGTAAAGAGTAAAAAAAGAGTTGCTGACTGATGCACAGCCCAATTCAGGGGCAGCTTAAACAACTAAGTTGAATTTGTCTGATTAAGAATCAATACTATTTCTTATTCGATTATTACAAAATAGTAGACTGTGTCACAGGGGACCAAAATAATGTATTGAGAGCGAGAGCGATTGTTTGAATCCAGAGTGAAGCGAAGGATTCTAGAGTAGAATCCCGAGCCTAGCGAGGGATTCTAAAGTAGAATCCTAAACGTACTTCGCTAGAGTTTAAATAATTTTGGTACCGAGTGGCACACTCAGCTTTTCATCCCCCTCTATGAGATAAACATTTACTTTATTTTGGAAATTTATTGTAACTGTTTTGTTGGAAAAAGAAAATTTCGTTGACTTATTTATCATTTGGGTATTCGTAACAACTTCAAACTCTGGTTGATGATCATGTTGAGTCAATGGTGGCATTTTATGCTGTTTTTAAGTGGATGGGCGCCGGCGCCGCGGCGACAGTGGTTTAATCGGTGGATTAACTGAGGAAGGCTGTAATTTAATACTTGTCTCTCGATTTGTTTGCTAGTTAATTGTTCATGCCAGTTCGCATTTAATTTTACACTTTCTGTTGTTAATATTTCACTTTCACTGTTAGAACCCATATTTTATTCAATCTGAGTAAATCAAATTAAAATTGCCTGGTCTATTTTGATAAAAATTAAAAAAAAGACATAGTCATAAATCTAACTAGATGACGCGATTATATGTAATCTATTATTGAAATCTAGAAAAGTACCTAATTATACCATATTGAGCTGTACAGTTTTACATAAAAAAGAACATAAGAACCGAAAAAATCACCTTGTGCGCACAATGAAAGTATTAGCAAAACGCTTTGTGCGTAAGACTAGAATGTCCACCATGTACCGATGGCGCATTACCGTACGTCTTGTGGTCCGATGATTTAAAGGGCTATTTAAGCAGAATCAAATTATGCAGTTCTATCGCACACTCCCCGAAACGTTACCGATAAAAACACCGTGGCGTTCAAGATGTATATAACGACGTTATTTAAATCCATCTTGTGGTTGGAGGAAATTAACGAAAAATACCGCTTTTTTAAATTAAAAGTGATGAATGGAACTTAAAGATTATTTTTACCTATTCAATGATACCCCCTTGACATGGTTGTCCGATATTTTTTTTCATTTTGACAATATCACGTCTGGTGGTCGTTGTGGTGAACTTTGATTACTGTCGTCTTTAGTGATACTCGTAAGGTTAAGACGAATTGATTGACGTAAGAATCATCAAAATCAGTCCACGCGTTCCGTCTCTAGATCGCCACATAGGAACAAACAAACATACATTGATTAATAAATACATTACCCTCCTTCGGCAGTCGGGTAAAAAGAGTTACTGAGGTACGTAAAGTAAAAATTAACCCATTCCAAAACCATTTCGAGATTTTAGGTTTGTAAGTCTTATTTTTCTATTTTACACCCTATTCCGCATACCCCCAAATAATTTCCTATTCTTTTTTTTATAACTTTGCCCCACACTAGCAATTTCTGCCTGTATCGTGGGTACGTTTACAAACATATGAACTCAGATACATAAATACTCAGAGTCGAAACAAATATCTGTGAGTCATACAAATATTTATTCCATGCGGGAATCGAACCCCCGACATGCAGCGCAGCAGTCAATCGCTCAACCACTGCGCCAACCGTGCGCCCAAAAATAACTTTACATACCGAATTCAGAGGAAGCTCAAATATAGTACTCGCCAAACTTCTGGCTCTGCCGAAAGTTGGCTTTCCGACGCACTCGGATCGGTGCTGTTTTTGTATGAGATTTATTACTGTGCAGCAATGGTAGCCAACTTCGGGGCGGCCAAGTAGTTTGGCGAGAACTATTACTAAATTGAATTTATCTGAAAAAATATCGATACTATTATTCGACTATTACAAAAATGAGTTTGACGGTCATGGTTTTCATATTAATTTTATATGGCAACACCTACACCGTAAGACTAATGATACAATGGCTACTCTCTGGGATTGTTTTAGTGTTTACTCATTAAATGATTTTTTTTATTAAATATTTGTTCTCGCAAAATCATCGTGTTATACCAGTTTTTAATACTAAAAAGACAACCTCGCCGTCTAACGGAGTCAATAATTTTTCAATGACCCAAAACGTAGCGCCATCTATTAGAATAACCTTGAGTCTAGCTGTTTTACAATTTAATTCAAATATTGTATCGGTACTTAATGTTATAGCTATTTCAAGGACCTAATTCGTCATGTCCATTATTTATTCATAGCAAATACTGTATGCACAGAGTACCTTATTATACTGGTCTGTATGCTTCCCGTATTCCTGTGAAATAGAGAAGCTTTTTTTTTTATTTACAACGTTATTCGTATTATTTCCAGCGTGTAGCGACATCTATATAAATATTTATGAATTATATTATTATTATAAACTGCGAACCTTCCATTGTGTTCAGTAACCGCCAGGTGTCGATAATATTTACCTTTTGTTTTGACGACCTCGGCTCGCGACTCGCGAGTAGTCGCGCGATGTCACGCTCACTTGGCCGCGCGATACAACTCTATTCCGCTTTGTTTTGCGGAGGTGAGAGGACATGGTGTAGCTATCGCTCGAATTCGTGCGTTGTGTTCAATGTTTTTCTTATTAAAAAGTATTTATTGAGTGGATAGACATAATAATTTTGTACGAAAAGTGTTTTTACATTCGAACGAAGACTGTGTATGTTTTCGAGTAGGTGATAGATCTCTACATTTGCGCAATCGTTGCTGAGACTTGATGTCAATAAACTTGTCGGTTGTATTTTATGGGAAAGGTGTGCCGCGTCGCGCTGGTACCTGTTCTCGGCGGGTGGGTGCTCGAGGCCGGGATAGTAGCTGCTACTGCTAAGTTGGCGACGGCCTGCTCGTCAGTGCCATGGAGTCGTAAATAGGATCGAGGTGAGTAGTAAAGTTTGGTGGTTGAGCAGCGGGCAAGGGACGCGGGGCTCGCGGCGCGTGCATTCACCTCTGACCCGCGCGCGGGGCGAGCGCCGCTCAAGGTCGGTGCGCCGCCTGAAGGTCGCTCGTCACGTGACGCAGAGGGTGCTCACCCCCGCCCCTCGCGCCGCCAGCCCCTACCGTGTTTTTGTTGACAGTCGCGTTCACAAGTTTTAGCTCATTGAATCAAGCGTGAATTATTTATCACTTTGCACTTAAAATTGTACGTAGGTTGATTATAACAGGGCTATTTTTCTATTTTTCAAGGACGTTCTGCTTTTAAATAGCTTAATTATTCAAACTAACAAAAAAGAGCAGCCGTCATTAATAAATAAAATCGAAATGAGATCTATTTAACTGATTAATTATAGTTTCAAGGTTTTCACCTGGTTTTCTGACTTCCTTTTAGATTCCATTCATTTAAAAAAAAAACAGTAGGCATAGATAACGGCAAAACTAGCAAAATGACAGCTAGCCTCTATTTTTAAATCGCATTGTCTCATGCCTCGGTAACGCATGCATTAAACTAACGGTTTATAAAACGAAGATAATCATCTATTATTATGCGATGAACCTGTGATTTGGTATGCCATAAATTTAAGTCGGTAATAATGGTGAAATGTATGTGGCACCAGTTTCATAAACAAACCTTCGAATCGGATACATCTGCAGTTTTAAATTTCGAACGTGCTAAAATAAACGTGCAGATTGTAACGTGACAATAGATAAAGGTATTTGGGTAGGTATGCAAGCGGACTTTTATCACAGATTTTATCTGTTGTGATGTCTACAACTGCTGATGGATAACAGGATTTTTGTATTGATAAAATGTTATTTATTTGTATGTATTGAACCTCAAAAGCAAATAATTTGTTTCAATAAAGCAAAGGATTTGTATACCTATCGAATAGCTGGCAGTTGTTAAAAAATTGAAGTAAAAAAGTTTTAATCAAAAGAAAAGATCATGCTTTTAATATTCGTATATATATAAAATTATTATCAATCGATTCATTGGAATGATACTTAATTTTTTTACATCAAAAAGTTTTTAGCTTCTTCAAGGCTTCACTGAACCCAAACTTCCTGAAACATTCATTAACACGCGAAAATTCTTTTCTCTGTCTGGCTCTCATAAAAATCTGAAATGAATGACTAATTTTATAGCACATTCCGAAAGGTTTAGAATGCATTTTATTTGTATTTTTTATTATAACATTCACGTCCGTTTTATCGTTGTTTCGTCTACCGATGAAGCTTTTAAAGTTCAGGATGACCTTGCGAGATGCTATAATGTGCGTACGTAAAGAAATAACTGCATCGTTTTGTAAAGCATCTGTAACAATCTGGCCTCGCGAATCGTGATCTACGATTACCACTTAAGCCGGGCCCCACGACTCCACTGCGAGCACGAAATGGCCGCCTGACAAAAAAGTTGCATATTAATATACAGCTTTTATACGTAGGTATTATTAATTCGACGCCAGACATTCGATTCCTTATGAATAATCGCCCAATATGCCTCAACTTTATTAATACGAATTCGGTGAGTCGAATCTATTGAGGAAATCATAAAAATTGTAACTTATATTAAATAAGCTGTAATTCCATTATATAAGAGATCATTAAAACAGGTAACCTCAGTTTAAACAAACTGGTGTGTGCGAGTGCGAGTCAGACTCGCGCTTGGCCAGTACTATTATCGCAAAAAACGGCAAAAAAGTCACGTTTGTTGTATGGGACCCCACTTAAATATTTTTGTATACTGTTTTTAGTATTCGTTGTTATAGCGGCAACAGAAATACATCATCTGTGAAAGTTTCAACTGTGTCGCTATCACGGTTCAAGAGATACAGCCTGGTGACAGACGGACAGACAGACGAATCGTGGAGTCTTAGTTATTACTAAGACTCCACCCAGATGAAACGACGACGTCTCTAAGACGTTTTTACCCTTTGGGTACGGGACCCTTATAGTGAATGCAGCCTTATTAACGCACTTGAAACAAAAACCTTGGTCATTCAAATACAATTTATACACTGCGTTTATTCGGAATTAAAACGAACTTCACTTAACATACCCAATTCTGATTTGTCACAATATTTGCATTACCTTGAAGGTACACCACCTACTTCAGGCTGTCTGACACACCTTCGTTTACTAAAGATTTCGTCACAACAGTCTGTGGGTGGTAATTGTATTGGCGATTGGTATCGTATTAAAGTAAATATTATATACTGTTAGATTTACATTAATTAATACAACGGTATTACGGTACCTGGTCGAACGTTAAGCAACTGTCTGCATATAAATTATCTGGTTATTACTTATTGGTATTGCATTCGCCTCTACCGATGTAATTAATGCAAAATTAAATTCTAAATCCAGAACTTTTAAAGTGAAGAGGAATTCAAAACTTAGTTTCAGCAACTTTGAAAACATAACTTCGTGATAGTGCGCCTGAAAAGGAAACAGTTTGATTATTTACCTGTCCAATTGAAAGTTTCATTAACACAATCGACACGATTATTTTTGATGTAGCAAAGGAAGACAAGCAACTCAACCAGAGTTCTCGTCAAACTTCTTGGCCGCCCTGAAGTTGGCTACAATGGCTGTGCAGTAGTAAATCTCATACAAAAAAAAATTAAAAATAACAAAAACCCGACTGCAAAACATGATTTTCTTCTTGTTTACGTCATTTTAGTTCGCTTTTTAAGCAGTCGGGTTTTTTGTTATTTTATTTATATACAACATTTTTTTTTTTGAATAAGGTACATTTAAACATATAAGTGTTATATATTTTAGTAATCACCTCTTAAAACCCTTTATTCAAAAAATAAAAATTTAGCCCCCACAATATGGCGCCCAAAATCCGCCATCTTTTTATTTTCCAATTTTAATGTCGCAGGGTGAAATGATTGACGAAGAATCATCAAAATCGGCCAACGCGTTTGGTCTCTAGGTCGCCTCATAGGAACACATACATACATAGATTGATAAACACATTACCCTCCTTCAGCAGTCGGGTAAAAAACAGCACCGTTTCGTGCCTTGCGCATCGCAAAGCAAACTTAAGGGTGGCTCAGAAATTTGGCGAACACTATATCAATGAATTAGATTCGTAAATGGGCTTGTACCAAATTTATACGTACAAAACATAGCCGATTAATAGATATGAATAATGTAAAACATTATAATTCATTACATACGATGTTATTATTATGGTAATGCTTATAAATTGTGGTTCTAGTTGTTTGGCAACAGTTAATATTATCGTGTCTGCATCTACGGACCGTTCTCCGACAACGCTGCCTGTTTAATTGCAAAATGAATGTCGAAATAGGATCTTAGCTGGCTCATTGTTTGTACTAAGCCGGATGGAATTGATTAATCGCTGAACTACTGCAGTAATTAACCATTAACTTAACAGTTAGCGGTCAGGCCGAGTTATTCATAATGTTATTGACTTTTGGCCAGTCCACAGCTGTAGCCAGACAAACAACTTTTAAATATAGAAAAATGAGCGCGGCGTGTTTAAAATAAATTTATTATGCGGAAAATTTACATCATGAATAGTTCTGAACTTCTGAATGAATAAATAACTGCACATGACGTTTTAAGATCCTGTAATACGCAGAACGCACTTAATAACGTACTTTCTAACCGCCAAACAGCGCAATACGTAACCATTTTCAATTGCAAATTATGTAGGCGACCTCGAGATTAGGTTTACTTAAAATCGACTTGTTTTGTTGCCACTAGCTTAATAATATTTGTCATTAGTATCGTTACTTAGATAAATAACTTCATAATTGATTACTTTGAACAACATGTTTTACTAAGTGAATCTAAATGTATAAAAAGGCTAATCTTGTTTAAAAATATCCTGTTTTTATCTGGAATTCTTAACTTCGTATTATGATTATGTATCATGATGACGCATCTAATAATTTTTTCTTTAATAATTTTTATAGAACGTGAATAAAATTACTAATAATAATAAAATTACTAACAAACAAGTATGTTTTAGTTATTGTTATACACTACCTTGTTATGATTTGTTATCGCCGAGTTCAAAGATCGAAAGTTTATTGAAACCTCATACATTTGGGATGAAGCGTACAAAAAAAAGAAATAAAGGGGGCTTTTGGCTGCGAGTGTACTGTCACTACTTTCACGTGTCGTTGTGTGAGTGTGGTCGGTTGTGTGCGTCTCGGCCGGTGACCTTGCTATCAGGCGGAAGCGCGCGGCCGCATGAGTCAGCGCGCGTCTGCCGAGGGAGCAGAGACCTTCGCGTAACGTCTATACTATCATGTTCCATTGAGTACCAACTTACCAAGCCGACGAGTTTTTTCGGCCCCCTTTTGCCTTTGTTCGATTTTCAAACTTGGTAGCTATTATTCTTTGTGGCGTCCGCGTCCCGCGTCATCGAGGACGCTTACCAATAGACTGGCTATGACTTTTTTTCTTTTTGGCATGGCTAAAGATATTGTTCAAATTCAATAAGGTACCCCTTTATGAGAATTTGTCAAATCAAGGTAGGTGATTGCTTGATTTTTCAGAACAAGATTTGGTAAATACGAGTATCACATAGCCAGCCAGACGCATGTTCCATTGTGTACCAAAAAGAGGTTCTCTTTGTTCGGTTTTTTTTTATTTGTCGGAGGGAATGTTGTGTTGTTTTAACAGGCTGTTTCTGTTTTGGATGGCCTCCGTCATGTTTTTAGAATTCCTCTTTCTTTTAGAATTTTAATAAGAGGTTAGTGAGTAAACTACTAAGGAGAAGGCACCAAGTGAATGAATTAATAATGCAAAGGCCTTCCTTTCTTCTTTCCATACCTCGGCTCTAGCTCTCTCTCTTGAGCTAGGTGAACTATTTCAAGCTTTGATACTTGTTTATGTCAGAGGTAATATAACATTCATTGACAGAGGCAAAAGAAACCGCACAGCACAGCCTTCCAATGACCGACAAATCTGCTCAATTTAATTTCGGAAAACTACGTTCGAAATTCAAGTAATCAAACCTCTGCGTCAGCCATCTTGTTTCATGACGTCACCCAGGCAACCTGTCGAGCGATCGCCCATTTCTTTCTTCCAGTATTATAAATGCCTATTGTACAAATGCCTGTAGCCTTGATAGCAACCATGACGTGTATATGGAAATTAAGTTACTTAAATAACCTCGCATGGTCTTTATGTGCGTTCAAAATTATGTTCGGAACGTACCTTACATAGTATGTATGATACATTACGTTGTGTAATTTATACTGAATACTTTGTCAAACCCAATAACAATAATGTTTTATAAGTTGTACGAAAGATAACAAAACAAAGGTTGGGGTTTCTTTTGAAATTAGTCATTATCGGCTGTTGAATTTAACTTAATGAATAGGTTTATAGAAACTAAGCTTATATTGTGATTCTAACTAGGTGCCGAACTTATGACCTCTGATTGTTAAAAAGGGCTAGTATTGTTCATAATTTAGCTCAACCAAACAACTGCTCCAACAAGATTCCGATCGCTACTGTCTTAAACTTGCAATTTGAAAGCAAAAAAGTTACTTACTCACAATCTCAGTTCATCAAAAGCTTTCAAAACATATTAATATTCATCTCAAGTTCAGAATCCAGCCTGAGACGACCAGAGACAATCTCACGCGCGTAATGGAGCACATCACTATGACCCTAGCGGTAGTGCTGTGACACAGTTCCCGCACACGACATAGATACAACAAAGATCATACGATATTTCGCTTCCCTAACTGTTACGCGATACTATACTCTTGATATCTTATCGTTAATATTAAATTTATGGTTCCGTAGACTGTTCTTTATTTTCGTGGCCATTGTTGCAATGTTCACCGAATACACCTGGGAGGCACAAAGGTTATATTTGCTCTGTTATCAACAATATTGTTTTTATGCCAAACGAAATTGCGCAATGATTTACCCACCAAGAAAATCCGCGACTGCACCTAGTTCCAGCCGGTTAGAAGTAGGTGTAGCCCTTCTAAAATATTTGAAAACTAGTTTTCGTTGTCTGGGTTCTGTAGGCCTATTTTTTTATTTCGCTTCATATAAGCGAAGTTACTATAGAGCCAAACTATCAGAATACCGATTCTAAAGATGAAAGATGACATTTGAATTTATGTCACTTTTAAAAATTCTCATTCCAACTGACAGGTGTAAACTTGTTAACCGTGGTCCTACCTGTAACACTCAGGATCGAATTCGTGACATCACAAGATCGCGATTCAGAGCTATGCTCCACGCGTCAAGGTTACCCTTCCAATGCTTCTATGTTTAATCTTGATAAATCGTTATGAGCATGAACCATGGGTGCGAATTGGGTGCAAAATAGTCAATTTGAAGTGTCAAAGTTATTAGGTTTTATACACGATTCAGTTAGTGGAAAGATCTCTCCCACGTTGGCTTTATTTTATACAGCTTAAAAAAATCCGTTGACTGTCTGAGGGTCTCAAGATTCCTAAATAAGTGCGGTGGTCTGGAGGCCATTAATCCATAGTCTCTTGCAGAATTATTTCAAGTACAGACGGCCAAAAACTAAAACGAAATACCCAATGACGTATTATAATAGTTTAAAAGTACCTTTATCATTTCGAGAACACTGACAAATAACAGTGGCAAAATAGCCAAAAAAATCTGCTGTCTAAAACATCAACCAAACCATAAATAATTTAAATAAAACTTTGGAAAGCAAACTGTAATCGTAACATTTGAATTTGAACCGCTCGCAGCGACTTGACCCCGGGACGCGTGTGTCGCAAGACTCGCAACGCAAGCGCCACAAAAGTAAAAGGTTGGGATGCATGGCCGACCGGAGAACGGTGAACAGACTTCACACTTTTGAAACGAATGTATCCGCTCTAAACTGACGCATTCTTCGAGCTTTTTCTTGGGGTATTACAGACAAAGAAGCAGTAGAAGCATAGTCGCTAGAAAAATCAACAATGATGAACTTACAAAGACCAGGAATTACAGTAGCGAAAGCTTCCAATGTTTAATTTTATATCAGGTAGATAGACCGTGAAACGATGGATGGACTATGAGATGACAATATGGCTAAAATAGTGATGACTACTACGAGAAATATAGAAGTAGAAGGCATATTACGCCAACCCCTAAGAAACTGAGATAAGGGCAAGAGAATGTTGCTTGTTTGCAATCCGATTGGTCGAGGGACCGGCTGACAACGATGACTCACTATTTTCTTTTCGCGAATGGACTATAGTAAAATTTGCATCATTTGCTTTCCTTTATGAAATAATTAAGATTAACTTAACGAATTGTTTTGCTGGACAGATAAAGGCCACATGCTCGTAAAGCCAAGATATCTTGTTCCCACGTAAGTGAACCACAATTATCGTCCGTGATTATAAAAAGTCCGTATATAGAAATAAAGGCAGCGAATGAGGCGCCAAAGCAAAGCATTTATTCGTCATCGCCTGTGACTCAGCAATGATACTACGCCACATTTCTATTTGATTGTCTTTGAAAACCTCTATAAATCTTAAGCGATCTGAATCTGAAAAGCTATACTGCAATAACTATAATAATAATGATTTGCTGAAGTATTCGTGGTCATTAGTATAGACTATACATTTGCAGATTATAACCGTGCCATTCCTTATTATTGGTTTCCATGAATTCTGAGCCTGAACTTCGACATCTTTAGAAGCTCTCAGTTCCAAATTCCTGCTTTACCGTTAGTGACGAGTTTGTGTCTTGTTACTAGTTAAGCGCGATTTATAGTCTATAATGTGGTGGCTTTGCCCGTGTAAACGCCACGAGGCTTTCTTCGTGTTGGCATAAAACAACTCTGAAAAAAAGTTTCTTTATATCCCACATGGTATTACAAAACATGCTGTTGAGCATTCAGTGTTTTAGTTAATACTTTCCAACTTCAAATTGATTGCCCAATCAATGACAGGGGTCGTTTCGTTCAATTCTTTTCAATAGCGGTTTCAGCCTCGAACTTTCTCCTGAGTACCGCAGTTCCCACGTAAGTGGTTGCGCGCCAAAACCATGAGACATCCATGCAGGTTTCGCAACTCGCCTCGATACAGAATGATTCTGAGAATCCATTACAGCGTGAGTCAGCGCAGGGTTGTGTCTGGAACGGGCCTTAAGCCGCCATACCCCGCTTAGGTAGCTTTGACTCATTGGCCAACTGTTTTTGTTGATAACTGGTTTGCTTAATTTTGGGAGAGAGAGAGAAAGATTGACCAGATTCATAAGTACTCAGGTTAGCAACGGTAACAACTCTCTGTGACGCCATTACAATACTTGCGGAACGGGTGTGCATATCTGAGTTCATCACACCGGGGCGTCAATGGATGAATCTTTAGAGAAGTTCTACAGCGTGAGGCATCGCATAGTAATTTCCGGAGTGGTTTTTTTTGTTCATATCTTCGAGCGTCAATTAAGTCGCAATAATTTCGGCACAGGAAAACTGCCAGTGACGGTTGAACCGGTCCGACTAGACGCATTTGGTGCGAAGGATATTTTTTACGTTCACAAGATATATTTGGCCTTCTTTGGCGACTGTTCTGTACTGAAAGTCAGTTGTGAAACAGGTGAACTTTGTTACGTGACGCTGTTACGTGACTAATTCAACCGTGAATCCAGTTTTGTGACATTTATAGCCTTATTTCTCGGTATTCTTGTTTGGATCTTCTGTTTTGTTCGCATGTGTTTAGGGAAACGTGAAGCAATACTTACCTCGAACAACCTTCGATTGTCATTGATATGCAACATTGTAACTGGGACAGGAACAAACTATTTATTCATTGTTGAGAATGCTATTTTTAGCTACGCCCCTGTCTCTACATGTATACGTTCAGTTCGAATTTCAACACATACTCTGATACCATCCAAAGTTCTGGCAAATTCCATCCAGCCAGTGCGATTATCCGAAACCGTTATTCCAAATTCAAAGCTACCCACTGTTTCCCACAAACACCATGAGCTGAGCTCTGAGCTCTGCTTTCCTGTGAAATGTCAACCGCCACGGAATGCGGCTGCGGCGACCCATTTACCCCTCCCCTCTGCAACCCTCACCCCCCCTGCCAGTGGTGGGTGGGTACCGGTCCTGCGTGCCCTCGATGCGTTGATTCCGCGTTGCGAAACCCGTGTGAAGTAAGTTTTGCTTTGATGCTGTTGTAAACTTGCTAACAGTGTGAATTATTGACTGCCCTTTGTACTTTACCTGTGATTCTTTTCATCCTTTGGTTGTCTGGAGGAAAAGGCTTGCGAAAGGAACGACATTTGTAGGTGCTTGCAAACTATTTGATGTGTGAGCAATGATCATTAAGTGCTGTGTCCCTGAATGTCTAATGTTCTTCCTAGGTGACTCTGCTTCTGCTGGATTTATATCTACGTGAATTCGCACACGTAGATAATCTTGTATTAAGTCTGGTAGATAATATAGTCCGGTTATTTCTTTGAAAAACAAGTCATTATCCCTCGATACAAAAGCGTCTGAATCATGCCTTTCTGAAAATATAAAGTCTGCCCAAAAATTAGCTTGCTGTCCTTTTCTAATGACCCTGTCATGGACCAAGTGATTAGTTTGTGCACTGTGTATTATGCCCGGGCATTATGAATCTAGTCAAGACATATCGGGCAATGTAATGAATACTGGTTTAAACTAGATACTATGTTTATCATATTTTCTGGTCATTATGAATATTGCTACGGAATGGTTGGGCAATTCCACAGACATAAATCTAACTAGATGACGCGATTGTATGTACTTCGCGTGCCAAAAACGGACTAAAGTTACGATAAATAATCGTAATCTGAGTTTTTCATTTAGCATTATCGGCACCGGATATCCACCGAAATCTAGAAAAATGCTATTAAGAATGTATAGAAAAACTTGGCCAAAGCATTGCAAATGTTTTCTTTCATTGGTAAGCAAATTTGTTTTTTAATCGTTTGTGAAAAAGTGCCACGCTTGGTTTTCATGCAGATGGATGA
Source organism: Orthosia gracilis (assembly GCA_947562075.1). NCBI lineage: Eukaryota > Metazoa > Arthropoda > Insecta > Lepidoptera > Noctuidae > Orthosia > Orthosia gracilis. The sequence continues at coordinate 54,621,697 of OX387268.1, forward strand.
ACTTGCGTTATCTATTTAGATATAAGTCTGTGGACAATTCGATCATTATGGTTAATAAATTAATTAGTCCAAGAGCACCACGATACGGATAGGTTAGGTTTGAAGGAGATGGCGGCAGCTGAAGTGAACGAACTCGGCTCCCGTCATCTTCTCCATGTTAGATTACTTTAGGCACAGAACTGGAAACGAAACTATGAACTCCGTCGACCAAGTTGCTTAAATAGTAATCTTACCTATTCTACATTAAAATCAAAATCATCATTAAAATAATTTAATAAAACACATCTTTTTATCACCCTGCCTAGTGATGGGCATTATTCAAATTTCCCGGACATTATGCATAATGCTTATTAATCAGTTGGTGCATAATAACTCTATCATTATACACTTACAAATACTAAATACTTACAAATGTTCTTCAATTAGGTAGATACCGATTTGTCTTTTGAATTATTGCTTCCTTCGTTTTGGGACTTCTCTTCATTGTCCAAAGCTTCTAGTTAGTCACTGACTTAACACCCGCTAATCATCATCATTTTCAGATAATTCATCTTTTTCAGATAATCTATCCATATGTAGCCTTCCTCTGCTCCTCGCATTTACGTTATTTCCAAGGAAATAATGTTCTTATGCGTATTGAACGCAAACCATAGATCATTCTAATCAACAGATTCATTTCTGATTAGCCATGCCTGTGCCTTATTGGTCACGCACCCTTCAGGACTACAGCCAATCAAGAGATTCGTGTTCAACTGATCTGCAGATCGTGATTAGTATTTTGACCATGTCTTGGGACTGAGTGGTGGTTAATTGATTTTTCGCTAGTGTTTTGTTTTGATATAGAGTTTGTCTTTTTTTTTAGTACCCCACGAATACTTCATTAATTTATGTAGTAGGTACCTATTTCGGGTTAGAGCCTAAATTGAAACCTTTTGTGGTAGGTAATCCGGGGTGACATATTATACATTGTCAACCCTCGATGGTCGTACCATTTACGGTTTCTAAATTAAATATTTGTGTCAAAGTCAAAGTTTGTAATTTTTCAATTTGACAAACAAGTACTGAAATTCAAATCAGGGAACCGTACGCGTACGCGCGTACGGCCAACAGTTACCATATTAAAATATTATAAACTAATTAATCAATTCCATTTTGGAACAAATATTTAATCGTGATTGCAATTTTGCATAATATTTGCACGTAAGATTCTTATAAATTAATTATCTACATGTCTAAGATGATGTGTCAGTCACGAAAAAGCGTATTTGACACCGAAGGCTGTATTGCAAAACATGTTTGTCGCTATACCTAGAGCTATAATACTGAAATAATTTCTAATGAAATATCAATTAACGGCGGGGAACATTTTTAGTACTTAGATATCTAACATTACGTGAAATTCAAAGTCAAAAAATGAATCGTTAAACCCAATTTATATTTAAATTCTGAAAAACCATTTGGTTATATGATAATATACCTACTACAGAAGAAATTCTGGAGAAAATGAATAGAAATTGAAAATGGAATGCACAATATTGATTGTATAGAACGCTTCGTTTATCAACTTCCATATTCAAATGTGTCAAGTTAGGGCGCCATGTTTGTTTTTTTTTTTTAATATAAGCATTCAGTCACAACTCACAGTCAAGTCATTATATATATAGGCTTTTGAAAAAGAATGTTGCTTTGACTTGACAACGACTTATTTTTGCCTCCGACTCGGAATATGGAACAGCTATGCTAGGAATTGCCATTCTCCGTGATTTATAATTATATATCTGTGCTGTTGTTATTATATACAAGGTTAGTTTGCTGTCAACGCGATTTCATGCATAAAATTAAAGATTAATTTATTCAATATTTTGACAGATTTTAAAATTAAACAAATAACGTCGTCTTATTTTGTAGTGATTGATGCCTGAATGACAGGCAACTGCATTAATTTATTAAAAAAATATGTTCTTACATAGAAGCACAAATTAAACTTGACCTATCCTAAGATGCACTTTTGCGTCATCGTTCTTTTGAAATGAAAAAAAAAACCTGTCATTATAATTACATTAATTAAATAATTACTTATCAACTTTAATAACGTGAGAAAAAAAGCTTTATAGACATTCCAATTAATAAAATATAGATGTTATTAAAATAAAACTGGATGTTTACTTTTAAATATGTTCAATAATATAATTTTCATTATATATAAATATTATTAATACATACATATAATTCACCATAGAATAGTCCTGAGAATTAATCTAGATCTACCTATAAAAACTTACTTTCATATTAGCATAGACAAACATAGATTTAATAGAGTAAGCGAGTCGCACTTGAAATCGGCGCGAAGCTAAAAATTAGAAAAAAGTTTAGCAACGCCACGCACATATCTATGATTTCTACAATCTAAATGTTGACACATGGGCAGGCTTAACGTTCCCTCTTTAACCAGTTAACCTAACCAAAGAATAAGTACAGGCCTTAACACCTGTCTTGTTGGATAATTCGAAAGCTGTTTCAAAATGTCGATTTCCTGAAGAATGAAATGTCTGTACATGTATCTGAACAGTCATTCACAAAGCACTTGCTGAGTTCATGGAAATTTCAATTTACCGATAAAGATTGAAGTGAAAAATTTTATGTTTTGCCTTCCAGTCAGACATACATAGCCTAGTTGGGAAACCCAAACAGCTAATAATGTTGCAAAATTATGATTGATACATTTAATAGTATTCAGATAGAACGCCGAGGTCGCTAACTCCAGATATTTGCGTGCGGCCAGACGGCGGGACCTTGGCCTTATTGGGACTGTCGCGAGAAATGATGACTTTTGTAATTGGAGCATTGGTGAATGCGACCTTCTTCGTCTGCGAAAACAATTTTTATAAACTGGCAATTGTTTTTGCTCGTACTGTTTCTTATTTTTTATTTTTTTTCGGTATCAGATGGCGTTCTATAGATTCTGCCTACCCCCATGGGAAAAAGGCGTGAGTTTATGTATGTATAAACAATTTACTTTTTTTCTTCTGGATCAAATAACTCTAGCAACTTGAACGATTTAATTACGGATCAAGGTACCTACCAAATCTACCTTTTTGGTTATTTCATCAGCTCCTAACTGAGGACCCAATAATGCAAATACATTTTATAAATACAATCAGCATTGCAGGCAGACACAGCAACAAATCTGTGCGACCGCAATAACACAACTCGTACCTAGTATCAAGGTGTACTAGTCAACGTTTACCTGCGCGTGCGCACCGTCTCGCCGCCAACATTATTATTGCTCCACGGAAAATGTCTAGGATCTAAATATTTCTAAGGTATTTACAGTTAAGATTGTGCTAGATTTTATCTTGTTTTGAGCTAGTACTTAGTGTTGGCTGTAGAGGAGTTAGAAACGCGCGTATTTGGGGTATCGTGTGGGTTCGAAACTTTGAACCGAGCTCGGTATGGTTCGCTTTTGAAAATGGAATTTGGAATGATTGCGTTGCGAAGACTATTCCGTTCTTTTATCCGTGAAAATAAGATACAAACTTTGCCTCTGGATTTCTACCATATAGCTCTTGTTGTCGCCATCTCTTTTGATGCAAACATTTCGATGCAATTATGTCCATGATGTCAAGGACAGTTGAATTTTAAAACGCCTATCGATATCATTTGTCACGAATCCTTCATGCTGTTCTCTTCGTTTCATCGTGGGTGCGCTTGGAGGAATACTTTAGGTGCACTTCAAATCGGGTGCGCTTCGAGGAATACTCCTTGCTATCAAAACGATTTTTTCTGCTTTCTACTATTTTTTCACAAGAGAATAGAGGAACCTTTCTTCCGAAAGTGTGAATGGCTTTGAATTAAATGTCCTCATTTATGCACTATCCAGCAACAGGACTTCTCAAAACGAATGCCCAATAAATAAACATAAAATCCAGTTCGTTAGCTAACAAGAGACAATAGATAGGCTGTCGGTGTCCAAATAATTTACGGCCAAGCCTCCTCATTATACACTGTGCAGCAACTTGTCTAGCCTGCGGTAATTCTAGACTAACCGTTTAATTGTGTGAAACACTTGCCTGTATGGATGATTGCATTTTGTGGTTTTAGTGGCAAGAAAAAAGAAAGAGTACTTAGGTTTTTTTTTTTCTTTGAAAGGGTTTCTCCTGCTCTCTTGTGTCGGATATGATGTCCCCTTTTGATTCAGTGCTTTGTTGAGGGATGTCTTCAGTTCTGTATGGTTACTGTTCTGCTGTATGTACTGAGAGAATTTGAGGGTGCCGACGGCGACGATAATATTATTTTTTGTGCGTCGGTCGCAGATGTGAGTGTGTGTGCGTGAATTTAAAAGCTTGTAAACGCACCCGCGATACAGGAAGAAATTCTTAGTGTGGGGCAAAGTTTATAATAAAATGTAAATCTTTAGGTACGTTCTTCTCCGTTGCATCTATGCAAAGTCTGCGTAGGAATTTGGATTTTGGCAATTTATTTGGTCTCAATGACGCACACAGTTCACCAGATTTCCCCAAACTATTCCAAATGCTATCACTTATTTGCCGCTCATTTATCAACTTTGATTTATTTTAATTAAGTTGTCATTTGCTTGTACCTTTATTTATTCCAATAGATGGCGCGGTTTTAAATATCTGAGCCATGCGTCTCGATTTTTTAAATTTGTTCTGTAACACATTTTGGCACAATGAATCTGTAAAAACGTGCAGAATAATACTATAAAACAAATCGGCACTGTATTTAAAGAAAAAATAGTCACGAATCGAGAAAACTCTTTTACTTGCAAGTCGCTGCTAACACTATCTATCTAGCCATGGAACGGAACCGAACGCGATCGAAGTACTTATAAAAATAATATTCTTTGAATGGGATGAGGCATCTGTATGCTAGTATTATATTATCTGTGCCTGTACTAAAATCTAAACTTTGTTCTTGTTTCAGTTCCTAACTGTAGTTTTACCTCAAGTTATTTTCCAAACCTTTCTTACGTTTACTTAGCAGTAAGTTCTGTGTTTCAAAGAGATCTTTCATCACAAGTACCTATGAGTGAGGTAAGTTAAGGAAGGTGCCTACTTGCTGGCGGTTTGTTTGTAGATATCTCATATGAAGTTACGTGTATTTTGCACTGACCCTAGCTTGACCTCTTCTTCTTGGAGATGAATAGCGAGGCCTATTTCTTGTACAGATTGGTGTGCTCAAAACATTCGGTACGGGATTGTTAGCTGGCTTTTCTTTTGAAGGACTATCTTATATTAGTTTTATTATTCCACTAGGTGTGCTCGTCGTTTTAGCTTCTTTTTAACCGACTTTCCAAAAAGGAGGTTCTATGTTCGACTTTGTTTGTTTTTTTTTTTAGTTCACCGATATTTCGTCAAATGTGGATCGATTTTGAAAAGTTTTGTTTGAAAGATAATATTCCCAAATTGGTTGAGCTCCAAAAAAGGCTTTGGATTGAGCTGTTCCAATTAATTTTGTTTTTTTTTTTTATATTTTGCACCGTGAATTTTGTTTCTTTTTTTGGTTTTCTTGCAATGACAAGAATATTTACTTTTTAAGGTATTATATTTTTTTTTTTAAGTTTTTTTTAATTGTAGTGAATGTGAAGACTATGTGGAACATATATATATTTTTTTTAAATTTATTTTAGTTAATTTTAATCATAGTCTGGCAGTTTGAGGAGTTTGTGCGGCCTACCCGAATGTCTTTTCTTTGGTATTGTTCGTCGAATCGTTGAGCTCCTTAAAAATTCTGAGTTGAGATGCACGGTTATTGACAAATGCGTCCACTGACTGGACAGGTCCACTCAATCTGGCTGGTTCTTTACTAAAAAGACCATTTCAGACTTCAATCTACATGATCTTCACATGATCTAACCAAAATTTTGTCTGGACTTTAAAAGAGACTGTTACCTCTGAGTTTGTTTCGGCCTTTCTTCTCAGAGTAGTCAGATAGGAAACGCCGACCTCGTCTAGTATTAAAAAATATGATCGACATATAAAAGTGTTTGTACAAACCAACTTACAGAAATAAAATCATTTATCATTTGGTCCCAAATAAATTTGGTCAAGGTTTCTGATGAAGAACTTCGAAGATATACAACAGAACTCTTCAATAAATGACAGTATATCTCTCGGGATTGCTGCAATAGCATGTCTGTTTATTGTTTATATTATAACATCACGCCAGTACGCTCTTAAGGGGTACGCAGATGTGTAGAGTGTATTATATCTGTGGTACAGTTTACCTTGGTACACTCTCATTTCACCGGTTATGTTCAAGTTGCATGATATTCGGGTAATCTATTCTGGCATTATAGGCACCTTACTATTTTCTATAGAAATTGCCTATTAATTAGGTACCAAAGTTAAAAATTAAAATAAAAATACACCAAATACAACCGACTTCCAAATAAAAACACTACAAAGTGAAAAATAATTTCTTTTTCGGCAGTTGGTGTCAAAAAACGATGAAAAGAAAACAGGAATACCGACCAAAAAAGAAGTTATTTTTCACTTCGTAGTGTTTTTATTTGGAAGTCGGTTGTAATTTTATTCTCAATTGATTGGTCCTCAAGTCTCACAACATGTTTTTTTTCACAAAAACAATGTAATGTGTTTTGATCAGATTGTTATTCATTCGCTTTATTGGCATCACAAGCGGTCTCTCCATGTGTAATAATCTGGATTTCTTTGAACACAATCATTCGTCATGCATGAGATTATTTGGAAAAGATATACTTACCTACCTATATAAATAGCACTTGTTCAAAGTAGCTTGGCCATGCTCATAATTGCTCAATTGTGGTTTTCCTCTGAACTCTGTAGGTAAATTTTGCTCAAGTTGTTTGGACAGCTGTTTTATGACGTAATACCTGTAACAATTAATATAGTGTTATGTACTTTCACATATATTACGTTACGGAACTTAATTAGTTAGGTACCTACTTAAGGAATTACTACACGGTCAACTTAACTGTGCACCTCGCTGGAATTTGACCTCACTCCCGCTTAACCGCGCGGCGCCTTGCGTTTGCATCCTACTCCAGTAGCGAGAGTCGAACCACAGTATAAATATACAAACAGTATGGAAAACAACCTACAAACGCTCGAAACGGCACACTCACACAAACATGCGCACCGACGATACACCTAAGCAGCGTCCGCGGTGCTGTCAGTATGCGAACCGCTTAGGGGTCTCTTCGGTGCGCATGTTTGTGTGAGTGTGCCGTTTCGGACGTTTGTAGGTTGTTTCCGTACTGTTTGTCTATACTTATACTGTGGTCGAACGTCAGAGTTACATGACAGCGCCAGGTGCATAGTTAAGTTGACCTATACCTACTAGTAATTAGGTATTAGGTACAGTAGTCACAGTGGATCTTTGTGTCTCTGAAGTGGCCTGCAAGACCCTGCGCAGATACAATGTTGAAGTAGAAGATAGCGTTGCATAACTGCCCCTTTCACTCGCTTATGTTTGTCGCATCTTCTTATATCGCTTACTGTATGCAGTTTACTCGATGGAAAACTGTTTATTACGCAATCAGTGTTGTCAGTGGCTGATAATCAAATATTACCTACATGTGACATCTCAAAAAGTTACATTTTCATGAGAAAAGTTACTTTTCCTTATTTTATGAGGAAAACGACACTAAAACGGTCAATCGTTCGCCGGAGTAAGCGGGATGGCAGATTTAGAATACACGTGAGTGAGTGAGTCAATATGCAATACGTCAACGAACGAAATTTTTCTTAGAAGGTTTCCGTTTCTCGATTATTTTTTGTTTTTTATTAAATCCTAAAAGTTACATTTTGAGTCGTGTTACATACATGAGAAGGTCAAAAGTAACGTAAAATCTAACACAAGTAACATTCTGGCAACGCTGTACGCAATGGTACGCAGAGCCAACTTCAGAGAAACAAAGATCTGCTGTGACTACTGTACAACTGCTTCGTATTAATTTTCGTAGGTAGGTACTAGACCTTATCGTTGAATGAATTGAGTTTTTCATAAGAATGTCTCTTATCGCTGATTACATTACGAGAGCGTGTAAGAATAACCTTCTTTGGTAAGGTCACTGTATACCTAAGTAAATACCTATATATATTTATCTTCTTACCAATGATCTAATGATTGGTAATAAAAGGAATAGTGCAAACGAATGAATCGGTTGTTTTATTTACGACTAGCTTTTACCTGCGGCTTTGCTCGCAGTGAAGCTATTAAAAAAATATTTTTTTAATAAAAAATATTTTTTTTTCATAAAAATATCCTATGTTACTTCTAATACCTCCAAGAATATAATTATGTACAAAGTTTCATGATGATCGGTTCAGTAGTTTTTGCGTGAAAGCGTAACAAACAAACTTACATTCACCTTTAAAATATTACTAGCTTTTACCCGCGGCTTCGCTCGCAGTGAAGCCATTAAAAAAAAAAAAAAAAAATATGTGTCCTATGTTACTTCTAATACCTCCAAGAATATATGTACAAAGTTTCATGATGATCGGTTCAGTAGTTTTTGTGTGAAAGCGTAACAAACAAACTTACATTCACATTTTATAATATTAGTATGATAGAGAAGTATGATATTTAATTTAGTTTTTAATTCGGGTATCACGTTTGGAAAATTCACTCTTTATAGGTTGAATTTATCATTGTGGAAGTCTCGTCTGGATGTATGAATGTTTGTTAATTAAATCACGCACGTCACGTATATGGATGGGCACACAGGTAGACCATGACATGTATTGAACCAGGATGTTAAGGATATAGGATATTTTTATCCCAGTAGCACGTGGTCCCAGCGCTAACAAAGAAAGTTCAAATAAATGTCACTAGATGGCGCGATATGCGTTGCTTTGTTATTGAATTGTGTGTAAAATTAACATTTTCTAGAATTGATCATAAAAATGTTCTTGTCTAATCAACACTCCAAGCACAAAATTATGGAATATTGTGCTCAATTGATTCCAATAGATGGCGCTGTTTTAAATATCTGAGACATGCCACTCGACTTTATAAACTTGTATTGTAACACATTTTGGTAAAATGAAACTGTAAAACGTGCAAAAAAATAATATAAAACAAATCGTCACTGTATTTAAAGAAAAAACAAGTCACGAACAGAAAAAACCCTTTTACTTGCAAATCGCTGCTAACACCATCTATATCCGCGCTAACGCGATCGAAGTACTTCTAAAAATAATCAGCCTAATCAGACGAAAAACGCTAGTTAGGTTGGCGCGGTTTCTTTGTATAGAAAGACTAATGAAGCATCTGTATACTATTTTATCTGTGCCAGTAGTATACCTACGTTCCCGTGAGATAATATTCGATTTAAAAGCAGGCGAAGACCCTGGCAAAAGTTGATATTATTATAAGTAGGAACTTTGACTTAGGTAAACAAAGACAATGATAAAATAAGTTGGTACATATGGAAAATACGACCTTCCTTGTGAAGGTCTGATTTGACAAGTTGTCTGTCTACATTGTACAGTCAAATTCAAAGTCACTTTTAGAAGGATGAAAAACAAAAATACAAATGATTGGTACAATAGTTAATAAATAATGAGACGTTATTAAACGTCAGAGACTTCCTTTATCCTATATAAAATACTAACGACTCGATCCGGTTTGGCCCGTGATAAATTATACACAAAAATCTTTCTTGTATCTCACTCTTTCTATTGGTGGCAACCACATGAAAATCCGTTCAGTAGTTTTTGAGTTTATCGCGAACAGACGCGGCGGGGGACTTTGTTTTATATTATTTAGTTATATCTTCGAGACTTTAGGTACCCCATTTATTTGTGGTTCTGCCGGTTATGTACTTCTTTCTTCCATGCATCTTATTAGTCAATCTTCACAGTATTCATTTTCTACCTAACATCATCGAAACTCATAAAGAAGTATAGTGCTCGCCAAACTTCTGGGCCGCCCTGATGTTGGCTTTCCCGATGCGCAAGGCATTTAACGGTGCTGTTTTTGTATGAGATTTACTACAGCCATTGTAGCCAGCTTCATGGCGGCCAAGAAGTTTGGCGAGACCTATAAAACTGTTTGCTTGTAGGATTGGCCTTTGCAACTACTGATCTGAATGATATAGTAATAATTTATTTTTTTATGCTCCTGTCATGTTATCTCTCCATTACCCTTGGATGACTGGTAGAGTATGCCTCAGGCATTAAGTCCGCTTATGTACCTTTATTTTACATGAAGTTTTAATTAATAAATAGAATACCACACGCCGCTGAGTTCCATAGAGTACTTTGTATAGTAATCACAGCGTCTCAATCTTTGTGTCTCTGAAGTTGGCTCTGCGATCCACTGCGCAACGCAAGAAACATTTTGCCATCGAGTATACTGCATAGAGTAAACGAGATAGGACGAAGTGACAAACGTAAGCGAGTGAAAGAGGCAGTTGTACAATGCTATCTACTACTTCAACATTGACACAAAAATAGCAATTGCGCAGGATCTTGCAGCCAATTTCAGAGACACAAAGATCCATTGTGAGTGCTGTATCCAGGTCGATTGCTCGATTCCTAGCTGTGGCTGCCATGAGAGCTATAAAGACGCTAGAAGTAGCTAGTGACTATTCTTTCAAATCCATCCGCCGTTCTTTCTGTCTATTACTCTACCATACTTATAAGTAGGTAATCACTTATACCAGACAGTCGGAAATGTTCATAAATAAATTTGGCGGGTAGTACGCTAAATGCCACCTGTTGTTGGAGACAGTGGCAGACTGAGGGCATGACCTTTGCCTGCAATCAATAAACCCAGCCAGTCATATTAATATGTATTGCAGGGTACAGACGTCTCAAGTTGTGTACATTGGGGCCGTAATACCGTATTATAAAATTGCTCCCATGTTAGGTTTAGGAAAGAGATCCGTTTTAGTGTTGCTCCTTGTCGATAGCTTCAGAATACAGCTTAGTTATGACAAGGATAAATAAAAGTAGTTATGTGAAGTTACTTTTAATTCCTTGCATCAAGTAAATTGCCAGAGGTGATTGGGGAGCTTTTAGAGTAAGATTATTTTGAGTGTGCGTAAGAGACAGATGTATATGACTTGTATACATCTGTCCCCTTTTTACAGTCGACTATGATTGTTTTGACACGTCAGGGTTACGGGGGCAGGTTCTTAACACCAACATCTTCACCTTAACTTTCAAGGTAAGATTCTGGCAGAAGAGCACTGCGGTAATATTATTGTTAATCGATTTTAGTCTTTATCGAGAAGTAGTTCGACGAAGGGTTTGAAAATTCTTGACAATTTCGGATTCTTAGCACGAACAAAAAATTTGAAGTCTTCATAGATCTTACTAAAAAGAAAACTATTTTAGTGCCATCACACGTAACGCCGTAATTCACGTAATTAATAAATGGTGAGTGATGATTAGTAATGAGAGTGAGGAATGTTCTTCTATTGGCATGTCACCAGCTGAAGGGTCGTTGCCACTTAAATATGTCTGAGCTCTGAATCTATTTACCTAACACCTATAACAAACGTCTTGCCTTTACCACAAAAGATTGTAAAATATACCTAATTCCGCAGATTTTATGACCAACAATATAGCCACAATGTTCAAAAATGCACCAAAAGTCACCCCTTGGTTGTAAGGATGGGATCACATAAGTTTTTTCTAAATATCGATATCGAAATAATTTATGTTCAATGACAAAAATCATTTTTATATTGATCCTAAATTGTCGGGACAAATCAATCGTCATTGACCAGTCGCATGACCGTCAAAATGAGGAAACCCTCTATGTCATTCGTTCTCTGACGATAATGTACGTATTAATGTTAATTTTGAGTGATTATGCGGAAGACACTTGTTGGCTTGGCACCAGGGAAGGACGTTGGCATACGACCGTAAGACCAGACATTCACCTCCGTTACTTTCTTATATGACTAACACAGACACGATCTTTTCAGTCTAGACTTTTGAATTTGCCTAGTTTATGAATACTGGAGTACTTTCAAGAAAGTGAATTGTTTTTTGTTTAGAGCATTCTAGAATTTTATTTCATGTGCAAATTTTTAAATGTTTTCTACGAGTCACACTTGTGTAAAAACTTAATAAGTTTGTAATATGCACATACTTGATTCATAAAATCATGATGCAATGAAATGAAATTTCTATGAAGTCGAAAAAATTATGACAAACAAGTTATTGCCTGCATTGCTGTATAAAATTTTGGCATTTCTAAGCAAAATGCTTATATTTGAACTGTTAATATCCGTAAAAGTCCACGTAAAATTTTTCCTTTTTTATTTTTATAGTGAAATTTGGCAATGACGTAAATTTTAAAATATCATGAATTTGTGTTTAATTATAGGCAATAATCATAGTTTACGTCACGCCTTCGCCCCATAGTTCTTTGTTCGCAATAGAAGCGTGCTAGGGGGTATTAACCTCTTCTATTTCAGTGTTCGTGGGCGATAGGGTGCGTCGCCCTCGAAGACGACCTCGCTCCATCGGGGTCAAGGATGTAGGAAATTAACGTTCACAATTTTCCTCAGCGGTATTCGTACCGTCACTTGTATTGCTTTGTCACGATCTGCTCGTCTTTTTGGTTCGGTGATTGTGTTGCACTGCACTTTGGACTCCTTAAAGTAGGGTGAAATGGACTGGTCTTGTTTGTATTGTAAGTTGATGTTGTGAGTGTAACCGCACTGTTTATGAAATAAAGAAAGATAGAAATGTCGTGGACAACATCAAACTTTGTCAGCTCAAGATTGCATGCACATATTATTATTGAAATAAATATATTATTTTCACCTGTATCAGTGTTTTGCCCATCCATCACTATCACAATGCATGGAACTTTGACGTCACAGATAGTGCTGTGACCTTAAGATAATTATCGGTCGACGCCTCTTCTCACGTAGCCTTATCGATAACTGACTACAACAAAGCAAGGACATCACTTGCCGAGCCTATAAATACCATTCCATGTAATCTGATGCGCAACGGTTTTTCCTCGTTACTTAAGTATTTCAGCAACTACTAAATGCTTCGACTTGGGCAACTGATGTCGGCTTATGCAGCTGCGATAAATGCTTGCATATTTCTGTCAAAGTATTATCATTATCTCGGCTTGGTGCATGATATCTTTAGTTACTTTTGCAACATTACGAAACTGGTTTTGAACCAATGTATTTGCTGAACATTTTGAACCGGTCTGGACGCGGAAAATCCTGGTTCAGATATTAGGAAAACCACACTTTTTCTTTCTCGGTTTTAATCGATTTATAACGGTGTAGTTATTGCGTGCGTATTGTGTAACATTTCCGGTGATATTTCAGAACAAATATTGACTGAACTTAATAAAAATTTACATCTGCGGCCGCCACGTTGCGTTGAAAAGATAATCCATAAATAGGAGGCAGACAAAGCAGCACGTCTGGCGTATCGTACAAATGACCGCTCGGCCTTGTCTAGGCCACGGTGACGCCATCTTGCGTGCGGATGAACTCCTTTTATTAGGAGCAAATTACACCAAATTATACTCGTCTCGCTCTGAAATACTATTTGTCCATCAAAAAGAAAGAGATGAAAGATCAATCTTAACCGAATTTAATAATAGAACTAAATAGACGTCAAGCGCTTTAAATTAGGATAAAGACATCAGTATTTTTTGAAGTTCATGTTTTCTTTGTCTCGATTTAGATAGCTGAGTTACAAAAGCTGGTAGTGATTGCATTCTTTTGTGCGAAATGTTAACTAAATAATAAGCAGGTTTGAATAATAATGAAGGGGTATGACAATAACTGTTTCTAAACACAACGGTAATGGTGCAAGCTAGACAAGCTATACGTTGTGTAATTGGCTGTTAATTGCGTTGCCAAGGCGACTGCACTGCAGCCTGTCTGAGTGTCTCTTAGATAGCGATAACTGAGAAATGTCTGGGGGCAAGGGACTTTATTGGACGCTAATTGGTCGGCCAGACAGTAGTGTAGTGACTGATATCCATCCTGAATTATACATGTGTATCTAATAAACGTTTCGACATTCGGTACGAATGATTTATGACGTTGCATGGACATTGTGCACAGCGGTATTGAGTTGACTTCAATTTCAACGGTACATTGTGACTCATGTATGTCTGTAGCATTCGCAGTAGGTTTTGTATTTAATTACTCAACTTGGTACATAATACACTCATCTCACACATTATCGAGTGTGCTGCCGTGGCTCGGTATTGGGAGCGGCGGACCAGTCCTGCGCGCGAAAGGCGAAATGCTCGCGGCCGGCCGGTCGCTACAACCGGCTCCGTGAAGGCCGCACAACGCCCCTCCCCCACTCCCTTCTTTGAATTGTGCTAGTGACTGGTTTTATCGATAACTAACCGTGTAATCTGAACAATAGTGACAGGTATTTGATACTGATAAAGTGTGTGTATTTCCCTTTATTTGCCAATGATATCTATGATACTGATAGATTATAGACAATTACGGGTTAATATTATTTCCATTAGTTCATCAACGTGGCTATTGTTCGGCACAATGTGAAGGTGAGTTAACAAATAAAATTACGTTGCATTGTCAAAACGGCAATTCATTCAGTAAGTGGTTATGACGCGCTTCGTCGCTATCGCGACCGTGCTTCGCCCTCGTAAACAGAATGCCAATGACACGAGGGGTCGAGAGGCGTATCGATAATAATACCACACGCTATCGCGCAGCACTGGGTGCGCTCGCAAGGCCGCGCGACGCGTCCACGTCTCGTGCGTGTACACAAACACACTGTTTCGAAACGTCCGACACTTTATTCGAAATTCGAACTGAGCCACGCGCGGATAGAGCTTCGTCGTTTTGGCCTCGATTTCATTTATTTTTAATTGTATTTTTTCGTTAACCAGCCACTATCGCAATATTTAAAAAAAAAATGAAGTCTCACGATTATATTTCTTAGCCTGGGTCAGTGTTAATATATTTAATTGCTATGTTATTAATTGATAGTGACAGTAATAACAATAACTAACTCCTTTGTATTTTTTGTTTCAGGTTACCCAAGATGCTGGTTCAATCATCTGGCTGTAATCCTCATCCATATTTGACTTTGAAACGAACACCTTGGTCTTTCGAAGAATATTCAGAGAGAAAAATATGTAAAATAAACACGGACACTGCAAGACTGAATCTAAAAGTTGCCTTAAAAATGAGTGGCCACACGAGATGATGAAACGTTCAGAAATATTTTTTTATTGAAACATTATGCGAAAAAGAGAAAATAGTTTTTGAAAACTTTTTGGATTGTATTTTTATATGCATTTACCAGAGACACTTTTAGTGTGGTGCTAATCGCGTAGTGAAGTAAAATCGATTGGGACAAAAATATCGATAGTTAGTATTGTGCGGTGATGGTGTGAGGGTTTGGATGGTGACTAGCACCGCGATGAACAGTGAGGGCGACGCGGTGAAGGTGGAGGGGGGACACGTGTCGGTCACCACTATCAGCATGTCGGGCCCGGAGACTAGCAACGGTAAGGTTTTTGACTTCTAAAATGCACTTTGTTATGGGTTTTCTTGGACTTAAGAGATTAATTTATTTGAGCCTATATGCAATAACTACTGATACTCGATTAGTAAATTAGCTAGAGTTGAGATTGATAAGTCGAAAAAGAACTATACGATCGAGCTTCCTTTCTACTCTTTTTTTCCGCAGTTGATAAATATAAGAAAAATCTTTGCGATTCAACCAATGATATTCTAGTAAACAGATATGTCATAAGCGCGCGCATTGTGAAGACTCGAATACGTCCTAATTGGGACGTATAGTCTTTAGTCTATTTGTCGCATGGCGAAGAGCGATACGCTTTGTTGAAACAAAAACAAAATTATAAAATGCCGTCGAGTGTATTTAGAAAGTATACCAATTATGATACCAAAGTACATTAAATAGAAGGTATCTCATACCTTATGTAAGTACGCAATACACTTCAATTTACAATTTTTTATTTTCCTAATTTCTATTATTTATTCTGTGCTGCTATTCTGATATTTGGAGGTTAGAAAAAGAAAGATGGTAAATACATTGGTGGCCAGTATAATGTTTGTTTACATTGACACGCAAGTGACAAACACTAGCTGTCTCTTTTTTTTCTTGTTGGTTTTATCAAGCCATCCCTTTCCACTTGTAGTGAAATGTCATATGAATGAAAATTGTGTATGTGTGCTGACGCTGCTGCGTGGAACACTTTTTTTGGTTGTTTTGTGAGTGTATAACGTATCTGTTTACTAGAATATCATTGGATTCAACTGAAAAATTCTTATATTAATGCAAAGCTTATTCAGTAGCTTTAATGTTTTATAAGATCTAGTTAATATTTAATACATAATCTCTATTGTTTTATCAATTTAACTTCTCACTATATTTGTTTTCAAGTTTATTTACTTGGCACTTCTTGTGAAACTTGCCGATTGAAGCCATTGAACTTTCTATTTGCACTGAAAAAAAATTTTTCCTTAGCTTTTGGAGATTATGCTATTTATGTTTGTAAGCAAATATCTTATCTGAAAGATTTGCTAAACTCACATGTATTAAAACGCAAGCATATCAGCTGGGTTTGATAATAAAATGGGTGTACCCCATTGCTGCGAAGTTCATTACCGCGATGTAAGTTACTGCGAAAGTTTACCATAGCGACTATCGTTCTTGCGAAAGTTCTTTACTGCGATGTACGTTACTGCGAAACTTTACCATTGCGAAGTACGCTATTACGAAAGTTCTTTACTGCGATGTATGTTACTGCGAAAGTTTACCATTGCGAAGTACGTTGTCGCGAAAGTTCTTTACTGTGTGCACTCTCTGTCCCCTCATAGTTTGAAGGGATAGCAATCAGACACAACTGGAGAGAGATCAGGCGTAGGACCAACTGCTTCACGCCACACTTTGTCGCTCGTCTAGATTTCGGACTGATACTTAGATTTTTTTTATAGAAAAAAAGAATCATCAAAATCGGTTCACCCAATAAAAAGTTCTGAGGAAAAAAAAAAAAAAAAAAACAAAATAAAAAATGATATAAATTTGTCTCATCATTATCTAGCCCTATAAGGAAACAAAAAAATGGAAATAAAATATTTGAAAGTTATGAGCGTCGAAAGTTCCATATTTCAACACTAATTTCAACGCATCTTTGGACGGAAATAAATACCATAAGAAGAAGGAAATTTGCAAAATGGCCTCGATAAAGGATAAGTAATTCAGCAATGCAAATAATTTTATTTTGAAAATATACATTAAGCCGTTTCATGATATCTAACCTTCCAAAGGTTTGTTTATAAAATTTCGCGCGCTCGTTTTCGTCCTACATCATCATCCATTACCAAACAAATTTTCAAAAGTGCTAAATCGTACGCGAACTACCTTCTTACTGCTCACCACAGCATCTATCTCTTCCGCACGTGTTGTCGGATGAGATGGCATGCATTTTAACTTCGCGCACAAAATAGTTTTTTCTCTTTTCTCCGCCCCGCGCTAAGTGGACAGGCAGCCTTAAACTGAAAAATGGCTTGATTGATTTGTTTTTTTTTTTGTTTTTTTTCGTTTTACCTAAATTCAAAGGCCATTGGCTTAAAAAAAAACGGGAAAAGGAAATAGTTTATGTGGGACGAAGTTCACCGTATCGATAGTACCTACTCGATAGTCTCAAATAAAAAAAACGAGTAAAAATATTGTTCCTATTCATTAACCATTATAGTACAGTCAACATGAAAAGTTACTTATGAATGACTATCAAATGTTCTATGAATTAAAAACTTGTTTGGTAAATACATATATTTCTAATCTAACTATTGGGTACACGATGAAGAAAGTAAATATTTTGTCAAATAAGGCCCTATTTTTCATTTCACGTTAATTTTTAATTAACGTAAATTATAACTTGAAAAACAGAATAGAAAAAACCCCGCATCGTACTCTTCCATCTATTTATGAGACAAAAATTAATTCGCCTAGTCAAAAACTAATTCATTTTCGACGTATTTTTGCCGGTTAACAGGAGTAAAGCCAAATAAAATCGTAATATTCACGTCGCGCACTAAAATTATAATAAAAAGCGGTGATAGCGGGGTCATTGCACCCGCCACAGGGGCCTGAACTCTGTTGATGTCAAAATGCTATTGCGTACGTCTGTGTTCCTACTAATGAAGCCGATCTATGAGTGTAAACTGTATTTATTTAATTGTGTACGAGTCCTGTAAAGTTCTTACTGTAGTTTGAGCTTAGGTTACTACAATTGTTTTTTTTTTCGTCTTCATTATTTTTAACCGACTGCCCAAAAAGGAGGTGGTTCTCAATTCGGATGTGTTTTTTTAATGTATGTTCGGGAATAACTCCGTCATATATAAACGGATTTGCAAAATTCTTTTTTTGATCGAAAGAAGTTTATTCCGAAATGGTCTCATTTAAATTTGGTAAAAATCTGATGAAGAACTTCGGAGATATACAATAGAACTCTTCAATAAATAACGGCAAATCTCTCGGGATAGCTGCAATCGCATGTCTGGTTATTGTTCACACCATTTCATAACATATCATCACGCCAGTATGCTCTAAACGGGTACGCAGATGTGTACAGTTCGCCCTGGTACACTCTCATTCCACCGGTTATGTTCAAGTTACATGTTATTCGGGTAATCTATTCTGGCATCACTGTGGGCATTATAGGTACCTTACTATAGAACTTATCCATTATGTACCACCAGTGGTGTCTCATCCCATACAAAGAAACCGTGCCGACGTTCTATACTGATTATTTTTTGTACATCGATCGCGTTCGGTTCCGTTCCGTTCCGTTCCTTTCCACGGATATAGATGGTGATCTATCTATCGCGATTAACAAATAATAATCGGTATAATCAGATGAAAAACGCTTGTTACGTCGGCACGGTTTCTTTGTATGAGATGAGGCATCTGTATGCTAGTATTATGTTATCTGTGGTACCACTAAAAAGTGAAAAATTAAAAAAAAAGATTACATAAAAATTAAACCAGAGTTCAATTTTGTTTCTATTTGTAAATGGAACAGCTGAAACCTACTTACTAGGTCATGATATAAATACGTCATTCATTGTCTTTGTGATTTGGATCCACTATTGGTTGGCAAGTAATATAACAACACTTTTCTTTGAATAGTGTCGCGTTGTGCCTTGTGCACAGGAGCAGAAAGTTCGAGTAAACTTGTTCTATTTAGATCTCACTTCTTTTATCAGCGAACTCGTTATCAAGAACTTGGCTTTCGTTATATTAATTTAAAAATAACAAAAAACCCGACTGCTTAGAAAGCATACTAAGAAGACGGAAACAAGAAGAAAATTCTTCTTTTTAAGCAGTCGGGTTTTTTGTTATTTTTAAATATTTTTTATTTACAACTTTTCAGTTATTTTTTTTTAGAATTAGGTACATTTAAACATATAAGTGTCATACATTTTTGTAATCACCTCTTAAAATCCTTTATTTTGATACCCCACACGATGGGATTGGAAGAAAAAATTACTTGAGCTCCCACGATATGACGCCCAAAATCCGCTATTTTTCTATTTTCCAATTTTAATGTAGCCAGTGACACTCGCAGGGTTAAGACGAATCGATTGACGTGAGAGTCATCAAAATAGGCCAACGCGTTTGGTCACTAGAACGCCACATAGGAACAAACAAACATACATACATAGACTGATAAACACATTACCCTCCTTCGGCAGTCGGGTAAAAAAGAATTTGCGATCGCTAAAAGCTCGCAGGAAAGAAAATACACATTTTTGCCCGAGCTCAAGTACCTAACCTTTCCATATTTTACTCAATTTTCTTTCTGATTTGATTATTCACGTCTCGCCGCAAATTTTTCATATTTTTTTCCGCTCCGCTCTGGTAAACCGGACATCCTGTCTGGAGCCGGATTGCCTATTTTTTAAATTATCGCTTTTATAACTGGATTTGCAAAATCTCGTTGGGCTCCGTAATACCTCATATTTTTGCAATATTTTCAAGGTTTTTTCCATGAGGTTATAAATTGCTTCCGCTAAGGGATCTGCGTACCCCTTTAGAGAGTACTGGCATGATCGGGATTGCGATTGCAGCAATCCCGAGAGATTTACCGTCATTTATTGAAGAGTTCTATTGTATATCGCAGTTCTTCATCAGATCTTCACCAAATTTAAGTGGGACCAATTTGGAAACATACATTTTTAAATAAAAAAACAAGAATTTTCAAAATCAGTCTACAATTGACGCTGAAATCGGTGAACAATATATTATACTAGCCATCCGCCTTCGCTCCCGACAACTGGCTACCTACCTACAATACCCTACCTATCCTACGCTAGCGCACGCAATCGTAACTCAAAAAGGAATCATTTTTCCCGTTTTTGCAACATTTTTCATTTATGCTCCGCTCCTATTGGTCATAGCGTGATTTTATATCTACCTTCCTCGATAAATGGACTATCCAACATAAAAGAATTTTTCAATTCCAACCAGTAGTTCCTGAGATTAGCGCGTTCAAACAAACAAACTCTGCAGCTTTATATTATTAGTATATAAATGTTTTTTCTTTTTATATGTTTTACTATTACCTTGTAATAAGATTTTATATTTTTGTTTCTATTTAGTCGTTAACCTAAAATGCATGCTGTGGCCTCCTATAATTGAGGGAGTGCACTTTTCATTACTTTATATTGATGATTCATTGTGTTTTTGTGTACATCTTTCGTTGGAATGGAGTTCCTGAATAAATTAATAAACATACAAAAAAAAAACAAAGATTAAGTCGAACATGGAACCTCCTCCTTTTTGGAAAGTCGGTTAAATCGATATGAAAGCACAAAGATAGACACGATGTGTATATAGTAAAACAAAGAAGAAAACTGACCGAACTGTTTTGCTGGTAATAAATCTAGACCTCCATCAAATTCTTGAAAAACTGTATTCAGTTGCAGTCAGTCAGCCTAGTAATATTTTAATTTAAGAATCTTAATGGTATTCCATTTTTGAAAACCCATCGTGAGGTAGTGGCTTTAAGGATCATAAAGTGCTGGCCATTCGCAAGCCGGAAATCTTAACGCTAAACGCACTTGA
Organism: Orthosia gracilis; assembly: GCA_947562075.1. Classification (NCBI taxonomy): domain Eukaryota; kingdom Metazoa; phylum Arthropoda; class Insecta; order Lepidoptera; family Noctuidae; genus Orthosia; species Orthosia gracilis. Next base: position 54,642,786 of record OX387268.1, read on the forward strand.
AAAATGCATTCCACGAATTCCAGTGTCCATTGCAAAGAACTTTAAATGCGCTGCACGTATCAAAAGCATAAGCTTGAATATACTTCTCGGTAATTTGGCATCGTGCGCATTTATTTATGGTACTGGCCGTACCAAATATAGGTAGATAGTTAAGCAAATTCAATTAATTATATAAGCCTCACGACTAAAGTTAGGTACGTCTAATTAAAGACAGAATTACTGATGTAACTGATTTGGTGACAAGTTTATTTTGTGTTCAACTTAGTTGAGTACAAAAAATTTGTACTCAACTAAGTATAGTTTGTTAATTTGCTAGGGGGGCTGGTTACCAAATCAGCTGTTGTCAACAGTTACTGAAAGCGATATTTTAAGAATGGGTATAATAGTGTCTTGTGTTGTGTGTCACTGACTCAAGCACCTGCGAATTTATTTGATGAAAATATTTATGAATTTAATATTAAAATTGTATTCAGTGTCTTACTTGCTATGCTACTCCCCCTGGTCAGCTACAAACGTTTCGTATCGAATCTCTTTCTACAATCGTTAACGCCTTCTATTTGTATGGTCTGACCACGTGACTTAACATTCAGATGTGTCATTCCCATACATTGATTTGTTTTCTCACAATCTACGAACGCTAGTAGAAAACGAATGAAGTTATGGGACTGACACATCTGAACGATAAGTCACGTGGTCAGACCATTCAAATAGAAGGCGTTAACGATTGTAAAAATAGATTCGATACGAAACGTTTGTAACTTGGCCAGGGGCTGGTTACCAAATCAGCTGTCGTCAACAGTTACTGGAAGCGATATTTTAAGAATGGGTATAATAGTGTCTTGTGTTGTGTGTCACTGACTCAAGCACCTGCGAATTTATTTGATGAAAATATTTATGAATTTAATATTAAAATTGTATTCAGTGTCTTACTTGCTATGCTACTCCCCCTGATCAGCTACAAACGTTTCGTATCGAATCTCTTTCTACAATCGTTAACGCCTTCTATTTGTATGGTCTGACCACGTGACTTAACGTTCAGATGTGTCATTCCCATACACTGATTCGTTTTCTCACAATCTACAAACGCTAGTAGATAATGAATGAAGTTATGGGAATGACACATCTGAACGATAAGTCACGTGGTCAGACCATTCAAATAGAAGTCGTTAACGATTGTAAAAATAGATTCGATACGAAACGTTTGTAACTTGGCCAGGGGCTGGTTACCAAATCAGCTGTCGTCAACAGTTACTGGAAGCGATATTTTAAGAATGGGTATAATACTGTCTTGTGTTGTGTCAGTTGTGTGTCACTGACTCAAGCACCTGCGAATTTATTTGATGAAAATATTTATGTATTTAATATTAAAATTGTATTCAGTGTCTTACTTGCTATGTTACTCCCCCTGGCCAGCTACAAACGTTTCGTATCGAATCTCTTTCTACAATCGTTAACGCCTTCTATTTGTATGGTCTGACCAAGTGACTTAACGTTCAGATGTGTCATTCCCATACATTGATTCGTTTTCTCACAATCTACAAACACTAGTAGAAAACGAATAAAGGTATGGGAATGACACATCTGAACGTTAAGTCACGTGGTCAGACCATTCAAATAGAAGGCATTAACGATTGTAAAAATAGATTCGATACGAAACGTTTGTAACTTGGCCAGGGGCTGGTTACCAAATCAGCTGCCGTCAACAGTTACTGGAAGCGATATTTTAAGAATGGGTATAATACTGTCTTGTGTTGTGTGTCACTGACTCAAGCACCTGCGAATTTATTTGATGAAAATATTTATGTATTTAATATTAAAATTGTATTCAGTGTCTTATTTGCTATGTTACTCCCCCTGGCCAGCTACAAACGTTTCGTATCGAATCTCTTTCTACAATTGTTAACGCCTTCTATTTGTATGGTCTGACCACGTGACTTAACGTTCAGATGTGTCATTCCCATACATTGATTCGTTTTCTCACAATCTACAAACGCTAGTAGAAAACGAATAAAGGTATGGGAATGACACATCTGAACTATAAGTCACGTGGTCAGACCATTCAAATAGAAGTCGTTAACGATTGTAAAAATAGATTCGATACGAAACGTTTGTAACTTAGCCAGAGGGGCTGGTTACCAAATCAGCTGCCGTCAACAGTTACTGGAAGCGATATTTTAAGAATGGGTATAATAGTGTCTTGTGTTGTGTGTCACTGACTCAAGCACCTGCGAATTTATTTGATGAAAATATTTATGTATTTAATATTAAAATTGTATTCAGTGTCTTACTTGCTATGTTACTCCCCCTGGCCAGCTACAAACGTTTCGTATCGAATCTCTTTCTACAATCGTTAACGCCTTCTATTTGTATGGTCTGACCACGTGACTTAACGTTCAGATGTGTCATTCCCATACATTGATTCGTTTTCTCACAATCTACAAACACTAGTAGAAAACGAATAAAGGTATAGGAATGACACATCTGAACGTTAAGTCACGTGGTCAGACCATTCAAATAGAAGTCGTTAACGATTGTAAAAATAGATTCGATACGAAACGTTTGTAACTTAGCCAGGGGGGCTGGTTACCAAATCAGCTGCCGTCAACAGTTACTGGAAGCGATATTTTAAGAATGGGTATAATAGTGTCTTGTGTTGTGTGTCACTGACTCAAGCACCTGCGAATTTATTTGATGAAAATATTTATGTATTTAATATTAAAATTGTATTCAGTGTCTTACTTGCTATGCTACTCCCCCTTGTCAGCTACAAACGTTTCGTATCGAATCTCTTTCTACAATCGTTAACGCCTTCTATTTGTATGGTCTGACCACGTGACTTAACGTTCAGATGTGTCATTCCCATACATTGATTCGTTTTCTACTAGCGTTATCGATTGTAGATTGTCAAATTGGCTACAGGTGCAGTGTAAAATATTGAAAAAGCCAACCCTAACATAATACAGAAAAGGTCAGGCAGAGAGAATTTGACAAAAAAATTAAATGACAATATTATATGCACATTTTTTTTTAATTATGTTAAGCAAAAACATTTATGCTCTGCAATTCATTTTGTGCTATTTTCTATACCATGTTTTTATGCAAATAAATTGTATTCTATTCTATTGATTAATTGACTAATGCTATGTAGTAACATATTATTATTTTTTAAACAGTCACTAGCCTGTACAGTGCTCGCCAAACTTCAGGGCCGCCCTGAAGTTGGTTTTCCAATGCACGAAGGTACGAAACGGTCCTGTTTTTGTATGAGATTTGATACTGCGCAGCCATTGTAGCCAACTTCAGGGCGGCCAAGAAGTTCGGCGAGTACTATACCACAGTGTAAATATGGACGAACAGTATGGAAACTACCTCCAAAAGCTCGAAACGGCACACTCCCACAAACATGCGTATATACGAGACACCTAAGCGGCTCGCACTACTGACAGCACCGCGGACGCTGCTTAGGGGTCTCGTCGGTGCGCATGTTTGTGTGAGTGTGCCGTTTCGAGCGTTTGTAGGTAGTTTCTACACTCTTTTTATATTTATACTGTGACTATACCTACCTATACGTCAGCGCACTTTAATTCTTTCAACCGAAGTTTTTCAAAGTTTCCTAGAAATAACCTTGAACTTGTTGTATCCAGGTCAGTTCTCGTACAGTTCGAGCGGAGTGCGCATCAGTGTTTCTTCAGTGCCTCATGATGAAGACTCCACTGACGCCGAGATCTCCAAGATCGATTTCTCACAACATCAGTACGAGGTAATTTAATTATTGAACATATTAATATAGAAGAAGCTAGGTAAAAGTAAGTGCAGGAGGTTGCTTAAACCTAACCTGAGTATCTTATCTATTTGGGAATAAGAAAGATTGAGTAAGAGCAGACCTTAAGGCGATATATACGCCCCAATGTTAACGCGGTACTGGCCGTGCGCCCGCTCGGAGCCAAAAATATCAATATTGAACCTCCTTTTGAACAGTTTTGTTTGCACAATATTATTTGATTTACATATGCTGTTTCAGTTGTGAAGAATTTCCAGCCATCAATTTTTCTGTGTAAAAATATTTTTAAACATCCGAATCGTTTTGGAGGAGTATCCAAAATTTGCGAAAAAAATATCGTGTTGTTAATTATTTTTTTAAAGCATAACTATTTGTTATACGAAAAAACCATGTTTAAAAAACCTTTTAACCTAGCCGTTACTAAGGAGTATGCTTTAGAAAGTTACCGTTTTACGGCACTAAAGCGGATGTAGGCCCTTGAGGTACAATACCGTGCATCGCAGCCGTCGTCGTTAGCCGCACGCATCCAACGCAAGCGACCTATCGCGGTGTGGCTGCGATCGGCCGCGATGCACGGAATTATACCTACCTTTAAGCACCGCTACACACTTTGTTGATTGTTCCATGTTTTGGACAGAAGAAGAAAAAATCTACTATAAAAAAAAATTAAACTAGAAAATGGTCGTAAAACAAATTCTTATGGTAAAATTACAATAAACAAATCCGAGGTTTCAATTTTTTTATTAAGTAACTCTCTTTTGCTATTCCCAATTAGAGTATGGTTTGACAGTTAACGTCAGAAGGTCCCAAAACAGTCGAAAATCCTCCGACTTCTGTACCACCAGGTTCACAACGTATGTACTCCAGCAATGTACATATTAAAATAATCCATTGTTTACGACCACCGTCTTATTTTACAGGTGAACATGCGAAATAAGAAAAAACGTTCGTTGAGCGGCGCACACGAGGTAGCCAGCAATGAGAGGGAACGACCCATGTCCTGGGAGGGCGAGCTGTCGGACTCCGAGATGGTCATAGACACCAGTGTCAATAATGGTCAGTATAATTCGTTTACAAATGTCATGGTCGTGACATTTTGTTCAGGAAAGGGGAATACAATAATAAAAAATAAAAACTAAAAACCCGACTAAAAAGATTTTTTACACTTACTTCTTTTATTTAATTTATTTTTTTAGGTATCGTAGTGCTATATATTTTTGTAATCACGTCATAGAACCCTTAATATGGATACCTTAATATATACAAGATTAGTATGAAAATAAAAAGGAAATTGGAATCCCCACAATTAGGGCGCCCAAAAGACACCATATTTCTAGCCAGTGACAACCGCAGTGATAAGACCAATCGATTGACGTAAGTATTATCAAAATCGGTCTACGCGTTTGGTCTCTAAAATGCCACATAGTAACAAACATACTTCCATACATAGACTGAGCAGTCGGGTAAAAAGGCAAGAATCACGCTTTTTTTTCGCACAGTTTGACAACTGTTGCACTTGTGAATTCAGCTGAATTCACGTTGTAATGATATTATTCAAATGGATTACAAAGAAATCACCTGTGTTCAGAAGCTAGCAGTGCCGTAAGTAGCCTTTTCTGCGCCCTGTGCGAGCTTCTATAACTGCGCCCTTGTTTTTTAGATATTATAGGTACCCTACAGCAATGCTATCCTACTTTATTACATTCAGGGTGATAAAATTAAGCACAAGGAACTTGGTGTTGGTGGACCAAATTATACCTCACTCACGTTCACTAGTGCAAATTCGTTGCCCACCCTGATGCTTAAGACACAATGTTTTGTTTAATTTTATAGACGTTTTTGATGATACTGGTATGTGTTGGAACCGATCACAGCGCAGCGCGAACTTATCAGGAGCAAACCGAAAAATTAATAGTACTGCCTTGTCTGGCCATTCTTGCGCCCTCTAGAGTCTACGCCCTGTGCCTGGGCACCGGTAGCACCGCCCTATTTACGGCACTGGAAGCTAGTACTCGCGAACTCGGTGCAGAATCAGTTGAAAATGGTATACGCACGGAAGTAAAGCAATAAACAATCTTAAATAGTTGGTATAATTTTAGTGTAAAATGTTACAATATCGGAGGGCACTGCCATATTGAATCATAATAGACACAATTTTTATCCGACTGTCGAATGAGGGTAATGTGTTTATCAGTCTATGTATGTATGTTTGCTCCTATGTGGCGTTCCAGAGACCAAACGCGTTGGCTGATTTTGATGGTTCTTACGTCAATCGATTCGTCTTAACCCTGCGAGTGTCACTGGCTACATTAAAATTGTGAAATAGAAAAATGGCGGCTTTTGGGCGCCATATTGTGGGGGCCCAAGGGGTGGTTTCGTGTGGGGTATCAAAATAAAGGGTTTAAAGAGGTGATTTCATAAATATATAATACTTATATGTTTAAACACTACGTTACGTTATAACACTTATATGTTGAAAAAAAACTAGAAAGCTATAAATAAAAAATTCAAAAATCAAAAACCCGACTGCTTAAAAAGACGTTAACAAGAAGAAAAGCATGCTGTGCAGTCGGAGGATACATCTGGTTTTGGTCAGCCAGCTCGCGAATATGTATCCTCCGAATGACGATGTTTACTTATAAAAGTGAAAATTTCAACTGTCTAGCTATCACGATTCATGAGATGGACAGACAGACAGATGGACCGTGGAGTCTTAGTAATAGGGTTCCGTTATTACCCTTTGGATACGGAAACCTAAAAAGGCGCAGAATTTGTAAATAAACACAACCGTAACGCGTCACTCTCGCATTCGCTCTCTGTTTGATGTCGTGCATACAAAACCAACTAATATAACTATCTCGCTCACGCCTCGCTTCACGCACTCGCCTTTGGTTTGCCATGGCGTCTCACGCCTTTCAGTTTGCCGCGGTATCAGCAAGTATCGGTTTGTTTTCGCTTTTCTATGTGACTAGATTCAAACGATACCATACATTACAAAATAAAAACGCTTCGCCACGCTGTCCGTTCGCTGTCTTGAGCAAACCGTTTCACCACGAGGGCCCGATTCGAATTGGTGGATGCCACATGTCTTCGTATTTTCAGTTCTAGATCATGCGATTAGAACAGTCTGTCTACAGACGCTCACTTTTTCTTACATACAACACTCAAACATCTATTCTCAAAATCTATATCATCTTTCCACAGACGAAACCAACAGTTCCCTAGACCTGCAATCCTCCAGAGACTCAATCGACACGCTTCGCAACGTGAGCATCAAGACGGAACCCGTCAAGACCGAGGGCTTTCAGGGCGTGGATGAGCAGAGAGTGCTGGACCTGAAGTACAGCGCGCCGCTGCAGCCGCATCAGAGGAGTCTCAGCATGAACAGGGTAAGAGAACACTGCTTAACTTGCTTTACCAACGGTTCCTTAGATCGGTGGGGGTTCGGTGTCTTAGCATGAACAGAATAACAGAATAGTGCAGTAAATGGCGTTTTTTTGAGGGTTCTTATTGTTTGGGAGTGTTTCAATTTCCAAATTGAGTCACAGAGACCCTTTGTCCCTTTCAACAATACAAGGAAGGCATCTTATTTTATAGTCTTATTTGCTGTATCCAGTGTCAGCGACCCAGGCTTCCTTTCGTGTGCTCTCAGATGAATGGCAAATATGGATTTGGATAGCTGATCAGCATAAAACATTACTGAAGGAAGCCAAAGGCATCGGTTGACAGTCCAAAAACAGTCCTAAGTCCTTGCTTACAGCAATTAGACACAACTCCGCATGCCGAGATATACAAAAAGGATACCGAATGTATCTAAGAAGATGGTCTGAAAGCAGTTAAGACTCAGTATACTAACTTCTCCCTTCATTATCTTCCAGATATCAGTGCTAACAGACGGCACATCTCTCTCTCTAGCACGACGACCGCCCTCTCCCACCAGTAGTGCCAAGTCCCTCGCACTCAGCGACCAGGGCTCAACACACTCAAGTCACATGCCTCATACTGGACTGGATCAAGTACAGAACCTCACCATTAAGAAGGAGACGCAGTTGTCTGGTGAGTTTCATTTTCTATTAAAAGACTTGCACTGTATTGATTTTGTTGGAAAAATTGGGCTGCAATTCCAGTAGTTCAAACAATTTTCAATATCAAAGACCATTATAATTTTATAAAGAACCTAGCATGTCAATGTTAGACAGCGGATGAAATTCCTGATCGTGGTTTAAGGTTACACTAGTCGATCATTCTTCCATACAAACGTAGTCTGGCGATTACTCCACTGTTTGACGATGTACCTACTGGCTAGAGATATGTGTGTCTTTATATGCGTACGTCAAAATAGAAAAAATATCAATTTGTCTCATCATTATCTAGCCCTGTATGGAAATAAAATGTAATATATATATATATATATTTGAAAGTTATGAGGGTCGAAAGTTTCATATTTCAACCCTAATTTTAACGCAATTTTGGGCGCAAATAAATACCATAAGAAGAAGGAAAATTGCAAAAAAATCACCATACAGGGATAGATTAATAGTTCAACAATGCAAATAATTTTATTTTGAATAAATACATTTATTCGTTTTTTTTATGATATCGATGCTCCCAAAGGTCTGTTTATTAAAATTTCGCGCGGCCTTTTCGTCCTAAATCATCATCCATTTCGCAACAAATTTCCAAAAGTGTGTTCGTACGCTAACTAGCTTCTTACTGCTCATCACAGCATCTATCACTGAGATAAGATAGCATGCATTTTAACCCCGCGCACAAAATTGTTCGTACCATCGACTAGGGCAACCTTAAGCCACACCATAGGTACGTCCATTCTATGTTTGCAGATAATAAACTTGTAGCGGCATCTATGCCGCGCCATATGAACTACATAAAATCTTACGTCACACAAATCCTAAAACGCACAAAAAAACTCTCTGAGAGATTTGAACATATACAACAACCATCGTGCAGTTTCCCATCATACAGAAACATCCTTCTAGTTGGATGAGCCTTACTTTTCAATAGATGATATGTCTTTACACACTGTTCCACTGGCTTTTTTTTACTACTTTGCAACCCATTAGGAATTTCTTCCTATATCGTGGGTGCGTTTACAAACATATAAACCCACCCAGAGCCGGAACATCTATCTCTAAGTCATTCACATATTTGTTAGCATTCTGTTCATTAACTGCTTCCTAATACTAACGTTGTTATATTTGTTTCACAGAGTTAAAATGCGAGTCAGTGGGCATGGACAAACTGATCGGTGCTCTACACGGCTCCCCATTGCTGGGAAGACTGCCTCGCGTGCAGTCCAGTGCCAGCACAGACTCTGCAGTGCACTCCATGTACACGCACAGGTACATTTGATCATTCTGTCAACTTTAACTTAACTATGTATTTTGTTTATTACGGGTACTTAGTCATATTTAAATTCCTGTCCTGGAGAAGCTGTTAGTAACAGTCAATACAGATATTTTAAAAGAATACTCTGTAGCGACATCTATGACGTCCTATTTGTACTAAATCACCAAAAGCCTGCATCGCGCAAGCAAAGTTTTCGAACCGAAACATGTTAATTAGACAGTTGAAATTTTCACAGATGATGAATTTCTGTTGCCGCTATAATAACAAATACTAAAAACAAATAAAATAAATATTTAAGTGGGGCTCCCTTATAACAAACGTGAAATTTTTGCCGTTTTTTGCGATAATGGTATGGACACCGTCGTGCGCGATCAAACTCGCACTTGGACGGTTTTTTATGTTAATGTTGTGTGCTCTGGCTTGTGTCAAATAAATGTGTTTTACTCGTATTTCATCCTTTTTTTCCCGTTGCCCGGACCAGATACATCATCGTCTGTTCGAAGGATGCTCCCGTTTCAATAGAAATCACGGGACTGTACATCCTGTTCTGGAAGTATGCGGGTGTAAACGCCCGCATCTTCTTCAATCACTACGTAGGAATTTGTTAATGACACTTTCCTTCGATTAATTCCTTATATTTGTATCTCTCAAATATGAACAAAATTCTTAATTTCCAGATTTCGGTTTACTTGAAGCTAATCTACGGCTAAGCTCCAGCCACAGATAATATAATACTAGCATACAGATGACTCATCCCATACAAAGAAACCGTGCCGACGTAACTAGCGTTTTTCGTCTGACTGTATTGATTTAATTCTAAGAACATCGGTCGCGTTCGGTTCCGTTCCACTGATTAGCAGCGACTTGCAAGTAAAAGGGTTTACTCGGTTCGTGAATACTTTTTTTATAAATGCAGTGACGATTTGTTTGATAGTATGATTTGCACGTTTTTACAGTTTCATTGTACCAATATGTTACGAAACAAATTAAAAATATTGAGAGGTTGCCTCAGAAATTTAAAATCGCGCCATCTATTGGAATCAATTTTAAATGATCCATTCAAATAATCTTTAAAAATATGACTTAAAAGGCCAATATTTTTTAATGTTGTGCTTAGGAGAGTTAATTAAACAAGAACATACATTTGTATGATCGTCGCTAGAAAACCTTAATATTTAACAAAAGTCAATAACAACTGGAAGCTTGTCACGCCATCTAGTGCATTGTATTTTGTTTTCTTTCTTCGCGTTGGGTGCCCATGCTCCAGCTAATTTTCAAACTAAATTGTTTTTAGTTATAACTGTGTTTTTTTGCAGTGTATACAGCAGCCCATCGGCAAGTCCCCGCGCGTCCCGACACTACACCCCGTCCTTGTCGCGCAACAACAGCGACGCGTCACATTCCTCCTGCTATTCGTACAGCTCCGAGTTCTCGCCCACACATTCGCCAGTGCAGGTACTATACTTTCAAATATAACCTAACATTTTCAATTTTTCTGGATACTTACTTCTGGCCTATCAAGCTGCGCTACAACACAAACGGAACGACGTATCAAAAATCGACCAATCACTTAGACGGAAATCCACATCGCGTCTTTCATCTCGCATATGATTGGTCGATTTTTCATACTCTTTTGCCGAATTCATTACGCAATAAAGCTGCCGGTTATTCGAGAAACACCTAAATTTGAGCACACACTTGTGTACTACAGTAAAAAAAAACATTTTAGTTTCGAGTTTGTTCTTTTTTTTTCTTTTTTTTTTGTGTATGTTCATCGATATCTCCGTCAATTGTGGGCCGATTTTGAAAATTCTATTTTTGTTTGAAAGAGTATGTTTTGAAATTGGTCCCATTTTAATTTGGTGAAGATCTGATGAAGAACTTCGAAGATATACAGCAGAACTCTTCAATAAATGACGGCAACATACATAAAAAAAAACATGCATAATGTCGAACATAGAACCTCCTCCTTTTTGGGAACTCGGTTAAAAAGAAGACAAGACGTCAAAATATTATTCGCCTTCTACATCCAGTCTCTTAGCAGCTCATTTGATCGTTGCGTCTGTTCATCCAGTTGGAGGGCTTAATATCTGAATCCCTTCTCTGTTACATTTACTCTCGGCAATTAATTTCTAATCCTGGTTTTTTGAGGGTGAAGTATTCCTAGTAACTTAGGTCCGATTTCACCAATGAAACAAATCGCGATTAATAATGAATAATAATACCAGTCTGTAACTGTCCCACTGCAGGACAAAGGCCTTATCTCATACTGAGAAGGGGCGAGTATTCATCACCAGGCTTGCTCAATGCGGGTTGACGATTTCAGATTATAAATCCAGGCTTCCTCACGGTGTTTTCCTTCACCGTTGTCCACGATGTCCAAGATAAATTTAGAAAGCACATCATGAATTTGAAAAAGTCACATTGGTACTTGCCCGGATTTGAACCTATGACATCAAACACGAGAGGCGAGGTCTTTAGCCAATGGGCCACCACGACACTCTCGCAATCACGATTAGTTCAACTAAACTCAGTTTATGCAAATACAGCGTTCTGATTGGTAGTTTCTCAGCGGTCCCAACCAATCAGATCGCTGTATTTGCACAAACCGAGTTGAACTAATCGCGATTAGTTTCATTGGTGAATTCGGCCCTTAGAAGCCGTTCTTCCTGGCAATTTCAAATGTTGCAGTCAGCCAGGCATAGCTCACTAACCTCATAAGGAACATAACTAGATTTAAGCCACCTATTATATGATCTGCATCTTGTAACTCATTGTTCAGCCATCCTCCATCTTCTCTATATCCTACTAACATAGAAATCCTAACTCAAGCGTTGGTTACAGGGTCGCCACCCACACGTGATGTACCGCGAGGCTGCGGCTGCATATGATGGAACACACGACGATGAGCCCGACGCTCCAGAAGACAGGCTGCATCATCACCAGGGTATTAGCAGGCAACAGCTTATTAACAGGTAACCTTATCCTACTATTTGATCCAGCATTTATTTTTTAATATTGACTATACTTAACGCTTCCTTCCAATATAATTTGAGTAGATATACCATAACTATTAACCACACCTAGGATAACTGATGGGTCCAAAACCTCCACAAGCATCTCATGATTATGACGCCATGTGCCCTAAGCCACAGGAAAGGATTAGGCAAAGCGTTTTGCGAAGACAAATGATTTTCGACCTTGCCGCAGCACCGCATGGCACTTTTCAGCATACCAAATCTTTCTGGCGCTGTATTCGTGTAGAAATAAAGGAATTTCAACTAAAATCATTTGAATAAGGTCGAATTTAACATATTCCAGTCAGAATTTTGTTGGTCATTATTCATTATCTGTCGGGCCGAGAAATATGTCAAACAGTACATCTGGGTTTGCTGTTTCTTCGGATACGAAATAACTGTTTTGGATGATAAGAACGCGATCAAACGACAATGGTTTAAAAATTTTTAGTCTGACAAATGGTGAAATAATTAATTCTTTGACTTATTTGATCATTTGTGATGCCAACAATTGAAGAATAAACTCCGAAACCATTGGTTAGCATATTTAAAACCATTGGTTAATTTAACTACGGATCAGAAAACCGAGCCTTATAGCTGGTTCCACCAATAAAACTAGTCGCGATTAATTCAACTAAACTCAGTTTATGCAAATACAGCGTTCGGATTTGTTGAAAATGGTGACAAACTACCAATTAGAACTCTGTATTTGAATAAACTTAGTTTATTTGTACATTGGTGAAATCGGCCCTTAATCAGTTTATTTGTGGTAGTTATTTGTTTTGAAGTGCAAATTATAACATTACGTTGTCTTCTCATCAGCCCTTGCCCCATCTGCGGCGACAAGATCAGCGGCTTCCACTACGGCATCTTCTCGTGCGAGTCCTGCAAGGGTTTCTTCAAGCGAACGGTCCAGAACAGGAAGAACTACATGTGCTTGAGGGGTGGCAACTGTCCCGTCACTGTCACCACGAGGAAGAAGTGCCCCGCGTGTCGGTTTGATAAGTGTCTGGGCTGCGGGATGAAGCTAGAAGGTCAGTTTGAGAACAAGCGTTTCTTTTGTTTGGGAGGGTAGTTTAACTTTTGTTGTACAAAAAACCGACCTCCAAATAAAAAACAACTTCAATAACGGCACTCGGTGCTCCCGTTTCGTTTCTTCGTTTTTTGACACCAACTGCCGAAATTGAAGTTATTTTTCACTTTGTGATGTTTTTATTTGGCAGTCGGTTTTGTTTTTATATATTTTTATTTTCCATTTTTAGTGGTAGGTACAATAGACAAGATCTAAAGTAAGGTAAGGTACTGTGATAGCCAGGAAGCTACGTATTAAAACGCAGAAATTACTTTTATCTCATATATTTTCACAACATGCCTGCCCTAAGGCGGCCACTATCGAATTGACAATCAAAGCCTAGCAAAAACATCTTCATTTATTTTTACTAGCTGACCCGCCAAACTTTGTTTTGCCATAAAAAGACGCTACCTACCTACCCTACCTACCCTACCTGCCCTACCTGCCCTACCTACCCTACCTGCCCTACCTACCCTACCTGCCCTACCTACCCTACCTGCCCTACCTACCCTACCTGCCCTACCTACCCTACCTGCCCTACCTCCCCAACCTACCCTACCTGCCCTACCTGCCCTACCTACCCTACCTGCCCTACCTACCCTACCTACCCTAACTACCCTACCTACCCTACCTACCCTACCTACCCTACTAACCCTACCAACCCTACTAACCATACCAACCCTACCTACCCTACCTAGTCTCTCGCGATCCCCCTCGCGAAAAATGATTAAATTACTAAAATGGCTATTAAAAATCAGGGGTTGGTGATAAAAGGGTGAAAATTGAGGATTGTATGTTTTTTGTATGTTGTATCATAAAAAAATAGAAATTAAAAATTTTGTCTAAAAAATAAAAAAGAAATTTAGGGGTGGACTACCCCTAACATTTAGGGGGATGAAAAATAGATGTTGGCCGATTCTCATAGATACCGGATAAGCATAAAAATTTCATCAAAATTGGTCAAGCCGTTTCGGAGGAGTATGGCAACGAAAACTGTGACACGAGAATTTTATATATTAGATAAATTCGAATTTCAATTCCCTTTAAAAACATAGTTTTCTGTTGACAGTCTTATTATAGACAAGGAATTTCCCTTTACATAGGCAGAGTCCTCACAGTACCTATAATGCCCACAGAGATGCCAGAATAGATTACTCGAATAACATGTAACTTGAACATGACCGGTGGAAAGAGATTGTAACAGGGTGAACTGTACACATCTGCTTACCCGTTTAGAGCGACTGACGTGATGGTATGTTATGAAATGATGTAAACAATAAACAGCCTTACGATTGCAGCAATCCCGAGAGATTTGCCGTCATTTATTTAAGAGTTCTGTTGTATATATCTGAAGGTCTATATCTGATCTTTACCAAATTTAAATGAGACTATTTCGGCATAAATCCGTCTATATATGTCGGAGTTATGCCCGAACATAAAAATATATGTATAAACATCCGAAATGAGAACCTCCTTTTTGGAAAGTCGCTTATAAAAGGTAGTGTACGTTTTGTTGTAGAAAATCCCGTGAATACTCAGCTCGAGCCCATTACTCGTTTAAAATGTCAAAAATCTTATAAATGCCTGTGCCCCTCGTTGGTGCTGAAGCCCCCGAGCACTCATGGAGTACGATGCGATATCTACGAACAGTGTATGCTTAGGGCTCTTTTTGGGCGACAAAACACGTCAGTTCACGCTCGTCTGCATTAATACCGTTAAAGAAAGGTTGGTTTAGATCAAACATACAAAGAACCAAGGACATAAGTATCTTCTTCTTTTGTCCACAGCTATACGCGAGGATAGAACCAGAGGAGGTCGTAGCACGTACCAGTGCTCGTACACGCTGTCCGGCGCGGCTTCCACGGGCTCGCTTCTGTCTGCGCACGCGCCGACCACTCTCCGACACGCCTCCAGCCTTACTTGTGTGAGTTGCAACACTGTTCACATATAAGACATATCCAATAAGATTTCAGGAGGGTGACCATAAGCTCTTAGAGTAAGGTTATTTTGAGTGTGCGTTAGGGACATATTTATACAAGTCATATACATCTCTCACTACAAAAGCGATACCTAAATTATTGTTGCACTAAGAAATCGTATACATAACCTATCCTAGTTCGTTAGCAAAGAATACCGCAGTCATGTGATGAGTGAGCCGAACAAAGCTTTAATATGCCTTTAGTAGCTCTCGAGAACTTAAGGGTGTTCTAGTCGGTCATTCTGCCGTACAAACCTAGTATGGCGATTACTCCACTGTTTGACGGTGTAAACGTTCAAAATAAAAAATACACCAATTTGTCTCAACATTATCTAGCCCTGTATGGAAACAAAAAAGCAAATAAAACATATATTTGAAAGTTTTGTGCGTCGAAAGTTCCAGATTTCAACACAACAGAAGTAAATACGATAAGAAGAAGGAAAATTGCAAAACAGTCAGGATACAGGGTTAGGTAGTTCGAAAATACGATTAATTTTATTTTGAACAGATACATTCAGTAGTTTTTTCATGATATCCATACTCCCAAAGATCTGTTTATAAAATTTCGTGCGCTCGTTTTCGTTCTAAATCTTCATCCATTAGGAGTTACAGCGTTAGGAGTGTGTATTAGTACGCGCACTAGCTTCTTACTGCTCATCATAGCGTTTATCCCTTTCGCACGTATTGCTAGATGAGATAAAATGCATAGTATCCCCACCCGAAAAAAAGTTTGTGCCGCCGACTAGGGTATCCTTAACTTTCGTTCGATTAAAATACAATAAAATAAGACTCCTCTATTTTTCGCAGGTAAACGGTCCCGGATCATATGGCAGCAGAGGGGAGTCCAGTAACAGCCAAGTTACTCCAGATATACCGCCGTTGTTACAGGTAAAAATCCATATTATTATCAGCATCACCAGTTCTGATACATCCAATAAGGGTCAGCGCAGACAAGAGCTGCAAATTGCTCAAACAATGGTCATTGATAATGAGCTTAATTCCAACAACGCGAACGTTAAGTTTCAACTTCCAAATAAGAAAACTACAAAGTGAAAAATATCTTTTTGGAAGTCGGTGTCTTTGGTAGGTACCAATTTTTTATTTTATGGACGCAGACATCCAAAAAGAAAGTTATTTTTGAACTTGTAGTTTTTTGTTTGGAAGTCAGTAGTAATTTCTTTTTAAAAATATTTTTTTATCACTTTTTAGTTGTGCCTAATAGGCAAGTGGTTTAGTAAGGTACTTCTAATGCCAGATTGGATTACCTGAATATCATGAACATTGAATGATATTCAGATAATCCTGACAAAATTTTGACCGGTGAAATGAGAGTGTACCAAGGTGAACTGTACACATATGCGTACCTCTTTAGTATAGTACTTTTGGTATAAACAATAAGCAGACATGTGATTGCAGCAATCCCGAAAGATTTGCCCTTATATAATGAAGAATTCTGTTTTATATCTTCGAAGTTCTTCACCAAATTAAAATACAACCAATTTCGGTGCATACTCTTTCAAACAAAAAAGAATTTTCAAAATCGGCCCTCAATTTGATGGAGATATCGGTGAAAATAAACAAAAAGTAAGTTAAGTAGAGTACGTGGCAGACGATGTCACACAAGCCGCAGAATCATTACTTGCACACTTTCAAATTCTACAGCTATCACAGCATACAGTAGTCACGGCGGATCTTTGTGTCTCTGAAGTAGGCTCTGCGAAGCATTGCGCAAGAAACAGTTTGTCATCGAGTATACTGCATACAGTAAGCGAGATAGGACGATGCGACAAACGTAAGCGAGTGAAAGAGGCAGTTGTACAGTGCTATCTTCTACTTCAACATTGAGCCACAAAAATAGCTACTACGCAGGGTCTTGCAGCCAACTTCAGAGACACAAAGATCTGCTGTTACTACTGTACATAGCTGTACCCGTATCAGTTTTGTCGTTGAGTAGTCATTTGGCGTGGCAGTATTGTGACTAAGAATTCTAAACTAAACCACCTTTTCTTCTCAGGAAATAATGGACGTGGAACACCTCTGGCAGTACAACGAGTCGGAACTGAGCAGACTGGGGAAGTCCACCGGCGGGAGTCCTTCTGCTAACCCCCTGTTGGCTGCTAGCGGGATAACCGCACATAACTCCAGCCCCGACTTCCTGGCCGACCTGTGCAATATAGCTGACCATAGGCTGTACAAGATTGTAAAATGGTGCAAGAGTTTGCCGCTCTTTAAGAATATTTCGGTGAGTAATTTGAGTTGTTTGTTCCGGTACCTTCTTATCAAGGACTAGCTGTCCCACGCGGTTTTGCTCCCGTCAACTGGCTACGTACCTACCCATCTATCCTACTTACCCTTCCCTACCTACACTAAATACATGATTGTTGCGTAACTTTAACCGCTTACGCAGCGCACGCAATGGAAGCTCTCAAAAAGGAATAATTTTGCCCGTTTTGCAACATTTTTCATTTCTGCTCAGCTCCTATTGGTCTTAGCGTGATGGATATTTAAATAGCTAATTTTATAACGTTTATTACGGTGTGGTTCAGGCACATTAGCGTATCACCGTATTAATAAATGCTTAATCTTTAATAACGTGTCTGTAACTATGTCAATAATTTAAATATAGAATGAAAGAAAACACAGTTTTATGTAAGGTTTTCGTGCTTGCGTCGTTAACACTTTATTTTTTGGCATATTTCATCGGCAACGCAACAAACGAAGTTTTTAAACACTGCAACGAAACATCTTATTTTACACAATAATGCGCGACTGTCCTAGGGGACACGAGACGTATAAGCGCGGCGAGACGAGGGAAGGCGACATTGGTTGACCAATAAGTCGCCGGCGCCTGCCGCTTCACCGTTGCACCTCCCTCCCCCCGCCAAACAGACCCGTAAATCAACTTCTGCGCATTCAAGGTCAGCGCTCTTATACCACGCTGATACCTTTAGCAGGAGCTGCATGAGATTAGCCGACAGTAGAGTCAAATGGCATGCGATTGGGTATTCCTTTTCTTTGTTGTTGGAGGGGGAAACCAGGCAGTGTAGGATTGTTACCTCTTAAAAGACCACCCAGGAGGGAAGAGAGGGGTGTGGGTCCTCTGTGCAACATAACAGATGTTGCACAGAGGACCCACACCCCATGGCACATCTTTGCACATCTATGGGGAGACTGTAAAGAAGTCTCGTCTGAGCCTTGCTGTGCATGGCAGCACGTCCACAAACCGAGCACCCGTGGTCCAGACGCTGATGATGATAAAGCTAAAGCGCCATAAATTCTAAACTGAATGCAATGATTCTTAAAAATGGGCGGTCTAACAGATTTCCTTTTTTTCACAGATCGACGACCAAATCTGTCTATTGATCAACAGCTGGTGCGAACTGCTAGTGCTGTCGTGTTGCTACCGCGGCGTCAGTACTCCGGGAGAGGTGCGCGTGGGAGGGGGACGCGGCATCACGCTGCATCAGAGCGCTAAGTAAGTACAGTGCAAGTGATTTGGGAAAATAGACTTTAATACATACCCAAAGAGTTTAGTTTTGGCTACAACTACAGTATTCTTATGTTCATTTCAGTACTGTATCATTTAGAAATCATAACATTATAAAAGCTTAGGTAAAGTTGATACTCGTATTGGTTGAAGTGACAAATAAAAAAGATACCGTAAAAAAATTTGGAAGAAAGACGCAATGGAGTTATTTTTATATTTTTTCCCAAAACGGGTCAAGGGTTTGCTTTTTGAGTTTGTAATCACCAATCCGCCTTGAGCAAGCATGGTAACCAATGCATATTTCTTGCTTATTATACTTCTTTGTATGAGAATAGATTTTTTTATTTTGCATCGGGATAACAATTTACATTCCTTTGACCAAAATTATAACAAAATCTTTGTTCCAGACTGGGTCTAACGCCATGTATCGAGCGCATGCTGAGCTTCACCGACCACCTGAGGAGGCTGCGCGTGGACCGATACGAATATGTGGCGCTCAAAGTTATTATGCTTCTCACTTCAGGTAAATGTGGCATCTCTTGTCCTGTATTAGCTATGAAATGCCTAACATTAGGCTTCTTGTTTTCGAGTCGATGGTAACTCTTTAAATATGGATATTTCCTGCGTAGAAAAATGATAATTCTATTTAGCCCGTCAGTGAGATTATCAAATAATATTGGACACGTGTTTTTTGGTTTACCAAATCAATAAAAAAAATACAAAGTTAAAGCGCATCAAAGTTCAGGAGTCGGGGCTTGTGACGTCACTAAGGCAGTATTTAAAGTGTACTACCGGCGTGACGTCACATGATATTTCAACGCATTATATCGTCGTCACTTTATGTTTACGTGTCAAAAGAAAAAATACGTGTACAATAGGTTTTATTAGTCTACCTGAAGGACAAAAAAATAATTTTCAGTAAACTATCCTATCCAGTAGGTGGCCATGCCAATTTCAGCGTCATTGGCGTTCATTAAGCCCTCTAAGATGCAGATGTATGGGCACTTGGAACACTCTCTTCTGCAAAGGGGCACCGCACTCCTAAAATACTTTTTGGTAGAGGATCTTATTGCAACGCTCAAATGTTTTCGTAATGTTACTTTCTCAAAGTCATTTTGTGACGCCGTTTATAATCTCTGGTCTGGGCGCACGGTTGGCGCAGTGGTTGAGTGATTGACTGCTGCGCTGCGTGTCGCGGGTTCGATTCCCGCACGGAACAAATGTTTGTATGACCTATAGATAGTTGTACCGGCTCTGGGCGTTGTGTATGTGAGTTTATATGTTTGTAGACGCACCCACGATACAGGAAGAAATTCCTAGTGTGGGGCAAAGTTTAAAAAAAAGAGAACTGAAGTCTAAAACTTAGGCAACCAACAGTCATCGATCTCTATGTTTAGTAGGGGTCACCGATTATAATACTCACAGCGGATCTTTGTGTCTCTGAAGTTGGCTGCAAGACCCTTCGCAGAAGCTATTTTTGTGTCGATGTTAAAGGTGAAGATAGCATTTTATAACTGTCTCTTTCACTCGCTTATTTTTGTCGCATCGTCATATCTCGCTTACTCTATGCAGTATACTCGATGACGAACTGTTTCTTGCGCAATGGTTGGCAGAGCCTACTTCAGAGATCCATTGTGAATACAGGAGTGCTTTCATTTGGGGTCCGTTTTTAGGGTTGCGTACCTCGAAAGGAAATAACGGAACCCTTATAGGTTCACTTTGTTTTCCGTCCGTCTGTCTGTCAAGACACTTTTTCTCAGGAACGCATGGAGGTATCAAGCTGAAATTTATATTAAATACTCAGGTCTACTGTCCCTTAAAGCTGTGAAAAATTCAAACTTTTAAGCCCACGCAATCAAATGATACAGCCGTTTATGCCGCAAATTTCCGCAAATTTTCGGGAATCAAAACCTATAGGGTATTGCCCGTGAATCTTGAAATTTGGTACGAAACAACGTCTTATAGCACAGATAAAGGAATAATTGCGAAAACCGTAAATTTTTTGTTACATCATATAGTAAAAATAATTTTAAGAATTTTAAACTTACTACCCCTTTCCTCATGAACGCGTAGAGGTATTAAATTGAAACTCATATCAAATACTCGGGTCCATAATACCTTTAAGCTGAGGTTTGTACTGAACCCTCGGTGCGCGAGTCCGACTCGCACTTGGCCGGTTTTTTGTTTTTTAAATAATATGTCCGTCGCGGTCCGTAAGTTTTAATTTGGTGACCCCTGATGTAGTTTCATAGCGAGGCTCAGGAGAAACTCATTTGCAGTATTCCCAGGTATGTGCCTAGGCATTGCACTGAGTGGGTTCCTGGGTGATCTTTTAAGAGGTCACGGGACCGCTTCGATGTGCTTTTGGTGATCACCGGGGTGGTTTTTGTGAGGGAAAACCCTACACTCCCTTGTATCTGTCCCTAAAAGTCCAGGCGCCTTTTGATTGTTTCCCCCGATAACAAAAAAAGGCATAGTGTTTAATTCCTTTACTTTTCCGTACAGACGCTCCAGACTTACGTGAAGTGGAGAAAGTACGAGCATCCCAAGAGAAGGCGTTAGCAGCTCTGCAGGCTTACATCGGGTCGCACTCTCCCGGCACTCCCTCCAAGTTTGGAGAACTCTTGCTGCGCATACCCGAGCTGCAGAGGACTTGTCAGGTGAGAAACTATCTTGTGACTAGAGCAATAAGGTTCAGTTCTAGAAAATGCACAGTTATTCTAGGAGGAAATGGCGACAAATGATAAAAGGTCATACATAGTACTGCATAAGGCGCATAGTCAAATAGCAATAACGGGCCAATTTGAAGTTGAGACTTGATGTCTTGCAACCATTTCGTTAGTGATAAGGCTTATATTAAAGAAATATTCAACAACTTTTAATTTAATGGACTATAATTTCGGCTTCTTGAGTTACCAGACCCAATATAAAATACAATTTATTGATCTTCCACAGTACTTCATGCAAGTTGGCAAAGAAATGTTGAACCCAGCCAACAAAGGCAAGGATGGCGAAGGACCAAGCTTCAACTTACTCATGGAATTGCTGCGTGGTGATCATTGACCTCGACCGTCAAGGTCACCTCGCAACGACCTCCAAGGTCACCTCACAACGACCTTCACAGGTCACGAACTTCATACATTGCTCAAGAATATATTAAGTGAATTCTCTCTACAATGACATAAAGGATTGAGTTGTTTTCAATCCTATATTTTTGTATTTTCATCAATCGTTCAATGATAAACTAGTCTGCGCTCCTTTCACCGCCTCGCCTTAAAAACCCTTGAAAAGTATACTCGGAAATGCGCATTTTTATAGCGGTCATCAAATTATTTAATTTTCAGCTAATCTGACATTTTAATCAACCACATTTTAATCATTACTTGTTTGGCCTTAAAAACGTTTCAAGACTGTTTTTGATAAAGTTTTCATTTATCTTATAAAATTGTGCATTTTATCAAATTAAATAAATTGATAGCGTTACTTGTGACCATGTGAACGTAATGAGCTTATTTTGGACATTAATCAATTTATTAATTTGATAAAATTGAGTTTTAATCAACTAATCATTAGTAAATGACATTTTGTATAAAATAATTGCCAATGTAGCTTCTAATGTATTGCATTTATTTTTATGTTGGTTTGTTTAGCACTCCGTTCTGAAAATATTTAGGTACTTACTCAACACTTTTGAACCATTTTCTATGTTTTATTGTAATTTTCAACGTACATATATGTTAAAATAGGCAACACTGTTTTTTTTATTACAATCGGATTTTTTTTTTTTTTCAATCGATTAATTTAACTCTTTAATCTATCAGGCCCGCTGTCGCAACCCTGGGTTTACTAACTACGAGTTAGTAGCTAACTCCGTGTTATTTATGACATTTATTTAATTTAACCTCGTGATAGCATCTAACACTTGAGTTAAGTTTTCTCGCAAGTGAGCCTCAGTCTTCTAAATAAAAGAGCTTATTAGTTCATTATTCTATACCTATCTTACACTTGCAGTGTTGTCTGTTAAAAAAACGAACGCTTTTCAACGACATGACATAGTAAATTAATTAACATGTACTGCCAAAATTTGTTTATATATATATATATTTGTGTAACATTTAATAAATGTAAGGCCAAGGGTACAATGATTTTATAAGGTACTGAATAATCTTATAAGAATTAAGAATGACACCGTGAGTTTTTAAATGGCAAGACAATTATTGTTTAATCTGTATAGACAACGTTGGTCCTATTTTAATGTTTCCCGTACTCGTACGAACTCGTAAAGTTTAAGTGAACCTGGAGATTCAAGGAAATGAATCCCATAAGTAACGGAATTGTACATGTCTTTGGATATATGGAATGGAGGTTCTAGGCTTGGCTTGTACCTAAGAAGGTACAATGTTCTTATGAGTCCAAGGGCCGTACGAATAAAATGAAGGTGTTCAACTATGGTCGATAACTGACTCTTGCCTCCGCATTTTTAATAACAATTAACAATTTATTTTAGTGACTTTTTGAACAGATTTTTATCAAAATTTTTACTGTGTACATTAGACATGTTTCCAAATCTTTTTACAGTCCGTTCAACCGATTTTGAGTTCTACCCGTGAAATAAAACCAACTGTTTACTACAGCTACCATTTATCGTATCACCAACGCAGTATAAGTCAAAATCGGTTGAACGGGCTGTAAAATGGGCTAATTTAAACGTCTAATGTTATCGCAAATGGAGCATAGGTAAAAAAGATAATGATTAAATTACAACGATTACCTATTTTGGTATTTTATGCGCAAATAAGTTTTGATACAATGTTTAAAAAAATATTCATAATTATTAATTTATTATGAATATGAATAAAAGAATCCGTTTAGTAAGGGATGTCTTTGTAATCATTGCCATTTTGATTTAGTTATATAGTATTAGTGTATAAAGTTGTTCATATGTGCAGCTTAGAAATACTTAGAATTCAAGTTAGACATTTTCTGGATTTTCCTGAGGGTGAAACCTTCAGAAGATATTTTTAGTTGTAAAGTTTTTATGAAAAACTCATTTTTAAGTTATAACTTCGTTTGTTCATTTAAAATTGTCGTATTATACATTTGATTTATTTTATCGCTTTTTTTTAATAAGGTGTTGGTGCAATACTTAGCATAAAGTGTATTTTTGATTGTTTTAAAATCTTTTAAAAAAAAGAAACTTATTTTTATTATTAAATTCTCGCTAACTTTATGCTATGTCTTCGCCCTTTTTTCGACAAAGCTGGCAATACAGCTTTGTTAAACCAGTCATTCACTGCCGATTTGTAAAATAAGACATTGCTATGAGCAAAACTCTCTTTACTGCAATACTTATTATTTTTATAAAGAAAATATTCTCAATTAAGTAGGTTATATTATATTATAGATTTAGTATTAAATTTTAGTGCATAGCTTTTACAAATAATGCCTTAAATCGGTTACGTAGATACTGTTAAATGATCAAGAAATTACAGCTCGTCTAATAGTTTCGATATTCAAAAATATTTTTTTAATAAAATCCGTTCATAAGCAATAACAGATTCAATAATTTAGTTTACCATAGCTATGAAGTATAGCTTAGAAATATTCTACATTCCATGCAAAAGTTTCTTTGGATTTCTCTTTGGATCTTATATTTTATTTGCGGGTAGAACTACGTTTGTTCTGCGGGTAGTTTCATTTTTCTCCATAGCTCAACAACTCATGTAAATGAAAGACGTAAACAAAGATAATTTTGCATAGCTATACGAAATCTAGGTTTTATTATAACAGATGGGCACAAGTACTTCAGTTATAGTTTAGTTACTAATATATCAGAGCTCATACTTTACGAGAAGTTATGTTAGTAAATGTGCCACACGGAAATGTAATAAATTTTTTATTGAGATTTTTTAGTGATTGTATTTTCTTCGTGTTTTTGCCAATAATTACGGTTTTAATAGTGGCATCTATTTATAGTTATGTAGACTCTTTACTGAACTGATACATTTAAGAAGTTAGTGCGTTAGATTATATTTTTATATTCAGTAAAGTAGCAGATGTGTGGCAAGACGGTATGATTGTGAGGTCCGAATAATTTTTATATTAAAAATTAGAAGGAGCGTAAGAGTGGTATGGCGTCCATGTTTACTGTTATTATTTTATACATAAGTATTATAGTGATATTGTATTCTTCTTTATTTGTAGAATTATAAAGATTTTTTTTTATATATAGCGCAAAATAAATAAATATGACTTTGATTTTAACTGACTTTCAATTTTTTTTTTTTGAATGCTAACGTGTTTTTTATTCAATTATATCAATTAAAATTTACATAGTATATAATACTTAATTAACAATAACTACCTATATACACTTAAATAAAAATAAAATACGACGAACACGTATAAAAGGGCAGGGGTCAAAAAATTCGTCCACATCGCTGTCAACGTGAAAAGTGCCCAGAACGCTGGCAGCATTGCCACGTTGGATGGCAATGCCGATTCTCTGGCCAAGGAAAAGCCCAGCCCGCTGGTCACGTGAAGAGTCGACTAACCGCTTGCTTACATCTCGAGATACTCGAAGAGCACTCGGACCCCATGGACCTAATGTTTCAACCCCAAACGGCTCAAATATATAACTTCCAATAAGGCTGTTGTATTTGCGCCGTTTGAGGTTTCCTGCACTAGCAGCAGCTGCCCCAGCACAGCCCGCCGTGCTAAGAAGATGGGATGGCGCAAGGGTGTCGATACTTGTTGCATCCCACACCAAAGGCCTACCCACCTTCCATGGCATTATGGTCATCCCGTCTGGTCTCTTCCCATCGTCGCGCGCCAAGCCATTGGGTTCTAAAACAGCTGGCACACCGGCGGTGACAAGAGCTCGACGTATGATGTCATTAATGCTGGCGTGCCGCGCTAACCGACCAGCGCTCCTACTTTCTATTTTATTTATTAAACTTGATCTTTAGGTATCTATTCCTACCATCTTGTCACACCTAACTAAACTACAATAACATCAGCGAAACTCACAACTAAAGTTGCGCCTGCGCAGTTTCGCAAAACTACTTGAAAATATGCAAAAACCGCTAATTACGAGTTGCCTGTAGCCGGCAAGCGGAGATTAAAGTTGCTCCGTCGGCGGTGCCCCTTACTTACAATACTCGAAGTGTTAGAGAACGTAAGTTCCTGCGAGCACCAGCGAAAATTACTACGGCAAGAGAACCAACAAGTACTTGATCCCTACAGTGTTTAATAGTCTTGACTGGTTGAGAGGAGAAAGTTGTGATATTGCCAAGGGAACATTAAAAAGGAGACTTATAGATGTGTTTATTTATTTATTTATTAATTAAGACATACATTTGTTTTAACAGATAAGACCCAAGCTAACAAAATTAGTCATAAATTGCTAATTGTACAGTCCTAAGTAACGGGTCTGGGTAGAAGCACATGTTACACAGTGGACAACACACTAAGTGTCACCCTCTGGAATTCCGCCAAAGAGCAAGAAAATATGTCCAAGCGCACAGAGATGCTATTAAGAATTCTTACTGCACGAATCACTGGTGCAAACTTTAATAAATTTGTACGGTTTGCCTTGACCATAAAAAACCCCTCTCTAGGTCCTAACCGTAGTCTCCTGTTTGGAACGAGCAATCCCAACTATTCCAATTTTTGTGGATTATTCAGCATGCCACGAAAAACCATAAAAACATATCTTGCAAGAGCGAGGTTGCGCCTTACCTTCAACTTATAGTACCTAACAATTCCTATAACAAAATGAGTTGGATACATAAGAGGGTAGAAGGGGTATACACCAAATTGCTTCATATACAGGTATCGGGTAAATTTGTTCTGCATCTTTTCCAGCATCTGAGAATACTTCACTTCATAAGGATTCCAGATGATAGCACTAGTTTCCAAGTTGCTTCGTACCAATGCATTATAAAGTGATTTCACTGCTGCCATGTTAGTGAAGTCACGGGTTTCATGCATGACAAAACCTAGATTTTTAAACGCTTTTTTGCACACCTGCACTACATGCGCACGAAACGAAAGATCTCCAGAAAAAGTAACACCGAGATCTCGCACTAGCACTACCCGCGGTATGACGTGACCGCCCATGCAATAATCGTGACGTCGTGGAACCACGGCCCGTGTGAAGGACATTACGTTACACTTCGTCACATTGAAGAGTAGTTTATTCTCTTCACTCCACGCTACCACCCGATCGATGTCTCGCTGGAGCATTCCGCAGTGTGACTCGTCTGTGATCCGTAGGAATAGCTTTAGATCGTCAGAAAATAATAAACATCCAGCGTCTTTGATAACTTCTGGAAGATCATTTATCATAATAATAAATTCTAAAGGTCCTAAATTTGTGCCCTGACTAACCCCCGTAAGAGTGAAATACGAGTTCGAGGTGTAACCTGCATATTCTACCATTTGCTTGCGGTTGCCTAAGTAGCTAGCAAAGAACTCTAGGAGAGCTGGGGTAAAACCGACCTTCGCAAATTTACATAAAAGTATGTCATTAGTCACACTATCAAATGCCTTCCTGAAGTCGAAGTAAGCGACTTCCAGTTGGGCACCAGTCTCAGAGTCCAGCAGTGTTGCTTGATGGGGTGGCCGTTGCCTGTGATAGTGCATCAGCACTGTCACATCGCTGACGCGCGCACGTGTGTTGTTATGTTGTGATTTTGTTATGCCTATAATTATCCATATGTACATAGGCGGCGGCGCGGGCTGGCGCCGCCGTGCCAACGAATGTGCGGCGGTAGCCCGCGTTACCACTGATTTGTATTATTTGTATACCTATATTTCATATGCAAGTATAAACCAATTGTTGTACGCGCTACGGGTGCGCTTATCCCGCCGATAAACTGTCTCGCAGTTTGGTGGGTTTGTAATTTTAAGAATGTATTTTTCAAAATAAACGATTTTTTTTTACATAAGTATAAAGCAAACTTTGCTCACAAGCCTATAGTATAAGATAACAAGCATAAAGTATAAGATATCCATTATATTCCTGGATTGGGATAAAACTTAATGGTTATCACTCGGCTTTGCGATGGCTTGTCATGGTGACTGAATCGAGTTGAGGTCCTTTAAACTGACTGGAATATGAGCCGGTTTTGGCGATAATGGTACGGAACCCTTCGTGCGCGAGTCCGACTGGCACTTGGCTGGTTTTTTTTTTTAACCGATTTCGTGTTTGTGGTACCTCACAACTTAAGCTAATACAGCAAGTACTAAAGTTATTTTAGTCCTATAGTTAGATTAACCTCCTATTTTTTTTTAGTCGGTTAAAAAACAAAATTAGGACATCCAAAGACCAACCAATTATAATTTTCACAAGGGCAAGATTTTTTAAGTAGCTGGTACTTACGGAGGTGTAGTTTTCGCCAAACTTCTGGAACGCCCTGAAGTTGGATTGCCGGATGCGCGAGGCACGAGAGATTTTCTACTGCGCAGCCATTGTAGCAAACTTCAGGCCGGCCAAGAAGTTTGGGGAGAAATACTAGTTTCATATAATAAATGCCGCCATACTGTAAGCACAGATAATATAATACTAGCATACAGATGCCTCATCCCATACAAAGAAACCGTGCCGACACTAGTGTTTTTCGTCTGATTAATCTGATATTTTTTTGTACATGGAACACGTTCGGTTCTGTTTCACGATGATAGATAGATGGTGCTACTTGCAAGTAAAAGGGTTTACTAGGTTCGTGAATATTGTTTTCTTTAAATACAGTGAAGGTTCGTATTTTTTTGCACGTTTTTACAGTTTTTTTGCACCAAAATGTGTTACAATGCAAAATTTAAAAATCGAGTGGAATGACCCAGAAATTTAAAATGCGCCATCTATCGGCATCAATTTTAAATAATCCGTTCAAATAATCTTTGAAATGTGAATTATGAGCCCAATATTCCATCATTTTGTACTTAGGAGAGTTGATTAAACAAGAATATAAAATTTTTATGTACAATTCCAGAAAATTTATTTTTACACACCACCGCGCATATCGCGCCATATAATGAGATTTACTTGAACCAAATTTTATTTCTTGTCAATGAGACCCCGGGATAGGTACTGTAAGCAAATAAAATACACAACATATTAGGTAATCTTGGGTGCGGGCGATACTAAGTACTTGGCTATTCTGATGTCTATCTGCAAATTTAGGTACACGTACCTACCTTCCTGTTATCAGGATTGTGCATCGATACAATACAGAAACGTGCGCTATTTTCTTATCCAAATAATTAATCATAATCCATACCGAATTACTTTTATCGCGGTTAAAGGTAGGGTAAGAGTTGATGGGTCATGTGATTTTAGCACAATTTCTATTTCTATCTTGCTATATTGTTAAGTAGCAAATGTTGTCTCTGCCGTCCTCGAGCTGAGTATAGATAACCGCTTGAGTGCTAATTAGGAGACACGATAAAAAAACAATTGTTTAAGGGCCTACATGCACAAGAAAAAAAATATATATTTACTAGCTTTTACCCGCGGCTTCGCTCGCAGTGAAGCCATTTTTTTTTAAATAAAAATTATCCTATGTTACTTCTAATACCTCCAAGAATATATGTACAAAGTTTCATGATGATCGGTTCAGTAGTTTTTGCGTGAAAGCGTAACAAACAAACTTACATTCACATTTATAATATTAGTATGATTATTGTTTCATGTACATTATTTTTTGAACATGGTTTTTTCGTTTTACTAATAGTTTTGCTTTAAAAAAATAATTAGCAACACGACATTTTTCGCATCTTTGGATACTCCCCCAAAGCGACTTGGATGTTAAAAAATATTTTTACACAGAAAAATTGATGGCTGGAATTTCTTCATAACTGACATAGCATATGTAAATCAAATAATATTTTGCAAACAAAACTGTTCAAAAGGAGGTTCAATATTGATATTTTGGCATCGAGCTGGCGCACGGCCAGTACTGCGTTTACATTGGGGCGTATTATATCGCCTTAAGTACCGACCATAACGCCCAAACAAGATTACGATATATTTTATTTTGGTGTTCCAATGCCTAACTTCCGACTTCATAATCAGATCAGTTCAATGGTACCTACTTACCATTTTCATTAGTACCATATTTATAAGTTTTTGATTCATCAAAGTCGGTTAACTATTCGAGATATCATAATATCTCTCGAATATTAAACCGATTTTGATGAAAAAGTAAAAAAAGATATAAGGTAGGTAGTAGTAGTAAATATAAGTATGTCACGGGTATAAACCCTTGACATAAGGAGTTCCAGTGGCCATCTGTGGTCTTCTTCATCAGTTCCACATCACTAAATGATACTTTCTAACTGCAAATGATTGCATTGTTGACGAAAATACCAAAATCGCTATAAATGTATGCTTATGATATTTGAGGAGTTTCTCGATTTCCTTGGGATACCATCATTAGATTCTGACTTGGTGACAATGGGACCAGCTCGGCAGTATAGCCTTTCAAACACAAAAAGAAGGAGAAATCGGTGAACACACAAAAAAACTTACATACAATCGAACATAGAACCTCCTCCTTTTTGAGAAGTCGGTTAACAAGGTCGCTTCGCGTCAGTCTGTATATCCGCTAACTCCTCCAAAACCACGGAACAGATTTTGATGGAATTTCACCATCAGTTAGATAATTTGTAACGGAAAGTTTATATAAATTTATAATAACCAGCGACCCTAACCCTAAATTAAACAAGTGCGAAGCTTGGGTAGGTTGCTAATCAACTATAAATTAAATATCATACTAGCCGACCCCCGCGGCTTCGCTCCCATCAACTGGCTATCTAACTACCTACCACCTACCTATCTACCCTATCTACATATGTTGCCTACCTACCAACCTACTCATCTGCCCTACCAATCAACCTACCTAACCTTTTCTTTTTGTACCGGGGTGGAAAATCCTCATTGGATGGCCTCCGCTCTGGAGAGGGCGGAGGAGTCTTTCAGACTCGTACTGACTAAAAACCACCCCGGTGCTCCATCTCACACCTACGCTGGGGGTCGCGGGAACAACGAGACTTCCGCAACCACCCGGCTAGTCGGCTAGCCGGCCTGCCTCTGCGGGCCTCGATCTCGGATAAAGGTGGAGTGAGTTGTAAGACTCCCCCCGCAACGTCTAAGAGGGGCGCGCGTGGAAAAATACGCACCGCCACTTTGGGTCCTGATGTGTGGTGGGTGACGAACGTCCCCATGTCCGTAGTCCCCTCTCCGTAGCCTCCTTCTGTGAGACGACTGTTTCGCAGAAGCATACCACCGCGTCCCAGGATTCCTCGCTGCCGACCATAGACTCGACTACGGCCAGCAGCGACAGGTCACAGCCTACTTCAGAGATGAGGGCTCCTCCCATGCGGCACACTCTGCCAGCCTATGCCGCGCCGTGTCCTACCGGCAGTCGACGCAGTCGTGACACGGGGAGTCCGGCTCCCTGTTTATGCGAAACAGGTACTTCCCGAAGCAACCATGCCCCGAGAGCACCTTCGTCACCCGAAACGACATGGAGCCGTGCCTACTTCGAGCCAGCGCTCGAGCACCGGCCGTACCGACTCGATGGTGACGAGGATGGCGGTAGGGCGTAAAAGCCTGTCCCGCCATTACGCCACTAGGATCTCGCGGAGCTGAGACCGACGCAACTCCATATATCGCTGCATCGGCCCTTCGCCCCGCGCCCGCGCTTCCTCGCGCGTCCGATACAGTGACGCGAGTATCTTCGCCTCCAGGTCCCAGGGCGGAGATTCAGCCTTTACGCAAGCCGCCTTGTAGGCGATCGTGTGATACCCTACCTACCTACCCACCTACTCTACCTACCCTAACCTACCTACTATTTACCAATTTGTTAAACTATTTATTTGAATAAGAATTAATACTACAATACGAATGTAACCAACTCTTATTTCTACCGGCGATCTTATTAAATTTTAGAACACAAAAGCTGCTATTGTGACTTAACTATGATAGTGAGATATATTCTCTCGCAGAATTTTTACAAAACCATACAAAAAAAATTAAAAAATTTATACAAAAAAAATAATTTAAACAAAAAAAAAAAAAATTATTTAATCATGTAGTGATTTAATTTTGTAATATAATTTAATTAATTATTTTTGTAAAGACATATTTAGTGTAATATATTATTATTTTGATTTCAAATGTAAAACATACCTATATGATCTTTTAGATTGAAATAAATGAAATTTGAATTTGAATTTGAATTTTGTAGTACCTACATAATTTTTATGTATCATCAATAGTTTTCTCAGCGCACGCCAAATAATGAATTTTATAGGTAAAATTTTGCTACTTTGGGTTAAATTATTGCAATATTTCTTAATGTTACACTAGTCGATCATTCTGCCATACAAACGTAGTCTGGCGATTACTGCACTGTTTGACGATGTACGTTAAAAATAAAAAAATGAGTCAATTTGTCTCATCATTATCTATCTAGCTCTTTATTGAAACAAAAAAGTAAAAAAGAAAAGTATTTGAAAGTTATGAGCGTCGAAAGTTCCATATTTCAACACTAATTTTAATGCATCTTTGGGCGGAAATAAATACCATATGAAGAAGGAAAATTGCAAAACGACCACCAAACAGGAATAGATTAGTAGTTCAACAAAGCAAATAAATTTATTTTGAAAATATTCGTTTAGTCGTTTTTTCATGATATCTAACCTCCCAAAGGCCTGTTTATAAAATTTCGCGCGCTCGTTTTCGTCCTAAATCATCATCAATTTCGCTACAAACTTGCAAAAGTGCTTATTCATACGCGAACTAGCTTCTTACTGCTCATCACAGCATCTATCTTCTTCGCACGTGTTGTCGTATGAGATAGCAGGCATCTTAACCCCGCGCACAAAATAGTTCGTGCCGTCTACTAGGGGAACCTTAAGGATTTCAAATAAGTTTGAAAATAAATTATAGCCTATGTTACTCGGGAATAATGTAGCTTTCCTTAGGTAGGGAAAGATTTTTTAAATCGGTCCAGTAGTTTCGGAGCCTATTCGGTACAAAAAAACAGACAATCATAAAAAACATTCCTCTTTGTAATATTGGTTTGTGAGTGTGTACGGTGCCAAAAACATCTAATTGCGTACTTTCGGATAGTCATTGCTAGTTTACGATGACTTAATCTTATCGAAAATAGGTTTGTAAATAAAGCAATTTTGCAGTGTTTTTAGGATTTTTGCTTTTTTTTTTATCTATTGATATTGCTTTGAAACATCTATCCATATTTTTTGCTGATTACGATGGCATCAAAAAACTAAAATGCGGCACTCACTATAGAACTTTTAATATGGCAGGTATGGGACAAGGGACAAGCCGCCAGTCCGGCACACTATTCCTACACTCTAAATCCTGAAAGCCAGAATCAACATAACGACAAACTGAAAATCGTCGAGACAGTGAGATTCGACAAGTCCCAGAAAAACCATTCAACTGTCACACTGTCAACAAATAACCTATCTACTAGGTCTTGCACCGCGTGAATGAAAGGTACCTAGGTATAGTGCTCGCCAAACTTCTGGGCCGCCCTGAAGTTGGTTTTTCAATGCGCAAGGCACGAAACAGTGCTGTTTTTGTATGAGATTTACTTCTGCGCAGGCATTGTAGCAGACTTCAGGGCGGCCAACAAGTTTGGCGAGAACCAAACGTCCCTTGCCTTATATTTTTTGTCTACCGGGATGAAAAGTACCAAACTTGGCATAAGTGCTCCAAAAAAGCAAAGAATTTATTTTAAAACCAATACAGGCATTTTCTTAATGTCAAGGAGTTGCTCAGTTAGAAAATAAGAACCTGTGCGAACCAGCTCTTCTCGGGAGAAATAGAGAAAACGACGTTTTGTAATAAAAAAAACTTTTTTACAAAAAAATACTACCGACTTCCAACTATAAACACTACAGAGTGAAAAATTACTTTTTTTTTCGAAGTCGGAGTCTTTGGTAGGTACCATTTTTCCGTTATGGACTGTACGAGAACTGTACACATCTGCGTACCCCTTTAGAGCGTCATGGCGTAATGTTATGTTATGAAATGGTATAAACAATAAACAGACATGAAATTGCAGCAATTCTGAGAGATTTGCCGCTATTTATTGAAGAGTTCTGTTGTATATATCCGAAGGGTTTATCAGATCTTCACAGAATTAAAATGGGATCAATTTCGGAATATACTCTATCAAACAAAGAAAGAATTTTCAAAATCGGTCCACAATTGACGGAGATATCGCTGAACAAATACAAAAAAAAAAAAACATACAAGAAGACGAACATAGAACCTCCTCCTTTTTGGAAAGTCTGTTAAAAATGAAACCTAGCAAGATCGATTTATCGCCCCCGAAACTCCCTGCATACGAGTACTAAACATGAAAATCATTTGAGCCGTTTCCGAGATTCAGATTATATATATACAAGAATTGGTCGTTTAAATGTATTAGATTAGATAGATGAATAGGTATGTGTGGTAGGTGTGTGTGTGCTATGTATGTAAAAGTTGAAAAAGCCCGCTTATCAGCTTAAATGCGTTTTTATGGAAAGTTAAGAAAAACCCATATTATTATAATGATAAAAGTAATAAATAGTAAGTAATAGATAATCTTTTTGATCCAATCGCGGTGGCCAATCTTATCCATAAAAAAAAATCGGTTTTCTAATCAGATTTTCTCCATTTTTTATTCCTTCCTATGGTAATATACAAGGTGTCCGACACTGCATCCGCGCACGTTTCGCGTATAGGTGGGATAAATGACTTATTCGATCGGAATCGATCCACACCAAGGACTCCAACTCCACAAGTAGGGCCAGCAACGCCCTAGTGTTACCGTGTTAGCATTACCGGCGCTCTGCCTGGGCGAGATTTTTACTGTGACCTTCCTCTGCTTTCGGTGGGTAGGCGCCAGGAGAAGACCCCTCGATTATACTTTGTCGACCTATACCGAAAAGGGATAACGCAAAAAGCAGACCGAGCAAAGCAAACGCGTAAATACTAATGTGTGTCAGGTTGTTTTCAGAAATAAAAGTAAGTACCTACTTTGTCGAAACATGCAAGTTTAAGAAAGAACTACCTGTCTAAAATAAAGCAAATCGGATAGGATACAGTCACTTCTAAACTAAATGAAGAGTTAGAAGTGGAACGGACAGCCCGGGGTAGCAGAACAAAACAGACCCCAGCCCCGTCACGCAAAATCTTACAGACCGGAGAACGTAAGATAAAAATGTTTTCTCTCCTCGTAAAGTTTATGTCAGCTTAGGTACCTTTGACCTTTTGATACAGAGGTCTAGTTTCAAACCTCTAAATTATCGCAGAATTATTGTGACAAATCAATGTCAAACACGCGTATTATCTGCTTTGAATTTTCAACAGCCACAGCTGATAACGCTTGCTTGACAATTTGTCACATTAATTCTGCGTTAATTTAGTGGTGAGAAACTCGGCCAGAGTATGACACCCGTCTTTTTACCCGACCGGAGGGTAATGTGTTTATCAGTCCATGTATGTTTGTTCCTATGTGGCATTTTAAAGACCAAACGCGTTGGTCGATTTTAATGATTCTTACGTCAATCGATTCGTCTTAAAACCCTGCGAGTGTCACTGGCTACTTTAAAAGTGCTTTTTTTTCTCCCAGTCCCTTCGTGTGGGGTATCAAAATATAGAGTTTTAAGAGATGAAAATATATAATACTTATGTATTGAAATGTACCTAATTCTAAAAAAAATGTCTAAAATGTTATAAATGAAAAAGTTAATTAAAAAAAACACAAAAAACCCGACTGCTTACGGGTTTTTTTTTTTCAATTGAATTGTCTACTATGCAAGAAACATTGAGAATAACAAGATTGCATGATGCTAGCGAGTCAACGACGTGAGCTCGAGCATTTAAGAACACCGCCTCGTATAAATTGACTATTTCTGCAGAAATAGCTACTGTGTAGACTTATGAAAAAAAGATTCAGATAAATATTAAGTGACTCTAGTTTTGGCTCGCTCTGTTTTTATTTGGTAAATAAAGCCTCCCCCAACTCCAAATTACGCCTTGCTTATTGAATAGGTACATATATTTTAGTCTTGTATGGGATATGATTAAAAATAGTTTCAAAACAGCAACAGAAAACAATAAGATGTCACAAACTATCTAAAAGCTCTTTATTTCTCGAAAACAAAACAAGCTGTTTGTTTTCCAACAACTCATCAATCAATTCTTACCCTTTGTGTCAATAACTGGGAAAGACCAGTGACCGTGGCTTTCTTTATCAAAATAATACTCGTCGCTGATCAACAATGAAAATCATTCAAAATCGCTTTATCAACTGCTAATTAGATTTTTTTCATTATCTTTAATTAAATAATTATTGAGATAAAAAAATAATATATAAGGTTGAAGTTCTTTGTTTGGATGAAAGAGCAAAATGTGGTCTTCCTTAGTGTTGCTGTCGGTGTTAGGGTGTGCGTTGGCTGGTCCTCCAGTCAGCCGGTCCAGGAGTGATATTGAATCATTCAAGGCTTTCCTGGAGAAGAGCAGACAAGGTTTGTGTTTATTTAAATCTGGTGGTGTTGTCTTAAGTAGGAATTATGTCATAGTAATAGTCGGCCATGCTAGCCGACTATTTTGCGCTATGCTGGCGCTAGCTGTAGTTGCGAAGGTAATATGTACATGTTGGGCGTGTGTGGGCGGCCGGTGCCGCCCGGCCCTAGCTCGCTGTACCCTTGATCAGGGTACAGCGAGATTATCTTTCAGCGCCTTCTGGTAGACGATTTCACTTCATGCAAATTCGACTTTGCTTTTAATTGTGTTAAACAAAAATCAAGTTTTAAAAAATCAACTAATTAACCGACTTCCTAAAAAGAAGGAGGTTCTATGTTCGACATTATGTATGTTTATTTTATTTTTTTATGTTTGTTCACCGATATCTTCGTCAATTGTGGACCAATATTGAAAATTCTTTTTTGTTTTAATAGATTATGTTCCGAAATTGGTCATATTTTAATTTGGTGAAGATCTGATGAAGAACTTCGAATATATACAACATAACTCTTAAATAAATAATGACAAATCTCTCGGTATTGCCGCAATCGCATGTCTGTTTATTGTTTATACCATTTCATAACATAACATCACGCCAGTACGCTATTAAGGGGTAAGCAGATCTCTCATTTCACCGGTTATGTTCATGTTTCATGATATTCGGGTAATCTATTCTGGCGTTATAGACACCAGAAGTTAGGTACCTAGTTGGTTTAGTTGGAAAATGATATCGATTGCAAAATAAAATGTTGATGGTGCCTTTTGAGAGGCCCGGGAGCAGTGTTGCCAGATTTTACAGTTACTTAATTTAAATGATTTTACAGTTACTTAATTTAAATTCAATGAGTGTTGATATTTGAAAAATAAAAAATAAACTTTTTACAAAAAAATACTACCGACTTCCAAATAAAAAAACTACAAATTGAAAATAACTTTATTTTTGTAAGTCGGTGTACACACGCAATGAATTGGTACTTATGAAAGACACCGACTTCCAAAAATAAAGTTATTTTTCACTTTGTGGTTTTTTATTTGGAAGTCGGTAGTATTTTTTTTGTAAATATTTTTTTAATTTATTTTCAAATATCAACACTCATTGAATTTAAATTACGTAACTGTAAAATCATTTAAATTAAGTAACTGTAAAATCTGGCAACACTGCTCCCGGGCCTCTCAAAAGGCACCATCAACATTTTATTTTGCAATCGATATCATTTGCCCCTTTCACTGATTCGCGCCCCTTCCATCTATCTGGCGTCTAGAGCGAATGTTCCTCGCGCTTTACCCCATGGCCGGCGCTGGGCGTAGCATAAGCCTAAGGGCGGTTCCATACACGTCCGTGTCTGTGATCCATGTCTGTGATATGATTGCCGAGTTCAAAATCTTCTGAATTATGGCGGATAGAATTCTGATGTAGGTCGTAAGATTCCCTACATGCAGTACTTTGGCTAGTTCGGAACCAAAATTTCAAGGACACGGATCGAATATAGTACGTAACTGCCCTTATACTGTTCCTACTGCTGGGGCTAGGCCTCCTATCTTTTGAGAGGGAGTGGACAACAATCCACAACGCGTTTTAGTACTTAGTACCTAGTTAGTTGTGGTGAAATAATTTACCAACGTTAATGGTAGCCTTGGTTGGAATCCCGACCTATACAACTAGAAAGTTGCATGTCCGTTTGTTACTTTTTTGCCACCACACTAAATGCCAATAATGTAAAACTGTAAACAAAGTTTTTCGAACAGATTTTCCTTCGATTCAATTAAATCAATGTAATGGAAACTGTAATAGATTTACTGAGCGATATTGTGCGGCGTAAAAGATATCTGTTCTGTGGTAGGTCGGGCTTTTGTTATTATAGACAGGTTCGAGCTTGACCAACTATCCTACATGATTGTAAGCAATAACACTTTTACAGTAACATATCAATGATACAATTGGACTTATATAGGTAATATTAGGGGAAAGAGTTACCAACCGCAAAAAACACGCATCACCAATATTTAATATATACGAGTAATAATTACTCGAAATTATTATCACGAAATAATTTAAAGATAAGGACTAATCCCTAACAGATTTCTTCAACTGATTCTGGACTTATAACTTTAATCAATTTAATTAAACAGATCGTATCTGATGATAGGCGCTAATATTTAATATTATTTTTAATATCATGGTTGCTTTGACCGTGACTATCAAGGACATTTTGAATAAATAGATTAATAGAAATAATAAATAGACCTGCTGATAGGTATTGAGAATTTGAAGTTAAGAACATGTTAGGAGGAGGAATAGACAAATAATCAACTTCAAATATTAATTCAGGAATCGGCGGATAGGCTAGTGAAGGGGATTACTTCCATTCGTAACTTTTACCAACTAAAGCTGAAAAGAGTGCTATTGTATTTCATTCTGGGTATTAATCGCATCATCATCATCATTTCAGTCGAAAGACGTCCACTGCTGGACATAGGCCTCCCCCAAGCGTCGCCACATTGACCGATCCCGTGCGTCTCGCATCCAGCGCATTCCCGCAATCTTAATCCGTAGGCTTATTACCTATCTTTTGTCATAAAAGTCGGAATTACCTGCAGTGTAGGTGTGGTAGGTCCTACACAATCGTTTGCTAATCGCTCGCTTTTTGTCAAAAGCACTTACTTAAAAAACAACCGCCCACAACTCTAAAACTTCTGTATGGAAGAGCAATTATTGCGCAATAATCGCCATCATTTTGCTCTTGCAAAAGATACGTAATAAGCCTGCAGGTCATCGGTCTACCTTTATATCGTCGTTGGTCTACCTAGTGGAAGGCATTAATCGCAAAGACTATATTTTTGATCACGTTAGTTTCTTAAGACTTTCAGGTAAACTGTCCTTGCAAAAAGTGTGGCTAAATAGTTCAATAACTGTACTAACCTAATACAATATTTCTTACCTAATTTATTCTTTCTCAACAGATGATGGCATCAGGCTAGAATCCCGTATGCTCGCCAACCCTAAGGCCTCAGTATGGGAGAACAGCGGCAAGTTCCAGGGAGACATCATCCTCAATGATGAGCAGGCTGAGATGCTGTTGAGCCAGTACGCCGAGGGCAGGAACGCTTACATCTGGCCGAACACCAAGTGGCCTTCCAACACCATCGTCTATCAGTTCAGCGCTGGATTCAGTAAGTAATCTTTTACATTCTGCAATACATGGAGCAGCTCTTGGCTTGATAATAACTGCCGTATGGGTATCGACCCGTCGCTTCAAGGTTATGCAACGCTTACCTAGGTCGATCTGTAGATGGGTGACCATGTTTACATAGCAGGATTCCTCCGTGACTCGGAAAGCACGTTAAGCTCTCGGCAGTAATTTTTAGATATTTGACAGTCGATACGGATTGTCAGAAGATAATCTAATAAGAAGATAATCAATCACGAATTGAACACTGGAATTCGACCGCAATAAAGTCGAGCAACGGCTAGGCAGATTTATTGATGCATCAGCTCTTGTCCTCTTCTCCTCATTCATCCATGGCTTTCGGTCTTGCCTGTAAGCTACGGACGAGGTCTTTTTTATATATTTCATAGGCTCGCGCTTGACCAATATCTTACCTATGAGGTCTACGATAGAACGAGCGTGTCCAGATATATCGATATTTTTAACCGTTATTTAAGTCTCAGTAGAAATTCTTTTGAATTTGGCATTATCTTAAGTGGAGGTTTCCGTATTTGATCTGCAAACCCACGTTTTTACATATTTTTAGCTAGACCTTTTCGAAGTTGTTTACTTTTTGTAAATAAATGAATAGTTTTGAGGTTGATACCTTTCTAAAAAACATCAGGTTCAATCAACATGGTACACAATATACCATGCACGTACTCGTATTATCATGGTATTTTGTTTTTATAAGACTTAATTTTTTATGTAAGTTATTGATAAACTACGACAGGTTTGTCTGTTTATATCTATTCAACTATCAATTATCATTCATGAAGTTTTATTAAAGAAAACACCTTTTTAAGATTTTTGCAGTAGAGTGTTAGGTTACCATCATCATCATTAGCCTTTTAATGTGCCCACTTTTGGGACACAGGTCCCCTTTATGAGAGGGAACATCATATCATATAATCAAAACACAGTTGTATATGATTTCTTTACACTAACAGATCTTTCCCCTTTTACGAGTACTTTCTGTGGAAATAGAGAATTGATAGTGATGATACTGGTAGACGTACCCTAACGATACTTGCCTGCATTCCAGCTCAGCAGCAAGTCAACGCCATCTACGCTGCCATGAATGAGATCACCGCTAGGACCTGCATCCGCTTCCGCCGCCGTGAGTCCTGGGACTTCAACTACGTCTTGATCACTGTAAGTTTATTATATGCCTGCCTCATGCAGACAGACGCGATGCGACAAATGCTTCTACAGATTTACGAGGGGAGGTCCAAAATTTCGCGGAATATTTTCCTTTGTCATAATATACCAACTTGGTCTGTCTGCGGGAGGGCTGTAATAGAGATACTCACATCATGATCAACATAATCCTTCCGGTTTCCCAATTTATTTGTGGTCGGCGCAAATATTCATATTTTTTTTATATTTTTTGGACCCAATGCGCTATTCAACAGATTTTCACTTGAAATTTTCTTAGAAAAGACGTGCCCGATATCGCCTGTTGGTGCAATTTCAATTGCCTCCCCGTTCCCGTTTCCTAAGTTATTTAGGATCTGCGCAACACTTCTTACATTTTTATTAGAAGCCATTTCATCTCGAAAGTCACCATTGCGTTTTATGTAGATATGTAAAATAAATATTAGGTACTCTTATATTAGCTTCTGCCCGAAGGAAAATTTATTTACAATACCGAGTCGACCGTAAATGTTTATTAATTTTTATGTCCGTTTTCGTAATTTAAAATACATAAATAAGTACTCAAAATTGGTTGAACGGACTGTACAAAGGTTTGTTTAAATATCCAATGTTATTCCAAATGGAGTTTTCAGTTAGTACTTTACACTTTTATGATTTATTTGCTGGAAAACGATGAGATATTGATCTTGGTGCATAATTTGCTTACTAAGACGAAAATTTGCAATTATAATACATTGACCCTTGTTTTGTATGTCGTCTCGGTAATTAAATAATCTTTTATATGCTGTAAAAATACCGCTGATATCTTTTACAATATCTTTCACTAGCACTAATCGGTTAACTATAAACCCAATATCAGTTTATACCCGT
Source organism: Orthosia gracilis (assembly GCA_947562075.1). Taxonomy (NCBI): domain Eukaryota; kingdom Metazoa; phylum Arthropoda; class Insecta; order Lepidoptera; family Noctuidae; genus Orthosia; species Orthosia gracilis. The sequence goes on from OX387268.1 coordinate 54,684,276, forward strand.
GGCCCTTTTTATTTGTCTTTCTAGTATTACTTCAAAATTCTGTAAATGAAAATATTGGTTAACGCTCGATTTTTGAATCTGTAGTTTTTGTCATTTTGAAATACAAAGAAGGCACAACTACTTAATAAATAAATACTCTTTTTATCCACCAACACCTCTAGTAAGTATATAGACTGTAGCTTCTAGTTTTCACCACTTTTCTTTTTCAATTTCCAGGGTAGATCCGATGGCTGCTACGCCAGCGTTGGCTTCTGGCACACATGGGGCATCCACACCTTCAACTTGGCCCTCGACACCCCCGGCCGCGGCTGCTTCACGCACACCGTCATCATCCACGAGTGGCTTCATGTCGTCGGCTTCTTCCACATGCAGTCCACTTACAACAGGGACGACTACGTCCGCATCATGTGGCAGAACATCTGGCCAGGTAAATATGTGTTCTATTGTTATTTTAGGATCCTTAGTAAAAAAAACTAATTCAAATTGTACAAGTAAATTAAATGGTGTACAGACAGAGTTAAAATTACAGTTTGTCATAGAATATTGTCATTTTAACCTCGTGTTAGCAACTAATTTCTACGTGCAGGTCGGCCTAAGAGTTCTTGTGTACACCACAATGAATTCCACCGTTCATAATAAATGCTTTCAGCGCTCCAGTCCATATTATTATAAACTTTTACTATACCAAATCTCTTCCGTGCGCGCACTAGGGTTATATCAGACAGAGAGCGGTCACGCGGTCAAGCGTTCAAGAGGTTAGCGTTCGAGCGTGCAGTTGCTCACAAACCCCGCTGTTGGACGGTCGTAACTCGTACCACTATTGTCACCATTTTTTTTGAAGACGAATTTATTGCTTGACCGCATGACCACTCTCTGTCTGATAATATCCATATATGTTCAAAAAGGGATATACAGTTTTCTCTTCTAGTATCAATATTTAGATTCTATATATTCCACGCGGCGATTGTAAACACCGGTAAAGACATCAATTTAAGTATCCTATTGGACATTTGCGGGTTTAACTTGAATGATACTGGAGGAAAAATTAAAGGAGCGTTGGCAGAATCGAAGAGTAGACTATGTCTAGCAGCCCAAGCCTGTAAAATTGGACTATGGAACAATTTCTGATAACATGCCTGCCTCAGAGCTTTGTGCAAATTTTGAAATATCACGGAAATTAATAGCATTAGTATTTATGAATCAATCTTTGTAGTTTTATGATCAGTGACGAATTCGCTAGATCGCGTCACCTTTTAAAGCAAAAATTTATAATTACTATAAAGATTACGTAGGATTTTCCTGTATTGAGAACGATTTGAAAACATTAAAGGTGCCGCAGACAACAAAAGTTTATAGAATTATGTTATTCGTAATAATAAGATTAAAAGATTTAGATAATAATGATAGCGGATTGTTTTAAACTGATAATAAATTGAAACTCATTGATAACCTTTGCCATATCTTTCTGTGTTTATGGCAATTTTATTTGCAACATAATTTCATTCATAAATATTCGAGAAGGTTTTTGTTAGAACTGATTATGAATTCTGTAGATCTGACATGTCTAATCGTGACGAAGGTGTTACTGGTCATCATAGTATATCTGTAGCTTTATTTCTACGTTCATCCCCACAGGCATGGAACACAACTTCGACAAGTACGGAACCAACATCGTCCAGAACTTGGGTCTTCCCTATGAATACGCCAGCAACATGCACTACGGCAGATATGGCTTCACCATCAACGGACAACCCACCATGTTGCCCATCTTCGTAAGTAAACGCATGATATATCTAAGAAGCGTCATCACAAAATATTTTATTGATGATTTTAGCTGGATAGTTTTAAGTACAGGCGACTCGAAATCTTCTAAATAAACAATTGTTAGACAACAATATTTTAACGTTACCAATACATTATTGTCAAACTTACTAAGGTGCTTATTGAGTGTTAATATAGGTTGATACCTCTGCTTCACACGAAATAAGTACTCTGTTAATTTCAATTGTATTTTTATTGTTTTTCAATTGTATTATGGTGGGTAAACATCAGTTTGGAGCTGCATTTTCGTCAACCGTTAAATAGGCCCACTTATTCTTATTTTCCAGAATGACCACGGTCTCATGGGCCAGACATCGTTCGTGACCGGCTGGGATTGGCTGCGGGCCAACAGGCATTACAACTGCCCCGGAGCATGGAGCGCAGAAATCAACGAAGAAGAGCTATCCAAGCCTGTTCCCTATGAATTTGAGTACGTACCTGCAGAGGATACCGAAGCCGAGGAGAAGATCCAAGAAGAGGTCCTTGTCGCAGATATGCCTCAAGAAGAGATCGTAGCTGAGGAAGTGTCAATCGTTGAAGATGCTCCTCAGGACCAGTAAACTAAGCACCCACGATAGACTGATTTGCAAATATAGTTAAATGGAATTATGTTTTATTAAAAAATAATAATAATTTATTTATTTATTGAAAGAAGAAAAGTAATTTACCTAAAGAAATAATACAAGCTAAAAAGAAAACCATAAAAACATGATTACATTTTTAAATACAGTGATGAAATATTGCCAACCAAGATGTTTTATTTTAATATAAAAAACAAACATGGTAGCCGAGTTCTCTTTACTCATCTATATCTACCTCATCTTTAAAGCATAAAATATTCAGATCGTTCATGTAAAAAATGGAGTAATCAGTCGGATATATACCCCATCACCAACATTATATTTAACTCCTAGTTCCATGTTACTGGGGTTACGGGTTCTCCAATGTCCACCGCCACGCTATCATTCACTACCTTTTCTTCCTTGTTGTTATAAAGAGAAATGCGGTCGCAGACATTCGACTGAATTTCCTAAGTAAAACAGTCACAATTCGAAGTTTGGCTTATACCATTTCATGACATAACATCACGCTAGTAAGCTCTAAAGGGTTACGCAGATGTGTACAGTTCACCTTGTACACTCTCCTTTCACCGGTTATGTTCAGTTACATGATATTCAGGTAATCTATTCTGGCATTATAGTTACCTTACTAAACTGCTGGACTATTGTGTAGGTACAACTAAAAAGTGAAAAATAAAAACATTTTTACAAAAAAATACTTCCGACTTCCAAATAAGGAAAACTACAAAGTATAAAATAATATTTTATTTTGGGTGTCGGTGTCCATAACGCAAAAAAATGGTACCTACCAAAAATAAAGTTATTTTTCACTTTGTAGTTTTCTTATTTGGAAGTCGGTAGTATTTGTTTGTAAAAAAGTTTTTTTATTTCATTTATAGTTATCAAATTTGTACGCATAGGCCTCTGTTGACAGCGCAATTTCAAGCATCTTTTGAGGGTTCTACTGCTTCTAAAGATAATGTACCATCAAAAAGGAAAACATAGGTGCACAGTATATATCCTTCTTTTCCAATTTATGGAATATCTTTTAAATTGGATTCGGATTTAGATCGGATTTCTTCTTAAGTTTGTAGGTATTGTATAATTGCTGAAAGGCGTTCAAGTGCGAGGACAAAGGAATAAATATAATAATCTAATAGTCTATGAAAGAATAAATATAATAGTCTATGATCCACTAAGGAGCGACCTTCACCCATCTGTTGAAATGCATTAAAAGAGCATTTTATATCTAACGAGCTTCTGCCAGCGGCTTCGCCCGCGTGAAAGTCGTAAATTATCCCGAGGGAACAAGGGAATTATTCCTGGGATGAAAAGTAACTTTGTGCCAAATTGCATCCAGATCCGTTCAGCCGTTCTGTCTTGATTGAGTAACAAACATACATACATCTAAACTATCATTAGCTCTAATCTGATATAATTAAATAATTAAAAATTGAAAAATAAATTCGAAGAATTAAGATGAACTAAGTAACAAACATCAATGTGGGTTATATTTTCTGAAAGGACTGCTATAATGCGTATGTGGGTTTGTTACGCTTCCGATATTCATGAAATTACGCATACGCGTTGTCATGGGTAAAGAAAAGATCGCGGATAAATTTGAAAAAGTTACCGCGGCCCTGGCTCGAGCAACTGAAGGAACATGGGTGAGTTTTAGTCAGTAAAAGTCTGACAAACCCTCCCGCTTCACCCCAAGTGGCAGAAGAAGAAGTCATTGGATGATTACAAATACCGAAAAAATAGTAAAAATATTGTTACAGAAAAGGACATAGGACATCCAGAAAATAAAAAATAAAAAATTCAAAATTGGCTGCTTTGAAAGCGAACTAAAAGACGTAAACAAGAAGAAAATCATGCTGTGCAGTCGGAGGATACATCTGGTTTTGGTCAGCCAGATCACGAATATGTTACATATTATTTCGAAAAAAATATTTTAGTAATAGCTAACATATTTCTTTTCGAATTAGGTACATTTAGACAAGTGTTATATGGTTCAGGTAAATTTATCTTAAAATATGTACCTGAACCATGGAAGGTCGCTGAAATCATTATGTTTGCGAAGCCTGGGAAACCACCCCATGCAGCATCATCATATAGACCAATTTCTCTGTTGCTCGTGTTATCAAAGCTATTCGAAAAACTGTTATTGAAACGGTTAAAACCAATAGAAGATAAAGACCTTATTCCAAATCATCAATTTGGCTTCAGGGGTGAACACTCAACAATAGACCAGGTACATAGAATAACCTACATCTTTCAAAAACGCTTGAAAATAAGGAAGTCTGCTCCACCGTGTTTTTAGATGATGCGCAAGCTTTTGACAATGTTTGGCATAAAGATTTATTATTGAAGCTCAGACGCATTCTACCAGAATTTGCAGATATTTTAGAGTCGTTTATAACTAATAGAATGTTTAGAATATGGCAAGAAGACGCATATCTGAGCTTAAAGCTATAAACGCGGGGGTACCTCAAGGAAGTGTGCTAGGCCCAATTTTGTGATTGTTATAAACATGTGACATTGCAGAACTGGAAAACACACCATTGCGACCTTTGCAGATGATACTGCAATTATAGCTACCGGATCAAGCCACAGAAAAGCAGTACAAAAAGTTCAACTAGCTGTGAACAAAATTCATGACTGGATACAAAAATGGAAGATCAAACTGAATGAGTCAAAATCAATTCACATTGACTTCACAAAGAAACACTTGGACTATCAACCGATCTATATAAATGGCATGCAAGTGCCTTACGCTAATACAGACAAATACCTTGGCATAACTCTCGACGCTAAGTTGCGTTGGAAAGCTCATGAGATCATGTCAAAAAGACAGGAATTTGATGTACGTTAAAAAAGTATGTATTGGTTACTAGGAAGGAAATCCTGTCTATCAATATATACTAAAATAATCATATGCAAGCACATACTTATGTCAATTTGGACGTATGGTATCCAACTTTGGGGCTGTACTAGACAAAGCAACGTCAAAATATTCCAATAATTCCAAAATAAAGTGCTCAGGGATGCTGTGAATGCACATGAGAAACATAAGAAATGACGATATTCACCGCGACTTTAAAACGGAACTCGTCACCCCCATCATCCAAAAATTTGCTGAAGCTCTCGAACACAGACTTCATCGACACGTGAATGTTGAGGCTATCCAGCTGCTAGACAATACAGACTTAGTGCGTAGGCTAAAAAGAACTAAACCTTTTGATTTAGTGTAGTGTACAATGTGAATGAATATTAGTGACAACGCTGTGCCATACATATTATAACAAAAACGAAGTTTTTATAAATTGTATCAGACTCTAAGAAAGTGCTACGGACTTGTGTTAAAGTGCAAATGTACACTATTCTTAGTTTTAACATAATCTATGACGTAACATATTAAGTTAGAGTTATATTGTATATTAGTATTTTAGGCTAGATCGTAATTAATTATTATGAACTTTGTTTTTACTAATAAAGAGTAAAATAAAAATACATTTTTGGAAACGCTTCTTAAAACCCTTTATTTCGATACCTCACATGATGGGTCTGGATTAAAAAAAATATTGGACAATTTTAATGTAGCCAGTGACACTCGCAAGGTTAAGACGAATCGATTGATGTAAGAATCATCAGAATCAGCCAATGCGATGGATCTCTAGAACGCCACATAGGAACAAACATACGTACATAGACTGGTAAACACAGTACCCTGCTTCGGTAGTCGGGTATTAAGAACGGTTCGCGTACGAAGCCGCGGGAAAAACCTAGCAAATAACACTAACAAACATGTGAAAAACAACAATTATCTCTGTCATAAAACAGTTCTACATGAGTTCACAAAATTGTACCTACCTAATACTCGTAATAGGCATTTCCAAGAAAAACACTTAACACACGAAAAAGTAATATGATAAAACAAATTGCGACAATTTTATTGTAGTTACACGTTTTGATAGCTCAAACGCAAAAAAAATCTGCAAATTTAAGTTACCCACTCTTCTGCCGTATCAAGCCAACATCCTGACTTTTGTTTCGAAGATGATAAACCTGATGCATCAGTATGTAAGATTTCAAACCGTCCAAGAAATAAAAAATATATGCCAGTTTCTTTTTATATGTTCCTGTACTTTAGAATCGAGTACTTAGATCCAAAACAAAAATTGTAATTTCAAAGCCCGGTTGAATACAGAGCCCCACCGTTCCCTAACTTCATGACAATAGGTGAAGGTTTAATGATCTAGCAAAAACAATTCAACAGACCCTGTAATCTAGATTTAGAAATGCTCTTTTAGGCTAGATAGTGTAGTTTATAAAAAGCAAATAAATAAACCTCGTACTCGCGTCGGGGAACCGCCAACGTTAACAGCAGTTTATTTTATTTACTTAGCGGTTCCCCGACGCGACTACGAGGTTTATTTTTTGCTTTCTAGAGGTTTTTAAAATTTTAATTATATTTTTATTTCTTGCTTCTTAAACTATATATAATATATGTAGTACTACTACATCCGCTTATAGATACGCTTAAATCGACAATCTATCGAAACACGTAATTATGACATGATATCTTGCGCAAAAACCCAGATTCTAAGAGTAAAATGCGAATTACTTTGGGACGGTGGAACCGATTTGAATCAAAAATAGCTAAGAACACTCTCGACAAAGTCACCTTTTAAACAAAAAATAAATCAAAATCGGTTCATCCGTTTAGGAGCTATGATGCCACAGACAGATACACAGCAACACACGTCAAACTTATAACACCCCTCTTTTTCCGTCGGGGGTTAAAATGTCCACAGTTTTGCTTTTATGACTGCTGCAATTTGTGTCTTTCCTTGTCATCGTGCATTTTGGTGTTCAGCGTTGCACCAAACTGCACGCTGATTGGGTTGCGGGGCTATGAGGCTGTGGCCCTTCGGCCTCTTGCCATCGACCTTGTCAGGGATCATCAGCTGCTCGTGGTTATGACCATGTTTTCAGGCAATCCACCCAACTCACCTATGTAATCGAGGTTAAAAGGTTTCCCTACTTTTGGGAGGCATTCTAAAGATCTGGAATTACTGCAAAATTACGTAAGTTTCCTAAACGATGTGACCTGGTGAAGATTGTGGGGATCCGCTGGATGCGGGACGCCCGGTCAATGTGGTGACGCTTGGGGGAGGCCTTTGTCCAGCAGTGGGCGTCTTTCGGCTGATATGGTGATTAAAGATTCTACGAGTAGACAGAGATTACAAAAAACAAACCGTCTGAAACGTTTCTTAGATAAAAAAAAAACAGATACCTATATTTTTACTATTTCTATATTTTTTACTACATCTGCAACCAACAACTGATTTTCTGCTTGTTTGCGGCATTATTTATTAATTAAGTACTTATTCCAAATTTAAAATATTCCTCGGATAAGTTACCTAATGGTGATTTAAAATTTGTTTACTAATTTTCTAATAATTATAATAACTTGTCAGTTCAAGTAAAGTACGATGACGGGGTCGATTTTGTTTGTTTTTACATTATTTTTATCATTTTTACTGTAACTTTGCACATTACGATTGTTTCATTGAATGGGTATCAATGACTCATTTAAATGAATTAATTTATAAGTTTATAAAATTGACAACGCTGGGTGCATCCACCTTCAGTGATTAAATCTGTAAATAATTTTATCTGATGACCCAATTAATCTTTGTAAAAAATCACTTTATAACTATTTTGACCTACTTTCGAGTTTCGATTTTAATCATGATTTACAGATTATTTTATTGTTTTTGAAACAAAATAACAACAAAAACGTGACATCACTTCATTTCCTGATAAATTCTAAGAAGAAACAGAAAAACAATAAGCGAGGATTATCAAATGTTTACCAATCCTAACATTCTAAGAAAAAAATACTGATGAGATTTTACAAAAATTCGTAACTACTAATCTAGATACTAGGTACTACCACAGAATAAATAATAGTACCTAGAAGTATTATGTATATTAGTATATAACTACATTGTGATCATGAAAAATAAGAAGAAAATACGTCGTAGATAACTGAATACAAAGGAAGATGACAGAAAGGACGAGACTAATAACACGCTTATAGAGGAGAAATGAAACAATTGAGATAAAAGAGCAAGTGGAGGATGAGCGCATGTGATGACTCGCAACTATTGTGATAAAAGTAACGATTTGGCTATATTATACTGATAAATAAACAATGAGAAATCTGAAATGTCTGATCTTAATAAATCATTTTGGAATCAAGATCTTGATCACGGTGGAACCCTATCTCGCATCCTCGTACCGGGATAAGATGAAGATGAAAATTATGAAAATGGAACGATAGGATACAGACCTAGTAAACAACACACTGGATGTATCTAGGCCTAATAAACTGATAAAAATTTAGCACTAGCACAATAAACACTAATACACAATAGAATTTATTGCATTTCAAATCCGAGTCACCAAATAGAGTTATAAACTGATAAAATCTGTTTATCTATATAGATGCAGATAATTGTTTGAATAAAAAGGATTGTTTCTGGGTTGTGTGTATGTATTGTGACAGGTTCTCTGGAATCAGTATGGTGCGAATTGCTACTATTTTCGCTGTGGTCGGTCTGGTGGGTTTGGTCGCGGCTAGCCCTGCGACGGTCAGGTCGAGGAAAGATATTGAAGACTTCAAACAGTTTTTGGAGGGAATCAGGAAAGGTAAACGTAACTAAATATATTTTGTTTTTGTTTCAAAATAGAATTTTTACTAACAATTTATATATTTTTCTACATATTATAGGTTTCACTTCATTAGATGTTAATTTTCTTAACTATCATGGGAATAGATAACTTTTTTTTTATATTGGTACTTTATTCCTCCATGTAGTCTTTGTTAAAATCCTTCAAAAATCACATTTATTATTTTCTACTTCTATGCTCTCTAGTTCATTAAAATTGCATTTACTTAATAAGAACTTTAGCTTTACCTTCAGAACTAAATTATAAGTTTTATTTCTCCTTTTCAATTTCTTATTTCACGGCTCCGGCAATAAGCCCTTCTTAACTTTTTTCGTTCTTATATTACATGTCTCTCTTTTAAAAATATTTCCTAATCTTTATCTATTTCTTCAGTGTTGTCCTTTAGGACCAAAATAGCCTGACAGACAACAATAACATAGTTATCCAGACAAAAGAAAGTGAATATCTTGCCTTTCAAAGGCATCATTTAATCGAAAAATGGAAAGATAAAGATGATAAACTGAGCCCGTCATTCTAAAAATAGTACCAAATAAAATTGCGAAGCTGTCGTGTACCTTGTTATTTATTTGTTTAATTCACTTATGACAGCTTTCTATATTTAGATTTTTTTCCTATCAAGCATTAAGCTTCTATTAAATCCTTAGTAAATTATAGTTTACTTAATTCATAATTATTATTTCAATCAGGCAATGGAAACGCCGAGCAATTCCAGGCGAGAAAGAAGATTCTCCCTCTTGCCAATGATGAGGAACTGAGTGGCAAGTACCAGGGCGACATAGTCCTGGATGATGAAGACTATGAGGTGATGCTGCAAGAGTATGCAGTTGGTCGCAGCGCCTACACTTCATCCTCCATCGGACCATGGCCTGACAACACCGTAGTTTTTGAGTTCGCCGCCGGTGAATTCAGTAAGTTACTTTCATTATTTTTAGCTTTGGAATTCAGAATCTCTTGGAGTTCTGAAATTGAAATTGTAAGAAAATATATTCTAGTGATTTGCGGTTCAAAATCTTCAGTGCTTTTCAATTTCGGGCAGAATGGGATATGACTGTAAAAATTGCTAATAGTTTCATCATGATTTACTCTATCAACTAGTCATTTATTGCCCTTCATAGTGACGATAAATTTGTTGAAAAATCTTTCCTTTAACTTAGTCATCGTCCTATTCTACCGATTAGGTTTATGGTCTAACAAAATAACTATCGAAAATAAGATAAAGATTCTTCAAAGATAAAAATAGTACTTAAGAATTAAAAAATGTTTGATCACAACAATAAATTAAATGCCACTGTCTTCAAAAATAACCTAATTTCAAGACCAAGAATAAAAATAAGAAAGTTATTGTAACCACAACATATGTGTCACTGAACTGATACACTTCAATGAGAAGTTTATCAAAGGGAATCGACGATACTGATCATATCGTCACAATGTTTAACAAATAAACCTATCAAACAATGTAAGTAGATAAAATCAACATATTTATAAACGCAAACAAGATTCGAATTTTGATAAAGTGCAATTTGAAAATACTGCTTAGTTCTAAAATTATTTAGCCAATAGAGATCTTGTACTCTTATCAATATTAAAAAAGGGATTGTCCATAAGGCATTAAGTCCACCTATGGCTTACAGTATTAAATAAATAAACAAATTGTGGCGTAAAAGGAGAGAGAGACATCTCCCTCATATCGATATAATAATATCCGATTTTGATATCATGAAATGCAATACAGACAAATTTTCTAATTCAATGTTGGTGCTTGCAGCTGCCGCACAGCAAGCAGCTGTTTGGGAAGCAGCTAGGGATATTGAAGCACATACCTGCGTGAAGTTCCGCTACAGGACATCATCTGACACCGTCTATGCAAGTCTTACTGTAAGTATTCAATATAACATAACATAACTCCCTGAAGGTTTCACTATTATAGAATACGATAAAATGTGACCCATATATCGCAACAATGATAATTGAAATAAAACATACAACATAATCCAATAAATCTAAAGAGCTCAAGTAATATAAAAACAAGCTTAATGAATTAAATGATACGGGTTGATCACAAATCCGTTGGAATTAAAGATTTAAATGGCACAATCCAGGCAATAAAAATCACATATTGGCTTTAAATATTTTGATAAGCAATATTGGCCTAAATCTTATGGATTCGGGAATATAGGAAAGTTTAGAGAATTGGCGCGTTTAGTGATAAAAATAAACAAGTGATCGTCTATTGCATCATTATGGTTCGGGTCATCTCGAGATCCCAATTAACAATAACAAAATGACGCCTGTACTTTCTAAAACGCTAGGAAGCGATGATGTATCTAAGTATAGTACCTACACCCATAGTTTGTCAGTATGTTTAAGTCCCATACCCCCGACCAGGTTCACAAATAGTACCTGAAATCATCAAACATGTCTGTTTTTCTTTCCAACTATTTCCCATTAAGTGATTGTTGCCATTTCTACAGGGGGAACCAAGTGGGTGCTACGCAAACGTAGGCCACAGGGTGTCCCGCGGAGCCCACGTAATGAACCTGGCCCGCAACACTGTCGGTGTCGGCTGCTTCAAACACGCCACCATCGTCCACGAGTTCATGCACATTCTCGGCTTCCTCCACATGCATACCACCTACAACAGAGACGAGTACGTTCAAATTCATGAACAGAACATTATACCTGGTAAGTCGAGTCTAGATTTTATTGAAACGAGAGTTCGTGAATTGACATTATTACTTGAAGTCAATTCACCGAAAGTTGTTCTTCCTCGTTATCAGAAAGCACAACTTTCTACATGATGCGTCCAAAGACCAAACTCTAGAGAATTTAAATAAAAGAGAATGGAAGAAAATGACGTGTCACGCCAAATAACATGAGACAGGAAATTGATGATTGTTTAAATCCAATTCAGGTCATTATTCAATAAAAGAATTCTGTGTTGAATTTACAAACTAAAAAGGGTAGGGTGGAAAACCCTACTGATGAAAATTTTCTTTTGCTTATTTTCTTATTCCGAGTGCTCGCAAATTCGGTAATATTAAAAATTTGTCATTGATTCCAGTTTTAGCGTTTGTATTTTGCTTCTCGCAGCACGAAAAAAATGTCGTCACCGTCATCCTTTGCAAATAACGATGTTTCTTTTTTTGTAATTTCCAGGCAGTGAACACAACTTCGACTTGTACGGAGAATCCAGAGTTGACAACCTGGGCATTGATTATGACTACGTCAGCTGTATGCACTACGGACCTTATTCGTTCACCGTTAACGGGGCACCTACTATTGAAGCTCGACTGGTTCGTGACTTTTTTGCTGCTTTTTCTGCTACTTATATCGGCACTTTCCTATTCAATACGGCCTACTACTTCTACTTCCAATTCCTTTTCATTGTTATGAAGTTCTACAACCTTTTCTATTGCCACTCATTTTGCGATATATTAGTTTATTACTACTACTGTGATTAGATATAAAATTTTGATTCTTCTTCCTCCAGAGGACCGCCAGCAGCAACGAAATGGGCCAGCGCGAATATATTACTGACAGTGACTGGCTTCGCATCAACAGATATTACAACTGCCCAGGCGCATGGAACTGATCATCAACTAACAATTTTTACTTTTAACCCATCGCATACTTTGCATCTACGACTTTACTTACTATGAATACTGTAAATATGAATAATACTTATTTTTATTTGAATACACGTTTTTTATAAAGTGATCTATGTATTGTAATTTATACCTATATGAACCATCAGTTCAATTTAAACATAAAACGATTAAAAAATACAATAGCGAAGTCATTATAATTTACTCAGTTATATAATCAATTGACTTGATCATCGAACTTATTAAGTTACTAGCTTCTGAAAATCTTAATAAAAAAGTTCACAAAAATGTCGGTGCCGCCGTCACTTCAAGCAAAAGAAATCTAAAGACCAATAAGATATTATTTACAAAACATACAAGCTAACTTTTTGTAAGTGCTCCCGAGAGGTTTGGGCGACCTACATGCTGTCGGGAACACATGACGATGCGTCTGCGGCTTTGATCTCAACGAATCATGCGCCCGCGCCGTTCTACACTGTCGCAGTAAATATTGTCAGGACAAATTTCGACTCTTTGAAATTGTTGAGATTTAAACGCAACGGGCGCTGATTTAATCAGATTTATTAGGTTTTAACTACAAGAATGAATGAGTGCTGAAGTCGGCTGTAATGTTGCTGTTTTGATGGGTAAGTAAATCGCTTCAGATGGCAGTTATTGCAGCTTTAGCGGTCTGTATTAAGAAAACAAAGTTTTGTTATGGCGAATCTTCTTTGTAAGTAGGATATCGGCAATTATTTTAAGTATTCAACCAGAAAAAGGTTGCTTCTTATATTTAAGATTAAATAGAGATCATTTTAAGCATGGTCCGAAATTATTTTAGGACATCAGTCTATTGGATTGTATTTTTAAGCTTATTAGACTACTGAGTATAGGTCACCTACTAAGGCTAAATTACCATGCCCTTTTCTAGTTTTATACAGTGACAAACAAACATTGACCTACCCAGTCAAGAAACCGATAGCTAAACCTTGACAGGTCACGGTCTGGTGACGCGACTGTTGACAGCTGTACCGCCGACATTGATGCGCAGGAGTTGAAACCGATACCCCGCGCTACCGCCATCAGCGCAGGCGCGGTGGTCGGCTATTTACGAAGTTTCGCGGAAATCGGCGAAACATGCCGAAAGTATTAAGTTACTAGGATGTATTGCTGCTCTTTTTCGAATTGTATCAGGAAACAATGACCCTCAGTTTTTTACAATTTTCTTCTGTGAGGGATTAAGATCAGCCAAAAATTATATGACGATCTGATCAAGGTTGCGGGTAAGTTTTAAAAAGGGGAGGACTGTGCGCCCCTGTAGGACACGAATTAGGTTAGAATAAAACATATTCTATTATTCCATTCTTTGATTTGTACTGATTCACACTAAGTGTAAGCTAATGAAGTAAGATGTGTCGCACATGAAAAAAAAACCGGCCTAGTGCGAGTCGGACTCGCGCACCGAGAGTTCCGTACAAACCTCAGCTTAATTAACCTGAGTATTTGATATGAATTTCAATTTAATACCTCTACGCGTTCATCAGGAAAGGGATAGTAAGTTTAAAATTATTAAAAATATTTTTATTATATGATGTAATTAAAAATTTACGGTTTTCGCATTTATTTCTTTATCTGTGCTATAAGACGTTGCTTCGTACCAAATTTCAAGATTCTGAGATCACGGGAAGTACCCTGTACCCTGGATTCCCTTGCAAGTGTCGAAAATTTGCGGCAATATGCGGCATAAACGGCTGTAAAATATACATTGAATACATTACATACATTGATTGCATGGGCAAGTTTGAATTTTTCACAACATTAAGGGACAGTAGACCTGAGTATTTAATGTAAATTTCAGCTTGATACCTCCATGCGTTATAGTCTTAACAGTCGGTATAGTCTTGACAGACAAACAGACGGACGGACGGACAGCAAAGTGATCCTAATAAGGGTTCCGCTTTTTCCTTTCGAGGTACGCAACCCTAAAAATTGAAGAAGACATGAACTGGCTACATTTTTTGTAACATATGTTTTATCTTAAACCATAAGCTACAAAAAAACACTAAACAGAAGTTGCCAAAAAAGGACATGTCAATAACGAAGCTGACTTAAAACCCCAAGAGAGTGAACTCGGCGTCGAACAAACGATTACGCCAAAACTCTATGAAAAGATTCCACTGACAGGCACTTAGAGAAATAGTAAAAAAACAGATAAAAGTGTGTCTGTAAAAAAGTGTCAAAGTTTAACGACATTATCGACGTAAAAAAGCTAAAAGCCGTCAAAGAGCGAACTATTTTTGAACGTATGTTTTTCATTAAGATTATAGTAACGGGCACAAATTACTAATTTCCTGAGGAAATATCTGATTATCTATTATTTTTATCTTGAATATTATTTGTAGGTTTACGACTTACGAGCATTGCGGCATCGATGACTTAATATATTATGACAGGTTTTACAAAAATAACTGACTATGGAACTGCAATGAAAAAATCTTTGGTTTTAGCTTGCTTTCTCTACCCGGCTTGTGTGTTGTATTGATTAAATAAGCATAATATGTCATCAATCTGCTATGTAAAATCGTTACAGTAAATTTATTTTCTACTATAGGATTAATAAGACCATAATGGGAGTTCAACAGGGCTCAGTACTCGGCCCATTTTTTTTTTGCCATACGCTACATAAAAACAATGACGTGTGGTCGCTGACAATGACAAAAGACATATGTGTGTAGAAAAAGAGAAAGAGAAACCTTTGCCCAGTAGTGGGACATAACAGCAGCCTAATTGCGCAAGTAAATTCGGCAAGGGTTTGACCGCCATCAATCGACCAATCACATGCGAGATGAAAGACGCGATGTGGATTATCGTCTATGTGTCATTTAGGTAATTTTACTTAATTATTTATCTGTCTCTTCAATGTTTTTTTTTTGCAGGTGTTAACCTAGACTATCAATACAAATAAACGTATTTAATTACATTTTATTATCATTTTGATAACAATTTCTACAAAACATTTAATTTAGCTTAGAAGACTCCAAGAACATGAGATTTTTTTTCCAATGGCGCCTACCTCCGTGGTGGCATCCTTCCGGATGCGCTTGCGCCGAATCGCACGACTCGTTAGCATGGAGGCCATTAATTTAGCGAACACGTCAACACAGGAGTGGTCGGCGATGGGCCGAAACCGATAATTATGTTACAGTGATAAATTATCATTATGGCAAATATTTTTAGGTTTTCAGATGCTGTGTTTGGTTTGCGAATCCGATTTTTTGTTTGCAGTAAGACATAGAATTTCTGATTGTTTGAGCTCACAGACTCTGACGGGTGTTGCATTAGTGAGATAGAAATAAGAATGTTAACTTAGTTTTTATTTATACTAAAAAGTCGGTTGAAAGCGGAAATAGTTCTTACGTTATAACTACTACTGTCAGAATTTCCATTTTGGAAATTGCATTTGCCGCATACAAATTATCTTTATTCTTTAACTATTTCTTGTTCATCTTCTGCTTTGTTCCCTTTTGAATCTAGAACAAAAGCTTACAAAGAAAGTGCGCAATCACAAACTTAAAATAGCAAACAGCTTTTTTCTAGCAAAACTTAAGACGTTTTGCTTCCACATCGGAGATAGTACAGTAATCCATCATCAATTACGCGTTTCTATTTGCGTTGAACATTTAATTGTTTTAGTATTTTTCGTGTAAGTGCTAAAATTGTATCGTTAATTAATCGTTGGGACCAAGCGTTGCGTGGATGCGACGTGAGTAATGGCTCTACTGATTTGAGGTAATTGTCATGCGCGAGCGCAGGGAGCTCGCCATATTTTGATGGAGAATTGGGATGTAGGACTAATGTTATACTGAAAG
Organism: Orthosia gracilis; assembly: GCA_947562075.1. Classification (NCBI taxonomy): domain Eukaryota; kingdom Metazoa; phylum Arthropoda; class Insecta; order Lepidoptera; family Noctuidae; genus Orthosia; species Orthosia gracilis. Next base: position 54,700,875 of record OX387268.1, read on the forward strand.
TCACATCGATGCTTATCATCAGATGAGATAGTGATTAAATACGATATTATAATTAACATCCAAAAAATATAGATACAGATATAGATAGATACTCCTTGTATTTTTTGAAACAATAGTTTTCAGGTCTTTGGACTTATCATGGTAGGTTTTTTATTAGATACGTACTACCTATTCAATACTAGCACTTCGCCCGCGGCTTCGTTCACGTGATCCGTATTCCATCCTATAGGTGATATTGTAGTTCATCCCCTTAAAGATTGAATTTCCAAAAATCCCTTTTTAGTGTCTGTACTGGGCTCCTTTTAATGATGTAGCTCCCTTACCCAACATTCTTCAAAAAGCTTTATCCCTTAGCCCTATATCGTCTTTCAGGAGTTGTTTTGAAAAACTAATAATGAAAACCTTTACTATTTATTTAGGTTACTATTTATGCAAGGTTTCAAATATGTAAGCCTAACTAATTTCCACCTTTTTCACCTCCTTAGGGGTAGAATTTACAAAAACCAATAAATACATGAATTGTTTTTATCCACCAAAAGCGTAAATCTTTAATTTTACGTGTCACACTTAAAAGCGTAGCCAAAAACAAATAAATACATAAATTACTTTTATCAACCAAGAGCGTAAATCTAAAATTTCATGTGTCTAATTTACAAACTGTGAAAAATTCATACAAACTTTCAACCATCCTTTTACCCCCTTAGGAGTGGCATTTCCAAAAAGCCTTACTTAGTGCGCACTTACGTCACTTAAGAAACCTCCCTGCCAAATTTCATCTTTAAACGTCAAGCGGTTTTCGATATTTCGTGATGAGTGAGTGAGTGACCTTTCACTTTTATATATATAAATTTTCTCCTTCATAGCGTTTTAATGACAAATATACTTTAAAATATTAAATTTTTGGTTTGACCCCGTATTCAGCTAGGGAGACAGCATTCGCTGACACAGCCATAAGGTCAATTATTATTTTTCAAAACTATAGTTTCTAAAATAAGTTTGGCATTTCATAATTTAATATGATACCGAGTGATATATATCGTTACAAATTGCATATCTCAATCAAAGATTTAGATCATCCGTTACTACAACTTACCTAACCATATAAAATGACAACTCCCCTCATAACTTTTGGGGAGGTCCCACTTTTTGTTTGTCCTCAACTATCGACATACATGGCCACCATACCGGATGATGTGATGACAAATGGTTACGTTCACGGGTTATTGAGTCGCCATCCCTTCAGAATGAACACGTACACGTCAGGATAGACCACACCGTGGCCAAATTAATTATTATTGCGTTTTTATTGAGCTTCCACAAATTAACGTCACCTTTGATTTATTAGCTACGTGAAATAACTGTTTTGAACCTTGTTTTAATTGGTGCGAAACGAAATTAAGAGCTATCTGGCTGTTAACTGTTTTGGTAAGGAATTTTGAAAATACACACACAAGATAGACCTAATGGCGCAGTGGCTGAGCTGGCTGCTTTGCTGCGTGTCGCGGGTTAGATTTCCGCAAGGAACAAATATATGTAATAGCCTAAAGATAGTTGTTCCGGGTCTAGCTGTTTGTGTATTTAAATTTTAAACGATTGTTAAAGCAACCACGATACTGGCGGAATTCCTAATGTGGGGTAAAGATAAAAAAAAAACGGCTGGGCCTTCATATCGTTTGAGGCTTAAAACTTCTTTTCATCGATATCTGTACATACAGTTCTGAATACATATTAAGGTAAGTACTAGCGACAAGCGACTAGCGGTTTAGTTGATTGGGTCGAGTCAACTTTTGAAAAAAACCAAAACACCAAAAAAAAAACCAAAAAAATAATCATAAGAGTCAAAAAAAATCAAAATATTCAATTCAATAGCCGAAAAATTGCGCATTTTCATAAAAAAAATTAAAACTCGAAAATCTTGAAAACGGTTAAGTATAGGATGGGGGGTTCCATAGTGAAATCATTCAGAAATGATGTGTACTACACGCCCTTAACGGATCTAGGTCGACTTTTCCTGTAACCCTGTTTAAGTATACAAACCAATAATTGTGCAGAATAATATTATGATTACTTGTCCCAGGTATGCAATCATAATATTATTGTCTCCGAAATATTGGTTTAGGCTACAAGTTGACTCGGCCCAATCGACTAAACCATCCTGTAGTCATGGAAATTTAATGAATCATGAATCAGTTTATGAAAATGTTGAATCTTTACCGAATTAATCACCAGAACAGAATGGTGTCAATCTAAGAAAATCTAGCAGTAAGACCACAATAACATCGTTTTCATTAAAATCTTAAATTAAATTACATTTCTCTTTAATGTGGCTCAGTTACATTATTACTGAAGAACAAGACAAGATTAGTACAGTCTCGTTATGCTCAGACGCAAACGAGCTGTCTTGCGCCGTAGTCTCGCTCGCGTTCCCGCCGACAACTGTCATCCCCAATTATGGCCGCCATGACACCTTGTCGCGCTTGCATTTGAATATAGAACGTTTGCTTCAAAGGAATCCAAGTTTTAATATTTCGTTTTTGATTTTCGAAATGTGTATTCCTTGTAAATAATCAATTAAATACGTCTTCGAATTGTAAACATTTCAACAGGCTCAAAGAAATCGTAAACTATCGTCATGAAATTATTAATTTTATTACCTATTTACGAAATAAATTCATTAAACATCACTGTTTCATATTATCTGGAAAACTAGAAATAGATGGTACCTATTACTCGTATTATGTTCATACGTACGTGTTGTAGTAACTGCTTCCCACTTATTTCTTGCGTAGGTTTTCAGAAGGTGCGGTGTGGATAGAGTCATCAAGGTATAAAAAAATACGATACAGTCCGAATTGTTCTAATTTCCTATTGCTAAACCCTTGCCTGTACATACTATCTACTCTCATCACATCTTTTCTTTCATTCTTCAGCCAGTCTGTTAATTAATTCTACTTCGTTCGTTTTGAAACTTTGAACGAAACTTTAGTTCAGTAGAAATAGTACGAGCCGAAGCGTGTTAGTGTTTTGGGGGTGAAACATAGGGCTGGTGTTTTCGCGTAGTTTTACAAGACATTGCCAAGCGGTTGGTCGACTCGACCAACCTTTTTTCGGGCAAAGACGCTCCATTGTGTCTGTGCCACTCAATGAAGAAATGCTGCCAGGCTTATGGGTACTTTTCCTATTAACACCGATGCGGACAAAGTTTTTGATGGCCAATGAGTTCTGCCTCCTCAATTTATTTTAATTTAATTGGGATTCTAACTTACTAAAACATGAAATCTTGTAGTTTCGATTTCGAACTACTCTTCATGAAATCTTCCTTCGCCTATCCAATAAAATGGCAGACAATTTTTAGACTACCGTTCTCTTCGACAAAATAAACGTTCTAACTACTCTTTGGCATCTGGCAGCGTCCGTGGTGTTACGGTACGCTTCAGGCGTTTTTCAACATTTCACACTAATTCGATGCGACGGGTCGCCGGTTCTATTCCCGGCAGACGGGAAGGTACGCGGGATAACTACGAAATTACACACGAATTTAGTACAAACAAAATAATATAAATAATTTGATTAAATACAATTTATTATATGATAGAGAATGGATGGATGAAAGGTTTATGTTTTTGCGACATGGTTTTAGTTTTAGGCTTTTGTTCTGAGCTATGGCTGCGATTTCAGCCATTGATATGAGAAAAAAAATAGGTCTAAACTTCTGTTTGTAGGAACCGGTTTTCAGGCCAACTGGACAGTCCCGGTTTTTAACTGAAATCTAGGGAACTTTGCTGTGATTCATTTAGTGATTAAAGTCAGGGAAAGGGATTTGTTTCAATCTTTTGACAATAATGCCCAAATAGACTTGAAACCTATTCTAACTGGTGCAATAATAAGACCTTGCCGTTTTATGACGTGCAGGTGGTATTCAAGCTTACAGTGATGGACAATACTTCTTATTCTTATTTCTTCTTTTCAAATCGTTGGTGATTTACCACCACCAACCTTAGACAGTTTGGGCCAGGTGGTAGCCACGTTTATAGAGGCAACAGTGGCGTTTATCAAGTCTTCTATATGGGCCCCTAGAGTACTCTAATTGGGTCAGCTTTGAACAGGGGTACCGCAATCACTTTCCTTGATTGTAATTTGTACGTGTAATCCTACATTACGCATAGGTCCCTAAGTAGATAAACTTCTACGTACGTAGGTACTTCTAGTTAATCTATGTACCTATTCATAATTATAGTGTCGTTTTTTTTCTGTTTATCTTTATGAAGTTGACTCGCACACTGTTGTTATGTTTGTAATATTTGTAAATATGTGAGAACCATGTTCCTATTTAACAAATGAATGAATTTACCTGTTATTGTTTGTAATACTTTATATCTACACGTAGTATAATGGTTTTAGTCTGGATGCATCGTCCCCACGTATATGAATTAATGTATGCATGTAAATATTGTAAAACATTTTTTTAAAGTGTTAATGTGGAGTTTCTTGTCCGCTCTTCTCCACAACAAGCTACTTTTCCGAATGCACGGTAGAATAAATTACTATTACTTAAAAATTATAATTTTTGGCGTTGGCCTATTTGAAATAAAGAAATTTGACTTTGACTTCTTAAAAACTAATAACCAATCAACTTCTGCAAACCGTTTCTATCATGTCTGTTATCATTGTCATGTCCAATAGGTCGGCTAATGACAAACAGATAGTCGCAAATTAATGCCAATAGTACCACGCCAAGAGGCTGTCCGGTCCAATCATCATACCGTGATGATCGGCTTGGCAAAATGTGCTGATGGTGACACGTGGAGAGTATGATGATGTAAATAAAAATGATGATTCTGAGTTGATGAAGGTTGGGCACATTTTCTGCTTCTAAGATAAATCTGGAGAATTTACTAAAACACTGATTGACGTAAAAGAACTTTCCAGCCTGCGCAGTGTGCCCTGCGCTTAGTTGAAATGGATCGCACTAATTTTCCATTCCTCCACCAGAATCTGGCAAAGTTCAACCCTGCAGGTAATGACGTAGGTACGAGCTTTGGTCCAAAATGCCGAAGTCCCTCCTGTTGTTAAACTCGTATACGTATTTAATAATGGGCCCGTGGAAACTAGTAAGTACTTCGATTCTATTACAATTCAAAAGGGTGGGTGTTTGTGGTACTGAGTGCAAAAAACGAACAAGAAAGAGGGTAGACCGATTTGTCTCCTCATAAATACCCACCCGCAAAAATTTCAGTTTATCCGTGATCATGGTGCTTGCAACAGTACCGAAATATCGGAAACTCGCAACAATCAGTAAATATGGTAAATATCCCGCTTCTAAGGTTAGTTTTAGTGACCATGTCAGTTTAAAAACTTATATTGCCTGTTAATGGTTTCATTGAAACAAGTGATTGAGAATTTGAGTTCTACTTACGTTGGATTTGGATCCCAAAACACACCTCATCTGCTATCACTGCCTTTCACCGACATCCTTCTCTAGGTACCTCTGATAATAAAAATCTAATTTCCTCATCCGCTCCGCAAGAGTTTCAACAACATAAACTTATCACATCCAATTACTTAAAAACTTTATGTTCATTTTCTCCTGAAAGCTATAAATAATATACGTTGACGCGTCAATTATTGCCCCAGCCCGAATCGTTTCCCGCTCAAAATATTTTACTTTTTTTTTAATCGCAGGCGTCAGGCGGGCCAAAGCAAACCACGCCTCGCGGCCTTTGAAATCAAATTCAAAATTAGAACTTGATGAAACTCCCACTTTCAACAACCAATACAAAACTAATCTTGAAGCTGTTATTATAAAGTGTTAATTTCCTTTGTCAAACTTAAAGGCTGCATGTTCGAGATTTGAAATCTATTTCAGAGAGCATAGAGACTAAAATCACGTTTTCTTTTTCAATCAATGGGTGTGTTCACACGGGGGACGTTTTCAGAGTATTTTTTGTCCCAGCACACATGTTGTTTTTGAGATGAAGTAGCAAAGCAGCCAGATCGCGGCACAGACTCCATTAGTTCGCACATTAGTATGAGTTAGTCGAATTATTTAATTAAATAAAGTAATTCAATAAGAGGGCGAATTAATAACAATTATTTGGTTTGGCCGCGTTCGACCGGCGCGGGAGTGGTCGCGGATTTGATGCAAAACAAATGTGACAGTGTTTACGAAATATTAGAGTAAATTAAAATCAAATTCGATTTTTAAATCGTTTGGTGTGCCGAAATCAGCTGTATTATGGAGCAAAATAAAGGTAAGCCAGTACGGAAGATTATTATATTTATTAAATTAGTGGTGTCAGTGGTAAGGATGATCCTAAATTTAGAACATTTTTCCTAAATATTGGTCTCGGAATAGCTTAAGGTGGGAATGAATATCCATGCACGTGAAAAAAAAGTTAAAATAAACAATAAACTAAAATACGGTGTAGTGTAGAATTTTCGCAACGAAAAATCAATAAGTCACTTTTTATATTTCTGAGATAGATAACATAGTCCTTCAATCTTATACAATTTAAAAATCGGCGCTCGCTGGCAAAACTGCAATCCCCAAACATTTCCCATAAATTTAGTAAGTGGGTACTAGATTTTCCCGTGGCGTCACTTCGCCTATCCTGTCCCTCAGGAATCGTGCATATTTCGTGATCTTTCATTTTCGTTTGATGATGTGACCACCTCTAGTGTCAGAGTTACTTAAGCCGCCTATATGGGAACCCACATAACCTACTTCCACAGATTACGTAATACGCAATTTAAATAAAAAATGCTCTGTGTTTAGATTCCTATTTACAAAGATTTTTCTTAAGCTTAATTTGACTAGTATAAAGTAGTACGAACGACCAGGGGCGGCCTTAACCGCTGTGATGCTCCGGGTATAGGATAGCACATATTTGCGAGGCCCTCGTTCGGTTTGCAATGTATTATTGTTAATTTATTACTATGAAATACTTAACCAGCTTTATTTTATTATTACGAATACCTAAATGTTTGCCAAGAATAAAATAAAAAGTTTCAATTGTGAGCTTTTTGTATTGTTGCGCGAGGACCCTGCAATTTGCTGATTTACCTGCTCGCCATCCCCTAAGGCCGCCACTGCGGATGACTACTAACAACTAATACTAAGTACGAGGAGACCTTTTTCACTACAAAGTAAATGCCGGGCTATTATTGTTAAAATATTTTTTGGAGTCAACGAATTCGTAGCGATTTGCTACGAAAAGCGTAGCACCGTGGCTAACGGTTTTTTCATCATCATGATCATGATCAGCCTTTTAATGTTCCTCATGCTGGTACACAGGCCTCGTCTCTGTGAGAGGATTCGGATTTTTGCTATGTATAAATTAATTATTGATTTGCTATGTATGTTTTTTGCTCATTTCTAATAGAAAAATGCTGCCTAACTCTTATATCTGTAGGAAAATAATTATAATATTAATTTTATTTGAAAACTAGTGAACATCAGTGAATGAGTCGTTTGGTACTGGGAATTTTTTTTTTGTCGAAGATCTTTTAGGTGATATTATTGCTGTTTAGATCACCCATACGCCCATACTTTAACATTCAAAATTAGATTTCAGAGCTCAGCAATACAAGTAGTTACTCGCAAATTTTATGGCGTCGATCTTCGATTAAAGGCGACGATCAAATATATCTATGGTTATTATTATTATTTATTGTTATTATTATTATTTATTGTTATTATTATAGTTATTGATATACTAGCTTTTACCCGCGGCTTCGCTCGCAGTGAAGCCATTAATTTTTTTTTTTTTTTAAAGTATCCTATGTTATTTCTAATACCTCCAAGAATATATGTACAAAGTTTCATGATGATCGGTTCAGTAGTTTTTGCGTGAAAGCGTAACAAACAAACTTACATTCACATTTATAATATTAGTATGATAGTATATAGTATTGTTCACAGGGCGAATATTTCTTAAAAATAAAAATTGTTTTGTTACTAATGAGGTCTTGCCCTAAGTTGCCGAATGTCATTACTAACCAGAATTTAATCTTTATTAGCGACATTTTCAAATGGTGTACAAATGGTGTAATACAGATTTTTTTTTAATTATCGGCTTCGATCCCAAGCAATATTGATTTTACAAAAGTCCAATGATGCAGTTTAAGTTTTCATAAAAATCGGGCCAAGACTCCTTTCAAGAGTGATTTTTTCTCTCCGTCATAGTTTCGGATCTACGCCTACTTTAAAAATTCATTCTGTATAGATACTGCGCTGTTAGGTAATATAACAAGTTTAAAACCTATCTATCTGCTCTTACCACAAACAATTCGTAACATAGAATACCTACATAACCTCCGCAAGTTCAAAGGGGCATGAGCAACAGTTTCCACGTGCGTACACTGTGAAGTAACCGATAGGGTTGCAACTGCGCACGCCGGCCGCGCAACAACAATCTACAGACGCTAGCCGCCGGTGCGTGTGCGATCTGCTTACAAACGGGCTTTTGTGTTCGAAGGCGTTTGTTTTGGTGTTATTTTGATGTGAGTCGATCGGGGGGGTAGATTGGACGATAAAACATAGATAATAATATGTATAACAGAATAAATGTCTTAGGTTCCCTGAAGAGTATACAGAGGCTTGTAGTAGCAGCTATTCTTTGTCTCAAACAAATTATAGGGGCCAGGTTAAATCTACATGCCCTATGTAGATTTAACCTGGCCCCTATGATTTGTTTGACAAAAGACTCTGGCAACCAATATGCACCAAATGGGTAATCGAATATTATCTACTTTTAAAATAACCCTATTTGACAATCTTTGCGAGCAACGAGATACTGTTAATCAATTCGTTTGGAGATTTTCAATGGCAAAACCAAGTTTTAGTAAATATTGCCGCCAATTTCACTTTCCCTGTGAGTTTTTTTACAATAGACACATTTGTTTCACAGAAAGTCCGAACACACGGCAGCCTGTCACAAAAAACTACGACCCGAAAGCCCAGAACACTGCGAACTACAATGTGAACCCTGGAAGCTACCCAGAGAACAACCATAACCTCTTCCAAATGATCAAATGCCATGAGGACAGCTTGCTACGGCTTCATCACTTAACAGCAGGCCGGCAGATTAACAGCACTTACGAACCAAGTTATCAGAACGACTTGACATGGTACCCAAAAGACCTCCAAAGACCTTACATCAAACCCGTCGACTACCTTGCTTACGAAGATATGAGAAGGAAGTATGAAGACAAAGGTACGAAAGAGAGAGAGAACCAGAAAGAGTCTGAGGAAGAGAGAGATGTAAAATCGGATGATCGTAAGAAGCCGAGGAGGAATAGGACAACGTTTACTAGTCAGCAGCTGGCTGCCTTGGAGAAGGTGTTCGAAAAGACGCATTATCCAGACGCATTTGTGAGGGAGGATCTCGCTGCGAGGGTTAATCTGACTGAAGCCAGAGTTCAGGTGAGCAATAAACAATCATGTAACTACCTATCTAATGTTTAATTAACGCACAATTAACATCTTATCAATTTTCGCTAAATGGGTATACCATACAGAGGTGTATTGCTCCAACATTTGGTATAAATTAATTTATTGTTTGTCACAGACTTGTCTGAAAAGTCAGTTTTTAATATTATTACGTAAGTGTCGCTGTAACATCGCGTTACATGCGACCGCGATGTCACGTGCGTAACGGTGCCATACAAATGTACGATTCATAAAATTGCTGCCACAGCGTATTGTGTTTTGGAATTTGTTTAGGCCAGTAGGGACCACATTCAACGATTGACTTGGCAATAAACGTGCTGATAGCTAGGGGGCGACCGAATCCATTGCGTTAAATATAGATCTCTTTATTTTTGAAAGGTCATGTTCAAATCAACAATCATCTGACAACTTTCATAAAATTGTTCACTAATTCAACTGCAAACTTTTCAAATATTTTCAGCTTGTATTTTTTTCATCAGGTATGGTTCCAAAACCGTAGAGCGAAATTCCGAAGAAACGAGAGGTCAGCGCTATCGACTCACAGAAGCTCAACCAGCCAGTGTTCACCAGAGCCTATCGCTGTACCCATTGGAATCCCTCATCAAGATCCCCGACAAGACTTCGCACGCAACTCCAAAGAACCATGGCTCCATCACTTTCAAGCAAACAACCTGAACTTGAACCTAGGGATCCCCATTGCGAATACTGGGCTGTACCAAAACGACTACTCCCTAATGATGCAGAATGTGGGGAATAGACAATATGTCCCAAATTCCAACAGTTTAATGGGACAAAGTGTGGTAGGCTATGGAAGTACGACCGACAATGGCTACGGGTCCTGTGGCCTCATCGGTGGATACAGTGGATCTCTGCAGCCTGCTCATCACAGTTCATATAATTTAAATTTAAGATTGAGACCTCATGATTTCAGTATAAACAACATTACATTATGAGATGGCATATTTTGACTCGTGTAGGTACTGTAAATTAAGTTTAAGTGAGTATTTTTAATTAAACCTTAAATAAACTTTTATTGTATTTATTTATATAATTATATCCATCCCTCGCATTTGACAACCCAAAGGATGAATTAAATAAATCTAAGTAAAATCATATTTGTGGAGGATTGGACACTCCACAGACAATATAATTTTTAGTTTTTAGATGTGAACCAAAAAAGCGGCAAAGCCCGTGCACTTCACTATTTTCATTATTCGCAAATTGATTCCTTGTGGATATTATGATGTATATTTAGTGTAGTTTTATGTCTCAAGTGTTTATGCAACTGCTGGACACTACATAGAATCGTTGAAATAGGCGCGATCTCAATAAAGCGGAACTGAGAATTGTATTGTAGAAATGACTACCTATCTAAGAGAAGCTTTCTAGGCAAGTTTCTCTTTCATTTAACTCAATAAACCAAACTTCTGACTCTAAAAAACATTTGAATGTAGTAAATCTGCAAAACAATGTCGACTTAAAAGCCTTAGTTGTCAGGTCATTAATTGCCCTAAAAAAAGGTAACTTTGAAATTGACACTGACAGTGACTTTTAATTTAACCGGGTCCGGGTGCAGAAAACTGAGGAAACAAACATGAAAAGATAATCTCGTTTGCAAAAATGACAAAATTAACTACAATTTTATGATATTTCGCGATAATACACTAAAATAGTACTGTTTAATTTCGTATAAATCTCAATTCATAAGAGCTTTACTAAGTTAACAGACGTAAAACATTAAAATTGTAATTTTTAATTCATGTTATTTGAAAACAACATCATGTCATTAAAAATTTTCAACACTTTATTCTTACTGATAAACTTCGTATTTGCAACGCGTGCGACATACAATTACTTAACTAAAAAGAAGAAAGAGGAAAGATGTAAGACCAAAGAAATTCACGAAGCTATAATGTTTAGGTACGGAGCCGAAGAGACCAAGAAGAGTAAATATTCTCGCTGCATGATTTCAAAAAGTATGGACAGAGTATTGTATTATTTGAGCCAGCCTCGGTATAGTTTGGATATCTGTATGTACGTGTGGACTAATATGGATGTAACAAATGCTATATTGAAATTACATTTTCGAGGTGTGAAGATTCGAGTGATAATAGATGCTGATATGGCGTTTTCTTCTGGGTCTGGTATCAGGAGGTTAGAAAAGCAGCGCATCCCGGTACGTTGGAGGAAGTCGACGAATTTGATGCACCACAAGTTCTGTTTAGTGGACACATTGAGTGAAAACCCTCTGTCGACACCATTTCTGATGGCAGGCTCATTAAACTGGACAAACCAAGCCTTATGGGGTAACTATGAAGACTATATAGTGACTTCACAGAAGGAATTAGTAAAACAATTCCAGCAAGAATTTGAGGAACTTTGGGTGCTTTTTAAACCAATAATAAATTAAGATTAGTTTAAGTTTTAACCATAAAACTTTTTACTGTTACATATTCTGTTTTTTTATTTTTTATTTTGGTTAATTATTAACTGTATTACTCCTTAGTTTGATGACAGATAGCAAAAGCTAGAAAACATGATTTATTTATAACAGACTTCTAATTTGCTTGGTTTTTTTTTTTGTAGTTTTAAAATGTTATTGTTGATGATAACATATTTCGGCAAGATTTAACCGAAATGGATAAAAAATCTCAATTTAAGACGATGCCATAAAATTTTCCTATGATTTTTATAGTTTTCAGGAGTAATACATACATACCAGAAATTCCTTTAAAATAATTTTGTTCTATACATCGATTTAAATGGTATGAATTGATAAAAATTCTATTATACAATTTATATGTGTCAGTATTCTAACTTAATTGGAACTCTGAACAATAGGTGTGTTGCTACCAGTGTCAAAACACAGTATAAATATGGACAAACAGTATGAAAAGTACCTTAACCTTTACCGTAATGCTCGAAATGGAGCAATCACACAAACATGCGCATCAACGAGACCCCTCAGCAGTTCTTGTGGTACTGTCAGTAGTGCGAGCCGCTTAGAGGTCTCGTCGATGTGCATGTTTGTGTGAGTGTTCCGTTTCGAGCGTTTGTAGGTAGTTTCATACTGTTTGTCCATATTTATACTGTGGTCAAAATGTGAACATATGATAAGTGTGTTTATGACTTTAAAATTAATGTTTTATTCTTGGTACCTATGTTATGTGAACTTTTTAGTATTAATTGTGCTTGCATTACCCTCGGAGCTTATATTTATATTATTGTAAAGTTATATTTTAAGAATGTAGGCATCCTACAATTCAGCTGTTGGAACAAATGTTTTTTGTTTTAAGTTTTATGGTTTGGCAATGCGATGGTGGCCCAGTAATAACGGCCGCGACTTACAAGTTGTAGGTTGTGGGTTCGAATCCAGGCAAACACAGTGGTGATGAAATAATTTACTTTGTGTAAATTGGTTTATCACCACTGCTCTCAAAACGGTGAAGGAAAACATTGTGAGGAAACCGGCATGTCCTAGAATCAAAAATTCGAAGACATGTGACTGTGAACAGCCAGCATGTGTGTGTGTGAACAGCCGCACGGGTTGATTTTCAAGGTTAAGCAATGCCTGCCGAGGTCGGTCTGTGGATGGGTAACCATCTATACATAGCGAGTTTCTTCCGTGCCTCGGAAAGCCCGTTAAGCCGTTGGTCCCGGCTTTCATTTGAAGATCTTTGGCATTTGTTACGGTTAGCCAGAAGCCTGAGATCTGACACCAGTCTTGCCAAGAGATTTTGTATTACCCATTTACTGAGTTGCGGAGGTCAGATAGGCAGTCGCTCTATGTTAAACACTGGTACTCAGCTCAATCCAGTTAGACTGTAAGCCGACTCCAACATAGTTGAGAAAGGCCTAGGCAGATGATGTTTTGTTTTCAAAACCGAAACTGAGAGTCAGTTGGTAAAAAACTTATAAAAACAAAATGTGAGTATTAGTTTGTACATTAATCTTGATTTGAAATTGATAGGATTGTCAACAAAAATGTGATAATGGCAAATGTTCATTTTAATGCTCATCATATTTTTATACTAACCTAGTTATAGATTATTTAAGAAAAGGTTTTTTTGATTGTTTTTAGCATTTACCTGTGACTTAGTAAATAAGAATAAATGTTTTTTTACCTGTCGCCATTGTTTTTATTTACATTCCAGTTTACCCAATAGTAAGGGGTGGGGCAAGACTACCATAACAAAGGACTCTTATCATATCAATCTTGTGCCTGCCTGGCCCTGTTAAAATAAAGTTCTTAATAATAATTTAAACAACCTCTAGCTCTGTCCTTCCCCTAGTGATGGCTAAGTTGGAGTCGTTGGCATGGAACCTCATCGAGGACTTGAGGATGACTGTAGCATATAGCCAAGTTAGAATAAGCAGCATGATGTTCAATGATTCTTGCATTAATATATTAAGTTAGTAAACAAAAAATTTTGGAATACAAGTATTATCAACTGTGATGGCAGAGATGCTCGTAAAATTTAAAAAAGGTTAGTATACGTTTTTCAAATTTTCTGTCAGTTGGTTTTCGGACGAATATTTACACGTCAAATAAATGTCACAGTGATAACAGAAGTGGAGTTTTTGGCGGGATTTTTTCGAGTGTAGTTCAGCGGCTGTTAATATTATTTGCAAATTGATTCCTAGTGGATATTGTGATATAAAATTGGTGTAGTTTTGTGTCTCAACTGTCTATGCAACTGGACAATATGTGAAATAATTGACAGAAGCGATCTCGGGATAGTGGATCGGAGAATTTTATTGTAGTATTGACTACCTCTGCAAAGCTTACTGGGAAGGCTGATTCGATACAATTTGCTGCCAAATACTCCAAAAAAGCATTAGAATCTGTTACATCCGCATTCTAATGCATACTAAAGAATTCAAGAAGAGAAAAATACTGATGACTAGGCAGCATGGTCTCAGACCTTAGCCTGTTCCGTTAGGAACAAATATAAAAAAAAAAAAAAAAAAAAAAGTGATAACAGAAGAGAGTTTTTGGCGGGATTTTTTCGAGTGTAGTTCAGCGGCTGTTAATATTATTTGCAAATTGATTCCTAGTGGATATTGTGATATAAAATTGGTGTAGTTTTGTGTCTCAACTGTCTATGCAACTGGACAATATGTGAAAACATTGACAGAAGCGATCTCGGGATAGTGGAGCGGAGAATTTTATTGTAGTATTGACTACCTCTGCAAAGCTTACTGGGACGGCTGATTCGATACAATTTGCTGCCAAATACTCCAAAAAAGCATTAGAATCTGTTACATCCGCATTCTAATGCATACTAAAGAATTCAAGAAAAGAAAAATACTGATGACTAGGCAGCATGGTCTCAGACCTTAGCCTGTTCCGTTAGGAATTAATGTAAAAAAAAAAAAAAAAAAAGTGATAACAGAAGTTGAAGTTACAGTTGTATGATAAACCTGATAAGACTACAGCGTAGGAAAGTTCAAAGTCAAACTTTCTAAACACGCGATAGATATAATTTTACATTTAGAACCTATTTCTTTCCAAAAATAAAATAGACAAAAGTGGAAATGGTGTCAGGAATAGTTGCGGGAAGACTAGCCTTAGTAACTGGTACGCATTTATAAATACCCTAAAATAATCGAAAACAAGAAAGTTCATGTTCTAAGCTAGATTAAAATTATTTTACGGCAGTGCATAATCTATTTTTATGACATAAAACTACCTCTAAACGTTAAAATTTTTGCTTCTCGAATCATTTTACCAACTGATTAACTGAATGTTGTATGATTCTTGGTGATGCCTTATCATTTATCAACACAGAATGTCAACCGTCCTTATTACGTATACCTACCTAACATGAATGCTCTTTAATTAGCGGTCAAAATCTGGTCAAAATAATACTGTTACATTATCTTTTTAATTTAAATATATGTTGTTTTTTGGGGTCTATTCAAAATGCTTGTACTTTTTAACTACATACCAACTCACTAATGACTAGTTTTTTTTAGTTAATTTTATGAACTGTAAATACTGAATAGAATGATGTGAGCAAGTAAAAGTCTTAAAGAAGTAGCAGGTAGTACTTACATACAGGCAAATGCTATCTTGTGCAGCAAATCTATGATAGATAATTCTTAATGGCTCTAGTCAACTGAAGACATAACCTTAAACCATGTTAACTTTGATTTTTTTGTGTATGCAGGTGCTGGATCAGGCTTAGGCCGTGCAGCATGCCAGGTGCTATCCAAAGAGGGTGCTATTGTCATAGCCGCTGACAAGAACTACGATGCAGCTGTAGAAACTATCAAGACTCACACAACTTTAGCTTCAGGCAGAAATGGTATGCATAAGAGTTTGTGTAATTTCTTACAAATCTGGCATTTCATGCAAGGGTACATTTACACAGAACATCCGTATTTCCAAGCTTCTTTTTAATGGATCCCTCGCTACTGGAGGTGATGTTCACCCTGTATTTCCAGGATCGCTTTTAACGGATCCGTTACTACTGTAGGTAATGTTCACTCCGCATTTACAGTAACGTTTTATTGGATCCATTGCTACGGATGGACGGACGGATGCTACGGATAAGGATGGACGTCCTATAAAACGGATCAGTATTTTTATACTGTTACTAACTTGCTCATACAACTACCTACGCCATAGCCAAATAAAAACGTATATGATCAATTGAACCTGTAAAATGGACCTCTGTGTAAACAAGCACTTATTTATGGAATTCAAATGAACAGTTTTGTAATATGAGGTTACAAGCCTGAGGCTCTATCATTATTTAATTGCCAGTCTCCAACTTCTTGAAGAAAGCTCAATACTTTCTGGTCAATTCCATGAAATAGTTAAGTCCAAGATAAGTAAATAATATAGATTTTCTATCTCTTGAAGGCGAGTGATGTGACTTTTATGTCGTCGAAAGTAATTTTGTTATGATTCATCTGCCTTTGGTATAGAACAACTATACCAGCCTTTTACTGTCCCACTGCAGGGTCAAGGCCTCTTCTTATACAACAATAAAACGCATGTTGTTACCTATTCACTCTTAAGTCAAGAGTGAATAGGTTACTTCTAAACAAGCGTGCTTCACCGTCAACCACATCATCGCTTACCATCAGGTGAGATAGTGGTCAAGCGCGAGCCTATAGATAATAAAAAAAAAACAAAAGGTTGTCGATGATTGTAAATTAAATAAAATACATTTCAGATGCGGATCACATGGCAGTGGAACTAGATGTGTCAGACCCTACAGCAGTGAGGAACCTTCTGCAGACTACATTGAAACAGTACAAGGCACCACCAACGATAATTGTCAACTCTGCTGGTATTACCAGAGACAACTGGCTGTTAAAGTTGTCCGAGGAAGATTATGATAGTGTAATCAGTACTAATTTAAAGGTAATTTAGAATGTAATATTACACTTTTCAAGGCTTATTGCTAAAGTTTGTACACGGGCAGTCTATGGGTCAATTATACTAAAAGATCGCTGGATGGCCTGCGCGTCCAATATAACAATGCTTTCAGGATGATTATGCAGCAGTTTGTGCGGAGGTTGATTGTTACTAACACTAGGTAATAAGTTTTTGCTATGCTACTAACATTAGGTAATAAGTTTTTATGTTATATGTCTCTAACACTAGGTACTTAATAAGTTTTAATATGTTACTAACACCCTATGGATATTTGCGTCCGAAATAAAGACATTCTATTCTATTCTAATATTCATAACCTACTATTAATATAAATGTAATCACGCCTCAGTAATAGAAGGTATTTGAATGAAACTTGCCACGTGGTTAGATCATGAGATATATTTTATCCTCGTAGTATGTTTAGAATTGACGCAACGAAGAACCGAAGAGGCTACATAAAAACAATAGGGATGTTACCAGGGTAGAGAAATGATAATTCCGTTTATTTTTTTTTTACCTAATAAACAAAAATTTAAACAAATGAAGCGCATCAAAGTGCCGAAGTGGGGTCTTGTGACGTTAATATGTCAGTATAAAGTGTACTAACGGCGTGACGTCACATGATATTTCAACGCAACATATCGTCGTCATTTATCACGATGTCAAAAGAAAAAATACGTGTCCAATATTTTTTATTAACTTACCTGATATTTAAAACTATTTTTCAGTTAACATTCGTAAGAGCGTCCTATTTATGTTAGAGTTTGGGCACTAAGAAAAAAATCATCTACTGAAATTCTGCCCAACCTGTCTCATCTCACTGAAAATCTCACAATAACAATTATGAGGCCATTAAATTATCCAAAACTTATTTCTATTATATATGTTTAATGCTTTCAGGGGACTTTTTTAGTCATGCAAACATTCGCAAAGGCGATGACGGAAGCTGGACTGCCTGGTTCAATTGTAAATCTTTCCAGTATTGTGGGAAAATATGGAAACATAGGTGAGAGGAGTAGCATTAATTTTATAAGTATCTTATCTTGTCAGCCTATCTTAATCATAGCTAATATTATAAAGATGTAAAATTTTATGTTTGTAATGCGTTATCTCTGGAAGTATACAGATTAT
The DNA here is from genome assembly GCA_947562075.1 of Orthosia gracilis. Taxonomy (NCBI): domain Eukaryota; kingdom Metazoa; phylum Arthropoda; class Insecta; order Lepidoptera; family Noctuidae; genus Orthosia; species Orthosia gracilis. The sequence continues at coordinate 54,718,850 of OX387268.1, forward strand.
GAAAATTCATTCGCTGATAGGAGCCGAAAAATTTAACTGATCTTGAGGGAGAGAAGTCACGGGCAAAAACCTAGTTAATCATATTCATCTGCCCTTCCTTTTCTTGGAGTTGGCTTCCAGACCGAGTGTAGCCAATTACAGTTCAGTACAGTGCTCAGGCGATACCGATGTGATAGGCTTGAGTCACGCATTTTATCACTGTTTTTGCTCCCAAACTGAGATAAAAATGTGTGATTCAAGCCTGTCACAGTAGGCTGTGCTCGCCGGGAATTATTTCACTTGGACTGATCTCCACAAACCATTGGTACTTAATTGATATTGAATATATCTATCTTGAAATATTATTGATTTGAAAAATGATAGATATAAAAAAATATATCTTGATTGTGGTAGAGAGTATCATCATGATCATCATTTCAGACGAAAGACGTCCATTGCTGGACATAGGCCTCGCCGAATAGAGAGTATATTTATATGGAAATGGACCAATGTGGGCGCACTATAGATGCACCTCTGCATAACCCTTTGGGTAAAACAGGCGTGCTGTTATTTTATAAACCCCAGTGACCTTTATGGTAATCACTAGCTGTCCGCCGCGGCTTCGCTCCTTTCAACTGGCTACCTACCTACACTACCCCTACCTACCTACCCTACCTGCCTACCTACCTACCTACCTACCCTACCTGCCTACCTACCTAACCTATAACCTACCTACCTACCCTACCTACCTACTTTACCCTAGCTACTCTCCTACCCTGCCCACGTACTTACCCTATCCTAGCTACTTACCTACCCTATCCTAGCTACCTACTTACCAATCTAACATACACTAGCTTCTCTACCCTACCCTGCCCACCTACCTATCCTATTCTAGCTACCTATCTACCTACCAACCTAACTTACTTACCTACCCTACCCTACCTACACTACCCTACCTGCCCTATCCTAGCTACCTACCAACAATTGTTTTATATTTATTATCCTAAAAGTAGCCTATATCCTTCCTCAGGATGCCATCTATATCCTTGCCAAATTTCATTGAATTCCATTCCGTGGTTTAGGCGTGAAAAGGTAACAGATAGAGTTACTTTCGCATTTATAATATTAATTTATAATATTAGTATGGATTATGGATATTATGGATTATTTTTGTAATCTATTTCAGGACAAACAAATTATGCCGGCAGCAAAGCTGGAGTGATTGGTATGACACAGTCTGCAGCTAAGGAGTTAGGAAAGTTCAATATTAGGTAAGTGTCATACTGTGTTGCATGTTAGTCAATAATATCATGATGTAGGCAGATCCTAAGGCTTACCTCGTTGCTACAGTGTCTCAAATAAGTAAAGTACAGTACAACATTTTTTTTTTCATTTCCCTATACAAACGAATGCTAATTCCATATCCATCAATTATTAATTAATTATTATTAAAATTAATAATTTAAATTCAGAACTTAGTACTTTATTGTTGTTTCGTTTTGATTTCCGTGTGAAATGTATCAGATCAGCTTTCCTCCCATTTGTAAAACAAATTAATCCTTCAGAGAACAAAGGCTTGTTATGAAATACTATGTGATTTCAGGGTAAACGCGATATTGCCGGGCTTCATTGAGACTCCTATGGTGAAGACAGTTCCTGAGAAGGTCATGCAGAACATGTTGAAGCTGGTGCCTTTGGGACGACTCGGACAGCCTAGTGGTGAGTGTGACTTAACTATAAGTTACCATATTACAACACCAGGACGTGAAGCATGACTGTGGTGTGTTCGTGGTTGAATGGAAGAAAATCATATCTGTATGCCTGCAGTTCTGTGAGGGACGAGTATACGTATCTGGTCTTATAATAATTGTGTTTAACTGCCTTTATGGTATTAATCGCGTCTGCTGAGCGTCGGGGTATCGACTTCGATTCCCAGCAGCCTAATAGCGTAAGTGAATTCGGCAAGGCGAAGGATTTGTTCCCATCAATCGAACAATAACGTGCGAGATGAAAGACGCGTTGTTGATTTCCGTCTATGTGATTGGTCAATTGATGGGGGATTGGTCGATTAAATCCTTCGCCTTGCCAAATTCACTTACGCAATCAGGCTGCAGGTAGGGCAGATTGTCCATTTCAGTAGTAGGTAGACCAAGTTTTGAAGTTGGTCGTGTGACACCCCCGTACATCGTAAAGCCGCTGAGCATTGGTTCTGCGCGTGATCTGGCCCGGCCGTGTATTATTTTCGCCCCTTCGAACTATAAGAGTACAGGAACAGAGAGTGCTCCTGTGCTAGCGCACAAAGAGTAGAGTTCCGTTAGTTATGTGAATTTAAGTTCTACGTGTCTTTAAATGGTGACGTGTATGTGTGTACCAATGCATGATTATTGCCACTCCTCGTGTCTTATTATTAGCCAGTTAATTGGACGATTAGGCCGTTAATTAAACGGCTGAAGGACAACCAGTCAAGTCATTGAGCGCAACGTTTAACCAGATGGCTGAATGTCGTGTAGACATTAAGTTAAATTGGATATTTATTCATTTGTAATGTTTGGTTAGGGTGACTAGACACTTTAGACGCGGATATTTCGCGAAAATTTGCGGAAGTATATTTAGTATTATTTGGTTACTCTATGTTTTTATACTATTTTGATAATATCACACTTTAAATTTACTTAAAATTGCACACAAGAATTAAAAATAACATTAACGGTTTGCGCTGTTGAAGCCATATTTGTTTTGGTGCCTACTAGCGTCGCAGTGGAAAAAAAACTAAATTTTAATCACTTGGCTGAGTCTTGGTCGGTCAACTTTAACGGGCTGCCTTTCAATACGCCAAGTTGTTAAATGTTGAATGCTTCTAGTTCAATTAACTATCGGCCTGGGCATCCAATTATATTGCGTTAAATGAACGGCCTAAGCGTCCAATTTGGTGGCTAACTTAACCAGATGGCTCGACATGTCTACCACATCGCCTAATAAATGATCGAAATGTGAACGATTTAAAAATTAGGATTAAGACAAAATGTATAATTGCAGAACTTATTTCTTTTTTTATTTAACCTATTTATCCTACCAATTAACTTTCGTCGCACACCGTACTAACTTGTATGTCATGCACTAATCTTCCATCATAAAAATAATATCTATTTTATTTCAGAATTAGCGGAGGTGATAGCTTTCTTGAGCTCAGATAAGAGCTCCTTTATGACGGGCGCGTCAATCGACGTCACTGGGGGCTTCTAAACGGATAAAAGGCTAATAAAACTGCAAATAATCGCGAACTGGCGATATATACCTGGTTTATAAGTACTTATGGTTCATGGGTTGGAGTAGGTGAAACAAGGTTGAAACTTGGTTGTAATTCAGATGTGTAAGAATGGTGTCTGCTTTTAAACCTTAATGAGTTGGAAGCTTACATTTGAATAATAATACTACCTTTACCTACTATACAATTTCTTAACTTTTCGCCTTCGATCAATAATACAGTAGATACACAATCCCATACAAAACTTCTCTTTAAAACGGTTGCCAATTGTGTTTACGTAATTCTAAGAATTCTAGGTAAAATAAATATACATTAATACAAATTCAACCTTAAATGCAATGCTCAAAGTTGCATTCACAAAGCTATATACAAAAAGCAATACATTTTTTATGACCTTTTTTCGCCGCTCAACATACATACAATACAAATTTGATCTTACACGCATGTTTAAAAGTCTAAATTACAAAGTTCCAGAACATTCGATGTTAGTTACAATAGTTGACGCGTTGTCGACGCAAATGTGTGTCAAACAATCATAATATTTGGTACCTAATTGATTGATATTTACTATTTAATTCGGTTTTTACTTTATGAAAAACACTTAATGATATAAACTTACCGAAAAAAAAGATATTCCTTCCAAAATTTCGGTGCTACGGTGGTTATTTGCACAATTTTTGAACGCACACTGCGGCATTTTGACTTAATGTTGGCTATGATTGGATCATACTAATTTGAAATTAGACCACAGCCGTATTTGTGCTCATATTTTTCGGCTCGTTTATGAAGCGCTTACCGGTCATCTAGTGTATTATTGATCGAAACCTTTCGCTCAAATATTATAATTATTTTTAAGATTCATTCAGAACTATCTATCCATTTAGCACAGATTGCAAAAAAACCGCATCACAAATTGTCTTTGGCATGTGTTGTCGCAAATCGCGCCCATATTGGGTCATATTGTTAATCTACTTTCTGCTGTAAGTAAAAATAGTTTAAAATAGTTTCTAGTCCTTAGCTCAAGTTTTTTGGATAGTGCATAATACTTTAAATATTCATGCATCAGGTGGTAGCTGGCCCCGATATATTTAGGCTTGGCAAATTATGCTTTTTAAAACAGTTTTGTTGTTTATATGGTGCTATGCTGAAATCTACACGGTTACAAAGTGTCTTCTACACCTGTGATATTTTCCTTAAATTAAACTTTTAATTATATAAAATGTATACTGTCAAAGATACTTAATTGGAATAAAGGGTTGATCAATTAAAAAAGTGTTTAATTTAATTACTTACGGAGTCAGAAAACCAGAGGCAATAGCCACCGAGAGAGATCGTGAGAGGGCCGATCCCGCTCATAGAAGAAGGCATCTTGGAGGTAAACGCCTCGAAACCTAACACTCTGAAACCCCGCCCTTTATCATTTAAGGTAGGTGGAACTTTAGGGTTTCGGGCGTTCAGAGTGGGAATTCTGCCGTCCACCGAGGAACCTCAGGAAATACAATGGATCAGTGACGTGCTACCGTGCACAGCGAGGTTCAGGGGAGACTCTTTACAGTCGCCCCAGGGATGTGATCTTTTAATAATTGCTGTTGGTGATCACCGGTTTGGTTTTAGTTTGTCCCTGGTTTTTCCCCCAAAAGTTCAAGCGCCTTTTGTATGTTGCCCCCACCTCTCCCCGATAGCAAACAAAAATGGGAATTCCCAGCAAAAGATTTTAGACCTTGTCAAAGTATTCCCCTCGCTGGCCAACATTCTTATAAAGCGCGGTTTTTTTTTTAATGACCGAGCTTTTTTCTCTACTCTTTAGATATTTAACACCATGGTTAGCGTTACTTTTATTGTAATGTTAGCACTCACGGCCACACGTTAGCACAACAGTCTAATTGGCTTTGGATTCGAATTCAGACTCATTTTCAAATAATATTCTTTTGGTTTCAGTAGTAAATTTTACAAAAAAATAACATAATATTTAAATTAAATCAAGTTTCGAAAGAAAAAAATTGTTGCCAATTTCGAAATTGATGAACATGCTAATACCTATATTCCGAAATTTCGAAATGCATGCCCTAACTTCTTTATTCGTCCCGTCATCAAAGCGTCTTGCCAGATATCAGTTACATAGTTTAATTATTTAAAACTAATGTAACTGATGTCTGACAATAGCAATATTGCCATGTTTTGTGTGACTCCCTCTGGCATGGCCACCAACAGGGATTTTAATTTTGATAACAAAAATATTTAGTCGTTAATTACTCGCCAAATATCAGAATTTAGAAGTTCTTCGCTAGGTGCCCTAGTTTTTGAGATATAAATTTGGCCATCTGGGGAGAGTCTCTACAGATTGGCCACCTATAAACCCTTCTAGTTTTTGAACCAATGACCGACTAATTCTGATATTTGGCGACTTATTAGCGACTAAATATTTTGTTATGTGTATCAAAATTACACCCATGTTTTACAATGATATTTGTCACAAAGCATGGAATTAGCGCGACTTCCATACTATATATATTAGTCTATGACCGCGTTGGCTGTAACTGGACGCATCTCTCTTAGCTTCTACTAATTTTCTATGAGTAAACAGTGACACTCAGTGACACTCTCTGACACACTTGGCTTGTAAGGAAAGGTTTGACAATTCCATGCCATATCAAGCAGTAGCCACCGAGGCATCTCGGTACTCTGTGGTATTGTAAGTTTCTATTTATCATTTATTATTTTTTACCACTATCATCAAAAGAATAAAACAAATAAAATTCAAAACTTATTAATCAAAAATATTTATTAACTATGCCTTCTTAGATTTTAACTTATTCTTTTTCAAACCAGGCATATTCTTCTTCGAATCAGCTTTATTCTTCTTCAAATCAGCTTTATTTTTCTGTCTCTTGTCCCTCATGAATGTTCTGTACTCTGTCCTTCTCTTCTCGTCTACAATTTCTTTGTATTTCTTCTTGTTGTACTTCTGGAACTCTGCATCAGCTAGAAGTTCATCTACCATGGTCCTCTTCCTTTGCTTTTTGGTCAGTCTCTCATTAACATGGTCTAAGGCAGAATCCATAATGCGACCAACCTGAAATTAAGATATTTTGTGTTTAATCAAACTGTTTGGGTCCAAAGAATCTGGCAAGTTAATGGACACTACAGTATAGTCAATACAGGAACACCACACTTGCACTGGGTGTTCAATTATCCTCGATTTTGCCAGAATTCATATAACTACAGAAAAACAAGTTATCACTTTGTGTTGAACAAGCAGAGTAATGCTCTTTTAAATATCACAGCTAAAAAATCTAGATACAGTTTAAGGCCACATTTTTCAATCTTTAGGAATTATTTTGGGATAGAATTGCCGTTTAAAAGGTTTATTCTGTACAAAAATATGGTATCAGTATGTTTATTTTGCAGCACCTCAACAGTTTACAACGCCCTTCACTCCGCCAGAGACAGAAACAGATGGAGAAGGATCATAGAGAAGGTGATGCAGAAAGGAGGTCACGACCCTCAATACTGGGGAATACGACGCAAGGAGGATATTGTTTATTTTAAAAATTTCGTCCTAAATCTTTTTAGTTACTACAGCTGATCTTACCTGAAAGTACTTAGGTAACACTTCCATGTCATTCTTCTTATAGAAATGTTTGGGGTCTAGAGCTGACCTCATCTTCAGCACTTGTAGGTCATTCTTCAGCTCCTCAGTAACTTCTGGTGCTGGCAGGTTGAACCAGCCAGGGCCCTTGGTCTTCTCTCTTTCTTTCTGTAATGATTAACACCAACTTGGATTTAAATTTATTTTTATATTAAGGTTTATGAGAAATTCTGTTGTAATTGTTTGACCAAATTAACAGGTTTATGAGAAAGAGTATTTTTGTGATCTATACAACAAATTAACATCATGGCTTTAGTATAATTCATACTTGAAGATAGCTGCGAAGTGTGCTTTTTGATTTGCATTCCTTACTCCTGCTTTCACATGAATTTGCTACTGTACAGAAACTTACCTCGTGTTTCGAGGACCATTAAGTTTGAATCTACCTATACATAATTTTATCTACCTTTATGTTAAGCACTAATTATACTTATTGGAGAACTTGAAACAATCTTATGGATTCAAATAAACATACCCTTCTCATAGCCTTAAGCTTGTTCTTGCTAACATCATAACTAGGCATTTCATGCTCCTTCTCAATCCCCGGCTTCATGACACTATTTTTCATCTCCTTCTCAACATCCACTCCACCAAGGTTCGACTTTAATTTCCCAGTCTCTAAATCCAGCTGATCAAAATGAAACAACCTCTTTTTCTGTTCTTTTTTGATAATGATGGACTGTGACCATCCCATTTCTTGGAAGAATTCATCAAATAAATTGTCAATTTTCAGGTTATTAAGTTTAATGTTAACTTCCTCTTCTGCAGTGAACTTTGTGTCTAGTTCTTCTTTCTTTTTGTCGAAGAGTTCTAGAATTGCTGCCTGTCTGTCTTCTTTGTCTGTGGAGTATGAATCGAGTTAAAAATCATAATAGTATTTAATAATAGGGCACCCTCCATAGCAGAGGAAATGGAAGGTAAGATCTTCTGACTGCAAAAACTGGTCATAGCATTATGTATAATTATAATTACATTTGTATATCGGTCCTCTGGAGCTGGTTATCATAACTACACTAAGTTCGGTGATCGAAAAAGCCAGACATTGATTTTTCAGGAAAAAAGGTGAACCATTGTATAAGTTAATCAAACTGCCATGACTAGACAGACAAGGTAATTTTGAATGATTACTATAAAGTACCTTTACGATTGTTGTTGTTGGACCTTTAAAATAAGCCCAGCAGATGAGCAAAATAAAAAAAACAAATTCCTAGAGACATAAGTAAACATTTAAACTAACCTATAAAATAAGGTTTTTCAGCATCGTCGATTAATTCCGTCCTCACTTGGAGATCTTCATCTCCAACAGTATCAATAATAAAATCCATTTCGATATCTTGAATTAAATAATCATTGAAATTTAAAAATCACACGTTTTGTAAACAGTAACCTTGAACAATGTGGTTTTGACACTTGCGATTTGATTGAGGTTTCGTTTATAGTTTGACGTGCGGTGTAATGTTGCCAATTTTGTATCTGAAGAAAGACAACATTATTTCGTCCAGAAAGGGTGACAAAATATTTTTTTCTCAAAATAGTGACATTCATTCTACCCTCGAATGGTGAGATGTGGCGGTGACTTTTCATAATAAATGCATAGGTGTCTTAAAGGGATTTTGCCGATTAAGCCGACGAAGTAGCGTCCCAGGTCCCATACGATGTCGCGGCTGAGGGATGGAGGCCGCGGCGGGAGAGGAGTGCCGGTATTGCGGTGCGCCGCTCTCCCTACCTTCTGTGGCCTGGACGGGGTCACCACCGTCTGTTGGCGGACGCGGTGGGGCCGCAGGGGAAGTGGAGTGCCGGTATTGCGTTAGCCGCTCTCCCTGTCCCCTGCGGCCTAAAAATGGTAGGTGGTGGGGCTAAGGGTGCCATACACGGGGTTGTCTGGCGCCCATGTGCTGGTTTGGTCCCTGGGGTGGGCACGGCGTACAGTGTGTTTTGGTGCGCCGGTGATAGGGGGTACTCCCCCGAGGAGGGTCCGGTGACGGACAGCCGCGGCGGATTCGCGGTGTGTGCTAATGCGTGGCCGTTTTCCCGCCATAAGCGGCACAGGAGGACACCGAGGAGTTTTAGTGGGTTAGAGTTCCACAAAACTGCACTATTTCCCCGTGATAGTGCAGTATGCATGAACACTTATCCAAGCAAAAAAAAAAAAACCTCAAACAGGGAATACGCAGCGTCCAGGATCGCCGCGACGGCGACGTCTCGCGCTATCGGCGCGGTTTCAGTAATCGACGGTTTGATTGCCCGAAAGTTTTGTATGGGAACCATGTATGAAACTTATGTTGTTAGAATCATTATGAAATAAGCTAACAGATTTCAAATGGATTATTCCAGTATTGACTTGTAATAGTCAACAGGTACCGGCTTTGGGCCTATTTATTATAATAGGAAAATAACAAATTTGATTAGGAACTTACAAGTAGAAATCAATGACGACACTAACTTTATTAAGTTAGTGTCGTCAAGCCAAATCAAACATCAACCTGGCACACATCATGTTGCTACGCTATCAACCGCATTCGCAACCAAGAAAACTTAGAAAACCATTGTACAAATCCCCTTATTAGCGTGAATAATATAGCTCTATTCAGCACTAACACCAGAAAACTGTCCAAAAGGAGGTTCAATATTGATATTCAGACACCGAGCGGGCGCATGGCCAGTACTGCGTTAACATTGGAGAAAATATACGCCTTAAGAGTGATTGGAAATATTTTTTTAAATCCAATTTCTCTAAATAAAAGACATCCGAAACATAATTCGCAAAATTTTAAATATATAAGCAAGCATCATTCGTCACATCTCTTCTTCGAATTAATTATTCAAGGTCTACTTTCGAGGGTCTTCGTTAAGGGTGTGTTGGAGAGTCGTTATTGTCGCGGAAGCGGACTTCGAGGGCCCTTGACGGAAGGTACAGACAAAGTTACGGACTCGTAGGGTTTCCACGCGGGTAATAATGTGACCTTCACTGAGAAAACTTATGTGGCTTTATGCATTAGATACTGCGATAAGTAGGTACTTGGCGGGATAGACCAGAAACCCGTTTGGTTGCTATGTTAATATTCTTTTAAAGCTAGCAAGTGTATACAATTTTTTGTTGATTTTGATTTGTACACGGGTTATTATAATGAATAGCGTCTCTTAAAGTATCTAGTGGGGTACTCAAGCTAGTCCCAAAGACCATGTGCGCCGGCAGTACTATTTTGAGGGCGGTACCTTTAGCACCTAAGTCACCTCCATTAGGACAGCTTTTCTTGATACTACCACAGATAATATAATACTAGCATACAGATGCCTCATCCCATACAAAGAAACCGTGATTATACCGATTATTTTTTGTAAATCGTTCGGTTCCGTTCCACGGCGAAAGATAGATCGCCATTTAACAATCGATATCGTTTGATAAATCATCAGTACAGTACTTCGGGGCAGTTTCTTTGTATGGGATGAGACCCCATGATACCTACTACGAAAGATGTTCAAAAAAAGCTTGAGAATAAATCAGAAGGATGCAAGAGCTAGTGAAACGAGCTCGGAGATTTTAGCACCTTGGGTCGGGCAAGCTAAAAAAAAAGTATTTTATTAACTTCAATTTGTACAAGAAAACACTTGTCTAAACACGTTGCGTTACAACTAGGGAAAATAGTGTTTACGATAAACTCTGGCACCCAATGTAAGAAGCTAGGTTACGAGGTTTTTATATTTACATTTTTTAACATAAAAACAAGTTTTTGTATGTTTGATTGCACCCCGGCAGTGAACCCACTTCCACCGGAAGTGGCGCCCATGCTAAATATGTACCTTCATCAAACTAAAGGGATCGGTGGGTTCCTAAATGTTTCATCAGATAAAACAACTATGAACTTGTAACCTTGTAAAATAGCTGTGTCACTATGAATTTGTTCCATATTATTATTTGCTCTCGTTACATTGTGTCAGACACAAAGTAGTTCTGCCCGTGACAAGGTTGTGGCAGAAACTCGACAGCCAACGACATTTTGAGATGGTCTGTTGTCAGGCAAGGAAAATAGAAACAAAGATGCTGTAAAATGCATGGTTTCTAAGCAGAATCTTAAGTTATCGTGTTGGTAGTTCTTAAAATGAAGGCTCCAAAATTCGGCTGTCCCATTTCAAAACGTAGTGAGTGACACATTTTTACAAAAATCGTTTTATTGCATAATCTCGCTAACCTAGTAAGTTCCTAACAAATACAAAAAGCTTCGATACCTAGTAAGAGCACCATTCACTCCCTCGTGCCCACTTTTAAACCTAGTAAGTCACTTTAACCATTTCAAAACCTAGTAAGTTTCTGGACTTGATAGGTTTTTAGTTTTACAACCAATAGTATTTTACTTTGCGTAAATACCTACCTTTCAAAGGCTGACCGTAAGTTTATGCGCTCTCCTGTAAAATTTCGTTTAAGGTCCTTACTAGGTTTTGAAATGGGGCAGCCGAAATGCCTACTTATATTTTTCGGGGACGAATGCGTGAAATAAAACAACACGGTAAAGTTGGCTGAGCACCCGAAATGTCAATGTCACTCTGACGTTCGACTCTCGCTATTGGTTCATGAGACTAAAGTCGGAACCACACTTCAGTGGCGTGGCGTGTCGTGGCGCCTTCCGACGCAGTTGATTGGCTACAGAACTCGTTGCGTTATGACGTAGGCTGGAACAGAGTCGTTTGATTGGTGGATCCCGCGCCACGCCACGCCACGACACGACACGTAAGAATGTTCTGAATTAACGCGGGGCGCCGCGCGTTTTTGGCGTCGTTTGGCGTTCGTTTGACATTTCAGGTGCTCAGATAACTTGACCGTCCTGGGGGGTGACCATAAGCTCTTAGAGTAAGGTTATTTTGATATCGCTTAAGTGACAGATGTATACAAATCATATAAATCTGTCCCTTACACGCACTCAAAATAACCTTACACTAAGAGCATATGGTCACCCCCCTGTACTTAGGTATGACGTGGGTTATAAAACGTCGAGGTTCCAGTAGATATTTATAAGTACCTACGTACTAAGGACTTTACTTACGCCAGCATTTCCCTTGGGCCTCGTAAAGCGTAAATGAAATTTCTCGTGGGAAATGAATGCAGCAGTACTGAACCTACCTACCCACGTTAGAATAAATCGATTTTTGAAACCATCGGATCGGAAAATCTGCATTAAAAGCCGAATTTTCGTTATCAAAATCATCATCATTTGGCAATTGTTTCACCCACTGCTTGATAAGTATTTAATTAATATTATTAGGCCAGATGTACTCTTAACAGTGGCGTAGCGTGCCTTGGCGGGGCCCCGTATAAAAAATTGTTTGGGGGCCCTTAAGAAGGGTAAAGATTTCTCACAAAAGAAAAAAAAATTTGCATAAAATTAAAATAAATATATTTATTCATCATAATTATCTGTCACTTTTTCAAAATTTTACATTCAAATTAAATATACTTACCTTGCCTTTTTTTCGGCAAACTGATTTATTACATCATTTATAACTGATGATGACTAATTTTTCTAAAGTTTCTGCCTCTATGGACAATAGTGACAGGTCTGACAGGCGTTCATGTCGCATCGAAATTCTTAGGTAAGGTGTTGTCAACTTTTGAACGCACGCTGTACGCGGGAAAAAAAAAGGAAAACGCTTTTATTGACTTTTGTCATATCTGAAATAAATAAAAATTGGGAAGTTTTTATTAATTTTTGCTTACGCACGTTGGGGGCCCCCGTGGCCCGGGAGCCTCGTATAATTGATACGGCAGATACGGCGGTAGCTACGCCCCTGACTCTTAACCAGCATGCTTGTATGATTACAAATGTATGAACGTAAACGAAGCAAAGGTGTACCAATTTGGGGGTATGCGGAACAGGGTGTTAAGTCTCACAATCCTCCATAGAAAAGGGAGGATCCTCCGAAGTCTTACAAATCTCCATAGAAAAGGGAGGATCCTGCGAAGTCTGACAAACCTCCATAGAAAAGGGAGGATTCTCCGAAGTCTCACAAACCTCCATAGAAAAGGAAGTATCCTCCGAAGTCTCACAAACCTCCATAGAAAAGGGAGGATCCTCCGACCAGACGGGTGTTGTGTCTGGGGGTCTACTCTCTATCTCCATCAACAAAGTTACGGGCCCCCGGCGAAAGTACTCCGAATCTTCAGAGTGAAAAATCAAGTTCCATTTTTCGGACGGGTAAAAATACATCATTCTTAGTTCATCATTCAGTCAACGAATCATCCGTCCGTAGGTGTTCGGGAGTAGGAAACGGCCGACCGTTGATGTCGGACTGTTTTATACGTTCAAATCGTGCCGAAAAATTTGCTTGCGCGATGCAGCGACTTATATTTAAGGATCGTAGCTGGTGATGTTTTGTAGTTTCTACGTAGCTCGAACGTGAAGAAGTGATAATGAGTTTATGTATGTATTATGAGCCAGAAATCAAATCATATAAGGATATGCATATGCATGAGAGAGCATTGTTTATATTTAAAGTAGGCATTAAAATACATAAAATAAAAATACAAAAAAATACTACCGACTTCCAAATAAAATAACTACAAAGTGAAAAATAACTTTATTTTTGGAAGTCGGTGTCCATAACGCAAAATAAAATATATTTTTCAATTTTTTGTAGTAGGTACCTACCTTCTAAGCAAGTTGTTTAGTAAGTTTCCTATAACGCCAGAATAGATTACCCGAATATCATGAAACTTGAACTTAACCGGTCAAATGAGAGATCTGCGTGATGTTATGTACTAAAATGGTATAAACAATAAACAGACATGCGATTGCAACAGTCACGAGAGATTTGCCGATATTTATTGAAGAGTTCTGTTGTATATCTTCGAAGTTCTTCATCTTAAAATTAAAATGGGAACAATTTCGGAACATACTCTTTCAAACAATTTTTTTTTTCAAAATCGGTCCACAATTGACGAATTCCTTTTTTCGAAAGTCGGTTAAAACCAACTTGCAAAATGAACCACAAAATGAAATATCGATGCGTTCAATTAAACCAGTGATTAATACGAACCGCCATTGTCCGCCATATTCTTTTGTTTACCGTCATTGATCGGATGCATAAACGTTATCCATCCAATGAATGGCGAGCTCTATTTAGATATAGGCTGAATGTTTCCTTTGTCTGCTCCAGATTATGGAGCCTTCAATCAAACTTTGTCTATAGCGCCAATACCTACAACACAACATCTGCTGCTAGACAGCTAGTGTATTCAGTAGGCATACTGGAATGTCAAAGCTACAAAGCTCTTGATATTAACCGTTAAAAACTGGCGGAGATGTTTTGATAATGATACCTACCTCCTCCTTCCTACATATGTACGTACTAACTTACATACGTAGTGGGTTTTATTCACTCTCTTAGAAATACACGCATATTATAATGCATGGGGAAGAAATTTCCAGCTATAAGAATCTATTACAAGTTTTAGGGATGTTTCTTCTGTCATTATAAATGAGCTGATAAATCCGATTCACGGCATAGTGCAGGCGTCCAGTTCCGCAGTTCTGAATAACTTTCTGTCCATATTATGTAAACTTTGCATTTTCGCTTATGTAAACCTTCTTGTTCACTCTAGGTTGTAAAATATTTATACGATAATAGAGGTGTGTACGGTCGGGAACAAAGGCCTCTTGGGAAAGCCTACGTCACGTCCTCCCTTTGTAGTTAGAACAGTAATGTATTGGAGCATGGAACGGAGAAAGGTTGAAAGGTTTAGGTCTCTAAATATTATTATCTGTTTGGCTTAAAAGTAATAGGAGGTTTTTGTAAATAATAATAAGATGTAAAAGCTAAAACTATGTAAAAATAAAAGCTGAAGTTAACGAAATTAGCATCAAAATCAAAGCTTATGTTAATTAAAATTCGAAACAACTACGGCAAAATTTGTCAAAGCCTGATCTAAACCAGATAAAAAGCTTCTGAAAAGTAAGTAACTCTATCATAGTTTATCTATAGGCAAACATACAGATCGGATTCATGAGTTTCTGCTTCTGGGTAGGTATCTACTCTGGGGGACGGGTAAAACCCAATGTACTAAGATAACATAAGTTCCAAGAACCACCTCGAGTCGTAACAAGAGCTAACATAGAGAATGGAGTTTTGTTGGTGTTGCCACCTCAATAATAATATTATGTGAGTTATCTTCTACTTTCGAACTTGCTTGCTCACGCTTAGTTGAATTGCTCGCTAATTAATGGAGAGGAAACTTTTGTTGAGTTACTTACACATAATTTAATTAAAGATATTAATGTTTTTTTGCCAGTCTTACCCTGAGTTTCCCAGCTCAAAATTATCGCAGAATTGTTCGAGTCGTAACAAGAGCTAACATAGAGTATGGAGGCTGTTGAAAATTCATTCAACCAATCACATCAGATAACGCGTGCTTGACGATTTGTCACATTAATTCTGAGATAATTCTACTTTCTAATAAATTCTAATAAATAAAAAATTCTAATAAATTTACGTCGGCACGGTTTCTTTGTATGGGATGAGGCATCTGTATGCTAGTATTATATTATCTGTGACTTGAGCCACATTTAATATAATTTAGAAACGTTTATTGTTTTAAACAAAAAAATAATTATGCTTAATACGCTTATTTTTTGTTTTACAGGTTGCTTTAAATTTTTGGTATAAGCGGTGCCCGGGCAAAACATCTAGTTTATTATCCAGAATTGTACATTTAATTTTTAATAAAATAAACTTTTTAATATTGTATATTTTCTCGTAATCGTATTCAAAAGTATAGTGTAACACACGGCGCTAAAAATCCATTATAACTCGGTTTCTATTTACTTAAAACTACCTCGTATATAATGAGTCATTTTAGTCCCTCATATAAAAATCTACTATTTATAGATTTACCTAAGGCTTTTTAAAGCTTTTCTGTACAAGACTTAAATTCTAGCCTTATTTCAGTTACAAAGAAAACTCAATTAAAAGGGTAATTTCCCCTTTTAATATTTTTTTTTCTTGAAACTATCTTACCATCTATATGACATCATCTCCCCATCTAATGTACACTTATATTAATCCTACAGCCACTCAGTGTTCAACCTTGAGCGTATCGAGCCCGGCATTGACCCAGTTTTGTCTGCATGTGTACTGAACGTGACGCATGACGGTCTAACTCGAAGGTACAGGTAAACAGAGGTAATGGGGAATTGCGGTACCTATATCTCAACGTGTTTGTATTGGAACGCAGCATCGGATATTAAACGTCAAACAATTGAGAGTAGAGTAAATACATAGGTGTGGCACCGATCAATTCGATTCTATTGCAAGACCTTAAAATCAGTTGTTTCTCTCTGTTTATGTGTAGATTAATCATTAAAAGGCCTAGATGAATAGAACAAAAATGCATTTCGGTCTTTTACTGGGTTCTGGAAGTCATCTGACGAAATTAAATTCACGAAATTTCCAATGACGTTCATTTGGCATTTGAAATTGCCAAACAGTGAGCGTCTAAATTGCGGACCCAGGTAACCCGGTGCAAAACGTGCTTGACACAGTGGGATTTAATAGACCCGTGTGATATCCTATGCTAGAACGGTGGGGGCAAGAACAGGGCATCTAGAACATCACACACGTGATGGAGTGCCCCAAGCGCCCATACACCTGCACTTTTCAATACCTAATGAGCTTCACTGCCGCTTCATTCATACTGGCCAGAAATTATCCAAAGTGTTAATTATTAACTCGAAAATACGGTATTATTCGTGTCTAATTGTAACTTCGCATAAATAAATGGTCGAGTTCGGAGTTGGTCATCAAAAAGTTTCTTACTCAACTGTTTGAACTTACTGTAGAGATTAAAAGCTTAAATTATACCGTGGAATTTCATGGAAGGTGTGAAATAATAAAGTATGTATTCAAGGTACTTTTGTAGAGGTACTTTTGTAAAGTTGGGATCATATAATATCATTCAGTTTTTGCGAAATATCTAAATCTACACTTTTTCAATATGATCAGCATTTAACCTATTTATATGTTTATCTACTTCGGTTTCGTTATATTTCGAATTACAAAATTGACAGCGGTTTCATTATGATACCCATAACATCGGGTTGCAATATGCGAATCGTCATAAATTCTAAAACACAAGCAAAGACATTCTGAACATACAGCCAGGTACCTATAATATTACTTCGAAATCGAGACAATGTAAATGATGTTTTTAAAAATGGAACAAGTTTAGAACAAAAGTATCGTATACTATTTGGCTGTTGCGGCTACAAGATCTTTGCCTTATACCTAATAGAGACTAAATAAACACAATATTTAATTCTATAGAAAATACATTAAACGAAGTTAACATTAATGTACCGCAATGCATGTCTCCAGGCCCATCTACAAGTTCAGCCTGTAATTCTGAATTTCCTGTTTATTTTAATAATTGTACAATACAAAATCTACATATAAATAAACAATAATCAGTGTTTATATTAAAAATACTTACTTGTCTATAATTGTGTTTTATTCCTTCCTTCGTAGATAAAATCTAGTATGCAACTGTACGTTATTGGTCTTTTAATAACTCGTGCCCACCTATTTCGGTACGCGCTACGCTTGTACCGAAAAATGGCACTCGTATTAAAAGACCGTCCATAACGTAACAGTTGCATAAAGAGCTATAATGTAACCTATTTGATTGGAAATTTCGTGAATAGTTTGTAACCTACTTATAGAGATTGAGGCCATAAGCACCTATTCCTTTTTTGAAAGTTCTCCAAGAGCTACCTGTATAAACTACTTCAGATGGGCATTTTATTATGAAAAGTAGGGACGAATGAAAAAAGTGCAATGAAGAAATTATACTAATACTCAAAGTCAGCCAGCTATTTTTCAATTAAAAATAATATTTGTGTAGAAAGTGGCGGCAAAGGGAAACATCTGCCAGTCAGTTCATAAAGTTTGTTCTCTGGTTCGTTCAACACTTACAAGTGTAAATGCACGAATCGCAGAACATGTTTATTTTGTAGGGCCCTTGGCTCCATTTTTGGGCTCTTTTTGAGGTCTTGAATTTGACTAGATAATCTTCGTGGGTTACTTCGTGGTTTGCCCACAGTATGTGACCAAAATAGAAAATCCCTTTGTGCTAACTTCGGCTGTATAATGGAAACCAAGTTAAAAAAAACTTTTTCACAAAAAAAACAACCGACTTCAAAAGTAAAACACTGCCCCAATGTTTTCGAATTTCGCTAAAACGCGTTTTTCATCAATTTGTTAGTCTAACAAATGGTTAAATATTTAATTCTCCAATTTATTTGACCAATTGTGAGGCTTCGTTTTTGAAGAAATAAACTCTGAAGATGCAATTTTAATACTGTTCTATGCTGAACAATAGGTATCTGATTTTGAAAATACTTTCTTTTACAGATTAGGAGTCTTCTCTTAGTAGTTTTGAAAAAAACATCAGTTCCAGTTAGGAAGAACAGCTATAAGTAACACTTCACTTCATCTGCCTCAAAGTGTAATGTGATAACAAACAGTGCCAAACGATAACAAGAATAGCCGCCAAGACTGACAAGCCATCAAAAGTTTTCAAAGTAAAACAGATTATGAAGGGCCTCCTTCAAAATTTTCTTGGTTGAAATCTCAGCAGAAGTTATTGATTGATCGGTCTATCGGGGCTCGTTTGATCTTTCGTAAGCAAAGACATAGAGGAATGGACTGAGTAATACTGTCACAAAACTAACTACTCTATAGAAAGAGAAAGCGACTGTGTCGTCAATATCTGTCTCTTTTCTGCAGGTCGCAGTGATGAAATCATCATCATCATTTCAACCACTGCTAGATATAGCCCTGCTCCAAGTTGACACTTGGAGCTTGGCTAGTAGCAGGGCCGGTTCATGTGGTAACCCACATCACCGTGGTGGTCCTGTGCATCTCGTATCCAGAGGATTTCCGCAAATTTCACCAGGTAATCGGTTCACTTTTGGGAATCCTTCGAGCGCGGTCGCCACTGCCACTTAAGTTTGCTAATTCTTCGGGTTATATTTGTAGCCTTGGTTATCCTGTAGACCAATCAGAATTCTAGAAAAAGATAACTACTCGGTCGCACGATCGATTTTATCTCGCTTTTCTTTGGAACGCTCCGTCCATTCTCTGTCTATAATCACAAGTGTGTTTACTAAGATCAATCATCGTTCAGCAAATAAACCGACTAGATGATCATAGGACGTGGTGATAGATGGCATTGTTCAGATTCTGTGAGTTAACTGGAACGAAGCGGGTTTTGGTGATTCAGGTTTGTAAATATTACCTGTTTTTTATTGATAATTAACGTTCAATGTGTGGAGGATCATTCGTCATATATATATAATAATTTGTTTGAATACGTTTATTTTTAATGCTCTATGAAAATAGATATGATTGGTAATTGGGTGCAATCTTTGAAATAGGTCGTTTAGTCTAGAGGTCATTAGAAACGATTCTAAAATTGTTGCAAAATATGAACTCTGAAATGTACACAAAGAAAATTAGATAGGTTTGCAGGACACACCAACATAAATATTGGTGTGCGTAAAATCAACGAATGTCGGACTATCGGGGTCTTCGCCCTTTTTATTATTGTTTGCTTCACACTATATGAAGCAAAGATTATGAGAATAATTTTCACTATGCAATTAGTTGGTCCCGTGGCATAGGTGTACAAGCATACGCCTGGTGAATCAAATGTTTTAGGATCGACTCTCGCTGCCACCAACTTTTTGCATTATTTTAAACTTTTTTTGATTTTGTGGAATTTTATTTTTATAATTTACTTGTACTAAGAATATTATTCGAGAAAAAAATAGGAAGTAAAAATTAAACAATTTGTAATAAGAAATCAACAATATTTATTGACTACGTTTTTTTTTTTAAATTATAATAACAAATTATAAAGTTTTGTGCATGATAAATATACTAAGTCGGACAAGAATAAAAGTTATGTATCATAATCAAGTGGGTAATTTATTTATTAGTGATATGAATAAACATGTTAGTAAGATATACATATATTAAGATATAGGTTTCCTAAATTGTAATCTCACTAACAATAACATCACTTACATAAAATAAATTTAACTACCCTCTAATAATTTTATTAATAACCGATTGGTGCGCCTTCACTATCTATTACTTGATGCAATATGTCCTCATGCTAGCAACCGTATTCAAACATAAGTCAGTTCCACGATACGATTTCCATGTCGAGGTAACGACATCGTCTAAATTCGATTTAGGCATAACGTCAGATGAATCTCAGTTTAGCACCTTATGACCCCATAGGTTTTCAATAGGATTCAGGTCAGGACTGTTTTATGGTCATTCAATCACAGTAAAAATTTCTGGGACGTTTAACCGACTTTGCACAAGTTGCGTGCGATGCACAGCGCAGTTACCATGCACGAAGTAAATGTGTTCTTGCGGGTATACAACACGCACAGTTGGTAGTATCACGTTTTGTAAAACGTCCATTTAACCTTGACTGGTATTGCGGCCACCTACCTGCAATAATTCATTCATTGACGACATCCATTCCCAGTATCCCAAAGTAATGCGGCCACTAGACATGCATGGAAGATTTTTTTTTTTATTATAGCTCTCACCATCTTTTCGCCGCAAAATTTTGCGACCGTCCTTGTCTGACTTAAAACATTTTTTCATCGCTAAATATAACTATATTATTTCACCAATCGAAATCCAAATATTCAGTTGCGAAGCGTACCCGGTTGTGCCTGTAAATATCTGTTAGTAAATTTTTCTTGGCTGGCCTACGACATTTCACACCAGCAGCGCGCAAGTGGTTCCATACAGTTTGTAATGTCACGCCATGTTTAGTCGCCGTGGAACGATTAGTGAGGAAGGGTTCAGCTATATGCCTAGCAACTATATCACGGTGCCACGCATTGGCATATGTGTATACAAATCCAGCCTTTGGTCCCGGCAGGCGAGGATCAATGCTTCCCGAATCTGCATACCGATGGACCCACAATTGCACAGTTCTTCTCTGTGAACAATAATAAAATATTGTTCAATAACATGTGCATTATTTAAACATATTAAACTTCTTAACATAATAATAACATTTTGTTACTCACCGATATCATTAAAAGCCCCGCAATTGCACTAATTGAAACGTTTTGCTCATGAAAAACAATCACCTCAGGTCTTAAAAGTGTAGCTTAGTTAGTGTGATACATAATGATTCACAAATAAAAGCACTTCTCAAAACACGCAGGGTATAATGTCTAAAAACGTAACGAAAGCCCGATTGTCAAAAGCATTATGACGATGAACTTAAAGTACTAACTTAGATATGATTTGTCATTTTTAGAGGGTAGACAATTTATTCCAATTCAAATATAAAGAACACTTGCTAATAGTTTAGCAATGAATTGAAGATACAAATGTAAAATATTTTCTTAAAACATACAAAAACATTAGTCGTTGGCAGTCGGATCTGATCTTACTATATACTCATATTATATAGCGCACGATTGTTACATTAGTCAAATTTATGCTTCATATTCCCCACATCATTAAAGTGACAAGTAATTGCGTGCGTGGACATAAATGTATGCGTGGACAACGGATTATTGTGAAGCAAACACTAAAAAATAGGCGAAGTAATACACCCGTTGAGTCTACGCACACGAAACATCTATATTGGTGTGCCCTGCAAACCTATCTGATTTGCTTTGTGTACCTATAACAAGAAAAACAAATTCAAATAACTATCATTCTGTATCGTTTCAAAAAACTTTTCATTCGCAAGAGGAAACCGAATACATAATGTATTTTATGCGTTTTTTTATGTTTTGGCTACGCACGGTTTGTGCATTTAGCCAGTGTCACGTTAGAATAGAAGTTCTTGTTTCTTTAAATTTTAGTCCAATGTCCTAGTTAGGCCCCAATAAAATGACGATAACTTTATTGGAAGCTTCTACGGAGTTTTGTGGACAACATGAACAAACTCATGTTCTACCGCTGTGTTTTACTTGCCCACACTTGTGCACGTTCACTAATATTATTAGAATAAAACCCCGCCATTTTTACACTATTAATATTCAATTTAACACAACTTTAGGAAAATAAAATAGAGATGCAACATAGACGCCTTCACGTTCCCGCCAAAACTCCCTATGCGTTTGTCGGTTCTCGAAAATATTGAAACTGGTAGATTAGACTATGAACCTAATAAATGTGTAGTTGACTTTCCTCATAACCTTGTTTGTTGCTAAAGAGAAAAGTCAACTGTCCAACTTAATGAAAAATACAAATATAAATATTTAGGGGCAAATATATCAACCTTAAAAGTAACAATTATTCTTTTCATGTGAGGATGTGGCCACCTCTAGTGTCAGAGTTAATTAAGCCGTCTCTGGGAACCCCACAGGCCTCTGACTTGGCTGTTTCAGACTTACATTAACTATAATACGTCCAGGTTTCCTCATGATGGTTTCCTTCACCGTTGCCTTGATGTTCAAGATAAACTTAAAAAGAATGTTCATGAATTTCAAAATGTCACACTTGAAACTGTTATAGAAATTAAAATAAAAGGCATCGATTTGTAAAAAAGCTATTGGATTTATGGGCAGTGGCTTTAACTGCAATAGCTTGATTCGAAGCTAAATCAAATTATGTTTCGTGGATGCACGGGAGCAAAATTTTATTTCAACTCACTGTAGACCCTCGATGTCCCAGATATTCGAAAACACGAGTTTTCGGCGGTAAATGTACCAGTTTAAGCAACAGTGCACGATTTGGTCTATATTATAATGATGCACAAAATATATTTGGATAGGCAGCAATAAACTGGCTGCTATGTCCAGTTAGGCTAATTCCTTTTTTAAAAAAGTGTTAAGTTTAGCCCCCGTATGCGTGTATGTGTAAATAAGAGAAACTACTAGTTATAATGTATTTAAATCTGTATAAACATTTATAGCAAACGGTCCGATTGTTCACCGACGTAATGTTACATAATGGGTGCATACTTTTTATTTTCACTTTCAGTGACTGGCTGATTAGACAATCTGTGCAGTCGAAAACAATTTCAAAAATGGAACACCCAAAGCCCAAACCATCGCACAATAATTATAACAAAATGGCTGCGCTCTAAACTCTAAACTTTCGACAGTCAAAGCAAGACCATCTTTATATTCCAAAATATCACGACTTAAAAACTTTGCGTGTTCTTCATAAATCTCAGTTTTGTTAAAAAGTGCAGTGTGAAAATATGAAGAGCTAGAACATAACGATGCTGCAGCTTACTTTATTGTTTTGGTCTTCCAACTCTTTCCTGCTGCATGCATCAACCGTGAAGTTTTCCGAAGAGATCCGAAGTTTTAAATTGAGAACACTACCATATTGTTTTACGAGCAAATTAGACTTTATCTACAGTAAGTTTGAATATAATTTACAGATATTACTTGTTTTTTTCTAATATTTATAAAACAAATAAATTACAGTTTTGTTACTTTTAATTGTACTTGCATTTGACTGGATTTGTTAGTCCTGGGGCTTTACTCTGACGTGTCAAAACTGCAGCACGAAGAACGCTACGCCTTTTTTTACAGCGTAATCATGATGGCGTTGACACGTTATCCTACAGCCGGGGCTGTTTAAGGTTCAATTATTATTACTTTTACTTTCAACTTGGCTATCTGTAATTTGCGCAATTTATAGTGTTGTAGTTTGAGGTTGTGGAACGCACCCACTAGTTGACGTACCTCGGGAGCGTCGTGTCAGAGACCGCGGAACTGAAGAGGATATCACTTCACTAATCACCTAAGCGCGAGCTACCTTTACACGCCTGTGTAATAATCGCGGAAACTGACACGAGGATTCAAAATCTTCGGATCCAATGTCAAATCCGTGCGGCTCTACGGGTGCGAAACGTGGAAGGTAACAAAGAATATCACACTCCAAATCCAGGTCTTCGCCAACCGATGTGTTCGTCGTATCCTCGGAATTTACTGGCCCGAGACCATCTCTTATGTAGACCTGTAGGAGAGATGCCACGAGACCCCGATCGACCGCCAGATCAAGCGGCGTGAATGAAGTTGAATTGGTCTCACGCTCCGGGGGGATACCGATGATATTCTTAAACAGGCCTTGGATTGGAATCCACAAGGGAAAAGGGAGCGGGACCGTCCCCGTCAAACCTAGCGACGCATACTGTATTGACTGAAGCGACGAGTATTGGAATGACGTGAAGTGAGGTGAAACGCGATGACTACTGCGGAAGCCCTCTGCCCCAGCTAGGGGACGTAAGATCTTAAGTAAGACATAGCGCTTTTGTACAAAATAGCATTAATTTTACCGAAGTTATTGTTAATGAATAAGGGATGTCTCACAGAGTTCAGTGCATTTATAATAACGTGTCGGCAGCCATATTGAAAAGTACGAGTACGTGAGTGGAGGGTAGTTGTGAAAGTCGAACGTGGGTAGGTATACACCGAGCGATGCGCCGGTTACTTGAACTTTTAATTGGACTACACTTTGCCACCTTGTAAGTTTAAGTATATAAGAATTAGTTTCGGAAGCGAAATCTTTAAGCTGTGTGCTCGCAGACATTGTTTATCTTCTCAGGTGCCTTAGGTTATGACTTTAGTTCAGCCTTTAATTCATTTTCTTAACAAAAGGCACTCTTCTATTTTTTTTTTTACCCTGACGAAGTTTTCTTTTGAATCCTTGATCCACACTAGGAATTTCTGCCTGTGTTGTGGGTGCGTTTACATACATTTAAACTTTTACTAAATGTCTGCTTAGCTGTAAGTTTTCCTAAAAATAAATAAATAAATAAAGACACCTAAATACCGGAACAACTACCTCGGCCGTGTTATAACTAAAATACTGTTATGCGACATCTGGTCGATTTTAACTTTTGATGCTATATTAATAAGAAAAAAATATCTATCCATCTGTGTTTGCGAATTTTCAATACTTTGAATAGTTTTGTTAAATGAATTTTAGTTATACTACGGCAGACCTGTAGGCCATACAAATATTTGTTCCGTGCGGATATCGACCCGCGACACGCAACGCAGAAGCCGATCTCTCAACCATTGCGCCAATCGTGTCTCAAAGATTCCATGTACAACAAGAATAGCATTCTCCACACAGCAGTTCTGCATATAAAAGCGCCAAACCGCGGAGTACTTGCGTAACACATAAGCATAATGCCTTTCATTTTGACAATTCATAAACTTTGCGTTATTTAAGTCGTCGAGCAGACAAATTGGAACTTGAAGAAAATGTTAAGTACCTAATTTCCTTCAAGATACTTCGGATTGTTTTTGAAAGCAGGTCTTACCAACTACTTCCAAAATTACTACACCCAATATATTACGAAAGTATCAAACATCCACTTCTCATTGAACATCTGAAACATTAATTTGTTTCGTGCAACTCCACAGCAACTTGAAGGCAACAAATTACTTGATTGCAGAGTCCCGTCTTCAAGTCTTTGAACAAAACGCTCAAGTTGCAAAGTTATAATTGTTAGTTTACAGTCTCAATTGAAGGAGCTTCTAGGTTAGTATTGAGAGATAAATTATGGGCAATTGTGAAGTCAACTTTGTGGCGTCTTAGCTATCGGAAGCTGTAAACTTCTTCTTGTTGTTGGTACATCATGATCACTAGTAGTGATTAACTATTCAATGGTTCCTTTATCTTTAGTCCAACGGAACATAGTCATATTTTTTCGCACAGCGATTTGAAATACATCGCCATAGAAGTCATTGCGAAGCGAAACGCACAGGACCTATCAGTGTGACGACGCTTGGGGGAGACCTATGTCCAGCAGTGGATGTCTTGATGATGATGAAGTTATTGCACCATATTAGACTGTGAGATATCAGAGGTAGGTTTGGCTGCAGGTTTCGAAACTCAGAGGGCTGAACGGTAAGCAGGTGAAGCATAGTTTAAGGTTCTCCTAGTCGACGGCACGAAACTTTTTGTGCGTGAGGTTAAAATGCATGCTATCTCATACGACAACACGTGCGAAAGAAATAGATGCTGTGATGAGCAGTAAGAAGCTAGTTCGTGTACGAATTATACTTTTGCAAATTTTTATCGAAATGGATGATGATTTAGGACGAAAATGAGCGTGCGAAATTTTATAAACAGTCTGGATATCATGAAAAAACGACTAAATGTACATTTTCAAAATAAAATTATTTGCATTGTTGAATTACTAATCTATCTCTGTATGGAGGCCGTTTTGCATTTTTCCTTCTTCTTATGTTTTTTATTTCCGCCCAAAAATGCGTGAAAATTGGTGTTAAAATATGGAACTTTCGACGCTCATAACTTTCAACTATATATAATTTTTTTTACTTTTTTGTTACCATACAGCGCTAGATAATGATGAGACAAATTGATATCATTTTTTTTAATTTTGAACGTACACCGTCAAACAGTGGCGTAATCCCCAGACTACGTTTGTATGGAAGAATGACCGACTAGTGTAACCATTTATATCTATGAGTGTAACCTTAAGACTCGGTTCTGCATTGAGGTGTTAATTAACGCCACTGATGTCGCTATGAATGAGACCGTCTACTTGTCCCAAACAATAGAAGGGAATTGACTCTAAAAAAAGACATTCTATATTCAAACCCTGCCATTAATAATATTTTATTCTTATATTTGACCTCTCAATAAAAATAAGCCATGAGAAGTCGATACATCGTAAAAATGAAACTTCGTATTTCGTCTACTCGTCAATTACCTAATAAAATCACACTCCGTGCTTCATAAAGTATCTGTCGTAAACATTCTAGAGCGAAGTATTGAAATATGCAAAGTCTCGCTGCCAAAATAAAGTATGGAAAGTTTGCAGTCACCTAATTCTATTCGCAACTGCATTTACAAGATACTGTTCGAAGATGGTACATTTACTATTCATCTATTCTTTACTAAAAATAAAACTTTAGATTTTACAGATTTTCTTTCAATCTTTCACAAGAACGTGCAGTCGAAGAATGGCATCCATTGCACAATTTTCTCTGCATATATGAAAAGGAATTCTGAATTCAGCTGAATCGACGGTGGAGTATTAGGGCAAGACACCAGAGCCTCCAGACGTTACTTATTTCTTTCTATACAAAATGTGTGGGTTTGAGTATTGTTAGTACGTACTTTGAAAGTACGCATACCTGCTAGCTTACATCGACCACCAATTAACACAGGTGCTAAGGGAACACGAGAAATAACTAACTTTTTCTTAAATTCTGAGAACTGATTTTTAGTTCTTTTACAGAATATTGGTAAATAATTAGTAGGTAATTTAAATAAAATTTGACGCTCGATTATGTAGTTAATATAATAGTCTAAGAGCTGTTAGATATCTAGAGTGGGGTTCAACTCACAAGGATGAAATTTGTTCACTTTCATTAATAGTAGGTATAAGTTAGAAGAAGTATATAACGCCTGGGGGCTCTGGGCTCTTGGACTATTTATTTGAGCGCTGCATAGAAAGTAAAATGTAGTCCTGAGTTAGTGTATTACCGGATTAGGAGATTCTTGCGCCACTATCTTCAACTGTTTCCAGAGTTACCAGCTGTTACTAATATCTAGGATTTTTCCTTCTTGCTCAATCAATGCTTTCATCATAATTTTTGCTTAACCTATAACAATAGTTTGTAGTAAATATTTTTTTATGTTATATATTTATAGTATTTTAAGTTGTTTATATGAATATAGTATTGTATATGTTGATATGGGCCTTGATGCCTGAAATAAATGGATAAATAAATAAAAATAAAATAAAATATCGCATCTCAACGACTTGTGATATGGGCTACGTTTTTAGGTTCCTTACCCGAAGGGTCCAAACGGAGGCCTATTGCTGTCATTCATATGTCCGTCTGTCTGTCCGTCTGGCTGTCTGTCCGTATGTCACACGGGTTTTACTGCCAAACAGTTGGAGCTAAAGTTTTCAAATTTTCATAGTCTCGAACCCACTAAAACTCCACGGTGTCCCCCTGTACCGCTTATGGCGGGAACACTAGGGTTTTATAGACCCGTCTGATACCCAGTGTGAATGCGGTGCCCCTTTGCAGAATACGGAAAGTCGACAATTCTTCATTCTATATTGTACAGCAAAACACACAACGTGAAAAGAATATTCATGTACAAAGACAGCATCTTGTTGACTCAAAGCCATACAAATTATCAATTTTTATTTTTATTTTATTTGGACTACCGCACAGGTAAAGGGGGGAGGGTGTTTTTTTTTTTGACATGACCCTTCTTTATTCAAATGCTCGTTGAGAAGATACATACTGTATTTCTTGTTTTAAAAATATTGGAAAGCAAAGGAATGAGAAGCCACCAAAAGTCAGCTTTTCAACTTCCCATTGACATATGAACTTGAAATTTGGTGACAATATTTATTATTACTTATATTTTACTAACAAATACCAATACATTTATCAATCTGATTTATTTTTTGAAATTCTCTTTTTTTTTTCATATTACAACCAACTTAATTTTGCGGTTTGGTACGGAACCCTAAACGTGCGAAGTCCGACACGCTCTTGGCCGCCACCACATCTACGGTGCGTTGAGTTTTTCGTGGTAGCGTGCATTCGTTGTTAAGTGTTTCGTATTAGCAAACTTACGGAGACATGTTATTCGGTGTTACTCTTTTCTAAGTCAGGTAACACACTCATCTTTTGCTATATCTCCAGCCTATTTCGTGAAAATTTCACCATGAAAACTTAGGTGATTCAAGCTCAAAGTGTGACGTCACTCCACCTAAAGCTGAAGAGACTGACAAGAGATTAAAAGCGCAATTCACCTCAACATTCACCGTGATATTCGTAAGGAATAGGTACCAATTAGCGTTCAAGAGGTAGGTACATTGTCGATTAATTTCCGAGCAACGTGACTTAAGAATTAGAATTCCAGGAATTTGTTGCATTTAAATGAGTTCAAGACAAAATTTGGTATTCTGTACTATTCGAATTAAGACATCACTTGTAGAATATGGTTTTGTTTTCAAATTAATGAATTTACCAGTTAATGCTTTTAATACTTTATACCTGTACGTAGTATAGTGTGTAGTGCTATTCTGGGTGCATCGTCCTCACATATATGAATTTATTAATGTATGTAATTATGTAAATATTGTAAAACACATTTTTTTTTTAAAGTGTAAGTATGGAGTTTCTTGTGCAGTCTTCTCCATAACAAGCTACTTTGTCAAATGCGCGGTAGAAACAATTTTTATTACTTGTAAATTTTATTTTAATTCTTTGACGTTCAAAAGTGCCGCTTCTTGGCCTAGTTGAATAAATACATTTGACTTTGACTTTGTTTAAAAACTGATTTTGGTATTTTTTTCGTACAGCCACATTTTCGTTTATTCACTAATACCTTAGCAACGTTCAAAATTTTTTATTTACCTTTTATCTACAATATACTAGAACCACTCAAAACCACAGTTACCCTACCAGCTCCAGCTAACCAGCTCCTCCTCGCTAAACTGGAACATTTGCATTGATCCCCCGGGGTCAAGGAGACGATTACTCTCTACCAGTGTCTCTATATGTAAGAACTGCAGCTAATTTGTGTAATTTGTGGGTAGTTGCGCACTAACTTCAACTAACTTTAAAACCACTTTGTTGGAGATCGCGGTATCTTTAGGTAATGTCGTTTTAAGTTGGAGTGGAAAGTCTTAAAATGTTAGGTGTTATTTGTTGGTGAAACGAGGGTATTCTAGTGTTCATTTTGAGAAAGTAAATTGGGCACTTTCTTCTATACATTATTTATTTTTTTACATTATTACAAAGAGTAAAGTTTTTTTTGTTTGTACCGAATAGGCTCCGAAACTACAGGACCGATTTAAACATTCTTACACCTATTGTAAGCTTCATTATTCCCGAATAACATCTATACTAATATTATAAAATGTGAATGTAAGTTTGTTTGTTACGCTTTCACGCAAAAACTACTGAACCGATAATTATGAAACTTTGTACATATATATTCTTGGAGGTATTAGAAGTAACATAGGATACTTTTTTATTTAAAAAGAACATATTTTTTTAATGGCTTCACTGCGAGCGAAGCCGCGGGTAAAAGCTAGTAGTCTATAACTTATTTAAAAAAAAAAATGATTTCCTTATGAAAATTGCAATAATGTAACCCAAAGTATTTATTTTATTTTATTTAATAGCGTTGCCTCACTCTAGGAATCTGTTCCCATATCGTGGGTGTGTTTACAAACATATAAACTCACATACACAACACCCAGAGCCGGAACAACTATCTGTAGGTCATACAAATATTTGTTCCGTGCGGGAATCGAACCCGCGACACGCAGCGCAGCAGTCAATCGCTTAACCACTGCGCCAACCGTGCGCCCAATAAAATTCATGATTTGGCTTGCGCTGTGAAAACTATTGATGATACAGAAAAATTATGTTTAACGTGATTAAAGTACTCATTATTACGTACAAAGAAGTCTGCGAAAGAATATATCTAACTATCTTAGTTAAGTCACAATAGCAGCGTTTGTGTTCTAAAATTTAATTAGATCACCAGTAGAAACAAAAGATTTAGACATTCGTATATAAATAGTTTAACAAATTGGTAGGTAGGGTATGGTAGGTGGTTAGGTAGGTAGGGTAGGTGGGTAGGAAGGTAGGGCAGGATAAGGTAGGTGCGGTAGATAGGTAGGTGGTATGATATAGCCAGTTGACGGGAGCGAAGCCGTGGGGCAGCTTGTACAAATTCGTGACACTGTCATGTTCCGCAGACGCGCGGGACGTAAGGCAGTGGGGGTGGTAAAATGTTGACGCGGAACGGGGGTTACTAGACGTTTGCGTCGTCGTGTCATCGCGCCCTCACGTCATTGGGTAGTAACATCCCCCGCCACCCGCGCGGACCATGTGAGTGTCACGAACGAAATTTTCCAAGCTATAGCGGCTTCGCTTCCCTGGGATATATTGCAGAAACAGATACAAAGCTACATTTTCGAAATAAATATAGAAGCTTTCCATCAGTGAATGAATTTTCTTAATCGGATTCATACTTATAAGGCTTACCCATAACAATCATCATCATCATATCAGTGTGGCGACGCTTGAGGATAGATAGGTCGAAAAAAAAAACACAGATCCATAAATATAATATACCATACTTTAAAAAAATATGAAATGTTTATATTTTAATTTGATTTTTAATGTTTTGACATTTTGCATTATTTTTGACATTTTTAATATTTTATTCGAAATTTATATTATATGTTTGTAATTTAAAATTTTCATTTATTTTTAGTTTTTATGCACTATTTAGTTTTAATTGTTTGTTTATTTGTATTGTTACTAAAAATAGTTCTAAGGTGTTTCTACTAACAAATAGTAAATTATGTTGATCGATGAATAAATAAAGTAAGATTTTACCTGTTCATTATATTAATTAAGATTATTCTTGTGGCCTTCTGAAATCTGTGGTTTACAGAAATGAGATAACAGCGATATGTAGAAAGGTTTAAGGTTTCTTTTTGTATGTATCGCTGGTAATACTTATTTGATCATTACATTAAGAGCCCTGGATTGAAAATAATGCTTAGACGACCTAAATGAATGTAGGTAATACCCTATTCATTCCTTCAATATCGTAGGTCTATGCATCCCAACTATTCATGAAAAGTTTAATTAATGTGTAAATCCTTTACAAATAATTTAAACAAAAGCAGACCCAATACCGCCTGCTTTTATACGCCGAGTCTGAATCCTTCATGAATACGAATAAAACATGAAATTGACAAAACGTCGCCACATTTTATGTTCGCTTTTAACACCGCATTGATCCGAAATAAAACCTCAAAGGAATTACGCTGTCAACGAGACAGCGAGAAAACACGAATACTGTCAATGAATATTTTATTCCACTCTGATTTGTTCGCGTAATGTATATATGTTACTGTAAAAGCCCGAACTACTGTAAAACCTAGGATTTACCACTAAAACCTATGATTTACCACTAAAACCTATGATTTACCACTAAAACCTATGATTTACCATTAAAACCTAGGATTTACCAAGACTTACCGGTAAAATTCCGAAACGATGTGCGATATTTGCTAATTGCCACTATTAACCAGCAATAACATGGTAAATCATGGGCTTTCTCTTTAGAGACTTGAAATAAAATAATGAGAAAAATTACGGAGTAAGTAATTGATTAGCTTAACCAAAGTAGGTGTTATGATTGTTATACTATTTTCTTTTTCGACTTTTTGATTCATAGTCTATTGATTTCTTTTTTTATCAATTGATCTCAAAATTTCGTTCCATAGTGTGTATTTGTATTTCGTTGCATAGACATAACATCTTTTCTACATTTACAAGTCTCTGAGGAAAATCTTAAGATTTACCGTGTGATTGCTGGTAAATCTTAAGTTTAACCGTAGTTCGGCCTTTTCCAGTAACACATATTTATGGAAATACTAGCTCTGACAAGCGTGTTTTACCGAGTCGGAAATTACTCCACGGGAACTTACTACTTCTAACTTAACATCCATGTATTCCCTGAATGGTTGGGAGAAGGTGCACCTGCCCCGGGCACCCTGGCACCCGGATCGGTCAAAGTGTTATTATGTTTTTCCACCTGGAATTTCTCAGCAGTAGCCGTCTGGATTTGATCATGGTTGATGGCAAAAGGCTCGGCCCCTATTAAATTGGGCTACATAATAGGAACGTAATACTATTATACTGGGAATAGCTTCTGCCAGCGACGTCACCTGCGTGAATGACGAAAATTGCATTAATTATACTGGGAATAGCTTCTGCCAGCGACGTCACCCGTGTGAATGTCGAAAATTGCATTAATTATACTGGGAATAGCTTCTGCCAGCGACGTCACCCGCGTGAATGTCGAAAATTGCATAATTTATACTGGGAATAGCTTCTGCCAGCGACGTCACCCGTGTGAATGTCGAAAATTGCATAAATTATACTGGGAATAGCTTCTGCCAGCGACGTCACCCGCGTGAATGTCGAAAATTGCATAATTTATACTGGAAATAGCTTCTGCAAGCGACGTCACCCGCGTGAATGTCGAAAATTGCATAATTTTTACTGGGAATAGCTTCTGCAAGCGACGTCACCCGCGTGAATGTCGAAAATTTCATAATTTATACTGGAAATAGCTTCTGCAAGCGACGTCACCCGCGTGAATGTCGAAAATTGCATAATTTATACAGGGAATAGCTTCTGCAAGCGACGTCACCCGCGTGAATGTCGAAAATTGCATAATTTATACTGGGAATAGCTTCTGCAAGCGACGTCACCCGCGTGAATGTCGAAAATTGCATAATTTATACTGGGAATAGCTTCTGCAAGCGACGTCACCCGCGTGAATGTCGAAAATTGCATAATTTATACTGGAAATAGCTTCTGCAAGCGACGTCACCCGCGTGAATGTCGAAAATTGCATAATTTATACTGGGAATAGCTTCTGCAAGCGACGTCACCCGCGTGAATGTCGAAAATTGCATAATTTATACTGGGAATAGCTTCTGCAAGCGACGTCACCCGCGTGAATGTCGAAAATTGCATAATTTATACAGGGAATAGCTTCTGCAAGCGACGTCACCCGCGTGAATGTCGAAAATTGCATAATTTATACTGGGAATAGCTTCTGCAAGCGACGTCACCCGCGTGAATGTCGAAAATTGCATAATTTTGCAAGGGAACATATGCCCGGAATAAAAAGTATTCTATGCCTAGCTATAACAAAGATACAAATACACTTACAGACTCAAAAACGTTCGCCTTTATTATAAAATATTAGTGGGATAAGAGTGATTTCCTATACTCATATATAGATCGTGCTCTATGTGCCACCAGCCTTATAATCCACAGGCATCCTCTCTGTGAGAGAGATAATAGACATTAATCCAGCACGCAGGCCCAATGCGGGTTGGTGAATGTCACATGTCTTCGAATTTTTGTTCTAGGACTTGCGGGTTTCCTCACGATGTTTTCCTTCGCCGTTTTAAGAGCAGTGATGATGAAATCCATGATCCATGTGCCAGTTTCATCCAAATCCATTCAGCTTTATAGGCGTGATTGATTGACAAACATCCAGTTATTCATATATAATTTAATGTTTACAAATGTGAATATTTATTATATTAGTAAAATAGTTATGGGTAGCTTCAGTCAGAGGCCTACGGGGTCCACAGAGGCGGCTTAATTAACTCTGAGACCAGAAGTGGCCACATCCTCATACGAAAAGAAGAAGAGGTGGGTTAAAAGTTTAAAAGGAGAGTCATTAAAATATCATTAATAAACGTTCTGAAAAGCAGCTCTTTTATACACGCCTTTGTAGAAAATATCTACAAATTAATATAAAAGGAACAAACCAGAACATTAGTGAATGTAGTGAAACAGAAAGGGTACTTCCGACGACGGTCCATTTCCGGCGTCCTCGATCCTTTCAATGATAAACACGTAGATATTACGTGTTTTCTATTGAAAAGATAACGTAATGTTTGCCGGGTAGGCCGGGAAAATTTGAAATAGATTCGAAATTCAAAAAAATAACAATTGTCATAAGACCACGTGACGCTTCGGTAGCGCATGTGTGATAGACTAAGTCTTTCATTTATTTTCGTGGTATATTCATTAAAAAAATAACCGGCAAAGGGCGTGTCGGGCCACGCCCAGTAATAGTGTTCCGTAGTTGCATAATAATGCGGACTAAGAAGAGGGCTTTATGTTGTTTCCTTAATAATTAAACGGTTTCGGCGACTCACGCCAAACGCTGTCACCCACTCCAATACGTTATGCGAGCGTAAACATTATTCATTCAGAAATCATTATTATTAAGGATGTTATGATTTTATTTTTGTATATTTTTAGATGGTTCATAAACATATATTTATTACCTGTTTTACACAACTAACATCGTTATTATAAGTAATTTTACAATGGAATTTGTACAAAATGTTTACTTTTCCAAGTACATTGTTGGTCGACTGTTACTCGTAAACTTGTAAAGCCTACTTAGATCTGACTCGGTGTCTAACACATAATCGTCCTCACCGCTGACGTATACTGCGACGTATAAAAGGAATTTATCATACGATTATTGCGTCCGGCATCGCAGAACGAATACCGCGGCGTTGTGTGTTCCGATCAAGATACCAAACATTTATTAGCCCTGATTGCTACGCGAAAGCGTTAGGTACGCCGTAGCAGTGCTACGCGCGTGGGGTCTACGATTTTAGGAAGATTTATTTTCTTGTTAAGGTTTAGATTTTATTTCCCAGAATTGAGATTTATTTTGCTATCCTGGGGGGTGACCGTAAGCTCTCAGAGTAAGGTTATTTGAGTGTGTGTAAGGGACAGATGTAAATGACTTGTATACATCTGTCACTTGCGCGATCTCAAAATAACCTTAACCTGGTTAAAGGGCTGCCTCCACACTTTTCAAGAGCCCGTACGTACGTACTACCTTCTAATTCTGGCGAAATTTGTCTAGTTCGACTCGCCGTGTCCTTTGTTGTCTGCCGCGTCTCCGGGTTTGTAACATACAGATAACATATAAATATATTTTTAATCTGCCTAGCCTTTTCCCAATAACGTTGGGTAACACCCAACGTACGCACGTTACGTTGGGTGTGATGGTCTGACTACCCTTTACGGCTGTTAAAAAATTACGAATGAAAATATAATAAGTAATGGAAACTGGATGGAACTGGTGTTGTAACTTTAATGGTATTATTTTTCTAAATTCTATCTTACCTTGTTTATTGTGAAGAATAAAACTTTACGGAGACGCAAGTTTTCCTATTTTCCCCTCTCCTGGATCCCAAGAGACGTGTCGATGGATACAGATGGAGAAAAATAACTCCCTTTGTGACTCAATCAGGTATGAATTATTTAATAGTCATAAATCTATTGCACTTAGCTTTTGTTGAACCTACCTACAAGTATTGAATACATGATTTGCGATTTTTAACTTTAATACCATGCAATTGAATGCTTTTTCAGTTGTTTTGATTATTACAAAGGTTACCATTGAGTGTTTCTGATGTTAGCTTTTTGTGCAGAACCCTCAAGACCTCAAGTTTTTCAAAATCTGTTTGTTTATTTAAATGATACGTGAATTGTTAATAAAAGTAATATACAATTAATATCCCGGACACTACATGACAAAGGTTGAAGATATTTATTTATAATAGAATGATCTATCTAAATGAAATTAACAAAGTGATGTCCATGTTCAATGATGATATATAAAGAGGTAGGTACGTTTTACCGACGTCTGCGCGGCAATACAATCACAAGCTGACCAGCTTGAGTGAACTCAGTCCGTCCTGCGCGTGGCCGCGACACGATACGTTCGTGTTGTTAGTTTGAACA
Organism: Orthosia gracilis; assembly: GCA_947562075.1. Classification (NCBI taxonomy): domain Eukaryota; kingdom Metazoa; phylum Arthropoda; class Insecta; order Lepidoptera; family Noctuidae; genus Orthosia; species Orthosia gracilis. The sequence continues at coordinate 54,755,139 of OX387268.1, forward strand.
GTATGTTTATCTCTTTCTGACAACGGGTTTCTATGTAAGTCTCTGTGATCTTTTAATCTACTCATTGATAGATATAAAGTTCCAAGTTCCATAGGTCCTATGTAGGTAGCTAAAGTAAAATATCGCAATGTTTTATTTCTTTATAAAGAGTATGACATCTCTAATGGTGAAATCTCACTGCCCACGTTAATGTTAACTAAACACATTACTCCGAGAAACAACTTGAATTATTAGTAATTATATACAAATAAGAATATTTGTGTTTATACAACAGAAGTATTTACAAACCTAGCAAACGTTAGTCGCTTGGTTGGCTATACCAAACAGATACAACATATAGTTTATAGGCTCAAACACAGGTTATAAAAAAAAAATGACAAATTGTCAAAATGGTTGAATGAATCTCAAAAGCCTATCACAGGAGATAAAAAACGCGCATTTTAAAATTCAAAATTCTGTGTTCCATAAACAAGATGGTCTAGACCAGTGGCATTCGATGTCAGCGAAGGCGATAGTCGAAATGTCAAAATGAAGGGAATTGATCACGTGATTTTTCGATATGGCAAGCGCCAATCCTATACAATTTTGCCTTTTTGACAATTGCTATCGCTACGCTTCCGATGATAGAATATCACTTGTCTAGAGCCTCAGTGTACACTAGAAAACTAAGTACGTACTTATGTTTGTAATTCCTGTTTGGAAAGACTTTTGTAATATGTACTTTATAACAAGATTTTATTTGTCTTACATAGCCATAACTCAACTTGTATAAAGCGCAAGTTCGGTCATGCATGGAGTACTGCTCTCACCTCTGGGACGGATCTGCCAGGTACCAACTTGACGCACTTGAGTCGATTGACAGACGGGCCAGGAGACTTATCGGCAATGATGCGCTGGTCGACTCAAAGCTCCAGAGCCTTGAACACCGACGACGAGTTGCCAGCCTGTCGGTTTTCTATCGGTTACATTTCGGGGAGTGTGCGATGGAACTGCACAATTTGATTCCGCCTAGCCCTTTCCATCATCGGACTACAAGACGTACGGCAATGCGCCATCGTTACATGGTTAATATCCCACCCATACGCACAAAGCGTTTCGAAAATACTTTCATTGTGCGTACAGCTAAGGAGTGGAATTCCCTGCCGGCGTCTTTGTTTCCTGATAGCTACAACCTAGGGGTCTTTAAGTCAAGAGTGAATAGGTTACTTCTAGGCAAGCGTGCTTCACCTTCGACTACATCATCACTTAACATCAGGCGAGATAGTGGTCAAACGCGAGCCTATAACAAATAAAAAAAAAAAGAAAAAAAAAAGCCATATTCACATGTTATTTATTTCAAACTTGTCTTGAACTGGTTAGAAATTTGAAAGGGAGAAGGATAAAAGGCTAAGAGCTTTAAATAAGTTTCTGAGAACACATTGTTTTGTCTGGGGTCGCATCTCGTCTCGAATGACAGGAGTATTAAAACTTTTCCTTATCTTTTTCCAAAGACGTCCGTCATAAGGAAAAAGAAACTTTGTGGACGTGAAACTTGTTCCCTGTGAAAATTTATTTATTTATTAGGCTCACCAAGAATCGTTAACACTTAAACATCACAATTTTTGACAGGCAAGCACCACTTGTGCTAAAGGTTTGTACAAACATTTAGAAAAATAACTTAATTAATAGGAATAAAAAATGGTTTTGAGTGATACCGTAAATATCTTGACTTAAAAAGAAAAACTAGTAATTCAAATTACGTCATCGTATGTTGATCGCTGCAGCTATGTACGAGTTTCTACAGCCGGGGAATGGCCGAGAGGCCGAGTTGTCACCGAGAACGGCTCTATGTGGTGGAGGGTAGAAAGGAGTAATAGGAACACGGGGTTATCTAGGTGAAGCTCGGCATCTTATTTTGCCATTATTGAAACAAGAAGAAATACAAGGGTTGTTTTATATTTAGAAAGAAACAAAGAAGTTATTACAAGTTGACTTATTTTTTAACCATTTTTAACCCCCGACGGAAAAATAGGGGTGTTATAAGTTTGAAGTGTGTACCCGTGTGTTTATGTATATGTGTATTTGTGTATCTGTCTGAGGCATCATAGCTCCTAAACGGATGAACCGATTTTGATATAGTTTATTTTTGTTTGGAGGTTTTTGGAAGTGTTTTTAGCTGTTTGATGAAAATCGGTTCAGCCGTTCCAAAGTTATGGACGAAGTGTTTGAATCGGGGTGTTTTAGCAAGATATCGTGTCATATTTAAGTGTTCGGTAGATTGTTGATCGAAGCGTGTCTACTACTAGATACGTTATGTAATTTAAAAAGTATGACATTAAAAAAAATGTGTAACGCGACGAAAACATCAATGCGACATCACTGCTGCCGCGCCGTTCGGCCGAGCCAACGAGTCATCACCTCCTCACCGCGCAACGCGTCGCCGCCGTGGCCACAACCGCCTATAAAGCTCCTCTCAGAAGCCAGCAGCGGCGTGCCTGGCTCGAGGCTACTAGCTTAGTCTCCACAGAATCGAACGGTTAAGCAGTAGACGTTCACTTTTGTTCGAATTGCGAGATGCCACGTAGAAAAAAATAATAAAGAAACCAGCAGCGGCAGTTCGGGTTCAGCACGCTTCTAGTGTACTCCCTGTATCGACTTAGGTCGGTCAAGATTACCTCGCCTCTTGCTGGACTTGAGCTAGCGGCGTATATTGGTTGTTTGACTGTTTTGGTATCGTTAGCGGTCTGCACACCATTCAAGTGATATATGACGCGCGTAGGGTTTCATTAGGTATTAGCAACCTTCCCCTGTTAGTTAGTGTTCAATTAGAGTTTTTTTTCCAACGTTTCGTCTTGTTATTGTAATTCAAATAAATAATTGTTGTTACATGAACTGTGGGTTTACTTTATCTCTCTACACATACCCCCCTTACAAATGTCTTTATCAAACAAATATTTTATTTTGTTTATTTTAACAAAAAAATAAACAACAGAACTTTGATTGCAAAAAGTCGTCCTTTAAATATAAAAAACGCAAACAAACATTACAATATCTTTGAAGCTCCGCGATTTCTCATTGATTTTGACCCGAGGGCCCAAGGAGGCACAAAAGGCCTCTTAGCCTCGGCCTTGACAACCAGCATTACATAGACAGCCAGTCTTAAGGGGCAGATAGCCCTGAGTAGCTGATTTTAAAATGAGAATCACTAGTCTAAACGGGCAGTCGCATTTTTTTGGAAAAAAAATATGTTACATTAGACCATTTTTTAATAATTTGATTCAAGAGTTTTATTCGTATAATATAGTGAAATTAATTTGTAAAGTTATGTCTAACACGAACAAAAAACGACAATCGCACCAAAATCGCCGGGCGTATTTTAATGAAATTGTCACCATCTCAACGACAATTTAATTATCTACATTTTGTTCTAAAGCTTTTTTTTTCAAGACTTAGGAAAGTGTAAAAATCTACTGAATTTTGGGTCACGCGGGTGTGAAGCGAGTGCGGTCGATGCTGACTATCGTCGTCTTAAAACCCTCTTAGCGAACAACGGAGGTTTCCAGAAGTTGCGCTCATTTCATTCATTTAATGCGTCTCATATGTGGCCCTTCCCGTGAAAAGTACTGTTGGCAAATAATATTCCCTAGCTTGACCCGTTAATTCGCTCACGAGGCCTATTCTACAGAGACCGTGCACTTTTCCGGAATAAAAAGCAGTCTTTGAGGTTTTGACAAAGATCGAGTAGTTTTCTAACAGTGGAACTATTTTGGTAATCGGTACAGTACCACCAAACGTTACCTTTTACAAACATGAAAAAAATTACATCTTTAGTAAACTGGTTTACATATTTTATCTCTTTTTTATTATTGGTATGCGTTTGCGCTTGACCACTATTTTACCTGTTGGTAAGCGATGATGTGGTCGACGATGAAGGACGGTTACCTAGAAGAAACCTATTCACTCGTGACTAAAAAACGCCCAGGTTGTAGCCATCAGAAAATACAGACTCGGGCAAGGAATTCCACTCCTTAGCTGTACGCCTAATAAAAGTATTCCGCAAACGTTAGCGTGTACGGGTGTGATGTCCTCCACGAAAACAATCATGAAATGTCGGCCACAAAACTTATTCCCAAAGTAATTTCATGTAGTGGCACGATGATTTGGCACATAATATTAACACACCGAAGTTTCATCTTTTTTTCAGTTACCTGTGTTTTGTAAACATCGTGTTCAGTAAATTATATTGCTGACTGTACATAGGTACCCCAAAAACTCGGCAAAGGTCGCGAGGGTAAAAGTTGTTATTGTTTAGGGTAGGCAGAGATAATATGATACTACAGGGGTAGGTAACTGATACTCCGCTGTTTACTCTATGTTTTAATGAAAATTTATTATTATTTTTGGCTTCGTATCGCGGGATTTCCTGTCTGAGGCCAAACTTGTTTGTCCTAGATCTAATTGGTTTGTCCCACGCTTTTATTTATTTATTCAAAATTATTTAAATTGCACCTTTACCGCTACAACGACAATGCGATGCTACTACAACACAGACACCATACACCAACAGCAATACAATTAAAAATACCATAAAAATATAATCACATATTACAACTAAAATACAATCAATCATACCATTATAAATACAACTAAAATCCAAGTATAATTCAAATAATCAACAATTAAACACACCAAAATACGATTAAAATACCATTAAAATACAATTAAAATTAAATTAAATACCATTAAAATCCAAGTGAAATACAATTAAAAACCATTATAATCCAATTATAATATAACTAAAATTCAATTAAAATACAACTAGCTTGTCAGGATATACTAGTTTAATCCAGAACCATCTACCTTCGCTCAAATACCTGCTTTATGCACTAAAACACTAACTGCCTCGTTGGTCTATTGATCGCAGGCGCTAAGCAGTTGCGTCTGCAACCATGAGGTCCTGAGTTCGATACCCGGGTCGGTCTTTCTTACTTCAACCGGTATTACTTAAATGAAGAGTTTGTTTGATTGTTTGAACGCGCTAATCTCAGGGAGTACTTGTTGGAATTGAAAAAATATTTTTATGTTGGATAGTCCATTTATCGAGGAAGGTTATAGGCTATATAACAAGACGTTACGACAAATAGGAGCGGAGCATCAATGAAAAATGTTGCAAAAAAACATAAACTACCCTCTCTCTTAGGTGACGCAGACGAAGTTGCGGGGGTCAGCTAGTAATTCATAATTTAACATGAACATAGAAAGGCACACATACATTAGTACATTAAACCAAATAAAAGCAGATAGATAGGAAGAGAATAGCTAAAATTTTAATTATTAAGGAAAATATTAAGTGCTATTATTCTCTCCTAGACACTGACTGTATCTAGAAAGTTGCTGTGCCCGACAGGGTCCATAATTGTTTTGTAACTTATATTCACCACTTGTGTGTACATTATGGATGCAATAAATTTAATTTTAATTTATATTTCTTGTAGTGTAATCCAATAGCAGCCGCACCGCAACGGTCGGTCATGGATGGGTGACCTTTTCAACATACCGAGTTTCCTCCGTGCCTCGGAAAGCACGCTAAGCCGTTGGTCCCGGCTGTCATTTAAAGATCGTTGACAGTCGTTACGGGTAGTCAGAAGTTTGAGATCTGACACCAATCTTGCCAAGGGGTACCGTGTTACCCAGTTTCTGGGTTGTGGAGGTCAGATAGACAGTGGCTCCATGTACGTGCATGTATGTGCGTTTTTGCCATACCTATTATTGGAATCCAATATAACAGCTCACAATGTTAGGACCCATTAATATTTATGCAAATTTTTATCCGTGGTGCTAGACAACTGTGCTTATCCCAGTTGTAAACGACCCTTTGTGCCTATTGGTCTTGTTTGTTCTGTCTCCTGCTTGATATGGAGGGAAGTGGAAATTTGATATTTTCCTACCCCTCCATTATTCTTTTCTGATTAATTTCGTTTCGGGATCCAAGACAGTTAAATTCATTCTCCGGGACTTCGTTGAGCTTCATTGCCTCGGCGCTTTTCTGGTGGTCGCTACTGTTGATTCTGGCTTTCAGGAGTTGCAGTGGTTTGGGAATAGTGCGGTGGCATTGTAGTCGCTCCATGTAATATACTGGTACTCAGCTGAATCCGGTATGACTGGAAGTCGACCCCAATATATTTAGGAAAATGACTAGGCAGATTGACTGTAGTGTACCAATTTCTTACAGGTAAGCACATCAAGCATAACTTAATTGCCGATTCATATTGGGGGCCAACTTAAAATTTGATGAGTTCTTATAGTCATGCGACTTAAAAATAACTGGCAAAATGTAGGTGCACCTCTGCACAACCCATCGGGGAATACTAGCGTGATATTATGTTGTGTTGATGTTTCCGACATGATTATATTGCCTAGAAACAAGCACAACCAAGCATCCGTAAATACAACAGCGTAAAGCACTACAAGGTACCTACACAACTAATTACCTGATTAACAGTAATTGGTGTCCCTGACTCCAGTAATCAACTAGTTGAGTAAACCACTAGCTTACTGCACGCGTGTGTCTCACGTGGCCTGTTCGTACATGTGCTATTATATAAATATTATTGCACATTGAAACAGGTTACACGTGCCTCTTCGTGATGTTTTGTTTAAGTTGTATTTTCAACCCCCGACGGAAAAAAGGGATAAATCTTTTTGACGTGTAAACATGTGTTTTTGTCTATCTGTCTGTGGCATCATAGCTCCTAAACGTATGCACCGATTTTGATTTAGTTGTTTCGTTTGAACGTTGACATTATCGGGAGTGTTCTTGGCTATGTTTGATGAAAATCGGTTCAGCCGTTCAAAAGTTATGGGCGTTATACTGTTTGAATCGGGGTATTTTTATAAGCTATTGTGTCATAATTACGTGTTCGATAGATTGTGCATCAAATTAGGAAGTTTAAAAGGATGAAATAAAAAAAAAAACCCAAGTCTTTTGGAAATTTTCATTTGTAGTTGTGTTTAAGTTGAGTTTTCTTAAATGTTGAGTGATAGGACTTGGCACATAATAGGCATGCCTTGTTTGATATACAGAGTAGCTTTGTATTCATTGGTAATATTTCAGGGTGAAAGTGCTCTTGAATATGAACAACTTTATTTATAGAACCAACCCTGAAAGAAAGAATCAATTGATCTACTTGTTCCTGAGTACTGTACTGCTGTTTTTTTTCGGTCCCGTACCCGAAGGGTCCAAAGGAAGACCTACTGCTGTCACTCACGTGTCTGTCTGTCCGTTTGTTCGTCGTCTATCGTCGAGTCACAAAGGTTTTACAGCCAAGCGGTTAGAGCTTAAGCTAGAGTATAAGCATCTTGTTGACCCAAAGCCATACAAATTGTGAAAAAAAAATTTTTCTCTAAAGTTAAAGAGGGCGCAAAAAATATGAAAGATAATTTCCGCAAACAGAGCTCAAAGATATTGACTCAATTGTAAATTAATTTGCCTTTGAGAGTTCAAAAGGTTTACAATTTTTTTGTCTTTTTTATACTTTGCATTTCTCCTGTATCGTGGGTGCGTTTACAAACATATAAACTCACATTCACAAACACACAGAGCCGGAACAACTATCTGTAGATCATACAAATATCAGTTCCGCGCGGGCACCGAACCCGCCACACGCAACATAACAAAAAAAAAAAATTGGAAATAAAATGTCACATATTTATACATAAAATATTGTTTATTTGTTCTCCATAATACATTCAAGTAGGTAAGTATTATCACTAACTTGAAAAGCTTAAATCAACTCTATACTAGTTAAGGGACCGTTCAAGTATTACCTAAGCACTATAGGGGGGGCGGGAGATCTATGCCACCAAACCATGTAAACCACACAAACTTGTAGTTATGAGTACAATGTCTTAAACAGTGTTAACACATTGTACTCATGATTCATTAGGTATCAAGAACTAGGGGTAACTAGATTTTTTGTGAATTCTGGTAGAAATATAATTAATCATAGATGTAAAACCTAAGGCCCATTCGTACCATATAATAATCTGCATAGCGTGCAGTCAAACTAAGAACTTACATTAAACTATCTCATTTTTTCAATGCAAATTATCTTCCATTTCAATTTTGCAAAATGATTAACAAAACACCGCCTGTCAAAGTCATTCAATTGCCATAAGATAAATATATACTCTCTCTGAGCGCTGGTGCAAACGGGCCTAAGTATCTGTGGATTTTTGCTTCTATCTGAAGTATTATTATTGTCATTTCAATATTTTCCGTCAAATTAGCTTTTAAGTTATGTTTTATTTTTATATTTCCGATTATAGGCTTAGTTCGCTGGGGTCTCGTTCAGCTCAATCTTGGGTTCAATCCAGTCGAGGAAGGAGTAGACTCTGGTGTAGACATCAGGGTAGCCACGGGCGCATGGCATGCCCCAGGATACGACTCCCACCACTTTGTTATTGGCTACCAGAGGGCCGCCGGAATCACCCTGGAAAATTGGAAAAAAGAATTATTGAGAATTTTTTTAACGCTGCTTGATTTATAAGATTTTTTTTTATTTGTGATCAGCCTGCAACACTATTTCCAACCACTGCACCTTCTCAAAGCTATAATCAACAGAGGTGACCATCTGAAAAGCGCCTGGTCAATGAAGCTCGACGAGTTTCAGAGAAACAATACCACTGTCTTGGATTCCGCAACGACATTAATCAGAAAAAATAAAAGTAAAATAACTAAAAAACACTCTTTAATAGAAAAACACTCAACTAAAAAGTAGAAAATAATTTTCAATAAATTTAGTTTAAGAATACTATGATTAACAAAAAAAAAAAGCGTGGGGTGCTTGATGTTAATTGTTATATATGTTATTGACAGATATTGGTACACGTAGAGTCATTTTGAAAATATCTTAAAAAGCACCCCACGCTTTTTTAGAATGAAATACATTTTTCTGTTAATCGCACTATTCTTAATTTAAATTTATTGAAAATTATTTTCTATTTTTTATATTGGTTTTCTATTAAAGAGTGATATTTTTATTTAACTATTAATTATTCATTACTTTTTAGTTCAATCGCTAATCCTGGAGATTCTGGTAAGTATAATATGACAATCTATTTCAATTATTGCATTGTCATCGGTACTTGATAAGTATGCCAAGTTCCAAATTAAGCCGACGTTTTGAAGGGAGTGAAAATCACGTTCAAAGATTCCTTTACATAGATACAAAACATACCAAGCTAATAAACGTGAGTTAAAAAGAACAGCGGAGGAGTAAGATAAAGATTATTTCCACTATCCCCTTGCTAGAAATAAATGTACTTGATTTGAGTACTGTCTAGATTTCTTGACATTTTGTAAGATAATGTAAGTCTAGATGAAGTAGCATTTACTGAAAACAATAGAAAGTAACTTTTCACTTAGGACTTAGTACAATAAGGAGGAATCTCTGTCGTCCTTGCTTGAGCATTATAAATTATAATAATATTCTGTCTGACATTGAGCTATTCTAAGATTCTGAAGACGTTCTGTAATTATTTATACTGTAACCGAAGCTGGCCCATAGGCCTCTAATTCGGCAAATAAAATGTAAGTAGGTACTACTGTCCGTCGAGCCTGTAATTTTACATGTGACAGCTCAAAAACTAATCTTTTATAATAGTGATGAACTAATGCGGTGACGATTCGATTTATTATAAAAATCGACTTTATCAATAAAGAAATTTTAATAGAATAAACATATTTGAGCGTTACTGAGGATTCAAGCGATGTGTCCAATTTATATGGAGACGAATCCAACGATTCCTCATAATAAAATCGTTATTATTTTAATTATTTTATTTGCTGTTTTTGACATGTATATATCCAATATTACCTTTTCAAAATGTAGCCTTCACACGTTAACACTGTGATATTTACTACTACGTAAATTCAATAGAAACTTCATAAGCGTGCATCTGTTAAATGAAAAGTAACATGCTGGACGGAGAGAAGGTATAAAAAAATATTCATTAAAAATATTTTTTTAAAACATGATTTTTTCGTATTCTTCTCAGTAAACCCATTCATTTGATATCCATATCATAGCTATGCACAAAAAATAACTAGTCCGCCATCTTGGGCCGTCCGCCATATTGGGTTTAGAATGACGTAACTTAGCTAACCAGGCATTGTCATCCAAACTAAACGTGTATGCAAAATTTCATCTTGATCGGTGGAGGATAACTGCTTTAAAATTCAGTTGCAAGATTTGACCCGAACACACCTACATACATACATATATTGCAAGTTAAATAAAAGCTTGTAATAAAGACAACAATGGTAAGATATTGAGAGAATGACATGTGAATCACGAAGATTTCTAAAATGTCTATCTACATTCCTGTTACCAAAATTCTCATCATTACAGAAATTTGATCGAAATACGACTGATATACAAATATTAATATCCGTTGAGCTAACAAATGTTATGATGGAATATCTACGAACATGATCTATTTTGTGAGCCGCCATTTTATGCGTTATCGCAATATTTGGAAAGAAATTACTCTCTGATTGAGGCATTCCACATGAATTATTGGAAGAAAATACTCCTCTGTAATTTGGGTTACTAGACCTCAAACAAATTAAATACGAGATAATTTAAGATAATTTTTATATTGAGATATATTAATATAAAACAGTCCCTTCATGGTCATTGCAGCCTTTGGACATTTGCAATTGTTGAGGCATCGTAAGCATTGTCTATCAAACCCACCGCTACAGGAATTTGTTGCTTCGAGTCAATTCGTTCGGTTTATATTCCGAGTCATCATTAAGTTTGAATCCATACTATAATATACTAATACTGTCATACTAATACTAATATAATAATTATATTATAAATGCGAAAGTAACTCTGTCTGTCTTAAACCACGGAACCGATTTATATGAAATTTGGTATGGAGATAGTTTGAGATCCTGGGCAAGATATATGACAGTTTTTATCCCGGCAATCATCCTTAAGTGGGGTGAAAAGTGGGATGGAAGTTTGTATGGTGAATTAACAATTTCTCTAGTAAGGCGACCCCCAACATAAAATATTATTCATCATTTTCCTGCCCTGTAACTTGGGGTCAGCGCAACACGTTCTTTTTTTTCCATACCGTCTTATCCTCCATCACGACATCAATGACTCCCTTTTCTTTCATATCACTCCTCACACAGTCCATTCTACTTTTCTTTGGCCGTCCCCTCTCTCTCCATCCATCCACATTAATATTCATAACTCTTTTAGTATCATGCGTTTCATCCCTCCTCATCACATGACCATACCAGGACAAACAGTTTCCTTTCAACTTTTCTGTCACTGGAGCCACTTTCAAACTTCCTCTAATATACTAATTTCTCACTTTATCCATTCTCGTCATTCCGCACATCCATCTCAAAATTCTCATCTCTGCTACATGCAATCTCTTTTCATTCATCTTTTTCACAGCCCAAAATTCTGATCTATACAGTACGACAGGTCTAATCACGGACTTGTAAATTTTCTACTTTAACTTGAGGGGCATCCGTGGGTCGCAAGTGGTTCCAGAGACCTGTCGCCATTTCATCCATCCCGAGTTGATCCCGTGCATTACGTCTCGTTCTATTTCGCCATCTCCTTGAACAAGCGACCCTAGGTACCGGAAGTCGAAGCACATCGGTATAGGTGTTCCAGCGAGAGCTATAGACACGGAACTTGAGAGACCGCCAAAACCGTAAAACAAGTATTCTGTTTTAGTTCTAATCATTTCAAGCCAACGCTATCCAGTCTGTGCCACCACACCTCCAATCTGTTCTGGATGTCTAAGGCCACTCTCGGGAACTAGCTCAATGTCATCGGCAAACAGCATCCACCAGGGTGCCTCTTCCTGTATGTCCGACGTCAGAGCGTCCATTATCATCAGGAAGAGGTAAGGACTGAGGACCGACCCTTGGTGCAAGCCTACTTACCAGATATAAAAAATTTGCTATTCGAATTACTATTGCTACGCAGACGAAGTCGCTGATGATAGTTAGTATAAACCCTAACTTGTCCGGTATTGATAAAACAGTAGATACAATATTCGAAACTGCATATTGACCAATCCATTAATAGTTTTCTTAATTGCGGTACTTAATTAAGGCAGCCTCTCTGCTGTGGCCAACAAAATGGCGAATATTTGGTAGGTATCCGTGTCACCCACAGGAATGTACAGATTAACTTACATGACAAGCTCCTTCCCCAGTCTTGGTGAGGGAACAGATCTGCGAGCTGTAGACAGGGTTGATGCTGTTGTAGATGCTCTGGCACTGTTCCACGCTCAAGGAGGTCAGGTGGATCATCTGCAGGTGGACAGGTAGCGTGCCGGGGTACTGGAAAGTAAGGAATTTTTAGTGATATCGTCTTTGTAATGATTGGTTGTAAGCAGCTGTTAAGTGACGTCTGTGACATTTGATGACATGGCTACGAAGGTCTAAAAAGGTCATATCAGCCTACTGTGATCCGACTAGGATAGGATAGGTGGACCCCTTTTCCGCACTTCGACTCCAATTCGGTTTGTTGTGTACGCCTCCTCTCCGCAAAACACCACGCGGGCCTAGTGCGGTTTGGTAAATGTTACATGTCTTCGAATTTTCGGTTCTAAGACTTACCGGTTTTCTCACGATGTTTTACTTCACCGTTTTGAGAGCAGTGGTGATGAAATTATTTACACAAAGTAAAGCGCCTGAGTTCGAAACCACGACCTACTGTACTTGTAATTCGCGGCCGTTATCACTAGGCCAGCACTGCCCTCCGCTCTCAGTGCTGGTTGAGAAAGCCTTTTATTTTAAATTTTAGGTGTAATTTTAATCTAGAAGATTTCCTTTATTGTTTTCAAAGCAGTTTGCACCCATGTCAAACAGATTGCATAAAAATTGTGCCCTTGACTGGGTTCAAACCCTGTTCATTATCGCTGAAGTTACAAAGCACTATGGATCCTAAACCTGTGCAATAATATTTTTGAAGAGTACCGGGAAACATTACGAATTTAAACATGAGCCATCACCGGAAGCTTTTCGAGTGCATATTATTATTGAACATGATGGAAAAGCGAAATCAACTACTTGGTAAATCGATGATCTGTTTGCCTACCCAAAAAGTTTTAGAAAAATCACTCTAGGTAAGATCAGTGACCCATAAGTGTTCATCCAACCTAGCAGTTTACTTTGTGAGGTGGGTATTTATTTTGTTTATATTATTATGGTTGAGCTGAGTGGAGCCAATCCATGCGTCATGTTCGTGAACGGGCGCCATAAGTTGGTATGGGTCATAACTTTGTTGCCTTGGCCTGTTTTAATTAATTATTGTATTTTGAGGTTGTTTATTTTAATCTAGACGCTTTTACGTGCACGTCTTTTTACATCGTTCTTACATATGTATACGTCATTTTCGAACAAGAATGATGTAACCACATACTTGTAATTAAAAACTTATTGATGGAAAAGAGTGTCCGTGGAGTTTCTTGCACATTCTTCTCTATACTGACGCTTGCGAATATGCAAGATTCATCTTTTTTTGTTTGACAATTCTAAAGTACCTGGTTTATTTGCAATAAACTATTTTGATTTATTTCGAGTCGCTGACTGTACTTCTGGGGTCCTATTATGGCGGGTCAATGCCATATTAATTCCGCTGTGAATAAGAATTCGTATTGTATAAAACAGTATACAATAGGAATTGTTCGACCTCTTTTTCTCGACGGATTCATGATGGCAATTTAACGACACTTCACGTTCGTCAATAAAATCGCTACCAAGTTTGTCTTATTCCCCACTGTTGGCCAAGAGCCTTCTCTCCCTTTTCGACCCACGACTATTCTCTGCCATTGAGGGTCAGTCCTTCCACGACACAAGTTCGTCTCTTCATCTTCGTCTTGATTTTGATAAGGATAACAATTAACCATTTTTATTCCGGTGACAATAGACACGTATAGTGAATACAGGAACTACGTAATAGTCGAAGAAGTATCTAACAAAACAGATTAAACAAAAGTGAAACGGTAATGGTTGTCCCAGACGGTGGGTTGAAGGTTTTCGTGCCAGTGATAGGGTTGTCATATTACAAAATGAAAAAACAAAAACACGATTGTGGTTTATTGGTTGGCTGTTCTTCCGGAGACAATTTTTTGGGCGAAAGCCCCTAAATTGCAAATCTTAACGAAATCACTAGACATTTTTCGAGAATGTGATTACAAATATTTATAAATAGTATAGAATGAAGACGGACTATCCATATAGCCAGAATATCCATACCTTATATCTTTTCCAGGAAATCGGGTGATAGTAGGTCCGGATTTCCAGTAACACATCTTTATTTGGATATACAAGATTTGGCAGCCCTACCTAAATAATGGGTGCCACGAAGCCCTAATGACACAATTAGGGAGCCCTACGAATGTGCCGGGAATAGTAATAGTGGGAGAGGGTCAGTTCCCCCGGTTACCTGTAAATGCGAAGCGTTTTTGTTGGAAAAGGGATGAAACAAAAAATATGGTGGTTTTATTGCATACACTGACACTTATGTTTTGACCGTTTGTGTGACGGATGTCTGTCTGACTTTATAAACGAAATAATTGAAAAATAAACACGTAGATATAAAACTCATGTAAACAAATATTAAAATAAAATTTTAAAACCCGCGACATGATACGGCTAGTTTTAACCACCGACGGAAAAACAGGGGTGTTATAAGTTTGTGGCATCATAGCTCCTAAACGGATGGACCGATTTTGATTTAGTATATTTTTGATTGAAAAGTGACATTATTAAAAGTGTTCTTAGCATTGCTTAATGAAAATCGGTTCAGCCGTTCAAAAGATATGGACGTTTTACTGTTTTAATCGGGGCATTTGGTACGTACTTGTATTCCTCTGGTACTCTTCTGCAATTCTTATTCGGGGATTAAAATTGTGTTGTATATGTACATAACAACGCATATCATTGTCATACTGTAATTATTATAATATAAAATCTGTATTCACATGCATAAGAATCCATCAGGTTCTAATCAAATTCAATCCATCTTTATTGAATAGTATCAACAAGTATAAAATCTTCAGTACTAGTCCACCAGATCAGTCAACTACTTGACAAGGCCTATTCAAATCCCTAATAACAAATCGCAAACTTTATTTAAAAACCCTTAAATATCTTTTTTTTTTAAGTTGCCATCAATTTTTTAAGGTGTCTGAAGATGGATGGCGCCGCCCGTGTCGACTCACAAAGAGTTGGCGAAATGACCTTGACCTAGATGCGAACCAAGACGGCTTTAAAAAAAGTTGTTTCGCGCTTACCCACTATCTCACCTGATGGTAAGCGAAACCTAGAATACAACTATTCACTCTTGACTTAAAAAACTCTAGTTTGTAGCTATCGGGAAAGACAGACTCCGGCAGGAAATTCCACTCTTTAGCTGTTTATGGGAGAGATATCTACCACGTACCAACGGCGCATCACCGTGCGTCTGATAGTCATATAATGAAACGGGCTAGGTGGAATTAGATGATGCAATTCCTTCGCACACTCCCCGAAATGAAACCGATAAAAAAAACCGACAACTGGCAACTCGGCGACGAGTTCGAGTGAAGCTGGTTCGAGATGGCGCGGGAACAGAGTTCTCGCAGGATTTTGTGAGAAGCCTTGACTCAGAAATCATAGATGAATAGACTAAACCAAACAAAATTATAAATACTTACAGAAAGCCTTCCCCATCCACTAAGGAACAGATCTTCTCCAGCACCAGTATCCTTAGTAGGCAGCGCTATAGGCTGAACGAGGTCACTGAACTCGATGTCCGACTTGACCTTCAGGAGGCTGATGTCATTGGTGATGGAAGCGCTATTATAGTTCTCATGGCTGATGATTTGTTCGAGGAAGTAGCTGTCGCCGCCGAGGATACGGTTGGTTGTGCCCACTACCACCACGATCCCGTGTTTTGATTGCCTGTAATGGAAATAATAATTGGATTACCATCCGAATCCAGAAGTCCAATTCTCGAATCTAGTTCAAATTCAAGTCGCTGGCTCTTCCCCTCGACAATGAATATCAAACTTGCCAAAATGAAATAGAAAGGTGTACCCCATTGTTGCGAAGTTCATTACTGCGATGTACGTTACTTCGAAAGTTTACCATTACGACGTACGTTGTCGCGAACCTTCTTTACTGTGACGATTGCAGTTTCGATAGCACGCCATTGTGATTTAGGTCATCTAGGGGGATTGTTGATACTGGTGATAGTGGAAATATTATATTGTTGGACATGACTGACTAATAAATGAGCAAAAATTGTAAGCAAATTTAATTATAATTGAACCAAAAGATAATAATAATAAAATAAACATAAACAAAATTCATGTCCATCTAAGTCAACTTATTAATAAACCTTACTTTCAATAATTTTTATTTTTGTTGATTTTTAAACTGCAACCTATCTTGGAATGTTCATATTGCCGAAGTAAGCAGGATTGTGTTTTGCTCGTTGCAGTAGAGAACTTTCGCGACAGCGTACGTCGCAATGATAAACTTCAGCAGTAACGTATATCGCAGTAAAGAACTTTCGTGATAACGTACTTCACAATGGTAAACTTTCGCAGTAACGTACATCGCAGTAAAGAACTTTCATGATAACGTACTTCGCAATGGTAAACTTTCGCAGTAACGTACATCGCAGTAAAGAACTTTCGTGATAACGTACTTCGCAATGGTAAACTTTCGCAGTAACGTACATCGCAGTAAAGAACTTTCGTGATAACGTACTTCGCAATGGTAAAATTTCGCAGTAACGTACATCGCAGTAAAGAACTTTCGTGATAACGTACTTCGCAAAGATAAACTTTCGCAGTAACGTACATCGCGGTAATAAACTTCGCAACAATGGGGTACACCCGAAATAGAATGCAACTGAGGGGTTTGACAGATTTTGACTTTGAGATTAGAATGCCCAATTCCTAAAATGCGGATATTTTCAGATAGATAATCAATGTATAATATAAATATATATAATATACCGTCAAACTGGGTATGCAGGGGTGAATAGAAACAAAACTTTGAATGGCATTTTCCTGTCATTTAAAAATTGTTTGCAGCATTTTAGTAGTTACCTACTCCAATATATTAAATAATTAAAAAATAACGATGCTTTTTTTGAATCCAATAAAGTGGTATCACAGATAAAATCCTAATCAAGGTTTAGCTCCCATTCACACCTGCTTTCCTATTCACCCCGTGTAGTATTCATCTGCATCTTGCCAGACTTCACAGACTACAACTTAGTTGGGAAAATGAAACATATACGGATGATATGAGCCGTTTGTTAAATAGGGTAATCGATAACTATTTTGTACTAAAGGTTTTGAATTGTCCGAAGGATTGACAACGTGACATTTCGGTAGCGCTTGACATTTGAGCTCTTGGCATTCTTTTTTGTTGATAGAAAGAGACTTTGCCTAGAGCTTCGATCAATAATATACTAGATAAACAATCCCATACAAAACTTCTCTTTAAAACTGACGCCAATTGAGTTTAGGTAATTCTAAGAATTCTAGTTGAAATAAATATACATTAATGCGAATTCAATCTTAAGGCGCAGATATCCCTGAGTAGCTGATTTTTAAATGAGTATCACGTCTAAACGGCTAGTCGTAATTTATGGAAAAAATATGTTACATGAGACCATTTTTTTAATAATTTGATGTAAGAAAAGAGATTGAGATTTATACGTATAACATAGTGTAACTAATTTGTAAAAATATGTCTAAAACTAAGAAAAACACGAAAATCGCACGAAAACAGCTGGGCGTATTTTTAATGAAATCGACACGATCTCAAAGACAATTTAATTATCTACATTTTGATCTGAGGCTTTTTTTAAAGTCATAGAATTATTCTATGACTTTAAAAAAAGCAAAGGAAAACATAAAAACTATTAAATTTTGGGTCGCGGTAGTGTGAAAGGAAAGTTTTGTTTCCTCAAGGTCGTTGGCGACAGTCATCGTCTTAAATGCAATGTTTAAAATTGCATTCACAAAACTGTGTACAAAAATCAATAAAAAATTATGAGCTTGCTTCGCTGCTCAACATACATTAAAACAAATTTAGTCTTACACGCATATTTTAAACTCTAAATTACAAAGTTCCAGAACAGTCTATGTTTGATACAATAGTTGGCGAGTTATCGACGCAAACGTCAAACAATCGTTATATTTGGTAATTGATTCATATTAAGTATTTAATTCAGTTTTTACTTTATGAAAAACACTTAATGATATAACCTTACCGAAAACAAGATATTCCTTCCAACATCAAGGTGTTACGGTGATTATTTGCACAAGTTTTGAACGCACTATGCGGCATTTCTAACGTATTACTTATTGTTGGCTATGATTGGACCATACTAATTTGATATAAGACAATAACCGTATTTGTGGTCATACTTTTCGGCTCATTTTTGAAGAGCTGTCCGGGATCGAAGGATTAGAGCCTCAGAGGCTCTATGAATCATATGGGCAGTTATACCACAGATAATATAATACTACAACTTATGCTGAGAAGTTGGAAAAGTACTTAGCGTTTGGTAGTTATACCTACCTACTTATTGATCAAGCACGTACGTGCGTAGATACGTATACTCTTCACGTGATAGTTAACTGAATACTTGACTCAAAAGCATAAACAAATACTAAGTAATATTATCTATTAGTCACTACTGAAAACAAAGATAACATAATAAGAAAATTAACTACATAATAAAATAATTAAATAATATGAAAAAGCATTTTGTTACGCAAAATTACTTTATCTACACTTACAAGTCACAACGTAGTTCCAAATATGAATTCAAAAAATATTGTATTAACACGTACTTTTTTTCGTGGATAGGTAAAATTTAAAAAAGAAACCAATACAGTGCAACATTTCCCTTCGATTCTCAAACAACTACATCGTAAAATAACCTTTTATAATTTTAACACTTTTACTTTTTAATTTATTGGCGCGTATGGGACACAGGCCATTGATTTAATGTAGAAAAATAGTGTCATTGTCTATGGAAGCGCGCGCTGCGCAATCATGCGTGATGAAAATCTAAATTTCCCAGGATATAATTAGATATTAAACCCCAATTATATGACTGTACCATAACCTACTTTTGCATAACGCATAGAAATAGTAACACCTGACAGTGTCCCACGCATACGATTTGAAGTATCGAGGAATATGGCTGAACAAGTTTTCGGCCAGGGAGGACGATAATGGGAAAGCACAGACCGGTTCACATCACATCACATCATCAGTCTATTAATGTTCCCACTGCTGGGACACAGGCCTCCTCTCTGTGAGAGGGATCCGGTTGATGGGGCGATATTGGGAGACGGACAAATAAAAATAAAGAATTGAATTGAAACATCTTTGGGCTGAAATGATCAAAAATAACCAAAAGATATTGCGTTACGTAACAAAATTTTCAAACATTATGAAGTAATTTATTAGATACATTAAATAGTGTGAATGTGAGGAGGAGCTCGTGGCTAAATAATAACAGCCACACGGTTCGATCTTCAAGGTTAAGCAACGCTTGACGAGGTCGGTCCGTGGATGGGTGGCCATTTTCAACATACCGAGTTTCCTCCGTGCCTCGAAAAGCACGTTAAGCCGTTGGTCCCGGCTGTCATTTGAAGATCTTTGACAGTCGTTACGGGTAGTCAGAAGCTTGAGATCTGACACCAGTTTTGCCAAGGGGTATCGTGTTACCCAGTTACTGGGTTGTGGAGGTCAGATAGGCAGTCGCTCCACGTAAAATATTAGTGCTCAGCTGAATCCGGTAAGACTGGAAGCCGACCCCAATATCGTTGGGAAAAGGCTAGTCAGATTGGTTTAAATAGTGTGAATAGGAAGAGTATTTTGCTGTTTACAGCTACCAATTGCTAGTCAATAATGAAGGAAAAGAAAT
The DNA here is from genome assembly GCA_947562075.1 of Orthosia gracilis. Taxonomy (NCBI): domain Eukaryota; kingdom Metazoa; phylum Arthropoda; class Insecta; order Lepidoptera; family Noctuidae; genus Orthosia; species Orthosia gracilis. Next base: position 54,775,112 of record OX387268.1, read on the forward strand.
TAGGACTATAATTAGCAAAATGATCGTTTATTTTTCTCTGCTTAGGTTTTTATTAGAGCTAATTATTATTGAGAGATTACTATAAAAAAGGCAATAATATACTATCCTTTGCTTTCTATAATACGGGCGCATTCTTTTTACTGACAATTTCTTCTACTGTGTCTAGAGTTATGAAAATTTGCATACAAGTTCATTAAGTAACGGTAATGAGCACTAGGGAAGGGTTCTTTTTAATTCATCTAAAAAAAGAGTTGCTTCTAAGAGGGAGATGATAGGCATTATGTAAGTTCGTAATTTTTGTCTAAGTTTCGACAAATTCGTCCACTAACAAAATTGCTGACTTTCCAAAATCAAAAGAATGTTTCTAGGGACAATACACATAAATGTACCAATTAATTAGGTACTTTATATTGCCCGATATCCCTGTTACATACAATATTGAGTCGTATTTTACACGGAACACCTGACGCGCGACACCACGCGGTAATAATCGTTTATCAAGATATTATTGTGCTATGGAAACCCGCATGCGATGCCTTGTGTTATTTTTATTGGAAAGAGCCTTGACTTTAGCCATGGTCAAGGTGTTTCCTATTTTATGTTGTATAAAATTACTTATGTGGTACATAATAACTTACTATGGACTTGTCTTTTGGACATAAAATTAAAAATACTTAAATTTTACTCAGGAATGTTAAAATGTTCTAGTTAGATCAAATCAAATCAAATAATTTTTGTTTGCTCAAACATGAGTAACGCAACGCTTGGGGGAGGCCTGTGTCCAGCAGTGGACGTCTGTCGGCTGATTTGATGATGATGGTGATGAAACATGAGTACTTTACATACGTAACAAATTAACATCAAGGTATATAAACTTATAGAACGTCATGTTTGCCTTGGAAAATGGCATGCGAATATTAATCCTTACTAATATTATAAATATGAATGTAAGTTTGTTTGTTACGCGTTCACGCAAAAACTACTGAACCGATCATCATGAAACTTTGTACATATATTCTTGGAGGTATTAGAAATAACATAGGCAACTTCAAAAAAAAATGGCTTCACTGCGAGCGAAGCCGCGGGTAAAAGCTAGTAAAGAATACAACTCGAAATAATTATGTCATATTTTGTAATAATAATACGTAAATGCTTACCGTAGTCGGATGCTCTCTCTGTTTCAGGTGCTTGAGCTAGCTGTCAACGTTTCAGCCCAACGGCTATCGGATCAGGTGGGGGTCATCCAACGTAACCGTATGTTGGATGACGCCGTACTTGACAGACTGCGTAATGAATCACGGAGTAGCCGTGTCTCGCCTACCTTGCCACCGGCCGCGGTGCAACTGCAACCATGAAGTTTCACCGCGACCTGATCATGTTGGCGAGGATGACGACGAAGGGGCTATATCCGTGAGAACCCAGTGCAATGCTCGATTAAGGAGCGCTTTGGAGTGTGCATTCCGAGATTACGTTCCACATCGCCTGAGCTTAGACCTCGATTACCTCGTCTACCCATGCATAAGAAAAATAGAGCACTGGTGTGTGCTCTAGATTCGCAGCTGTCAAATAATTTTGATAGCAGCAAAGACCTTGCCGATACCCACTCGATCTTATACTGTGCGGCTGCAGCGGCATGTCGTGTAGCTAACGTCAAATTTCCCAAAACTGATAGAGCTTCACGTCCAGCTATTAGCTTGGCAGTGCAGGATTGAGCGTCGTATCGGTGAGTCTATAGCATTCATCGGCAAGGTTATCTGCTTCAGGGAGGGAAGCACATGCCCTAGAGCGCTACAGGATCAGGATGGAATTTGGTGTAGACAAATGTGCAGTCATGCATGTAAAAAAAAGAGATGTAGAGCAAGAAGCTTCACGGACGCTTCTATCGGGTCCTACATGGGCCCGATGTAGAATTTTTAGCGTCCGTGGCCTGGCTGCGATTTGTAGACCTTTTCGGGGCACTGAAGGTTTTCTCTTTGCAATTATGGACGAAGTTATGATGACGAACATCTGCCGGAAATACATTGTGAAGGACAGCACGGTTGACATCTGTCGGACATATCACTGGCCGGGGGAAACCAACCGTCACATTATCTACGGTTATTCTAGTCTAGCTATCGGAGACCATTTGCATAGACACAACCTTGTAGCCAGGATTATACATCAGCAAATTGCTCTTAAATACAATCTTTTGGAAGAATCGGAAGGGCCTATAAGTATGAGCCCGACCCAGTTCTCGAAAATGGCATTGTCACGTTGTGTTGGGATCGGTCTTTCATCACTGATAGTACTATAGTTGCCAATAAGCGTGACATAGTGGTGATAGACCGACTAAAGCGTCGGGCTATCATTGTTGGTATAGCGGTCCCCCATGACAAGAACCTCGTGAAGGTTGAGAGAGATAAGAAAAGTAAGTCTCTTAATCTGGCTCGCGAGGTTGTCGACATGACGGATGTGAATACAGCGATAATTGTGCCGATAGTCGTGACGGCCAATAGCATAATGGCCAAGAGCCTCGACGAAGATCTGAGGAGGCTCTTTTTGGGCAGCTGGATCAAGGGCTTGATCCAGAAAGCGGTACTCCTGGACACGGTGCGTATCGTTAGGAGGTGCCTCTCTCAGGAGCCCTTTAGATTAGAATAAAATTTAAATTGAAATTAGCAATAATAAAAGTAGTGTCCCATCGGTATCGACCGATGGGGTACTACTTTTTTTATATTTTTCTTTTTTGTATGTGTTTTATAAAAACATTAAAAAAAAATAACAAATAAAAAATAATAAAAAACATAATAAAAAGTTGACAAATTACTGGCAACCCTGACATTTTCAGCTCTTCCTTTATGGCAAGATACCTTTGTACAATATTGAATTAACTCGCTTTCCTCTTTGTACGTGAAAAATGGTCTGTTGTCCTCTTAAGTGATTAAAATTTAGATGAAAATAAGTTTTACTGTGTTTTTGTTAAGGACCGTTTCGAAGGATCGCTTAGCGCTGGAATTATTAACGCCGTTAGGCGCTGTTGCTAAACAATTGTGATATTGTCCGAGGAAATTGTTGGGAAGACTGGGTACGGTTGAAACAATGATAATGACTCGTAAATAGCTAGCTTTATCAATTGCGTTTTGAGTATTTTAGGCATTTTAAAAAACAATATGGCGGCATTGTTTCCGTGGTGCAAATTAGTATAACACAGTCAAAATAATTATGCACATCGACCCCTCTCCGCCGCGCGGCGCCCCGCGTTTGCCTCGTGCGCCAATAGCGAGAGTAGGACGTCAGAGTGACGTGTTAGTGCCAAGTGCACAGTTATTTTCACCGAGTAGTAGTCACATGCGAAATAATCCAAGCCTAGCCTTTTCTCAACTACATAATATACAAATATGTTGGAATCGGCTTTCAGTATAACTGGATGACGTGAATGTCATGTCGCAAATGTCCAACGGTTTCAAATTGTCCATTTCCCGAAATATCCAATTCCCAAAATGTCCAATCAACTTTTCTTCTTCTTCTTCTTAGTCGTTACGCTCTTGACAGAACGGAACAACGGAAGAACGGTCGTCAAGAACTATTGGTAGTATATGCGGCAGATGTAATGCGTCTCACAATGTCTCGCCACCTTTAACGATTAGAAGTCATCCGGGTACATTCATGCACGGGAGCGCCCACAACAGACTTGATCTGGTCGGTCCAACGCATGGGTGACCTACCACGCGATCTAGTGCCTTCCACTTTTCCTTGGACGACTAACCGATCTATGGACTGGCTGTCTCGCCTTGAAACGTGCCCGAAGAAAGAGAGCATTCGGGAGTGTACTATTGCGGACTGACGCTGGTTGATGCGGGTTACTTTTCTACAGATTTATTTTAGTTTTTGATTATATAGCTTTTTATCGCGGCTTCGCTCGCAGTAAAGCCATCTTTTTTTATAATAATTGTCCCATGTCACTTCTAATACCTCCAAGAATATATGTACAAAGTTTCATGATGATCGGTTCAGTAGTTTTTGCGTGAAAGCGTAACAAACAAACTTACATTCACATTTATAATATTAGTATAGATTTATTTATAGCTTATATTAAAATTTGTCTTGTATTTAAATCAATTTTTACTGTCGTAATTACATCTATTTTAAATGTTTTTTGTTCACTGGATGCCTGCCCTCTCTGGGGTTTGCTGTACTCAGCATTGAGTTAAGCTCACCACATGCACTTTATTATAACATGTATGTAATGTTGTTTTTTTTTGGTATAAAATATCGAATTAAGAATCTACAACTATTTGTCTCTGCATCAACCAAAGATTGACTGGTAGAAAATGCCTCTGGCATTAAGTCCGCCTCTGTACGTCTGTGTGATAATGTAGTATTAAATCAATAAGTTATTTATAAAAAAAAAAACATAGAATTTACCCTGCAGTACAATGAGCAGCTGTCAGCACCCATCTCTTATTCAAGATGGACCCCCCACAAAAGTGAGCATTCAGCAGATTCCTCAGCGAGGCCTGGTACGGCACCCTGCCTTCTGGAGCGGCTTCTCCTCCCACGATGCGATATCCTGGGTTGAACGCCGGGAGGGCCAGCTCATATGGTACATCTTCTTGTGATACCAGTGGGAATTGAATTCGTGCAGGCTGGAGAAAGGCTCCTGGAAAAGAGGCAGTTTATTTTAGAAATTCCTTTGACATACACGCACACACTGTTGCTGTGTTGTCTCACGGTTTTATCCCGTATGAGGTAGAAGCTACAGAATGCCACCATCAATCAATCACCGTCAATTGCTATTTTTGATTTTGCCCTAATGACCCGGAAAGCAGTGGTGGCCCAATGGTAACCGCCGCAACTTACAAGTTGTAGGTCGTGAGTTCGAACCCAGGCAGGCGCTTCACTTTGTGTAAATTATTTCATCACCACTGCTCTCAAAACGGTGAAGGAAAACATCGTGAGGAAACCTGCATGTCTTAGAACCAAAATTACGAAAATGACATCCACCAACCCGCACTGGGCATGCATGGTGGATTACGGCCCTTCCATCTCACAGAGATGAGGCCTGTACACACAACGGACCAAATGAGAGTCGAAGTGAGGAAAAGGGGGTTCATCTGTCCTATCCTATGCCCTAGTGTCCCTAGACAAATGACATTCAAAGGGAATATCAAAGGCTATCGATTTTTTTTTTTTGGGACAATCCCACCGCACTATTCCCAAACCACTGCAACTCCTGAAAGCCAGAATCAACAGTGGCGACCACCAGAAAAGCGCCGAGGCAATGAAGCTCGACGAAGTCCCGGAGAATGAATTTAACTGTCTTGGATCCCGCAACGAAATTAATCAGAAAAGAGTAATGGAGGAGTAGGAAAAATTCAAATTTCGCCTTCCCTCCATATCAAGCAGGAGACAGAACAAACAATATCAATAGGCACAAAGGGTCGTTTACAACTGGGATAAGCCCAGTTGCCTAGCACCACGGATAAAAAATTAGCATTAATATTAATGGGCCCTAACATTGTGAGCTGTTATATTTGATTCCAATAATAGGTATGGCAAAAACGCTTGAACGCACGGAAATTTGTTCTAGTTTCCACAAGGTCGCTATCGAAATGTCATCGAAATGGCTTTTTAGTCTCGCACGGGGTTTTGTGTTTTACTATTGTTGAATATTTTGTTTTTTTTTATTTCTCGTGTCTCCTGTGCGGTTCACAAATAAGGCTTTAGGCTTTTATAGAGCCATAGACGCTCTAGACAAAAATGTCAATCGCCGTCAACGAAGGTGATGGTTGATATGTAAGGGCCCCGTAATCAGTACGTGACATTTCTATAGCGTTTGGCATTTTCATACAATTTTGATTTTTTTTTTCGCTATCACCCTATCACTTTCGATGATAGAATGTCACACTAGGCTTTAGAACGCCTTCGTAGTTTAATGTTAGTTTTGGAATTCGGTACCTATCTGATGACTTTTTTCAAAACAAATATTTATTTAGGGCCGATTTCACAAAGGAAAGGGCGTTCTGATTGGTTGAGACTGCTGAGAAATTACAAATCAGAACGCTGTATTTGCATAAACTGAGTTTAGTTGAACTAATCGCGATTGGGCTTTTTTATTCCTTGGTGAAATCGACCCTTAGTAGTCTTCCTTTTGTCACCAGCAATCATGATAATTGAGTTATTTATAATGACGTGGCCATTTTGGCCAAACAGAAAATCTCATTAATATTGTTGGCAATCAAATGGAAAGGAGGCTGACAAAAAAGCGGAGGGACAAAGATGGGATGTCACACAATGGGAACAATGATTTTTCTCATCATATTATTATTAAGTGTTGTAAATCATTTTACCATTTCTTGATGGAGTAGAAATGCCATTCAGCTCTATTCTTTAACTGTCCTCGGAATTTGCAGCATAACTTTTAATAATCTATTTTCTTCCACGAGTCCCTTTTGTATACGACATGTTATTAAAGTTGAAAAGTTAGCCTTCTCGTCATTTTCAGTCAGAGAATCTCACGAGTGCATCCGGCACGTTTATTTAAAAAGCCTTTTTAATCCACAGTAGCGCGAATTATTCATATCCGGAAATAAAAGTCGGGTTTCCTAGAAAATCTGCTTCATTTTTAATTAGGTTTTGTGAGATTTTCTTTGGCTTTGGTTTAGCGGCATTATTATTATACATCATACACGGGTTTTTAATAAACGGATAAGAGAATGAATAAGTTTTGTTTGGACTGGTGAATGAAGTTTGGATGCATTTAGCAGATTGATAGATACAGGAGAAGGATTATCTTGGAGTGACATGTTTTCTCATACACTATGACACTGACACTTAAATTACTGCCCAAATAAAGTAGCTATGTTAATGCACGACCTAAAGTTGAATATAATTAAAACGTGCTTATTTAGGCCTTCCTTTTTACTGTTAGTTAAAATTAGCATTACGACAAAGATCGGTAATCCCACCGCACTATTCCCAAACCACTGCAACTCCTGAAAGCCAGAATCAACAGTGGCGACCATCAGAAAAGCGCCGAGGCAATGAAGCTCGACGAAGTCCCGGCGAATGAATTTAATTATCTTGGATCCCGCAACGAAATTAATCAGAAAAGAATAACGGAGGAGTAGAAAAAAAAAACATAGTTTTCAGTTCTCTTCGTTTCAAGCAGGAGACAGAACAAATTAGGCCAATAGACACAAAGGGTCGTTTACAACCCGGAAAAACCCAGTTGCCTAGCACCATGGACAAACATTATCAATAATATTAATGGGTCCCAACATTGTGGGCTTATTTGATTCCGATAATAAGTATGCCAACGTTTGAACGCACGCAAATTTGATCTAGTTTCCACAAGGTCCGTATAGTAAATGACTCTAGTAGCGGCCTGCTAGCAGATGCATTATTCTTATAAAGTTGCGTTTATTCTGCCAAAGAATACACTCCCATAAGATATGATGTGCAGATTGAACATATTCGCAATCAGATGTTAAACATTGACATAAAAGGCGAGGCAACAATCTTGAAGCTCGTGGCGACGGGATCGTTAACTGTACCTTACTTAAGGACCTACATGCGCTTTAGTACCGTAGGTAAAACGGTAACTTTCTAAAGCATACTCCTTAGTAAAGGCTAACCTAGCCGTTAAAAAAAAAAAATATTAAAAGGTTTGAAAAAAAAAATATTATTTCATGTACATTATTTTTTAAACAGGGTTTTTTCGTATAACAAATAGTTTTGCTTTAATAAAATAATTAGTAACACCACATTTTTCGTATGTTGGGATACTCCTCCAAAACGACTTGGATGTTTAAAAATATTTTTACACAGAAAAATTGATGGCTGGAATTTCTTCAAAACTGACATAGCATTATGTAAATCAAATAATATTACGATAACAAAACTGTTCCAAAGAAGGTTCAATATTGATATTTTGATATTTTCCGCATCGAGCGGGCGCACGGCCAGTACTGCGTTTACATTGGGGCGTATATATCGCCTTAACTTGCCAACCAAGACAATTACATGATAATGCGAAAGAAAAGTGGCCCATTCTCCTGCTTAGAGGCTCAGAAGTCCAGGACAATGTGGTATTGGATCTGCGATAATGATTTTCAAGCAATCCCAAATATTTATTTATTTATCTATTCATTTATTTATTTATTTAATACTTCATGCACAAAAACGTACAGAGGCGGACTTAATGCCTAAGGCATTTTCTACCAGTCAACCTTTCGTACAAATGTTTCAAATGTTACATGTCAAAAGTTACAAATTTTTCGGATTGACTATTTATCAATTGTGCTTATGGCAATTATTATTAATTGTAGCTTATGACAATTGTTATTAATTGTAGCTTATGACAATCCTATTCATTTCGGATTTTGACTATAGTTATAGCTGATAAAATGTCTCTTTGGCTTAGGTTAGGTCGTTTAATAAGAAGTCGTTTCAGTTAGATCGTTTTTACCATACTGTTCAAATCTCACCAATATTCACAAACATATGGGTGAGATTTGATTTGTTGTTTGGAGAATCATCGCAACTGCCAGTAACTAACTCCATCGCCTACTAACTATAATAATTTGCCTAGCCTTTTCCTTGTTGGGGTCGGCTTCCAAACTAACCGGATGCTTCTGAGTACCAGTGTTTTACATGAAGCGACTGCCTATCTGACCTCCACAACCCAATAACTGGGTAACACGATACCTCTTGGCAAGACTGGTGTCAGATCTCACGCTTCTGACTACCCGTAACGACTGTCAAAGATCTTCAAATGACAGCCGGGACCAATGGCTTAACGTTCTTTCCAAGGCACGTAAGAAACTTGCCATGTAAAAATGGTCACCCATCCATGGAACGACCTCGGCAAGTGTTGCTTAACCTTAAAGATCGACCCGTGCAGCTGTTCGAATTTTTGGTTCTAGGACATGCTGGTTTCCTCACGATGTTTTCCTTCACCGTTTTGAGAGCAGTGGTGATGAAATAATTTACACAAAGTAAAGCGCATGACTGGATTCGAACCCACAACCTATATATAATGAACATTATACTTGTAAGTCGCGGCCGTTACCACTGGGCCACCGCTGCTCCCACTATTGTATCGTCTACTAACTAAAATGTAAAATACAAATGTTTAAAAATTGCTTACCATAAGCCTCCAAAAACAAACAAAAAAATACGACTGTATACATTTTTTTCAAATATAACAATAGACGTCCAATTATAGTTAATACCACCGCTCGTATGCTCTATAAATACTTAACTCCATCCTTATATAAAACGAACTTGGATGATAAGCCGAGCACTTCAAAGAGAATGCACTTGAAAACAATTAACGGGTGTAAGGAACTTTGTTTTGGCGACACTTTAATTGTTAGCTGAAACACTTTGAAATAAAGCTATTTTTGTCTGTTTTATTTGATTTTTAGGGAGTAGTGACACGTGTTAAGAAAAAATGCATGAAATTATTTGTTAATTGACGAGGTAAAAAAACTGTTTAGTATAAATAAAGTAGGTACTAGTCAAGGGGGTTCGCAGGCGGGGGGGAGGTTATTTTGGGTCCGTTTCTTAAAAATTATATACCTGCCACGGTCCGTAACGCCAACTACCCTCCCGCCCGGGCTAATGTTTCAAATATTAATGTGAAAAATGTTTTGCCTTGAACGATCCGTCCGAAGTTTGGACTATAGTTGGTGCAAGCTATTATCATTAAACAACAACAAAATAAAATACAGTATGCCAGAACGGAATAGAGAGAAACGTAATGGGCGTAAGAAGGAGAGACAGAGAACAGTTAGAAAAGTTAAAAGGAAATACAAAATTTAAAGACGTTCATGTTGCATGGAAAATATTTAAATGGCGTTGGACCGGACACATAAAGAAAAGTGGACAAACATAATTACAGAATGGTACCTGAGAGGAAATAAAAGAAGTAGGGGAAGACAGCTAAAGCGATGGTAAGACGATCTCAAAAAAGTAGCAGGTCCAGAATGGATACGGGTTGCGAGGGACAGAGTCAAGTGGAGAGCCATGGAGGAGGCCTTTGTCGAAAGACAAGCTGGGACGAGCAGAAAGAAATGGTAGGAATACAAGAACACGTGTCCAAGAAAATCGTGACTGAAAGAAAAACGGAGACCTTTGCCCATTAGTCAATCAGTAGATAACACTTAAAATAACACTTACTAGCTCCAAGTACGAAGTACTTCAAAGTATTTATTTAAAACTAGCTGTGCCCTCGGCTTCGCCCCCGTCAAATGCCTACGCTACCTACCTTTTTTTCAAATCTTCATTGGATGTGCTCGGCCCGGGGGTGAGGCGGAGGGGTCTGTCAGACTCGTACTCACTAAAAACCATCCCGGTGTTCCATCTCACACTTACGCTGGAGGTCGCGGAAACAACGATACTTCCGCAACGATACTTGCGGGCCTCAATCTCGGGTTCGGTAGGGAGTGAGGTGTTAGACTCCCCCGCGACGTCAAAGCCCCTCTTAGACGTCGCGGGGGAGTCTTCACACGCATGTGGAACACTACGCGCCACCACCTCGGGTCCTGACGAGTGGAGGGTGACGGAGGTCCCCGAGTCCGTCGCCCCTGGACCCATTTAGGGGAGCTGGAAGAAAGATACCACCGCGTCCCAGGACTCCTCGCTGCCGATCATAGACTCGACTACGGTTGGCAGCGACAGGTCACTGCCTACTCCTGAGATGAGGGCACTACCTACATCGCCCTACCTACATACCGAGTTTTGTTTATTTATTTTTTCTTAATTTTTCTTTCCATAAGAACCATCTACAAAGTATGAGAAAACTTAAAAAAGAAGATGATTGAAATCGGTAAAGTCATTCTCAACTTATGGTCACACCAACTTATGATGTGACAAAGGCAAATAGGGATTCTACAAGCAAAGTTCAAATAGTCGGTAATTTTTCTGAAATTTTATATTTTCTGCGCAATTTTCTAAATTTTTCTTTCCATAAGAATCTTCTACAAAGAGTAAGTGAACTTAAAAAAAATCAATGAAATCGGTAAAGCCGTTCTCAAGTTATGGCGTGACCAAGGGAAATAGGGATTCATATTTGTATATATAGATTGAGATATCATATTTCTGCGCAGTTTGGAAAACCAATAAAACAACAGTGACACAAGATAGCCAGCGATGCTATCTTGTTGTTCAAGGGTATTCCCGTATTCCAGGTTAATTTGTTTAGAAAATGTCAAATCATCGTTATGAGTACTTACATGGTACACCTACTTCTCTTAGTGATAGAGAAAACTAAGTGCCTATGCGAGTTAAAGGTAACTTCATTATAAAACGTTTGTTGTCTGTTTGAGCATAATGCTTTGTAAAGAAGAATGTTTTTTTTTATTCATTTCCCCCCTTATTTATAAAGATCTTGATGGTGTTTAGCAATTTTAAATTTTATATAGAAATTAAACATCTGCCCTACTGCCGAAGGATGGTAATGTGTTTATCAGTCTATATATGAATGCAAGTTTGTTCCTATGTGACGTCCTAGAGACCAAACGCGTTGGCTGATTTTGATGATTCATACTTCAATCCATGATTCATAAATTCAACATTGCGAGTGTCACTGGCTACATTAAAATTTGAAAATAGAAAAATGGCGGCTTTGGGCGCCATATTGTGAGGGCCCAATTTTTATTTCTTTGAATCCCATCGTGTGGGATATCAAAATAAAGGGTTTTAAGAGGTGATTTCAAAAATATTTAACACTTGTATGTTTAAATGTAACTACTTTAAAAAAAATACTAAAAAGATAAAAAAAAAACTAAAAATCCAAAATCCCGAATGCTTAAGAAGCGAACTAAAAAGACTAAAACAAGAAAAACATCATGCTGTGCACTCGGAGGATACATATTCGCGAGCTGGTTGACCAAAACCAGATGTACCCTACATAGATGTACCCTCCGACTGCACAGTAAGATATTTTTCTCGTTTACGTCATTTAAGTTCGCTTCTTAAGCAGTCGGGTATTTTGATTTCTTGGATTAACTTTTTTTTTATAATTATGCCTTTTGTGTTTTACATATTTAATCCTTTTGCCAAACATTGCGGGACAGAAGAATTCTAGCTGGTTGTTAATCCCTATTTCGACTGAATGACCCAATTACCAACAGAGATTTAAAAAAGTCTAGATTAAACTTATTGAATTTCAGACAGGTCTGGCCTTGGAATTTGAACATTGTTGTTTTTTTAGGGTTCCGTACCCAGAGGGCAAAAACGGGACCCTATTACTAAAACTCCACGGTCCGTCCGTCTGTCTGTCACCAGGCTGAATGTCATGAACCGTGATAGCTAGACGGTAGAAATTTTCACAGATGATGTATTTCTGTTGCCGCTATAACTAAAAATAGAATAAAATGAATATTTAAGTGGGGCTCCCAAACAACAAACGTAATTTTTTTTGCCGTTTTTTGCGATAATGGTACGGAACCCTTCGTGCACGAGGCCGATTCGCACTTGGCCGATTTTTATGGTAAATCGAGGTCTTCTAATCAGTCGGAGCATTCTTTAGATCCCTTTCCACATACATAGATAATGAAAAGATACTGTTAATTACTACGTACTTCAGGAAAAAAAAAACGAATGCCGAGGTAACAGATATTCATTTCAATACCACGTTATCCGGAGTAGCGATCTTGACATAAATAACTTTAGATAATTGTTCACACTTACACGACAGGAGCTCGTGGTTTGTAAATATCAGTCACACGGGTCGACCTTTAAAGGTAAGCAACGCTAGACGAGGTTGGTCGGTGGATGGGTGAATATCCAATCCACACCCAGACTCCTCCGTGCCTCGTAAACCGCGTTAACCGCTAGTTTAGGCTGCCACTTCTACTTCCTTGTCAGTCGTTAGGGGTAGAGAAGCCATAAAATCTGGCACCATTCTTGCCAAGGGGTATCCTGTTGCCCAGTCACTGGGCTGTGGAGGTTAGTTAAGCAGTCGCTCCATATATTAAATTAAAGGCCAACGTTTACAGCAGTTTATTTTATTTACTTAACGGTTCCCCGACGCGAGTACGAGGCTTATTTTTAGCTTTAGAGGTTTTTATGTCGGGGTTTTTTTAATTCTTTCTTTAAAAGAATGAAATAAAAATATTTCATTCTTTTAAAACTATATTATAATATAAATTCGTAATTATGAAATGATACGAGTATCCTGCGAAAAATCCCTGATTCAATGAGTAAAATACGAATTACTTTTGAATGATTGAACTGATTTCAATCAAACATACCTAAAAACCCTCTCGACAAAGTCATCTTTCAAACAAAAAAAACTTAATCCAAATCGGTTCATCCGTTTAGGAGTTATGATGCATCAGATAGACACACAGATACACAGACAGGCAGACACACAGATACACAGACACACAGATAAACAGACACACAGATACACAGACACACAGATACACAGACACACAGATACACAGACACAGAGATGCACAGCAACACATATCAAACTTATAACACCAAACACTGGTAATCGTTCCCAAAATACTTGAGAATAAGCTATGCAGAGGGATTTCTAACTAAGATAGCTACCAAAAGTTACCTATCATAAATCACCAAGGTCTATAATCATGTTTTAACTCCTAACAATTTAACTTCAAATGACATAATCCACAATAATCGAGTTTGAACAACATATTCGCAGGGGACACAAAATGGTCGCGTTTATAAGCTTAAATAAAAATAAATAAGCTAATACAATTTAGAAAACAGTCTAGACCACCCTCCATCGTAGAACAACCGCTTGGGAGACGGTTTATGTCAAAAAGTTCTTTTTAACTAACAAAGTCTTAACAAGGAAACTTTTTTGACAATTAGTTTGGTGAATTTAATACGTCAGCACTGAATAGCTCTTTTTGTGAAATATCTTGTGAAAATGAAGTTATGCTGTAAATATGTCTTTATAAAAGAAGACTTTATTAAAGATTTGTCATTTTTAAACTCCGACGGTAAAAGGGGAGTGTTATTAGTTTGACGTGTGTATCTATATATTTGTGTATCTGTCTGTGGCATCATATTTCCAAAACGGCTGAACCTATTATGATTTCGTTTCTTTTGTTTGATAAGTAAATATATCGAGAGTGTTCTTAGCTATGTTTGATGAAAATCGGTTCAGTCATTCAAAAGTTGGGAGTTTTTCTGTTTGGTTCGGGGTGTTTCCGCAAGAGATCATGTCATAATTACGTGTTCAGTAGATTGTCAATCAAAGCGTGTCTACTGCTAGATAAATTGTGTAGTGTGTAATAAAAATATGTCGGAGGTTTTTTAATTTTACTTTATAAGGCAAATTTAGTTAAATTACATTACATGGTACTATCTCTATTTTTTTATTACAAGCTTGTATTTAACTGGCAATGTTTGTATGTGTGTATCTACGTATGTTCGGGACAAATCTTGCAAATGAATTTTAAAGCAGTTATCCTCCACCGATTAAGATGAAATTTTGCATACACGTTTAGTTTGGATGACAATGAATGGTAAGCTAAGTGACGTCATTCTAAATCCAATATGGTGGACGGGCCAAGACGACGGACCAGTTATTTTTTGTGCACTATCATAATATTGGTATCAAATGAAAGGGTTTGCTGAGAAAAATACGAAAAAAGCTTGTTGTAAAACCAAAACTTTTTTTGTAACAAGCTTTATTCGTATTTTTTTGAAAATAATCTTTTACGAATAAAAAATTTTTGTTTTTACGTATAATGTATTTATAGAGATGTTTTAGTAAGAACCCTCTTTAATGGTAAGTAGATTACAATTTAGATTAAAACTTCTGTTTAGTGTGTGAGCATAATGCTTTGTTAAAGAGATTCATAATCATATATTTATAGTCATGGTTACTGTCAGGCTGTATCATTCCACATCCTGGGCAAAGGTCACCTTGAACAAGTGTAGTAAGTTTGAACGTTAACAATACGTTTAGAAAGACGAACTACAGTTTTCGTTTTAAGGATCATGTTATCTTTTACATTAGACAAGAATCTTATGTGGGTATTTCGGCGGGGATGGCAATTAAAATAAAAGTGCTTAGAAAGGGATAAATCACACAGGTGTGTATTCTTTTATCAAATACAGTATAGTTACACAAAACACAGTTAATAGAAAAAAGTTAATAAACAAACACAGTATAAATAACGTGGGTTATAGAATATCAGCACTTACACTAATATTTATTGATTATCTCGTACACAAAATTAGACTGCTTCTGATGGCGTGAAACAAGCTATTTATGTACGTAAAAAACTTTTTATAAAAAAATACCACCAACTTCCAAATAAAAACACCACAAAGTGAAAAATAACTTCATATCTTTAGTCGGCGTTTTTGTTTCTTCGTTTTTGACACCGACTTCCGGAAATTGAAGTTATTTTTCACTTTGTAGTGGTTTTATTTGGAAACGGTTGTAATTTTTTATAAAAAAGTTTTTTAGTTTTCACTTTTTAGTTGTGGTACATAATGGAACAGTTCTATAAAGGCTAAGTACCTATAATGCCCAAAGTGATGCGAGAATAGCTTAACCCAATACTTAACATGAAACTTAATCGGTTCACCTATACTTCATAAAAGATAGCTTGATCTCTGCGACAGCTGTCAGTATCAATACAGTAACAATAGCTTTTGACAGGCTAACAATAACTTATACGTCAGTTTGAAATATGTCGCAGAGATCAAGCTATCTTTTATAAAGTATAGTAAAAAGTGCCGAGGCTACAAAAACAAAAAGAAAAAAATACAGTCGAATAGATAACCTCTTCCTTTGTGGGAAGTCGGTTACAAAACAATACAGTCGAATTGATAACCTCCTCATTTTTGGGCAGTCGGTAAAAAAGGCTGGAAATGACAGTAGGCCACTAATATTAAATATAAAAATCGCAAAAATCATGTAGATAAATTAATGTTAGATAAATTCTCGTATCTTCTTTTTTGAGAGGAGGCCTTTGTACTACAGTGTTACAGTAACAAACTTGTATATTTATTTAGATGTACTTTATTGTAGGTACACCAGATTAAAACATAAAAAATAAACATATACCTAAAATACATACAACTGGCGGCCTAATTGCATACCGCGATCTCTATCAGGCAACCTGGAATGGGCAGTGATAGCTTGGACATGAAATGGGGTTGACTTTGGTGTAAAAAATACCATCACAAATATCTCCTTTAAATATAAGTACAATAATGAATACATACATATTTTATATAATAGATACATTAGTAAATACATCCTTACTAATATTATAAATGTGAATGTAAGTTTGTTTGTTACGCTTTCACGCAAAAACTCTGAACCGATCATCATGAAACTTTGTACATAAATTCTTGGAGGTATAAGAAGTAACATAGGATACCACTTATTAAAAAAAAAAATAGTTGCTTCACTGCGAGCGAAGCCGCGGGTAAATGCTAAAACTCAATATATGTATAAGCAAAAAAAGTAAATGTTAAGTAACGAAAATCACAGTGACGGGTCATGTTTTTTTACGAGTCTTTTAAATACCAATGAATAATTACCTTTTATTTAAGTATAATTGTTATTTAATATTGATTTTACGTTAATATATCAATTAATAAATTTTTAATCGGCTTACCAAAAAGGAGGAGGTTATATGTTCGACTTTATGTATGTTGATATGAATGATATTCTAGTAAACAGATACGTTACACACTCACAAAACAACAGGAAAAAGTGTTCCGCACAGCAGCCGCAGCACACATACACACTTTTCATTCATCTGACATTTCACTACAAGTCGAAAGGGATGGCTTGATAATACCAACAAGAAAAAAAGAGACGGCTAGTGTTTGTCACTTGCGTGTGAATGTAAACAAACATTATTCTGACCATAAATGTTTTTTTCTTTTTCTAACCTCCAAATAACAGAATATTAGGAAAAAAAATAGTAAATTGAGGTGTATTGCGTACTTACATATGCTATGAGATCCCTTCTGTTTTATTTACTGTGGTATCATAATTGGTACACTTTCTAAATACACACGATGGCATTTTTTAAATTTTGTTTTTGTTTCATCAAAGCGTATCGCTCTTCGCCGTGCTGTCACGCACGGCGAAGAGCGATAGACTAGAGACAATCCGTCCCAATTGGGACGTATTCGAGTCTACGCAAAGCGCGCCCTCATAACATACCTATTTACTAGAATATCATTGGTTTGTTTTTTATTTTTTTTTGTCACCGATGTCTCCGTCAATTGTGGACCAATTTCGAAAATTATTTTCTTCTTCCATTATGCAAAAAAATGGTACCTACCAAAGACACTGATTTCCAAAAATACAGTTATTTTTCACTTTGTAGTTTTATTATTTGGAAGTTTTCGGTTGCTAGCACAAAATAGAAAGTATACAGAAGGGCCATCTCCCGCCGTTTCGAAAATTGACAGCAAAACTTGACAGATTCACTAAGGATGCTACTATATTGATTCTGAATTAAAAAAAAAGAGTAGGTTGTATAAATTACAAACATATATACATCAATTCGTCTAAATATACATCATTATCATGCTTAAATGCCTTAGAAGGTAGACAGAGCATCAAATATCCATTAAATATCACGACGCCACATACGGCGAAGATCGAAGTTAACAAGACGTAAAACAAGTGTAATAATGATCCCAATAAAAACATTCAAATGTGAAAAGCACGGAGCTCGACGAAAGTATAAACGTGAAAAATAAAGTTAGTAAACTAAAAAACCCGACTGCTTAAGAAGCGAACTACAAAGATGAACATTAACAAGAAGAAAATTATGCTGTGCAGTCGGGGGAAAAATATTTGTTAGCTGGATGACGTAAACCATAGGTAACCCAGCCAATGCAAGGTTGCATTTGCTGGTTACGTCACGGTACTTTATGTATAAATGACGTGACTAACGCCCGCATAAACTAGTCGTGACAGCAGCGACTGAGCTAGGTCCAATATTCCCTGTAAAATTTGAGTGTCAATGTGTGCGTGCTAAATGACGCTTTGTTCGAAGTCTTCGGCGCGCCCGCCGCTAACGTACTTTGTGTTGCTAGTCCCAAGTAGGCTTATTTATTTGAGATAGGTATAGTACCTAATAGCTAAATTATTTATAGTTCTGATACAACTCGACCAAACCCTTCTACCTACTCGCGGTTTCTATTCCCTCATGGGACTCAAGAGCTAGCGGCAAATAAAAGCGAAAACCAATCAAACAAATAACCAACCGCGTAAAAAACGCAAAACTTAAAGCTTTTTTGGGTTCCGTAGCCAAATGGCAACAAACAGAACCCTTATGGATTCGTCATGTCAGTCTGTCTGTCTGTCCTTCCGTATGTCACAGCCACTTTTTCCCGAAACTATAAGAATTATGCTGTTGAAACTTGATAAGTAGATGTATTCTGTGAACCGCACTAAGATTTTCACACAAAAATAGAAAAAAAACAATAAATTTTGGGGGTTCCCCATACTTAGAACTGAAACTCAAATTATTTTTTTCATCAAGCCCTGACCTGCGGGGATGGATACGTCTTTAAAAATGGTATTGAGGTTTCTAATATATTTTTTTTCTAAACTGAATAGTTTGCGCGAGACACTTCTAAAGTGGTAAAATGTGTGTCCTCCCCCCTGTAACTTCTAAAATAAGAGAAAAAAATATATATTATGTATTACCATGTAAACTTCCACCGAAATTGGTTTGAACGAGATCTAGTAAGTAGTTTTTTTTAATGGTAAATCGCAATTTACCAAGTACGGAACCCTTCGTGCACGAGTCCGACTCGCACTTAACCAGTTTTTTTGATTCGATACCTCAAAATCTTATGTAGTTTAATAAGTTAAGATAAGTACCGCAGACGTTAAAAGGCTTCCAACAAGCTGGGCGATTACTTGGGAAAGGTCGTGGGCATCCGCTGAATGCGAGATGCATAATATTGGTAGATGCGGCGATGATTTGGGAGGGCTACGTCCAGCAGTGGACAGCTATCAGCTGAAATGATGATGTATATGATTGTAAGATTTTCTGGTACTAGATTTTTGTTTAAGAGACTAACACTTAAGATAGTGGTGGAAATCAATGTTTTACAGTTTTTTATTTAAGAACTAGCTGTCCCACGCGGCTTCGCTCCCGTCAAATGGCTTCCTACCTACCCATTTACCCTACCTGCCCTACCGTACCTACACAACATACATGATTGTTGCGTAAATTTAACCGCTTACGCAGCGCACGCAACGGAAGCTTTCAAAAAGGAATAATTTCGCCCGTTTTTGCAACATTTTTCATTTATGTTCCGCTCTTATTGGTCGTAGCGTGATGTTATGTAGCCTATAACCTTCCTCGATAAAAAGACTATCCAACACAAAAAGAATTTTTCAATTCTAATAACTAGTTCCTGAGATTAGCGCGTTCAAACAAACAAACTCTTCAGCTTTAAATATATTAGATAATAAAAAAAACTATCTGGTTATCACCCTATTTCTTCTTCTTCCTGCCCATATCCCAGGTTATTTGTGGTCGGCGCAACACGTTTTCTTCTTCCATACCGTCCTGTCCCCCGTCACGCTATCACTGACTCCCTTTTCTTCATATCAATCTTCACACAGTCCATCCATCTTTTCTTTGGCCTTCCTCTCCCTCTTCATCCTTCCACATTCATAACTCTTTTAGTAACATGCGCTTCATCCCTCCTCATCACATGACCCTACCACGACAAACGGTTTCACCCTCTCTGCCGTGAGGCCTTCGCAAAAGTTACCGATCATTCACCTTGAATTTAATATAGATTATATTCACTTGAATCATCGACACGAAACGACTGAGTATTTTGATTGCAATTTTCCAATTTGCAATACTATCAGTGAGCTGATAGGTACTGATAAGGTGCTTGAGATAATTTTAATGAAACAGGCCTTCACTCAGCCGGGGTTTAATGGCCACTCGTCACCCTGTAGTATCGGTTGTACACAATTTATATTTTGAAAAGTAAAACACTACAAAGTAAACTCAACTATTCGAGATATCTTATACTCAAAACACACTTATCATTGAGAAGTTCCAGTGGTCGTGTTGATGAAGATACCAAAATCAATATATTATGTATGGCTATAAAACTTGAGGAGTGCCCACGATGACCATGGTATCCTATCGACAGATTCCGAGTTTAAGACATTGGGACCACCTCGAGAGTTAATCGGTGAACGTACAAAAAAAATACATACAGTTGCACAATGCACAAACTCCTCGTTTTGAAATTGGATAATAATAAAGAAGAAAATAAACGCCTTCACTTTCCATCTGGCGAAATCGAGGACCAGAGACTAGGAAGCGCGCAGGAACTATACGTTACAGCACAGAAACGTCACTGTCAAGTATTGATAGCACGGCATAGATATGCCATCTAATGGTGGAAATTAAAAACTTTTAGTTTCTAATTTCCACCATTAGATGGCATATCTACGCCGTGCACGTTCCCTTTTCTTGATGATCCATGAGTCTCAGTTTTTAACTAAATACCTAGCGCATTTAAAATGATTGAAATGAGAAGGAACTTGTGGCTAAGATCGATCTTCAACAGTTTGCTTGAGGGTGGTCTGTGTGAACATCCATTAATAATACTGAGACAACTCCGAGTTCCAGAAAATACTTTATGCAGCTTTAAGGTTCCCCTAGTCGACGGCATGAACTATTTTGTGCGCGAGGTTAAAATGCATGCTATCTCATCCGGCAACACATGGGAAAGAGATAGACGCTGTGATGAGCAGTAAGAAGCTAGTTCGCGCACGAATTAGCACTTTTGTAAATTTGTATCGAAATGAATAATGATTTAGGACGAAAACGAGCGCGCGAGATGTTATAAACAGACCTTTGGGAGTCTAGATATCATGAAAAAACGACTGAATGTATATTTTCAAATTAAAGTTATTTGCGTTGTTGAATTACTAATCTATCCCTGTATGGAGGCCGTTTTGCAATTTTCCTTTTTCTTATGGTATTTATTTCCGCCCAAACATGCGTTAAAATTAGTGTTGAATTATGGAACTTTCGACGCTCATAACTTTCGAATGTTAATTTTTTTAATTTAATTTTGTCAAACAGTGGAGTTATCGCCAGACTACGTTTGTATGGACTATGGAAGAATGATCGACTAGTGCAGGGATGGCGAACCTACGGCACGCGTGCTAGAGGTGGCACACGACAACATTTTTCGGGCACGCCATTAATTTAGCATCTAGATAATTTGAAATTACCGGATAGTAATCGACTTCTACTTTTATATCGACAAAACATAAATCTGTTAATACTATTGTTGCTGTACGATTATCGGGTTGCTAATAAAGAGATAATAAGAAGCATTGTTTTTATTTTCCAATATTACCAATTCAAGATTCTTTGGCGGCACGGTATTTTCACATTTATAAAATATATAATTTAATGGCCCTGGACTAGTGTAACCTTAAATGGCGGTGCGGCGGACTTTTTAGATTTTTGCCAGTCGTAACAAAGCAAGTCGTCACCCAGTGGCAGTTGTGGGGGTAAGATAGGCATTCGCTCCATGTGAATTACTGGGATTCTACTGCATCCGGTTGGATTGGAAGCCGATCCCGTATAGGTGTAGAGTAGGTAGATTGATGTAAATTGTTTGAAATATCAGAACATAATAAAAATATGCTAAATGTCTTCTTAATAATTCTGGCTACATAGAACTGATTAAAACAAGGAAGAGAATGTAGTGTATGTAGATATCAACAGATCGCGCTACAAACCGATAACAGTATTGTAACGATGCCTCGTGCGCACACGTCGCTCGGTTATAAATACCGAGTGGTGGGGCGATCTTGCCTGGTTGGAGGCCCTAGTTTAGTATGCACAAGATCGCCCGGTAAAGCAGTAGCCAATCACTCGAATTGAACTGCAAGATGCCGAAAACAAAAAAATACGAAAATGAGGCGATCAGTCGTTATCGGACCGTCGATCTGTGCGGAGGTGAGTTGGCGAGTCAATTATTAATATTGATAAATGAGCATATATTTTTTATTTCATTATTTAAAAAAAACGGTGCCCCTATACTAGGAATTTCTTCCTGTATCGTGGGTGCGTTTACAAACATATAAACTCACATACACAACACCCAGAACCGGAACAACTAATTGTAGGTCATACAAATATTTGTTCCGTGCGGGAATCGAACCCGCGACACGCAGCGCAGCAGTCAATCGCTCAACCACTGCGCTGACCGTGCGCCCAATTTTACACTGGCATTGTCTCATTGGGACTGAAAAGTTCTGGCGTCCTACTAGGTGGACCGATGACCTGGTTAAGGTTGCGTGAATGCGCTGGAGGCGAGACGCACGGGACCGGTCAATGTGGTGAGACTTGTGGGTGGCCTATGTACAGCAGTGGATGTCTATCGACTGTAATGATGATGATTGAAATAGTAGTTGACCAATCAAATAAACTGGTTAGTGTTTGTTTTTTTTTTGATAATCTAAGTATTTAGCATTTATTAACATATTAACACAAAGCTCGACGACTTCTCACGTGACCAGAGGGCTGGCCTTTTCTTCGGCCAGAGAATCAGCATTTTCATCCAACGTGTGCAATGCTGCCAGCATTCTAGGCACGTTTCCCATTGACATCGATGTGGACGAATTTTTGGATGCACAATGAGCTCTTTTCCGTCTCCCTTTTGTATTTGTATTGTGGTGTTCTGCTGTGCAGACCTACACGTTTTTAAGTCTATTTACATTTTAATAAATACTTTACAAAACATACCTTTATATGTTTTGATTTTGTCATGTCTCATCTTTATGTATCCTTTGTTACTGTTAAACTGTAACGTTACGTTAAGCTCCGACGAGCTTAACGTAAGTCACGTTATTAAAATAAAAGATAAAAAATAAGGGCCGGCTTGACACGGTGCGGTGGGACGGCTGATGGAGTGCTACCGTGAGATGTGGATGCTCGTGTTCTGCGTGCGGGCGCGCTGTAGCTGCGCGCACCAATTACTGCTGCGGCTCATGCACCACGTCCGGTAGGTTGGTAGTTGGCAGGCAGCAGTGCGCAACCTGCGTGTTCTGCTGGCGGGCGCGCTGTAGTTGCGCGCACCACTTTACTGCTGCGGCTTATGCACCACGTCCGGTAGCTAGAGATTCGGGAAGGAAACGGCGAAAGTCGGTTGACTACTTAGGTCTATAATACTACCAAGTGTACTATTGTGTTTGAAAAACTCTTAAAACTGTGAATAGCCAGCTAGTATAAGTGTATTACTTCCTGAAGTGCTCCAGTTAAAATATTGTATGTGAAATACTGTGTTTCATTTGTCCGGTACCTTGCCTAACTCTGTAGGAGGGTTTGTATCTACGGCGTGAACCGCTACAGCCCGATTCCTCGACACTGCTTGCTGCCTGCCTTTCCTCTATCGAATCTCTAGTTACCGGACGTGGTGCATAAGCCGCAGCAGTAAAGTGGTGCGCGCAACTACAGCGCGCCCGCCAGCAGAACACGCAGGTTGCGCACTGCTGCCTGCCTACTACCAACCTACCGGATGTGGTGCATGAGCCGCAGCAGTAATTGGTGCGCGCAGCTACAGCGCGCCCGCACGCAGAACACGAGCATCCACATCTCACGGTAGCACTCCATCAGCCGTCCCACCGCACCGTGTCAAGCCGGCCCTTATTTTTATCTTTTATTTTAATAACGTGACTTACGTTAAGCTCTTACAGTATATAGGTTTGTTTTTATTTTAGAAGATTCAATTGTATGTAGTAGATAAATTAAATATAAATACATTTATGATATCCAGCACTTAATTCATCACTGTCTAGACCATTTCTCGTGGGAGTTCTAATAGAGTTTAAAACGATAATTTTCAACCTCTGGCTACATAACTTCTCAACCGTACTCAACCCCAGAGCGCAGGGCTAATCAAACAATTCGTGTATTTGTAACTGAGTTACGACCCCTGCAAATGAACTTATAACCCGCTTAATAAGATCTAATGAAAGGTAGAAAGGTAGTCGTTATGTTCAGCTCAGGGGGGTTTTATGAAATGTTTAACCTTGTATTTTTCAGCGTTCAGGTATTTATTTTTAACGAAATTTTAGAACCTGCTTAAGGCTGCAGGAGTCCGATGCATGCGAGGTGGTTGTTCAGCAATTTTTCGGCTGAAATTATTGATGATGGAGAGAGATAATAGGCTGATTTATGCTTAGATATTATTTATTTATTAATTTATTCACATACAGTTGTTTTTAACCGGCTTTTATTAGCTGGGTACATATGTATCTTGTAACGGAATCTTTGAACGTGATTTTCAACCACTTCAAAACGTCGGATTAATTTGCAACTTTGCATACTTATCAAGGACTGATGACATGGCAATAATTTAAGTAGTTAGTAGGGCATGAATATAGGAATCTCGGTACGAAATTACCGATATTCCAAATCCGATACTGAGTGATCCAATATCGGAATCAGAAAAAAACATTATTTTAGCTATTTGTGAACCGCATAGAAATATAAAATACAGGAGAAGTGGCAAGAGGGCGTGTCGGTGTCCGCGCGACGTGGTCTGACTGAGCATGTCACAGGCAAATGGCCGGTCTCCGCTAAACAGTGCGCTTTCGACCGTCATCGTGACAAATTACAAGAATGCCGTGTTGTTCAGTGGTTTCTTGTAAAAAGCGAAGCCTAAACCAAAACTTTGTAAATCATAGAATCACTTACAATAAGTGAGTACAAGTATTTCACTATATTTGTCTTTAAAATCATGAAAAATAACAAATCGTAAAATATTTCTTGCTTCTACTATGTTATTTTTGTATTGAAATATCACAGCGACTGTACTATTTTTGCGTTAAATACATTGCTTCTTAAAGACTACTTAAGTTTGTCGCTAAGTGACTGGACAAGCAATGTAAAAATCACAAAACGATACATCATTGAGCGGATGCATCGCGTAGTACGGCCGCTGCTCCTTGCGACGAGTTAGTGATGTGCTTGTGCAGATCCACTAACGTAGGCTATCGATAACAACGTCGATGACGAATGAAATATTGTTATTATATTTTATTTTCAATTTGTCAACCGTTTTCACCCGGTTGGAAAATCGATGCGAAATAATGTGTATTACTTATTTTGATTATTTTACAGCGTAGTACCAACTTTTTGACAAAAAATGCAACCCCAATAATATCAAAGTGTCAAGTGCTGCACAAATACCTCCACTTTACAGGTCAGTGATTAAACACCATAGCACTAGCAGGGTTCAATTCAATTTATTTATTTCAAGTAAAACAGACTCATAACATAATAACAATAATAGCAGCACAAAGACGGATTGACGGATTTTTGATTGTTTGAATTTTTTGATTTACTTAATAATTTATATTTTTAGCTGCATATTTGTTTTACCTATAAATTTTTCTGGACAAACCGTTTTTTTATTTATTTTCAAGTAAACAAAAAAAAAATGTACAATAATAAATGGGTGAATCGATAAGTTTCCGATTTAGTCAATCACTAGCGTGTATGTAAAATAAATTGCTTTTGCATAGCACAATGTTTTTGTGTGCGTAATTTGTACGGTGATTGGTATATACACGCTGTGCTTGAAGGGATAAGGTTTATAATTTATTGTGTAGTACGTTCTGATTAAAGAAATGCGGGTGTGTGCGCGACTGCGTATCTATTGCCTTTACTGAACTGCATGTGTAGTAGTTGCCGTGTGGTAGGGGCAAACTGGAGACACAGGTTTCTGATATATTTTCGTCTACCGGGCATATCTCCTTGTTTATTATATCTATGGTGAACCGTCTTGCGAGAAAGCGCGCTTAAGCCCGTTGACTATGGTGATTAGCAGTGGTCAGATAAACGGTTTACTAACCGGGCGCTTATTTACTTAAACTTCACTTCATGAAAAATTAATTTATGCCACGAATGGCCTGATTTACAGTCACGAGATTGCTGAAAATGTTACCTTTAACAGTCCAAGTAAATATAAAATTTCATAGCACCCGTTGTTACAATGACATTTTCATTGATTTATGCTTTAGCAGTGGACGTCATTCGGCTGAAAGGACGATGCCGATGATGATGCTAAAATAGTATTTCATAAGTTTGAGAGGGCTGTTTCGAAACGAGTATTAAAGCTTAATATTTTTTCAGTCTTCTGCTTGTATTGAATAGAACAAGTTAGTCGACCCGATTACTAATCTGTTGGATAAATCAACTTCCATTACTTCAAAGATCAAAATCAAAAATCTTGTTTATTTTTCTTCCACAAATAACACTTATCAACTAAAAACCCAAAAACGGAAAAATAATAATAACGACAGTTATTTGCCGGTGACTGGTGCCTGAACAAAGCAGTAACCTGTATTCAGGACACCAGATCGACTAAATTGTCTCTCATCAACATCATTATTTCAGCCAAAAGACGTCCACTGCTGAATATAGGCCTCCCCTAGGAGACATCGCCACATTGACCGATACTTATACTGGATTTATAAATCATTATTACTCACTACTCTTATTCGCACTTCTTTCAGATTGATCGATAACCATTTATTTCCTGGCTTTTTTTGCTTTATACTTTGTTAGATAAACATAACTTATATTCTTTCTTGTGAACAAATGTGCAATTTAGGCAAATAACCGCCCTGTTACGGAGTCACTGGTGATTAAAGAGACAAAATAGAAAATCCTTTTTATGTCGCGGCATAAACGTATTTTATTATTGTACTCAATACAACCTCATACTAAATTAGAGAAATCAACAAAAAAATTGCGAGATTTAACGAAAGTGCGCAATTCCGATTTTAATATCCGATATTGAGATCTAATATCGGAAATCAATATTGGAATTGAAAACTTCCGAACTTACATACGGTTTCTTACAATAAAATATTTTTTTTCTTTAATCACACTATTCTTAATGCAAATTTATTGAAAATCATATTCTACTATTTAGTTTGGTTTTCTAATAAAGCGTGCTTTTTTAATTTTTTTAAACGATTATTTTTTTCAGATAGAAACACAAGTTAGTAAAAGTTGTCATAAAATGCACCATTCAAAAAATCATCACATAAATAGTCGTATTCATAATTGACTAGTCCCTAACAACGGCTCTGGGTACAGGCACAATTTAAATAGAGGACAACACACTAACTGTCGCCCTTTGGAATTCTGCCAAAGAGCTAGTTAAAATAATAAGCCTGATGTTTGCCCACTACACACATGTGAGAAACCTACTGTTTTGAAGTTTTCAATATTCCATGTCATGCAAAGTTAAGTTAACACACAAAGTATAATATTACGACTGTATTGCCCGAAAGATTAGGGAGGGGTGCATCTATATGTATTTGTATTTTATCTGATGTATTTTATATTATGAATCTAGTGCCCATATTGTGTATGTATTTTAGTCTGTGCTAAATAAATGTATTTCCTTTCTTCTTTTTCTTTTCTTTCTTTATGTGATTTAAATTATCAGTAAAAGCAAAATTCTGAGAGAGTGCCTTGTATGTTGACATGAGAGTGAAATTTATGTAAATTGTGACCTTATAACAACATTCGCAGACATTTTATTTAATCCCCGCCCCGCCATCACCCACCACGGAATTTTCAAATAAAAAGCGGGCCGTTCATCACACCGTAACATGCATTTTCTTAAGGCAATATATACGCCCCAATGTTAACGCAGTGCTGGCTGTGCGCCCGCTCGATGCCAAAATATAAATATCGAACCTCCTTTTGAACATTTTTGTTTGCAAAATATTATTTGATTTACATATGCTGTTTCAGTTATGAAGAAACAAAAACTAATCAATACCCATTTATTTACCCGTCAATTTTTCTGAGTAAATATATTTTTGAAACAGCCAAGCCATTTTGGAGAAGTATCCAAAAGTTGCAAAAAAATATCGTGTTGTTAATTATTTTTTTAAAGCAAAACTATTAGTTACACGAAAAATCTTCGTTTCAAAAATAATGTACATGAATATAAAAATAAATATATTTTTTTTTCAAACCTGTTAACCTAGCCGTTACTAAGGAGTATGCTGTAGAAAGTAACCGTTTTACGGCACTAAAGCGGTGGATGGCAGTTAATCTTAAGCTTTCCTAATGGTCCCAAACAATATTATTAAATGAACCATCAGGAGAAAAGAAGAAGTCTTGTTACCTCGATCCGAACGCACAACGCTGCGGTATGCGTCGGCGTACAAACAACTGTATGAAAAACTTCTAAAATGGTCTTTTGTTCCGTCACAGTAAGCGTCAACGGCAAGGAGGATTATACGTGTTTTGCACCGCGTTGTGCGTTCCGATCCTATCCTATACCTACCAATATTGTAAACGTAAAATTCTGAACGGATAGAGATGAAACTTGACACACGGGTAGATCTTGACCTGGATTAGGAAATAGGATACTTTTTGTCTCGGTATTAGATTCCCGTAGGACAGAGATAGATAGAGTCTGGAATGTGTGCATATGTTCCCTTGGAATAATTTTCAACTTTCACGCGGGCGAATTCGCTGGCAGAAGCTTGTAACAAACACAAATATCCAGACTTTCACATTTTTGTAGAATTTTGTTAACACTAATAGCGCCACGAAAAACTTAATTAACCTTCCAATTTTATTTATGCTTTTGCGTGGTAAAGTTACACTCAATTAATTAAGTTAACTTGTCAGACATTAAAATATCGTGTTACACGTTAATGATGCCAAGTCACGCTATTTTGGCGGTTGCAAAAATGTTTGCTCTTTGTTTTAAATTATGAGCCAAAGTTACAGATTATTGTGTAGTACTTGTTGTTTGAATTTTTATAAGCTGACACGTACGTTTCTATAGGTGACCTATGGACTTCTTTGTCTGAAATATTTTATTTTTAACTAGCTATCCCACGCGGCTTTGTTCCCGTCAACTGGCTACCTACCTACCCATTTACCCTACCCACCCTAACCTACCTATACTACATACATGATTATAGCGTAACTTTAACCGCTTACGCAGTGCACGCAACGGAAGCTCTCAAAATGAAATATTTTTGCCCGTTTTTGCAACATTTTCCATTTATGCTCCACTCCTATTGGTCTTAGCGTGATGTTATATAGCCTATAACCTTCCTCGATAAATGGTCTATCCAACACAAAAAGACATTTTCAATTCCAACCAGTTTTTCAGTTCCTGAGATTAGCACGTTCAAACAAACGAACAAACAAACAAACTCTACAGCTTTATAATATTAGTATAGATAACATAAGATCATGCCTGTATTCCCCAAAAGGAAAGCCAAGATGTGCTCTTATTCCAGTCTCGTGTAAAAGAGAGTGAGTCTATAGCCTTAAACCGGACACAATATTCAAACTCCGGGCTGTTACTGAGTAACTTCAGTTGGAAAAACCCAATAACACATGGACCGAACTGATTTTTTTTTGCCTTTTGAAATCATTTAACGACTTCTCCCGCTCTGGGTGAAGCACGAGGGTGTGTCAGACTTTTACTGACTAAAACCCACCCGTTTTCCTTCAGTTGCTAGAGCCAGCTTTTGCTAGGCACGAAGCCAGTCGTTTACGTTGGTAACTCTCTTTCAAATTGATGCGACCCAGGCAGCCATCGGCCCAAGTGGACCCCGTCTGTTTTGCTGGTATCTTATATCTCTACGCACCGTTGACTCGGGCCTGGTAATTATCGGACGGCGAGCTACGCATTACTCGCCGTCCGCAAACACGCGCCTATGGTGATCGGGAATCGGCTAGTGACTCCAGATGCCCAGGGCGTCTTCTGCGGCGGCTGGGGGCGTGAGGGCGTCTCCGTTGCGTCTCCCTCACGCGTTCCGCCTCCTTCCTCCTTCGCGAGCATTACTGCTTCGCAAAAAGAGGTGACGGCTTCCCATGCCCTTTCGCTGCGTACCGTGGCCGGGACCAGAGCCGGAACTTTGCCCGACACTAGAATCGAACCCAGACCTACACTACTGCTAACCAATACCAAACCAACAAAGCGGTCTGTTAAAAAAAATTGTTAGTATATA
Source organism: Orthosia gracilis (assembly GCA_947562075.1). Lineage (NCBI taxonomy): Eukaryota > Metazoa > Arthropoda > Insecta > Lepidoptera > Noctuidae > Orthosia > Orthosia gracilis. Next base: position 54,805,137 of record OX387268.1, read on the forward strand.
TGTTACGGCTAATACCCGAAGTGCGGCTACACCTAGTATTAGCCGGTGCTTAGGGCACCCCGACACGGACAGGTTAGGTTCGAACGAGTTCGCTCGCTTTGCTCGCTTACTTCAGCTCCCGTCATCTCGTTCGTGTTAGGTTACTTTAGACCCTGCGGACGGAAATAGGAGCCCCGCACAGCGGGGCTCCGTCGCGTGGCTACACCTAGTTCTAACCAGCTAAAACTAGGTGTAGCCGCACTAATACTAGGTGTAGCCGCACTTCGGGTATTAGCCGTAACATATTATTATACAACATAACAAGCAACAACTGTATTTTTCTACGAGTATCATCCAAGAATGTTTTCCGTACACTATCTCGGCTTACCTACTCTTTTTCTGACCTAGAGCATAGCAATTTAAAAAGGAATAAAGTTACGTCTACAATCATTAAAATCCCTAAATGTCTTGGTATAAGAAAATGTAATTTCAGAAGCTATCCAATTTATCGCGTAGGTACTAAAATACGGCCTGAAATTATATCAAACACTGGATTGTCTTACATAAGAGATTACATAGTAAACGTTTATTTTCCCTTATAATATATACAAGTGAATATTCTAAAACATGAGACTATTAACATAACAAAACTATCATATATATAAGCTAGTAAACGTGAAACAGTAATTGTGTTTGTTTGTTACATTACTTGGATAGTTGTTTTGTGTTACGTAGACACATGCAGAATGGACTGAGTGTCCCTGTCCTGGTATGTATTGATAATTAATAGGTTCAGAAAAGCCCGTCTAGACTTTTCGCAAGTATGTAGTATCAGTATTTTAAATGGCTCGACGGGAAATTTACACCTTCGCAAGCCAAGGGTCTACTCCCTTATCACGAAGGCCGTCGTTACGGGCGTTTCCTACTCCGTATTACTTACGGACGGATGATTCGCAGGTTGAATAACAACACAATTTGACAGTTGTACCTACTCCAGATGTGTTTTTACCCGTCCGAAAAATTTAGTCTATACGGAGTAGGGTTCAGTCCGAAGTTCCGGAGTACTTTCGAACGGGCCCGTAACTTGACCTGACGACACGGTTTTGTATTAGTTGAGCGATCGGTTGCTGCGCTGCGTGTCGCGGGGGATCCCCGCACCACGGAACAAATATTCTAGAACTGGGTATATTTGTGAAAGCATCCACAATACAGGAAAAAAAAACCTAGTGTGGAGCAATGAGCATTTCGAAAAAAAAAACTATAAAACCTTCCAAGGATCTACAAATGGCAGCTGGACTAATTGCATCGCCATAACAAGCTTCCAAGGAAAACTTTTGTATTGGTGAGGTCGTTTCGTGGTGGGATGACCATCCATCAATTGGCTGTTATTATTTAAACACGAGCTTCTCAAAATCCTCTCAAAAGTGTAAGAGAGATAAAGCGATCATGCGGTCAATTATTGTCTGTATCTAGAATAATTTTGATTGCGCCACGTAACCAGGCTTTCAAGAGCGGATGAGTTCTGCAGATATAGGTACATAAAGAGTGTGAAAAGAGAGGGATTGGCACTTTGTCTTTTTCTTTAGAGTGGTCAATTTTGTGAAGGATTACCCTCAGCTCAGTCCATTATCTATGTTTATGTATAACAAGCTATTTAGCTGATAATGTCACTTATTTATGTACAAAATGGTAGATGGCGCGACGGTGCAAATAAAATTATGGATATTTAACGTGAGATTGCCTGAAAATTATATTGCTGGAACGCGCTTCATTTAATAACTATTGTCTACGGTAATTGAAATGGATTTTCGTGGTAAAGTAGTAAGTGCAGGATTTAGATTTTCCAGCCGTGGCTTTGTTTGTAATAATAATAATTTAATAATAATAATAATAATTTACTTGCCGTGAACAAAAATAATGTGGTTATTATAGTACCCTAGTAGGATTACCTGAGTAACATTAAGATCCTAAAAACAGAACTACTAATCCATAGAGAAAGTGGTAATGTGGCTCTTGCAAGTAGATTTACCCCTTCGATATTTACAATTTACAGCCGGGTCTAGCTGTTTGTGTATGTGCTTCAAAATGTTTGTACACGCACCCATGATACCAGACATCCTAGTGTAGGGCAACGGTTTGTAAAAGAAGAAAGAAAAAAGATGCAGAAGAAAGATGCCTAAACATTCATACTCACATTCATTCATAAGTAAAATTATAAATGGAAAAGTAACACTGTCTCTCATCGTCATCATCATCATTTCAGCTGAAAGACGTCCACTGCTGGATATAGGCATCCCCCAAGCGTCGCCACATGGACCGATTCCGTGCGTCCCGCATCCAGCGGATCCCCGCAACCTTCACCAGGTCATCGGTCCACCTGGTAGAAGGCCTTCCAACGCAACGTTTTGCGGTTCGTAGTGACCACTCCAGAACTTTCCTGTCCCATTGACCTTCTGTTCTGCGAGCAAAGTGCCTTGCTCACTACCACTTAAGTTTGGTAATTCTTCGGGCTGTGTCGGTAACCCTGGTTCTCTTGGGGATTTCTACATTTCTGATTATATCACGCAAGGAAACTCCGAACACATCCCTCTTCATTGTCCTTCGGGTGACAGTAAGCTTTGTGATGAGGCCTATTATCACTGGCAACACACACTAGTCCTAGATTTTCGTCGTTCTCTCTACAGTCTCTATAGTCAGTCTTTCTAAAAAAAGTAATATGATATAAATACGAAACTAACAGGTATAAATATTGCCCACAACTGGAGAAGTAAGAAGTATGCTAGATGCACTTGAGTCGATCGAAAGACGGGCCAAGAGGCTCATCGGCAATGAAGTACTGGTCGAATCTAGGCTCCAGAACCTCGAACATCGGCGCCGAGTTGCCAGCCTGTCGGTTTTTTATCGGTTACATTTCGGAGAGTGTGCGTTGGAATTGCATGAACTAATTCCTCCTAGCCCGTTCCATCATCGGACTACGAGACGTAAGGCGATGCGTCATCGGTACATGGTGGACATCCCACCCATACGCACCAAACGTTTTGGGAATACTTTTATTATGCGTTCAGCAAAGGAGTGGGCTTCCCTGACGGAGTCTGTATTTCCTGATAGCTACAACCTGGGAGTCTTAAAGTCAAGAGTGAATAGGTTTCTTCTAGGCAAGCGTGCTTCATCGTCGACCACATCATCGCTTACCATTAGGTGAGATAGTAGTCAAGCGCAAGCCTATCAATAAAAAAAAAGTTACCAAGCTAGTTAGCAAAGAAAATACGAATAGGTAATCACGCAAACAAAAAAGAGTAAAGAGATAAGAAGTACGCACTAAAATTTTTCAGGGCCAATGACGTGGCTGAGTACTGAGGCCTGAGGCCTGAGGACAAGTGACATTCTATCATCGAAAGCAAGGCGATAGCGATTGCCAACAAGCAAAAAATTTAATAAAAACTGCAACCCTATTAAGGTTTTTTTTATCTTATGTTACCCGGGCCAAAATAAAAAAATCGATTGACACCTTATTCATGAAAATCGGATGAACAGTTTAGGCGCTACGGAGGAACGTACGTAAATACATATAATTCATATACTGCTAAAATCATGAACCTTCCTTTTGGCTTCGCCGTAGTCAGGTAAAAACGCTAATTTGTATGGGTTTGACAAGCGATACCGAAAAATAACGTGATCAATCCCTTTTTTGATATTTCAACTATCGCTTACGTTGACATCGAATGAAACTTGTCTAGAGCCTGGGGGTGACCATAAGCTTTTACAGTAAGCTTACTTTGAGTGTGTTTAAGAGACATATGTATATGACACTAGCTGTCCCACGCGGCTTCGCTCCCGGTAACTGCCTACCTACCTACCCTACCGTACCTAACCTACGTACATGAATGTTGCGTAACTTTAACCGCTTACACAGGGCACGCTACGGAAGCTCTCAAAAAGGAATATTTTTTCCCGTTTTCGCAAAATTTTTGATTTACGCTCCGCTCCTATTGGTCGTAGCGTGATGTTATATAGCCTATAACCTTCCTCGATAAATGGACTATCCAACACAAAAAGTATTTTTCATTTCCAATCAGTAGTTCCAGAGATTAGCACGTTCAAACAAATAAACAAACTTCAGCTTAATAATATTAGTATAGATGTATACATCTGTCCCTTACGCACATTCAAAATAACTTTAAGGGCTTATGGTCCCCCCAGGTCGAAGAAAATTTCAATTAAGAACAAGGAATCATCGACACGAAGATAGGACTCTACAATACGGTGTGACACACATCCAATCGCTGTTACGTTATACATTTTCAATTCGAATTTATTTTCGTATCGCAACGTAAAGGTGTGAATTTTTCATGCACAGTACGGAATGGGTCGGTCGCATCAAAGTTTCAGGGGCTTGTGTGAAACAATAGAACGCTGGAACACGTTGCGGGCTGAAAACGGTCACGCCAGCTGTAAGGAGAGATTACTATGTTTATTCATTGTCCTGTTTAGACGTGAAGTTTGTGTGGGATGTCCATTGAAGAAGTGTGGGCGTTTATTTTAGTTATGGATAATATTTTATGACTAGTTTCTGGCTGTGATTTCGCCCTCGTGTTTTAAAATTAGATATAATATGTCATTGCACTTGGTAATAGCGTAGTTTGATAGATAAGTGGTTTATGTGTAATCCTTTCTGTATTTCAGAGCCTTTGTAGGCTCTTGACAACACGGTTGGCGCAGTAGTTGAGTGATTGGCTGCGCGCTTCGTGTTGCGGGTTCGTACCACACAGAAAAAACTTTATTTGGCTAACAAATATTTGTATTATTCCTGGCCTGGCTGTTTTTGTAAGTGAGTTCGAAATGTGTGTGTACCCACGATATAGGTGAATTCAAAGTATGGCGCAAGGTTTTTTTCAATGAATTGTTTGATCAAACTAAAAGACGGCCAAGTACGTGTCGGACTTCGCACATTTAGTGTTCCGTACCAATGAAAAAATCTGATTTATCAATATATTTGTGTTCGTCAGTAAAGTATACGTAATAATAAACATTATCGTCAAATTTCAAGTTTGTTGGTCAATGGGAAATTAAAGAATTCTTCAGAACAAAATTGTGTGACAGACGACGGACAGACACATGAGTGACAGCAATAAGGCTCGATTAGGACCCTTCGGGTACGGAATACTAAAAAAGATAAATTAATATCATCATCATCATCATCATTTCAGCCGAAAGACGTCCACTGCTGGGCATAGGCCTCACCCAGGCGTCGCCACATTGACCGATCCCTTGGGTCTCGCATCTAGCGCCTTCCCCTTCCCCCTTCCTTCCTTAAAATAAATATAATAATATTTAATTATGGGCTCGATCTCAGAATATCAGATTCTGAATATACCAGTTCGCTTAGATATATGAGCGTCGGTTAAGCACTAATATAATTAAGGTTACTCTAGTCGATCATTCTTCCATACAAACATAGTCTGGCGATTACTCCACTGTTTGACGATGTAGGTTCAAAATAAAAAAAAATATTTCAATTTGTCTTATCATTATCTAGACCTGTATGGAAACAAAAAGTAAAAAAATAAAATATTTGAAAGATAGGCGTCGAAAGTTTCATACTTCAACACTTATTTTGACGCATTTTGGGGCGGAAATAAATACCATAAGAAGAAGGAAAATAACAAAACGGCCACCATAATAGATCCATCATTCATTTCGTAAATTTGTTGCAAAAGTGCTAATTCGTACGCGAACTAGCTTCTTACTGCTCATCACAGTACCTATCTCTTTCGCACGTGTTGTCGGATCAGGTAGCATGCATTTTAACCTCGCGCACTATATAGTTCGTGCCGTCGACTAGGGGAACCTTAATCGATGGAACAACGAACAAAGAAATACAATAAAAATCATGTAAGTATTGGCACTAATTACGTAGAAATACGTTGAAATATTTACGTCCACTTTCGTCCACTTCCTATTATAACGTGGTTGAGCTAACCAACTTAAGCTAAGAACAGTAAAACAACGTGCTTAGTGAAATGAGTTAAAGTAGTCAAAAGATGGGCCATCCATAGACTAGACCTTTTTCACAGGTCATTGACCAATAATCATCCGGAGTTCAACACTATCATGAATTCATGACTGGCTGAGTGGAGAATTAACTCATAATGAAGTACTTAGTTATTTAGGATATTAGAATTTGGAAAGGGCAGGAAACACTATCTATTATGTGGTTTGACGTCAGAGTTGAACTCAGAGGTCGCGAACAAATCAGTAGTCACGGCAGTGTAAAGGGTTTTTGTCATATAGACTTAGGATGGATTTATTCGCACCATTCGTTTCTAAACAACCCTAAGGAGAGTGCGATCTAGTATTCATGGCCACCTGCAAGCAACTTGTATGGTTGATCACGAGCGTTGCGGAGCACGATCGAGCGATCGAACACTTTATACCTCGGTAGACCGCAATGTAATGCAGCTTGTATGCAATCTGGTTGCAGGCGGAAAAGTAGCCTCACTGTTGGAGAAAATCTTTGAATGAAAATACAAGTGAGATTCGTTCCCTGTGGCCCACGGTCTCGCTTCGCAGTTATGCGACGTATATGACTTGGCTAGATTTCATGAAATGGTCGAACACATCATGAAGTGATTAATTCTAAGATCTGGCCACGACATATACAAACAAATGAACCGCATAGTTAACATGGCAAGCCTCTTCGTGCACATCATACTTAGCAGTGGCCTTTATATCCCAGAGGCCCTACTGAGATGAGTTGGGACGGCAGACTGGGACCACGTATGATTGTGTAGAATTTCTCTTAGTGTCTAACTATACTAACTCTACATCCAAACTATTATTTAAAATACAATATGTGTGTTTGTTACGCTTTCACATCTTAACGGGTGAACAGATTTGGATGGAACTTGCCATATGGATAGAATAGAATAGAATACTCTTTATTATGTACACCATATAAGTTACAGAAAGTATAGAAGAAGAAACATTACACCAGGTGACACAATGGGCGGCCTTATCGCTAAAAGCAATCTTTTCAAGACAACCTTTGGATGGAACCTGAACCAGAACCGGGATTAGGACATAGAATACTTTTTATCCCTTGGGATATTAAAACCACTTATCACGCAGGAGAAGGCACTGTTAGAACTTAGCAGTTAATCATTTAAACCTAATATTCTAACCAATGGAAAGTCAGTTAAACAGCACCAACTAAACCAATCTTTAAATATCTGTTTCTAAGCCAATGAAGCGGCTACAAAATTAACACAGAGAATATTATCCGCTTAGCAACGTAGGCATAAACTACGTCTAACTTCATATACCAGGCTTATATAAACGTTGCTTCTCTGTCTATTCAGTGCTTTGTGAATAGGGGTGTTAAGTTGTTTTCATCTTGTCAGTGGTAGTTTCCGTAGTACGGGCATATCTCAATAGGAAGCTTAGTAGCGTTTTGAAATGCTTTGTCTATATGTTGGGCTGCGGTTGGCAAGTCAAGTTGTATAGCTAGGTGTGAGCTGGGCTATGATGTAAAAGGCATACAAATGTCTCTACCGTTATGGTCTAGGATTTTTCTACTGTGTAGTTTGAGCTTATTAGTTGGCCTAATGCTGAGAAGGAATAAGAGATGGGAGTCTAGGATTAGGCAGAGGAAGCTACTACCTATTTTCAACAAAATATATAGTAGGGGACAACCCTATTACCATTAATCGGGCACAAATCTAGTCTCCGAGCTGTTACTGAGAAATTTTCAGTTTAAAATAATGCTATAGAGTGCTCAAAGAAAGGCCTGGGCTCTAAGTTCAAAGCACGGAAATACATTTGGAATGTGAGCAGGGGGCAAACCTGCTTGCGCGCTACCTGCTTGGTGCCTTTACTGGCCACTTTGGAACCAACGACATGCTCATGAGGATAGTTCTAACCTGCGGAACATACGGCACGTATTGAGCATCTTCTAAGCACATGCGATGTACTGGCTGGTAAGCGTATGAGTCTCCTAGGGGTAGGATATTCAGGACCAGATATTCGGCTATAGGCTCATACATCCTAGTCTCGTTTTAAAACTCATGAAGAGAAGATCCCAATGGGTCGAAGTGTCCGAGTTATTTCTCGGCCCCTCCACAAGATAAGATATGATATGCCAGTACCTTTAAGTTTCTCTTTTCCCGTATTTTAAGTACCCAAAACAGACAAGTTATCAATTCGACACATATATGTATATAATACTGTTGGAATTGCACAATATTCACAAAATTATGTTAATTTATCTGTGCCAAATTTCATAGGTGTATGTATGTTTGGCCACGCATTTCTCCAAAACTAGTTATTGGATCGTGATCATTCTTTTTTTATTAGATTAAATATCTCTCAACTTAGGAAATAGTGTTTCATCAAAATTGGTTGAGCAGTTTTCGAGATTTAACATTCAACCAAATTCCTTAACGGCAAACAGCACGAATGTGTGAATTGAGTTATCTATACTAATATTATAAAGCTGAAGAGTTTTTTTGTTTGTTTGAACGCGCTAATCTCAGGAACTACTGGTTGGAATTGAAAAAATATTTTTGTGTTGGATAATCCATTTATCGAGGAAGGTAGGTATAGGCTATATAACATCACGCTACGACTAATAGGAGCGGAGCATAAATGAGAAATGTTGCAATAACGGCCAAATTTATTCCTTTTTTAGAGCTTACGTTGCGTGCGCTGCGTAAACGGTTTAAGTAACGCAAATATCATGTATGTAGGGTAGGTAGGTTAGATGAGTAGGTAGGTAGCCAGTTGACGGGAGCGAAGCCGCGTGGGACAGCTAGTTATGGATATTTTGTCAATTATTTAGGTAAATTACTATAGAACTTGCTCACTTTTAGTGATGGTGTTGTAACGTTACGTTAAGCTCCGACGAACTTAACGTAAGTCACGTTAATAGAAAAGTTAAAAATAAGAGTGAATATAATTTAAACTAAGAAAAAGGGGCCGGCTTCGCACGTCGTAGATGGTAGCCGGCCCCTTTTCCGAACTGCTGCCTGCCTAGCTGACGACCATCATCTACGACGTGGGTTTCGAAGGTGATAAATCGATTTAGCTAGGATATTTTTTTTAGAAAATGTCGTTTTCTTCATTTTTACCCGAGCAGAGCTCGGTTGCCCAGCTGCTAATTATAATAACAGGCAGTTACAATTTGGACAAATTAAATTACAAAACACTAGTTTACGTATTAACCCTAAGAGCCATTTTATAGTACAGGATGAGCTAAACTGGAAATTAATTTACAAAGTCAGACAGAAATGACAATATAAGAGTTCACTAGTTTTCTGGTAAAAAAAAAACTACTAAAATGGAAGGTCGTGGTAGCCCAGTGGCTAAGACCTCGCCTCTCGTGCTTGAGGTCGTAGGTCCAAATCCAGGAAACTACCAATGTGACTTTTTCAAATTCATAATTATGTACTTTCTAGTTTACCTTGGACATTGCAGGCAACGGTGAAGGAATGTTTTGTGAGGAAACCTGGACTTATATAATGTAAGTCTGAAATAGCCAAGTCAAAGGCCTGTGGGATTCCCAGAGGCTGTTTAATTAACTTTGAGACCAGAGGTGATCACATCCTCACACGAAAATATGAAGACTACTAAAATGCCAGTTCAATTATTGTGACTAATGTTGTAGCACCAATAACTTGCAGATTGATGTCTTCTTTGAAACTAGTAAGGATGCGGTAAATTAAAAGCTTACTAGATTGTGACCGCGTGCGATATGCAATAAAAATTTAACTATTATAGTTTGTAACTTACAAATGGCTCAAACCAATAAAATATTAGCCACTGGTTGTCTCGTTGACAGCCATTGGCTAAAATTTATTAGCCTACTAACTAACTATCCGATGAGGAGCTCGTGGGTAAATACAGCCGCACGGGTCGACCTTCAAGGTTAAGCAACGCTTGACGAGGTCGGTCCGTGGATGGGTGACCATTTCAACATACCGAGTTTCCTCCGTGCCTCGGCAAGCACGTTAAGCCGTTGGTCCCCGTTAAGATCTTTGACATTCGTTACGGGTAGTCAGAAGCTTGAGATCTGACACCAGTCTTGCCAAGGGGTACCGTGTTACACAGTTACTGGGTTGTGGAGGTCAGATAGGCAGTCTAGTCCTCAGCTGAATCCCGTAAGGCTGGAAGCCAACCCCAATATAGTTGGGAAAAGGCTAGGTAGATTGATTTTAACTAACTATCCGATATTCTGTGTCGCTATCTAGGTATTAGTTCACATTTAGACGCAGAGCTCTCATTGGGACCGCGCCCTAATTCACCCTAGTTAATTGTAAAAAGGCTTACACAAAGTAAAATTAACCGTTCAAAGCTATTTTAATAAATATTATTATGTCTGCATTATTAATGAACGTTGCCAAGAAGTTTTATTAATAGTTATTAGATATTAAAAAACCTTTAATAACTAACTATGGACGGTTTCATTAAGATAATTATAATCTTGGTGGTCTTTTTATTAATAGTCTCTAAGATATGAATTTATTATAAACTTAATTAATAAAATTTGAGTGACAAGGATCCTGGGGCTCTAGACAGGAACTATACTGAATTCAGAACCTATTGGAGTTTAGAAACTGACAAACAAACACACTATTGCCAAAGTTTGATAGGTTTTATGGTAAGAGTTTAACAAATAAATGAAATATGTATTTCTTACCTTTAAAGCTAGTTACTTAACGAATTAAGATTATAACCTATTTTTTTTTTTTTTTTGGCTTGCGTTTGACCACTATCTCACCTGATGGTAAGCGATGATGTGGTCGACGATGAAGCACGCTTGCCTAGAAGAAACCTATTCACTCTTGACTTGAAGACTCCCAGGTTGTAGCTATCAGGAAATACAGACGTCGGCAGGGAATTCCACTCCTTTGCTGTACGCATAATAAAAGTATTCCCAAAACGTTTGGTGCGTATTTACACTGTATTTATAATTATTTATATGTTTTCTTCGGCACCTGGTTATTTTCCCTCGCACCAGCTTGTCTTTCGACAAAGGCCTCCTCCAAGGCTCTCCACTTGACTCTGTCCCTCGCTACCCGTAACTGTTCTGGACTTGCCACTTTCTTTACATCTTCTCCCCACCGCTTTACTTCCTCAGGGTTAATTGAAATGGCGTAGGACAGGACATATCTATACTAATATTATCAAGCTGAAGGGTTTGTTAGTTTGTTTGTTTGAACGCGCTAATCTCAGGAACTACTGGTTGGAATTGAAAAATTGTTTTTGTGTTGGATAGTCCATTTATCCAGGAAGGTTATAGGCTAGATAACATCACGCTACAACCAATAGGAGCGGAGCATAAATGGAAAAGATTGCAAAAACGGGCAAAATTATTCCTTTTTGAGAGCTTCCGTTGCGTGCGCTGCGTAAGCGATTAAAGTTACGCAACAATCATGTATGTAGTGTAGGTAGGTAACCAGTTAACGGGAGCGAAGCCGCGTGGGATAGCTAGTGATGTGAAAAAGGAAAGAAAAGTGGACATAAAAATAATAATTACAGAATGGTACCCGAGAGGAAGTAGTTTGACAAATACTTAACTCCAAATTCATAATTCAGTATTAGTTGGATGGTGACATTCTTTCAGCAAGCGAAAAATCTATAATGTTTTGTACTCCGTTCTTATTGACCACGCGATAATAGATACGGCTGACATGCGCTATTAAACTGTTTGCCATACCTTTCGTGGTTTATGAAAATCATTATCTCGTTGCCCTTTGATGAATGGTGTATTTTTTTCTTTTTAAAATCCTTCGCTGTCACAGGTCAAAGGCGTTAAGGAAGCTTCCTTTAGAATCTTGGAAAATTAATGGCCGTTACTAATGGTTCTTGCACCAAGACCATTAGATCTTTTAATGAGAATAAAAGACCTATAAAGTACAATTGTGTTTTTAATGAAAACACATTAGGTACCTACGTGATTTGGATCCTTCTTCCTTGGAATGAATTAGCATAAATGTAACAACTATTTATATTATGCTTTGTAGTGTTGAAAAGGAGGAACTTCTCAATTTAACTGTATTTTTTTAATGTTTGAAACCTCAGAACTTTTTACTAGGTGAACCGATTTTCATGATTCTTTTTTATTTGAAAGCTTGATGCGTCTCATGTACCTAATTAAAATTTGTCCAAGATCTGGCGTATAGTTTTTGAGTTACCCTTGACAATACGTATTTTCTTGGTTATATAAGGTACCTACCACAACTAAAAAGAGAAAAACAAGAAACTATATAACAAAAACATGAATCGACTTCCAAAACAAAACAATGCAAAGCGAAAAATAACTTAGTTTTCGGGAAATAAATTGGTACCAAAGACATTGACTTCCGAAAAGAAAAGTTATTTTTCGCTTTGTAGTGTTTTGTAAACTCAGCACCACATGCTCAGCAGTAGAGCTTGCGATCACAAGTCCAACGATGCAGACAATTTCATACTTACTTTATCACCTATAACAATTCTAGCTTTTTGGCATGTTCCAACTACAAGGTCCAAAAACTAGGTTTTCTACTTTGTCAACATACGTAATCGTGTCGCGGATAATCCCTACCGTAACTCCATGACACGAACTATCACTTACGGAAAATAGTGAAAGAGCACAGGTCAATGACCGATCGCAACACAACTATCATAACATAGATTCGCAATAGTCTGAGTGCGAATTCATGTAACGCAAGTTATATCGTGAATAAAGGACCGGTCCCACCATCGCTCCCTGCGGGACGCCTGCAGCAAAAGTAGGGATGGAGGGGGGTGCATTGATTTTGATGATGCGACTAGAATATCAAGTACCGAGATTGCGTACTCCGTGTATGAAGGGAAGGGTGGATTTATAATAGAAAGCCGAGAGAGAGATAATAATTATCTTGCGGCTGCGAGAGTGTCAATAGTCAAAGTTATAAGAAAAGCGTTTAGGAGACCTTGATTTTATGCGTAAAGTCGTCATGTAGAAACTTACAAAACTAATTATTTAATAGATGGATCTTTATACAAACCATTTAAGAACTATAATTAAAAAAAACAACCCGTTGTGATATTTTATTCGAAGTTTTCATATAAGCCAAGATCGCTCTGTAAAAGCAATTTTATTTCTGCATTTCATTTATTTAATTCGTTTGTTAGCATCAGCTGTATTTTAATCAAGCCAGTCTGAGAAACTTCCAAATATCGAGACCTCAATAAAATGCAAGTTTTACTGCACTGCTGCCTTCATAAATTGAATTGAAGATTTCAATTCAGTTTTCATTTTGTGCAAAATGTAAAGTGCACATGGTAAATTCTCAATAGCAGAGGAATTTTATTCTTTTTCGACCAAATCTTTGACGGTAAATTTCAGATGACATACACGAGATACGTACCAGTAAAAGGGACTTTAAGTGAACACTTCAGTTCACTGAAGCGTAACAAAGGTGCAGAATATTTTGGGAGAGGTATAGACAAACAACAGAGGAGAAAAAGATCAAAAAGTTTCGTCCTGTGGGTCTTGTTTCATTCAGGTAGATACATGATAGCTTTTACGTAAAAGTTCACTGACGTCATTTTTTATTGTCACCAGATCTTATTCAGTTTCAGTACCTACAAATCAAAGCTTACGGTATTGAATTAGTATAAAACGTACTAAGCTGTTGTTTTTTTAGTAGGTATGTCGAGTTTACGTACTCAATCAGTCTTTGGCTTGCAAAAAAGTAGCACAATCGAGGTGTTCGTATCCTCATTCTGTTGTGTTTCCTTTAAATATAAAAAAGAGTACGGTTCCTATATCCGATAGCGTGTTTTTACCTTAATTATGGCAATTATGTTATCCCTCATTAAATTGCTTTCAATTTAACTTACTTGAGTTCCGCGAACTTTGTTGTACCCGCCGTATTTCTCTTATTATGTAGGACTGTATGGATTCTCATTTCCAAAGATACAATAATTTTGGATTTCAAGGATGACATCTGGCTGAAAAGGAAATCAGAATCTTTTCAATATCACTTTTTGTCCATTTGTCACAGAGGTTCTTGGCTTTTTGGTCTCATGATTATGTTTCCGTCCGTTAGCAAATTTACTCTAAATATTTATAAAATAAATAAAGATTTCTAAGAGATACGGTCACTATAGTATATTTTTATTATATATTCAAATCATTTAGCTAATTAGGTAACAATATGTTATGACAAAGTTGTTGAATAGATGCTTCCATAGGTAGGTACTGAATAATTTAACCGACTTGGTTTACATTAGATCTCACAACCTTTTGCGGTAGAGGAACTGCGTTGCAATACTGTAATTTTTTTACATGATTTGTTTTTGATGGATTATAATATGCAGATGCATAATTCACAATGGTAGATGGGACAAGGTAGCCACGCGGAAGGTAGGGAGGTGGGAAGTGCTAGCGTCACGACTAAGATTAGAAGCCTTCATTGAGATTGGCCAGAGAAGGCAAAACACCAGGAAAAATTAAAGATAAAATACAGATCTTTTTTAGCAGTGACATAATATTCGAGCAAAACTACTTGATTTGGTCGTAGTTTAATTTAAACTTATTTCCAGATATACATATTTTAGATGTGGTTCTGCGTTAACATAGACTAGAGGTGGAAGCTAGGAGATAAATATTTGAACATTTAATTGCCTCCCTCAGTCAGGGAAGGTAGTTAATCCTGGTTCATTTATTGTGTGGTGGAAGCCGGCGCTGCAGCCATGTCAGGTCGTTAATTTGTACCTGCGCTGACATATGGGTTTACTTAGCATCGTCTTTACTATGCAGGGGTTAGTTTTCTTAAGATTGTATCTTTGTTGCAAGGTTGCGATAAAAACAGTGAGATGAACAAATTGAAGCTGGGTCTATGGTCGTTGATACTGCAAGTAAAACGTGATTGTCTAACATGTTTTATTCAACGAATTCTCATGTTGGATGGAAGTCAGAGTTTAGTCACGATAATGTATAAATTATTCTATCTTCATACAAACTGTCGGAACGCGAGTCATACCTACGCGCCACGAGTTCGGTAAACTCTCGGTACATTATACAGTAGCGAACACGGTGTGAGCTGTACCGCGCGACTGTAGGTAAATATTTCAAGGACAGGGTCGAGCCACAATATTGTATAGATATCATTACCGTGGTTTTGTTTATATCTCATAGGCAGCCTACCAATATTATACATACCTAGATGAACATAACATAACATAAATATTTATTTTCTCTTCCACAATAGTGTCTCATTGTCTTATGAACTATTACATAAAAGTGCAAAATTATTTAATAAATCCTTTGTGGGTAGACCTTGCTTCGCCCGGCCTAGTTTAGGACATAGGATAGATACTGATTATCTCGGTTGTAAGTTCCTTTGGGATTATTTTTGATTGCAGCGATTAATATAAAAGCGTGCGCTCGAGCGAGTATCGGTCCTGGCTGAAGGCTAACTAGATTAGTCTCCACAGGGAAGTCCGGCTAAGCAGAAGCCGACCACTTTGGTCGAACTGTGAGACGCCAAGTATTAAAATAAAAGAAAGAAGTCGGTTGTAATTATGGTAAAAAAGTTTTTTATTTTTCACTTTTTAGTTGTGGTAAATAATGGACCAGTTCTATAGGCTAGGTACCTACGCGTATAGTGCCCAAAGTGAAGCTAGAATAGATTAACCCAATAACATGAAACTTAAACGAAACCAGTACAATGAGAGTATACCAGGGTGAACTGTTCACACCTGCGTACCCCTTAAGAACGTACCAGTGTGATGTTATGTTATGAAATGGTGTAAACAATAAACAGACATGCGATTGGATCTATCCAGAGTGATTTGCCGTCATTTATTGAAGAGTTCTGATGTATTTCTCCGAAGTTCTTCATCAGATCTTGATTAAAATTAAATGGGACCACATGACAAGCACCCGCTTTCAAATTAAAAAAGAATCATCAAAATCGGTTCGCCCAATAAAAAGTCCTGAGGTAACAAACATAAAAAAAAAAAAAATACAGTCGAATTGAAAACCTCCTTCTTTTTGCGAAGTCGGTTAAAAAATAAAATAATAGAGTGTCGGTCATTTGCTCCTGAGTCGTCGTAAGGTATGGTTATCGGTACCTACACTGCTTGCAGTAAGTTCGTTCCAGATTTTCTTGTTTTTTTTTTTATTATTTTATTGTTTCGTGTTTTGAATATTAACGGTTGTTTGCGATTGCTCGAATTTTAATTATTACTTGAGTTATTGTTAAAATTAAGTCTATTCTGAAATAAATTCGTTTTAGGTTGTTTGAATTGTTTTTTTATTTGTTTTTCCTTTCTGGTCGCTAAAATAATATATTTTTAGTTTGATTCATCGTGTAAAAGAATTAATCAGCAAGACCCTGCTGGCTATATTCGCATCGGACAGATTACTAGGCAATCGTTATGAAAAGAAGAAGAATATTAAATTTTATCTACACTCACAACGTAATGTTCCAAATATGAATTCAAAAATATTGTATGAACACGTATTTTATATTCTTGGATTGGTAAAATTAAAAAAAAAAAACATTATAATGCAACATTTTCCTTCTATTTTTAATTTTTATAGCACACTTTTATTTTTTAATTTACTGGCGCGTATGGGCTCATTGACTTAATGTTGAAAAGTAGTGTCATTGTCGATGAATGCGCGCGCTGCGTAGTCATGCGCAATGGGGATCTAAATTGTCCGCCATACCACATATTTTGTCCGTTTCCACTTTTGTTTTATATCAACTGTATGAGTGAAGATAAAATAGTGTATGCAACGGCATATAATTAGGTATTTAAACACTCGCGTGGTATTATTATCACATTCGGCTTCCCCTCATGTGATAAACCCACGCTCGTGTTTTAATAACCCCTATTATATTTCCATTGCTTAAACTACTATGATTTAATACTTTAAAACCATCCTGTACGGTAACACTGGCACGAAGTTCTCCTTAATCAGCTTATAGTAAGACTCAATTAACCAATACAACTTAAACTGTTTTCGATATCCTGCCGATATAGACTAAAGCTCCTTCAGAATCTTTTCCAATAATCAATCATTCACTAATCGGATTGCAATAAACTAGCTCAGGAAAGTCGGTAAACACAGTGGTAGTTAAATAAAACTGATATAGAAATCGATACGGTAATAGTTACTGGTCGAACTGGAATCGAAGTATCTCACGAATGTACTCAGGCGTGATATATAAACTTTCTCAGAAGTGGGACAAGCTTAGCGGAAAGTTTTGTACTGTATTAAAAATTCATGTTCCTAGTTGTAGGCGGGCAAGCCGTAACCGGTAAATTCCTGCTATGTGTAACGTTTTTACAAGCTTATATTTACCTTGCAATTAGGGCTTGCAATCCGGATATCCGGATATCCGTACTATCCGGATATCCGCTGATTTTCAAATCCGGATTTGACTTGCATAATTATCCGGATTTTACGGATAGTTGTATTTCGCTTTTAAATATTAAATAAAAAGTTGTAAAACACATGAGTGTTATTGCGTTATATTATTTTAATATAGTTAATCACTTGCAATTATTTACTTACTTCACAAATCACAATAATTCAATCTAGTGACAGAGATCATAACAACATTGTACACTTGTTAATTTTATGTTAAACTCCCTACTGCATGCATTTGCAATATTGTATCGTATTGTTTCGCAAGTACGGTCACTTCTCACTTAAACCAGTCTTTTTTTCTAAACTTTTCACCCACGCTGAGCCCCTCATTGTTATTATCAACCGGTGGCGTCCCGGCCCTTCGCGCACTCATAAACAAGTTGTATTCCATGTAGAGAGGTGTTGTGTTGTGTTTGTGTAAAAAGCCAATGCAGTCAGATGTAATCATGTAAGTAACTTTGATTCTTCATTTCGCTATCGCTGTTAATAGTAATGTACGTACTCGTATAGTGTAATCTATAATTCTTAAAATTAAATAGGGCTTTTCTTTGTTTACAGATTATTCTGATCAAAAATATTAAGTTAAGCTAAAAATGGCATCCAAAACTCAATTTTTTGAATACAAAAAATGTTCGCAAATGAAGAACTCAGTCTGGCAGCATTTTAAACGCAGTGTTGATGGTGCTAAGGCACAATGCAATGTTTGCAAACAAGTTTTTAAAATCGCAGGATCGACATCATCTTTACATAATCACCTTCGATTAAAACATTCAATTAATGTTAAAAATCAAAGCACTTCAATACCAGAAGGCACATCGACTGGCCTGCCAAGAAGTTCGATTACTATGACAACACAAGCATCCACATCCACGTCTCATTCTGAAGAAAATGTGACACCAAATAAAAAAGCTAAAATAGTTGATTATTTTAAATCTGATGAGCACGAGAGTATGGAAGTGATGATTTCTAAATTGGCAGCTCTAGACGGATTTGCATTCAGTGCTTTCTGTACATCTCAGACATTGCGTAAACTTTTTTTAAAAAGTGGGTTAAAATTACCACAATCACCCCACACAATTAAAAAGATTGTTTTAAATCATTGTGAAGAATTAAAGGTAGACCTAAAGATAGAATTGGACCGATTGAAATCGAGAGAATGCAATTTTGCAGTAAGTCTAGATGAATGGACATCAGTTCAAAATAAAAGATTTATGAATATAAACATACATTCGACACAGTTTAAAAACAAATCATTTAGAAATTTAGGACTCTCGTTGATGACAGGCAAAGGTACGGCGGATAATTGCCTTAACCTTCTCAAATCAAAGTTGACACAGTATGGTCTGTCACTGAACGATGATGTTATTTGCCTGGTAACAGATGGCGCTTCGGTGATGTGTGCTCTAGGAAAAAAAACACCAGTATACCACCAATTGTGTTATGCACACGGGATTCAGCTTGGAGTTCTAGACGTTCTGTATAATAAAAAAGAGCCAGCTGTTGTCATACAAGACGATACTGATAATGATAACAGTACAGAAGATGTAGATGTACAAGAAATTGAAGACTCCGATGGTGAAGAAGGTTTCATTGTAGCTACAAGTAATATACATGCAACCGGTTGTAGAACTGAAGTTTGTTTAAGAAACCAAGATTATAACGAAATAATAAAAAGAGTTAGAAAAGTAGTCAAGATGTTTAAAAAATCACCGACCAAGTCTGAGGTGCTTTATAAGTATACCGCAGAAGGAGAACAAAAGAATGTTCGTCTTATCTTAGACTGCAAAACAAGATGGAGCAGTCTTGCTAACATGATTGATCGGTTCTTATTATTAAAAGATTCTGTATTCAAAGCATTAATTGATTTTAAATCTGATATATCTTTTACTGATACGGAATTAAAACATCTTAAAGAAATTTCGGAATCCCTTAATATAATCAAAGCTACGGTAGAAGCGATCTGTGAAGAAAATGCAAACTTACTGACTGCTGAGACAGCGTTAAAATTTATGATTCATAAATTATCGCAAAAAGATAGCATTATTAGTAATGAACTTCTAGTATCACTCCAAAGAAGGATATCACAACGAAGAGTTCCAGAAATAATCGGTACAATGACATATTTACACAACCCTCACAATTTTTATGAACAGCGAAGTACACACGACTATCCTTTTGAAAATCCTTCGAACGAATCTGTGAGACTGACGATTGTTAAAATTATTTCTACATTTTTTGACACACAACAATCAGATCAAACAGTCATAACTTCAACAGACAATACACAAGATACAGAAGGTTGCTCTTCTTCAACTGTAAACGTATCAATTAAAACCCAATTACGAGAAGAAATCATCCGGTTTATGAGTCAGCCATCTTCTGCGCAGCAACCGACTTCTTCAACAAATGATTTAGACACCACAATTCGAGTAGAGATGGCACTATTTGATGGAAATGGGCAGAGGAGCAGGAATTTAGCAAGGGTTTACAATCTTCTTTTATCAATACCACCGACCAGCGTTGAAGCAGAAAGAGTGTTTTCTGCTACAGGATATTTATGTAACCATTTAAGAACTTCCATGAAAGAAGATTCATTAGATAGTTTAAGCTTTTTAAGATCATATTACCAAAATTTTGATAAAAAATAGTTTAAGCATTGCGAAATATTATATTATGAAGAGATTATTTGATTATTTTGATATATTTTGATCATTTTTGTTTTATGTTATTTGATTTATACATTTGTTGTTTCATAATTAAGCTGATTTGCCAATGAAAGAGATATTTTTATTTAATTATTATGTTTTAAATAGGTTGATTTTATTGGGGGGATGTTGTGATTTGTGATAAATGTAAGATCTCATTTTTAAAGCGTTTTAGATTATGTGACCAAAATTTGGATAAAAAATAGTTTAAGAATTACATAATATTATTTATAAAGGGTTAATTGATTATTTGACAATTTCGAGATATTTTGTTCATTTTTGTTTTATTATATTTGATTTATAATATTGTTGTTTATAATTGAGCTGATTTGCCACGAAAAGTGATATTTTTATTTAATTATTATGTTTTAAATAGGTTGATTTTATAGGGATGTTGTGATTTATGATAAATGTAAGATCTCACTTTTAATTAGAATTGTTTTAATTTGAAAAGAATAGATACAAATTATTTTTGTGGTATGATCAGTGTTTTATTGTATAATTTTAGAAAGTGTACTAGTTTTTTTATGTGATTATTACTTGAAATATTGGTATAGTTTCTTATTTCTTTGTCATTTTGCTTGAGAGACTGATTAAAACGTGTAACAAAAGCTTACTAGTTTTATTTATAACAAAAAGTAAAACATATCCGTATTATCCGGATAATCCGGATGGTAAAATATTAATATCCGTACTATCCGGATAGTAAAAATGAACGGATATTGCAAGCCCTACTTGCAATGTATGTATGTAAGTATGTTCGGTTTAAATCTTGCAACTGAATTTTAAAGCAGTTGTCCTCCACCAATTAAGATGAAATTTTTCCAAGTACGTTTAGTTTGGATGACAATGCATGGTTAGCTTAGTGACGTCATTCTAAATTCAATATGGCGGACGGCCCAAGATGGCGGACTAGTTATTTTTTGTGCACTGACATGATATGTGTATCAAATGAAAGGGTTTGCTAAGAAGATTACGAAAAAAGCTTGTATTGAAAAAAAATAGTTTAGTTTATGTAAGCATATTATATTAAATAATAGTTGACGTAAGTAAAGAAAAGTAAGAGACAAAGTTATAAAGGCTAAATAAAGCCTTTATTTAACTTATAACCGTAAAATTTTCAAGTTAAAATGTATCCTACGATACTTTGCGAAAGTGTAGCGTTTTATCAGTAGAAGATTTTTATAATCCAATCAGTGCTTTGAGAGATTAATAAGTACAAATATGATTCTATATGTTTGTCTCGCGACTACCTCCTGACTTGCAAATAAATATCATGGCATCCTCATGTTATAATCATATTTTAGCGACACGAGAGCGGGATACGAGTTAATCTAAACACTGCGGTATTCCTCAAAGCCTCAGGTTGATATGTATATATGCTCGCACTTGTTGTTTTGAACGTGCCGTCATGAAAAACAAGATATATCGAATATAATATTAATAGCTTCCGCCAGCGGCTTCGCCCGCGTGAAAGTCGGAAGTTTTCCCACGAGAAACGTACATTTTCCGGTATAAAAATTATTAGTTGCCTGTGTGCTATGCCAGACTATAATTTTTCTCTGTGCCAAATTTCATCCGATTCCGTTCAGACGTTCTGGCGTGATTGAGGAACAAACAGAAATCCATTCATCCAACTTTCGCATTTATCTATATCTATACTTAAAATTATAAAGAGTAAAGATTATTATTTTGTATGTAACGAATAAACTTAAAAACTACTGGACCGATTTCAAAAATGCATTCACCATTGAGAAGCTACACTCTCCCCGGGTGACAAAGGCTACTTTTTATCCCTGTATTCTCACGGGAACGGGAACTACGCGGGTGAAACCGCGAGGCGTCCGCTAGTAATATTATAAAGTAGGATAAGTATATTAGTGGGTACGATGTTTCCTCGTTCAAAGTTTTGAACCGTCGTTCTTCCGGTAATGTATAGTTTGTACGTGGTTGGAGTTAATATTAGATTACATAGACACAACGTGATACAATATTATGGACTTGATTCTGCCGGCGTCTTCGCCCGCTCGAATTTTGCGAAATAAGGATATTAGTCTTGAGGATGATCCCTTGAACATTCTCTCGGAATACAAAATCCTCCTAATCTAGGACTTGATATACCCGTGTGCCAAGTTTCATACTAATTCGTAAAATTTATTTATTTATTTAATTTAAGGATCACCAACGAGTCCCACAATACAATATCATCTAACACAAAATACAAAATATTCATACAAAATATAATTTTCCTGCAATGCACACCCAATTACAGGCAACCAAATCTTACACATTGCAGAGTATACACAGCTCTAGATAACATATTAAGAATATATATCTGTCTAGCCTTTTCCCAACTATATTGGGGTTGGCTTACCGGATTCAGCTGAGCACTAGTATTTTAAGCGGAGCGAATGAATATCTGACCTCCACAGCCCAGTGACTGGGTAACACGGCACTCCTTGGTAAGACTGGTGTCAGATCTCAAGCTTCTGACTACCCATACTACTACATATTAAGAATATAAAGATAAATAATGAGAAATGATGTCCATGCGATACATGACACACATATGTATATATGTGTGTCATGTATCGCATGGACATCATCACACATATGTATATATGTGTGTCATGTATCGCATGGACATCATCACACATATGTATATATGTGTGTCATGTATCGCATGGACATCATCACACATATGTATATATGTGTGTCATGTATCGCATGGACATCATCACACATATGTATATATGTGTGTCATGTATCGCATGGACATCATCACACATATGTATATATGTGTGTCATGTATCGCATGGACATCATCACACATATGTATATATGTGTGTCATGTATCGCATGGACATCATCACACATATGTATATATGTGTGTCATGTATCGCATGGACATCATCACACATATGTATATATGTGTGTCATGTATCGCATGGACATCATCACACATATGTATATATGTGTGTCATGTATCGCATGGACATCATCACACATATGTATATATGTGTGTCATGTATCGCATGGACATCATCACACATATGTATATATGTGTGTCATGTATCGCATGGACATCATCACACATATGTATATATGTGTGTCATGTATCGCATGGACATCATCACACATATGTATATATGTGTGTCATGTATCGCATGGACATCATCACACATATGTATATATGTGTGTCATGTATCGCATGGACATCATCACACATATGTATATATGTGTGTCATGTATCGCATGGACATCATCACACATATGTATATATGTGTGTCATGTATCGCATGGACATCATCACACATATGTATATATGTGTGTCATGTATCGCATGGACATCATCACACATATGTATATATGTGTGTCATGTATCGCATGGACATCATCACACATATGTATATATGTGTGTCATGTATCGCATGGACATCATCACACATATGTATATATGTGTGTCATGTATCGCATGGACATCATCACACATATGTATATATGTGTGTCATGTATCGCATGGACATCATCACACATATGTATATATGTGTGTCATGTATCGCATGGACATCATCACACATATGTATATATGTGTGTCATGTATCGCATGGACATCATCACACATATGTATATATGTGTGTCATGTATCGCATGGACATCATCACACATATGTATATATGTGTGTCATGTATCGCATGGACATCATCACACATATGTATATATGTGTGTCATGTATCGCATGGACATCATCACACATATGTATATATGTGTGAGCTGTGTATACTCTGCAATGTGTTAGATGTGGTTGCATGTAATTGGGTGTGCATTGCAGGATAATTATATTTTGTATGAATATTTTGTATTTTGTGTTAGATGATATTGTATTGTGGTACTCGTTGGTGATCCTTAAATTAAATAAATAAATAAATAAATTTTACGAATTAGTATGCAACTTGGCACACGGGTATATCAAGTCCTAGATTAGGAGGATTTTGTATTCCGAGAGAATGTTCAAGGGATCATCCTCAAGACTAATATCCTTATTTCGCAAAATTCGAGCGGGCGAAGACGCCGGCAGAATCAAGTCCATAATGTTGTATCACGTTGTGTCTATGTAATCTAATATTAACTCCAACCACGTACAAACTATACATTACCGGAAGAACGACGGTTCAAAACTTTGAACGAGGAAACATCGTACCCACTAATATACTTATCCTACTTTATATATTATATCGTGTACACTACTAATAGTAGATATACACTTATATACAATAAAATTTAGTACTAACTAGAATTCCATCAATAAAAATAATAACTGTCAATATGTTGTTAGTGAATAAAATGTCAACATTCAAAAATAGGCAAATTAAACATGTCTAAATCTAAAAAAAGTTAAAATGTATCAGATAAACAAAAGCCCCATCGTGTACTGCCAGTATAACTCAACGGCGTAGGAATGAATGTGGTGAATAGATTTAAATTCCTAGGTCATGCTGTCACCAGTGTCGTAATTGCTGATTGCGACTTAGAGCGCGAGCACAGGGCGTAGGCGGTGAGGAGCATATGGTCGCCCGTAGGTTTGCTTGTTGTACGGCATATGTCAAAGTGAATTTATCTGTCAGTTGTTTTACACGAGCGGCCTGTGTGTGTCATATACGGGCCGCGTCTACAACGTCCTGGGGGGTTACCATAAGCTCTTAGAGTAAGGTTATTTTGAGTGTGTGTAAGGGACAGATTTATATGACTTGTATACAACTGTCAATTACGCGATAACAAAATAACCTTACTCTAAGAGCTTATGGTCACCCCCCTGTGCGTACAATACAACAAGTAGTGCATCGGGAATGTATGCTGCAGCTAGTACGGATGTCTTTCACGCCATAATGCGTAAGAAAACGGCTTACTTACTGCAATGCTTGCGTATCACTCGGAACGGTATTCTGAAAATGATTGCTGGCAGAGTAAACTGCCCCTTCCAAAGAGAGTGGGTAAAAATAATTAGGTAATCGAATTATCTCTTCTTCTTGATGATTTATCTAATATTATCTATCGAATTAAATACTAATAACACTAACATGTCATAAGAGCACAATCTGTTAGTAACCACTAACAACTTATGGACTGTTATAGTTCTGAAATAAAGATATTTTTGTAATCTTTATTATTTTTATAAAAACAGATAGCAGTACATTAATTAATAGTTTTACAAAGTTGGTAGTAGTAAATCTCTGACAATCAAGTGGTTGACGTGCTGTCCTCCTTACTAGACTATGAAATAGCCTGTATTAAGGAGTAACAGTGCCGATACCCTCTAATTGTATTGCTACATTTTAATTTTTTCAAGTTATTTTTTCTTTCACTTCTTTAAATCTATAAATATTAGAGCGCGGGCGCATTTGTGTGTGTGCGTGTGTGTGTGAGTGTGCTTTTGTGTTTGTGTGTGTGTGCTGTGTGTGCGTGTATGTGCGTGAGCGTGCGGCTGCGCAAGTCAATGTAAGCGTGCGTAAGTAAGGAGATTGGATTAGTGTGGGTCTATTAAATGTGGCTTAATTTATTTATAGACACACAGAAAGATAGAGTAACTTTCTGACGCATTTGTAATGTTAGTATGGATTACCGTATTCATAAGGTATATTCATTCGTGATGAACTTCCAACATAATTTATGTTTATTAATTGAATTACTCTTTGATGAACACACTCCAGTTTCAAGTTAAATATTCATGCTTTGAAATCGTGTAGCTCTACTCTCTAATTAACCTTACTTGTGCATTTCCTAGTGAATAATAGTCGAAAACTATTTATAGAGGTACAACATACTGCCACCATCCTGCGCGCGCTGTTGTACCGGTGGGACTCCCCGATGCTGGCTCGCTGGATACCGCTGCACGCTGTCGTTAGTGATTTGTCACCATCATCGGGGAGTCAACCCGTACCTGCCAATTACTGTTTTATTGAATATAATAAAATAAAAATGTTATTAGTATATATGATTAAATTAAATTATTAGTATTATATGTCGATAAATTGTTAATTTTTCCCAACACTAGTTGGTAATCTCGCAATTGTACTAACAAATATGGAAGTAATCATGAGATGAATCTGAAATAAATGATGGTTTATTTACAACATGAAATGTTAGTGAATTCTATACGTAAGGTGGTCGGACGCCAATTAAAGACAGAACTTTAAGGTTGCCCTGGTTGACGGCACGAAATATTTTGTGCGCGGGGTTAAAATGCATGCTATCTCATCCGACAACACGTGCGAAAGAGATAGATGCTGTAATGAGCAATAAGAAGCTAGTTCGCGTACGAATTAGCACTTTTGCAAATTTGTATTGAAATGGATGATGATTTAGGATGAAAACGAGCTCGTGAAATTTTATAAACAGACCCTTGGGAGCCTAGATATCATGAAAAAACGACTAAATGTATATTTTCAAATAAATTTATTTGCATTGTTGAATTAATAATCTATCCCTGTATGGAGGCCGTTTTGCAATTTTCCTTCTTATGGTATTTATTTTCGCCCAAAGATGCGTTAAAGTTAGTGTTGAAATATGGAACTTTCGACGCTCATAACTTTAAAAAATATTTATTTTTAGGTACTTTTTTGTTTCCATATAGGGCTAGATAATGATGAGACAAATTGATATAATTTTTTATTTTGAACGGACACTCTCAAACATTGGAGTAATCGCCAGACTACGTTTTGATGGAAGAACATGGTCGACTAGGGCAACCTTAAGGGTTTAAATGGTAACTGTTTTTTAACCTTTTATTTTATGTACAGGTAGGTGTGTTTTTTTTTTTAGGTACCTTTTTCTAATTGAAATCGGTAGGTACCTTGTTGGTTTAGCAGTCGCAAACGATGCAATAGGGTAGTTAACTGAGAATTAGTTTACTGTCCGCCAGGTAGATTAATAAAAAATATTGGACACGTATTTTGTTCTTTTGACACGTAGACAAAGTAGCGGCGATATTATAATGCGTTGAAATATCGGGAAGCGTCACGCCGCTAGTATACTTTATACTGCCTTAGTGACGTCACAAGCCCCCACTCCTGAACTTTGATGCGCATTCACTTTGTAATTTTTTATTGATTTGGTAAAGCAAACAATATGTGTCCAATATTGTTTGATAATCTCACTGACGGACTAAATAGAATTATCATTGTTCTACCTCGGAAACATCCCTATTGAGCATGAGGGTTGGATTCCTGGATCGGGTAATTTGTCATTGAGTTATTCCGTAAGAAATTTCTGAAGTTTAGATTTGTGCACGGTTATTACATGAGACTTGACCATAATTGACGACGTAGTATTCTATAGCTTTACACCAAAGCCTTATACTTAGAGGAACGCTGGCATAGTCTTTTGTTGATATATTGTGGTGTTCTGCTCTACAGATCCATGTTCTAAGTCTATTTATATTTTAATAAATACTTTACAAAACATACCTTCATATCTTCATACAAAACACTCCTCATACGTTTTTATATCGTATCCACTCATGTCTCATTTTTATGTATTCTTTGTTACTGTTAGCACCTGAAAAGCATACTTTTAGTTATCTCTGATTGTTTTAATATTCCATTACTTATTTATATCGCTAATTTGTAAAATCTTGTAATTTTTTATACTCTGACATGTTTATCTGAATTGACATCTGTCTCTCCAATTTATTTTTCGTAAGCCATAGACATAATATACCATGGACTATACCTTCCTTAAGCTAGTTGTACATTATAATAAGGACAGCGTAGACTGCCCCCTCTGTAAACCGTTTTTATTCGTTCTGGTCATATAATTGATATTTTGAATTTAAAATTTAGAAGATATGACAGAACGAGGAAAAAACGGGCGTCAGCTTTTTTAGGGTCAGATTCGGGCAGGAAACGACGAAAGTCGTTTGACTTCTTAATACTATAATACTTCAAAGTTTACGATTGTATCTGAAAAACTCTCAAAACTGTGAATAGCCAGCTAGTATTATCGCAACTACAGCGCGCCCGCCAACAGAACACGCAGGTTGCGCACTGCTGCCTGCCTACTACTAACCTACCAGACGTGGTGCAGGAGCCGCAGCAGTAATTTGGTGCGCGCAGTTACAGCGCGCCCGCACGCAAAACACGAGCATCCATATCTCACGGTAGCACTCCATCAGCCGTCCCACCGCACCGTGTCAAGCCGGGGCCCTTACTTACTTTTTACCTTCACCGATTTTTATCTTTTATTTTAATAACGTAGCTTACGTTAAGCTCGTCGTAGCTTAACGTTACGTTACAATATGTCCATAAAATTTACATGGAACCTTTTAAATTGCATTTACAAATTAAATTTAAAAATATACTACATCCTTGAAAAGATCCTTCACGTGCCTCAATAAAACCACTATGTCTACTGTTTTGCTCACAAAACATTTTGATATATATGCAAGGTCAACCTTACTATATATTATCACAATTTCTATATTACCATATTAACATACAAATAACATAAAGCCAGGATATGCCATATACCTACCTAGTACGAGATCCCACCGTTGAAATCGGCACATGTATTTTGAAAAATTTTATGTGTGAATGGTACTTTTTAGTAGAATAGATTACTGTAGGGTTGCCTGGCAATATCTAGCTGCACTTAACTTTAACTGCACTTCTTTGTTTTTGCTCTTTGCCTTTGCCTATGTTCTTTGCCATTTGCTTTGTATGTGATTATATGCGATGTGGATTTTCGTCTTTATGATTGTTCAATTTTTCATACTGTTTGCTCTTTGCCTTTGATATTTGTTTTTGCTTTTTGCCTTTGCCTATGTTCTTTGCCCTTTGCTTTTGTATGTGATTATATTTGCGATGTGGATTTTCGTCTATATGATTCGTCGATTTTTCATACTCTTTGCCCTTTACCTTGCCGAATTCATTACGCAATAAGGCTGCTATTTATACCTGGCAACCTAGATTGCGGCTATCAATCAGGAAATTAGTTTTACCAGTAACTTGGTACCTGAAGAATTGAGCGGTGGGATCTTGGACTAATACACTTATCGTCCCTAAAACAAATACAGACAATAGACATAATAACCTCTCCACTTCTGTTTGTCCCGCCATATTTTATTAGACGCTCGAGTGGTATGCCTCTGCCAAGGGTTGTTTAGGAGTGTGCCAAGGATACACTTATGTAGAACTAGTTTCTGCCTGCGGCTTTACCCGCGTAAAAATATTTCATCATCCCAACGAAACCCACTACTGGGACAAAAAAGCTATCCTATATCCTTGCCAGGGTCTAAAACTATCTCTATACCAAATTTCAACTAAATCAATTCAGTCGTTTAGTCGTGAAAAGGTTACAAAAAAACATTAAAACAGAAATAATCTCTCACATTTATAATATACTAGCGGACGGCTCGTGGTTGCACCCGCGTAGATCCCATTCCAGTGGGATTATAGGGATGAAAAGTAGCCTAACGTCACCCGGAGATAGTGTAGCATTGCAACGGTGTAAATTTTTGAAATCAGTCCAATCGTTTTTACCCGATTGCCGAAGGAGGGTAATGTGTTTATCAGTCTATGCATGTATATATGTATGTTTGTTCCTATGTGACGTTTTAGAGACCAAACGCGTTGGCCGATTTTGATGATTCTTACGTCAATCGATTCGTCTTAACCCTGCGAGTGTCACTGGCTACATTAAAATTGGAAAAAGAATAAAAAATCTTTTTTACAAAAAAAATACTACCGACTTCCAACTAAAAACACTACAAAGTGAAAAATAACTTTCTTTTTCGAAGTCGGTGTCCATAACGAAAAAAATTGGTACCTACCAAAGACACCGACTTCGAAAAAGAAAGTTATTTTTCACTTTGTAGTGTTTTTAGTTGGAAGTCGGTAGTATTTTTTTTGTAAAAAAGATTTTTATTTTTCACTTTTTAGTTGTACCTATTAAGCAACTTGCTTTAGTGAGGTAGTAATGCCAGAATTGATTAACTGAATGCCATGAAACTTGATCATAACCTGTGAAATGAAAGTGTTTCAAGGTGAACTGTACACATCTGTGTACCCCTTTAGAGCGTACTGGCGTGATGTTATGTTATGAAATGGTATAAACAATACAAAGACATGCGGTTGCAGCAATCCCGAGAGATTTGCCTTCATTTATTGAAGAGTTCTGCTGTATATCTCCGAAGTCCTTCATCAGATCTTCACCAAATTAAAATGGGACCAATTTCGAAACATACTCTAAAAATCAAAAAAAGAATTTTCAAAATCGGTCCACAATTGACGGAGATATCGGTGAACATACACAAAAAAAAAAAAAAACAAACATGAAGTCGAACATAGAACCTCCTCCTTTTTGGGAAGTCGGTTAAAAATGGCGGTTTTTGGGCGCCATATTGCGGGTACGCAATTTTCTTTTTCTTCCCTACTCATCGTGTGCGGTATCAAAATAAAGGATTTTAACAGGTGATTAAAAAAAGTATAAAACACTTATATGTTCAAATGTACCTAATTCTAAAAAAAAAATAACCGAAAAGTTGTAAAAAAAAATTAAATAAAATAACAAAAAGCCCGACTGATTCAAAAGCGAACTAAAAAGCCGTAAACAAGAAGAAAATCATGCTGTGCAGTTGGAGGATACTTATGCGCGAGCTGGCTGACCAAAACCAGATGTATCCCCGACTGCACAGCATGATTTTTTTCTTGTTTACGTCTTTTTAGTTCGCTCTGTAAGCAGTCGGGTTTTTGTTATTTTTTTTTAAGTTTATTCGTGACATACAAAAATACAAATATTTATTTTCATAATATTAGTATAGATATAGAAGTGTGGAAGTTTGAATGTTTCTGAGACGATTGTATACGAAAAATTTCTCGAATGGGTATCGCGATATTGGGAAGAACTGGAGCGCGTTTATAATATTACTTTGAAAAAAAAAATATGATTTATAAAAGCTATCAAAGCTGGACAGTTAGGTAATAGAGGAGCTTTTGGTTAAGTTATAATTGCCGCTGTCGACCTTCAATGTTAAATATTGCTTGGTGGATAACATATTGACACATCCCCGTACCTCGAAACACACGTTGCCGAAAGCCATTGGTCCTGACTGTCATTTGATGGTCGTTACGGGTAGTCAGAAGCCAGGTAATCTAACACTCAACAACACTCTAAGCCAAGCCAAAAGGTATCATGTTACCCAGTTTCTGGATTTGGAGCTAACATAGACAAAATTTGGAGCTTAAATGAACAAGTACTCAGTAGTATCCGATTAGACTGGATGCCAACCTCAACAAAGTTGGGAAAAATTTAAACTGTTGTTGCTCAAAACGCGTGTACGAATGCCCGGACTACTCCAATATTGAGAATTAAAGCGGGCAGATAGATCCTCACCTGAACGTGGCCTGAATTACGGTATAGTGGCGTGCAGTCGTGGCTTTTGGAGCTTTTGGGAAATACCCAAGAGAAACATGTTTGAAAATCGAATGACTTGAGTTAAAATCGTGTCCGACCGAAACACGACTTTCAACCGAAACCGTGACCAAATATTCGGCTCCTGCCTGCCTGTTTCGGGCAAAAACGAAGCAGAAACTTGCGAGGTTAAAAAAATTCTGCCAAAAATTCAAAAGCTTTAAAATTCAAAACGTCTGCGACGTTTTCACGTCTAAACTGCTTAACAGATCTTGATGTAACTTGCGTAGACTACGATCTGAACAAAACAAGAAATTGGGTACTCTTTATCTCAGTAGTAAGACCCCTTAAGATTGTAAAACACTTTTCACCTGGAGATCGCACCTACGCATGGTAACTTATATAGTTTAAAACCTCAACACAAACAAAGACCCTACCAGTTCTTAGTATGTGAACTGCGTAAAAAACTCATCAACATCATGTCTGTTTAGATATAGGAATTTTAAATTAGGAGATTTAGGAACCCTGGTACAGGTCACAGGACACCAGTCTTACCAAGGGTTACTGTGTTACCCAGCTACTGGGTTGTGGAGGTCCGATAGGCAGTCGCTCCATGTAAAACACTAGTGCTCAGCTGAATCCGATAAGGCTGGAAGCCGACCCCAATATAGTTGGGAAACGACTAGGCAGATTGATTGTACAGGTATCGGCGCGGTTTAAAAGCGCTGACCTTGAACGTGCAGAAGTTGATTTTTGGGTCTGTTTGGCGGGGGGAGTGAGGTTAATTAAAATCAAACTTAGTTATTTTATGCGAGAATGTAGATACTTTTGCCAAGCCCTCTGAAATCGTGCCGGTACATATAGTTATTTTCATAAAAAGATTTCAAACTTAAATTGAGTTTCACCAACTTGTTTATCTTATTATAAAAAACTAGATGACCCCAGCGGCTTCGCTCCCGTCTGGCTAATCTACCTACCTATCACCTACCTATCAATCCTATCTAACTGCCCACCTACATACCCACCAACCTTGCTACTACCAAATAATGACTTTTATAGGCAAAATTTTGCTACTTTGGGTTACATTATTGCAATTTTCATAAGGATCTCTAATTTTTTTGAAAATAATTTATAGCCTATGTTACTCGGGAATGATGTAGCTTTCCATGGGAGAAAGAAATTTTAAAATCGGTCCAGTAGTTTCGGAGCCTATTCGGTACAAACAAACAAACACACAAACAAACATACAAAAAAATCTTTCCTCTTTATAATATTGGTATAGATCAATATTCAAACTGAGACATTTAATCTAATTCATTACACTATTATTCAGAGTCATCAGAAAACAAGAAAACATTTCAAGGGTTCTTCCTTAGAAACTTTTAGCTTCAGTTGGTACAAATTTCGAACAGGATAACCCAGAAGGGACATCTCCCAATAGAGATTATAAATTAATGTTCTAAAGGTTTCTCTTTGAAGTTACCAAGTGAATTTGAGTATATAGGCACTCCGTCGACGGAGCAACTTTTATTGCCGAGTTACGGCAACTGGCAACTCGCAATAATTCATATAATTGTGACAAACTGCGCATACATAGCAATTTGAGGTGACAGTTTTCGGTTGCTGCACTTGGTGAAAAAATCGATTTTTGCCGTAAATAGCAACAGATTTTATACCACAATTTGTGAACACATGTTTGTGTGTTTTCGTTGAACGATTTCATTCCTTCCCCATCCCCCGTAACGACCTGTACATACAGCTCCAGAGAATTCTCACCCCCTGGAAATGTATAAAAAAGCGACATCTATGGACAGAAGGATGTACTACGATGTCTAAGTGCGCCGCGTGCGCGAAATCTCTGTGACGGTTTCTCTGCAGCTGTATATACGTCTTTCTCAATGTCAATCTCGGCAACCGTATTTTACCGCGTGGTGTGAGGCTCTTGACAATTGTCATCCGATATCAGCGAATGCTATGGTCGAATGCCAAAATGTCAGGGATTGATCACATGATATTGCTATGGCGCTTAGCAAGCTCATAAATTTTCGGCATTTTACCAATCACTTTCGCATAGCTTTCGATGATAGAATTTCACCTCTCTTTCTGCTTTTTTTGTTGCTGCAACTGGCAATCATTTACAGAAACTTTCAAAATGTTGGTAGTTGCGTTAGACTAAAGTTGCTCCATCTCTCAGACCACCCCAGTCTTAAGTCAACGGCCGAAGCTAGCGACAAGTTACTCTTGACTTTAGCGAGGAGATTTGACGTCTAGTGTCAAAAGTAGGGTGGGCAGTCAAACTTGAGAGATGTCGACTTTGAGATATGGAGTGGTGTTTGTTGTTTAAAATGCCTTTTGAAAAAGGAGAAGACAAATTGTATTTGTTAAAACAACAAGAATTTGTGTTGTATACTGATACTCGTAATTTAAAGCTGTGAATTAAATTTAAGAAGTACCTAATAGACAAGTTTCCATGCTTCTGTTGTTCCAGGATTTCATAAATTACCTTTTCGACAACCTTGCCTATTATGTAATACATTGCCTAAGAAATTCGTTTCGAAATATGAACATTTAAACACAAAATTATTAAATAAAAATTAAAAACTCAAAATTACATAAGTAATAACGGTTACGAAATGACTTTTGTATGGAGAACAGTTTCGAAATGACTTTTCGTAACTGAATAGGCTACTGTTGGTAGCCGCATTCTGCCGCTACGCCCGCGCTTTTTCCACCGACCCATCCAGCAGAATGACACTGAACCTGCTACCTCTCGAAAAAGCTACATTTGAAGAAATTGGCTACATCGTTCGTGTTAAAATATCGAGTATTTATGCTCATGCGTACTAGTATCTACTCTCATATCGTAATATTCGACTTCAAAACGAGTATAAATTGACATACCTACTATTTAAACACAATAACAAAATTTAAAAATATAATCTTATTATAACACTTTTTCTCTAACAAAATAGTTAGATAGGTAGTAAGTATTATTACTAAGATAGCAGTGGTGGCTCAATAGACTTTCGAATTATAGGTCGTGTGTTCTCTTATTTATGTAACTGGTTTCTTCAACACTGTTCTCAAAAACCGGTATGAAAAAAATACTAAAAATATAAAATCAAAGACAAAAGCGCACTGAGCCCGCGGTTGGATTGTGGTTCCACTCTCTCACACAAAGAGGATGCTTACATATGTAAGTACTAGCAGTTGGAACTCTACGATGTATAGTAGAGTTTAAGGTACCATAACTTGAAAGGAAACGACGAGTCTTCGGATAAGCCGGCTTATCCATGATTAATCTTCTGGCTAAGATTTTAAAAGCTTGTTTCCCAAATCGTAATACAAAAATCTCTCCTATTTAAATCACTTTAGTTAGTTTTATCACGATTCAAACTGTTCTGTCAGACATGTTGGACCCTGAAAGGTCTGACATGGCCAGTCAGTTATCAATGTTTTTGCAAAAACATGTCCAAGTTTACCCTTTTCGGTCAGACGCCATTTGTTATTGTAACTTTGACCTACTGAGGATCTGTTGATGTTTGTGATTCGAAGTTCAGTTGATTTAATGTTGTTTTGATAGGAATAGTGAAGGGCGATTAAGATTTCAGAAGTTATAGGTAAGTCCTTCCGCCAATTTGTACTGGGCACGTCTAGTCTTTGCCCAACCATAGTGTCGGCGTGCAGTCTAACAGGATTCAGCATAGTACCAATGTTTTACATAGGGCGACTTCCTGTCTGATCTCCACAACCCAAGGTCTGGGCAACACAACTCTTGGTAAGAGTGGCGTCAGATGTTATGGCTTCTGACTACCGTAAAGAGCAGTGGTGGCCCAGTGGTAACGGCCCTGACTTACGTGTCGTAGGTCGTGAGTTCGAACCCAGGCAGGCGCTTTACTTTGAATAAATTGTTTCATCACCACTGCTCTTAAAACGGTGAAGGTCATCATCGTTAGGAAACCAGCATGTCCTAGAACCAAAAATTCCTAGACATGTGACATCCGCCAAACTGCACTGGGCCCGCGTGGTGGATTAAATAAATAAAATATTAAAAAAACCTTTATTGCTTTTCATAAATATTTCAAAAATGTACAATGTTTGCTGCGTGCCTTAAAACTAAATAACTTATGATAATTTAAATTTATTGTATATTAATGGTGGATTAAGGCCCAATAACTCTCTCACAGAGAGGATGCCTGTGTTCCAGCAGAGGGAACATTATAAGGCTGATGTTGATGATGACTACCGTAACGACTGTCTAGCTTAATGCGCTTGCCGAGGCATGGTGGATTCTGGGTATGTAATTGATGGTCAGTGGTCACGAACCCACACGACCTTGGCAAGCATTTCTAAAACACTAAACTAAAGAACAGTTAAAGTGACGAAAATTGCCCAAAAATTAAATGAAAAATTGTCGAACTGTTCACTGCTGTAGTTAATTGATTTGAGTTGTCTATATCTAATCACATCATATCATCGTCGCTTCTACCAAAAGACATCTACTGCCGATTACGGGCACGCGTTAGCACTCACCGCGAACCCGCCGCGGCTGTCCGTCACCAGACCGTCCTCGGGGAGTACCCCCCATCACCGGCGCACCAGAACACACTGTACGCCGTGACAAGCCCAGGGACCAAACCAGAACATGGGCGCCAGACGACCTCGTGTATGGCACCCGTGGTCCCACGTGTTGGGTCGAGGTCTATGGCCCCATCCATAAGACATCGCGGCCTGCCTCAGTTGCGATGTCACCTGTTACCAAGCGGCACCACCACCTACTAGTTGGCCGCTACGTCGTCGGCTTAATCGGCAAAAGCCCTGACGAGCGGTTCCTCCTTGGGTTCCTCTTCGCTTTACCGTGGGTGACCAAACCACTGCTACTGAGCCCCCCCGCCTCAACAGTGCGGGAACCCACCGGGGGAGCTGAAAATAGGCCTACCCCAATTGTCACAACATCGACCGATCATGTGCATCTCAAATCCACTGGATTCACGGAACCCTAACCAGGTCATCGGTCCTTCGAGTGGAGTACGCGGTCGCCAATCCAGGACTTTTGGACTCCGTCGACCATCCGTTCTACGAGCAATGTGCGCTGCCCAATACATACATTGAAGAAATAAATAGCTTTTATTTTGTGACACGTCAATATTATATTGGGGACGACTTCCAATCTACCCGTAACGACTGTCAAAGATCTTCACATGACAGCCGGGACCAACGGCTTAACGTGCTTTTCGAGGAACGGAGAGGACTCGGTATGTTGAAATGGTCACCCATCCTTGGACTGACCTCGTCAAGCGTTGCTTAACCTTGATGATCGACCAGTGTGGCTGTTATTTTTAACCCACGAGCTCCTCTTATTATAACGCGGCACTAAAAACATAACTAGTGAGATATGAGTTTAAATAAGCATGTTTCTCTGCCTTATCCTATACAAGCGTGATGTTATGAGGTAATGAGACGATAAAATTTGAACCCAGTACTCGGGTATGAACGGATAAGCAGTATTTTATTAACTTGATTATGGAGTTCCGATCGAATAACCTCATTATTCTGTTTTGAAACCAAAAAAAAACATTTTCCAAAATATAAACCGACTTGTATTGCAAAACACTAAAAAGTCGTACAAATTGCTTTCGTTTTGGCAGTCTTTGGTTCCTCTTGTTTTTATCGTTTTTCAACTACGAATTCCGAGCTTAGCTTAGTTTCCGTAGATCTTTCTGCTATTGATTTGTTATTCAGGCCTCTAACAGATGGCCTAGGTTTCAGTTTTGGCATAAAAACATACCAGCCATGGGAAAAGTTATGTTGAGTTGAGTATTGCACATAATTACGAATATTATTTTTTTGTACACTAACTTCTACCAGCGGTTTTACGTGTGATATATTTGGAAAAACGTATTCTCTATACTCATAAAAAAAAATTTAGGCGTAAAGTCGTATCATACAGACAGCCAGAGTTAATATTGCATGCATACATAATATTGGTAAGCATATCACGAGATATCAATATTGCATACTGAAGTACCTAATTAAAAGTTCTTTAAAAGTAAGTAAATATTTACAAATGATTACAAGATTACTACAAGGCTTATTATATAAAATCTGATAAGTTTTAACTTAAATTTTTACATCACTTGATTGCTATCAAGATCGAAAAATATCGAAACTCTTTTAATTTTAAATGTCAAAGTAAAAATTAAATCCAAAAACGTAAAGAATTTTGACATGCTGGTATTTATTGAAAAGAATATTAAAATTCAGTTGGATTGAGGACAACAGAATTTTTGACAAGGCGACCCAGTTGCAGAAGTTAATTTAAACTTATATTTTAAAATGGTAAAACTGTTTGTTTGCTTTTCTAAAGTAATTTATGTAGAAGTATTAGGGTGATTAAGAAAATTGTGACAGACAGGTTGCTGTTTCCGAATAGAGAAGAACGTGTCAAACACTACTTTAATGCTAAAGTTTGTTTTAAATTTGTAATTTTGGTAATCAACATCAAACTCATTATTCAGGAGCCGGCCAAGGGGCGTTACCATCGCCGAGTCATCGAAAAATGCACGGTTTTTGATGGAGAGCGCGATACGAGAGCGAAACAGCGGGAAAAACTAGTTAATAAATAGGTCGACTAGTTATAAGACAAATTGCGTATTTAGTTTTTATATCACGTCGCGACGTCTATCTTCTGTCGTCTCCGTCTGCCTTTGCAGAGTTCTTTTGTAGATTGTCACGTACGATGTCGTAGGCTTTAGAAAGGCCTATAGAAAAAAAAGCCACAGAGCTAAGATTCACTGCGCTGGCAATGATTAGAGATTAGGTCATCCATTACTATATGCGGATTTAAACGTAATTACTGCTGTGAAGTGCTCCTCAACCCTTTCACTTAAATTTTCATCCCGCAGTGATTCGCTTCATGTTCCAACTCGCCATAATGTGCGTTTGCATAATGTGCGTTCAGCACATTTATGGTCGGTAAATAGACACGGGTCACACGCTCGAACAGTGACCATCACTGCAAAGCTTAATTTGTATGGAAAGTTTTAACGATGTCGTCTCTAGCAATGGCCGACGAGGCGTTCAGTGCTCTGTGGGATAGTCAAATAGTGTTGTTACAGTTGAAAAGTATATTTAATTAAAATAATACTAATATAAGTTGAAATGTGCTTGAAGATCTCAAATTTCACGGCGAAATGGAGTTGTTCTATACACTTCTGCATGCGCCCTGTAGGAAATACAAGTGTAATAGTAATACTATATTGAACTTATTTTTAAACTAGAAACTCTTTACACAACCCATACCGTCTCAAACGTCTAATTTTAGAAAACTGATCGAAAAAACTCGATATAATATTTCACAGACTCGAGGCACGAAGCCTTTAATAAGTAAAAAACGAGGGTGGTTCAAAGAAAAACTTGTGAAGGATTTCCCTTTCACAAAGACGTGATTGCGCGACCGTTTTATAAGTCTGCAACGTTGCAAGGTTCCATAGAGGTTATAGAAGATAGCATAGTGCCAAGAATAGCTACACAAGAATATTTTGACTCGTGGTGAAAATAAGAACTAATCAGTGAATTTGAATTTTTTCTTTACAATTTCCACAAAAAATACAAATGTTTACCAATGGCACCGTCCTGATCATGTCATTAAAGCGCCAAATGATTCTTATACCATTGTTACTGGTACCGCATTACCTCACGGGTAAATGTAACTACACATTTCAACAGTGGGCCCTATCAGAATATCAGCGCAGCGTTATTTCTTTTTAATATCGTTGCACATGCTGAGATAGGAGCCTTTTTGGTCTCGCACGGGGTTTATATGCTTATCTCGAGTTGCCTGTGCGGGTCACAAGTAAATAATTTTTCTTTCTTTCTTTCTTTTCTTTATATTATATTAATTTGATTAGTGTGCCTTTCACGTAGGTACTGTATATAACAAATCTGTTACATACAGCACTGGCTGTATGGAACAGTTTATGAAAGCCACTGAACTGAATGTTATAATCCCCAGCACGTAAGTTGGCAAGATTCGTTAGATGCGCAGAAGTCGTTTTTTAGGTTTCTTTGGTAGTGAAGCGGGGTGCGGGGAACGATTAGGACCGTTCCGAGCGCGCCATTATTTGATCAGTTGACACAAGGATTGACTGATCAATCGTGTCGCGTCCACGTTCCGCTCTATATGGTGGTTGGTCAGTTCGCGGCATATGCGCGAACTTACCCCCACTACGGCAAAACCTTGCCAACTTACGTGCCGGGAACTATAAGGCATCAAAGATATATGAACTGAAAACATATGAAAAACTTCATTGAATGCGTCAGTTGCACCTACAAAGTGGTTCTGTTAGAATTAATTCGGGTAACTTGATTTCAATTATTCCTTTCAAAGATTGTTTTCACGGTTCTTGTTTCGGTTAACGAGCAATCAAGCGCTATAAAGTTCAATTATTTTTTCTTTTTTTACTTCAACGGTTGTTTTGATACATAATACACAGTTAGTAGTAGTTATTAAGAGACTGAAAATACAGATGCATTTTTAACACGGTTCTGGAAAGAAATTACCGATGCGTCACAAATTAATCACGAGTCTTGTGATGAGAATGGCCGTCGAAATTTTTTTGAAACTATAATTTTGAGATACCAGGGCCTCAGTCTTGTTTAATAACGGTATAAATATAGTCTAAAAGAAACACCAAAATTAACTGATAAAAAAATCGTACATCGTATTACAATATACCAAAATATAATATGTAACTAAAACATATTTAAAATAATTCCCAATATACCCAAAATATAGGCCTATGTCCAACAGAGGACGTCTTTTGGGCTGATATGATAATGATGATGATGATACCCAAAATGGTGACTGTAATTTGCAGAACCACATAATTTTGTGGCAGGCTAGTAAGCTTATAATATTGAACACTAAAAGTTAACGGTAAAGCGATTTCCAGTAAATGAATACTCGCAATGGTGAAAACAAATTAAGCTGTCGATGGCAGACATTTTACTGTAGCAGCAGTAGCTGGCATTATTTAATCTAAGTCACTTATTCCCAAAGTGGTTCCTCTGGACCCCTGGGGATCTACGCGGACCTGTGGATAATAAAAATGTTCTAACGAAAGCGTCGCGATAGTGTTTGACAAAAAGTGAAAAGTGTATGGAAATTACAAGTAACAATGACATTTTGGCATTACTGACGCCGTTGCTGACAGAATGATACTTTGTTTAGAGTCATTGCATGGAAAATAAATTAATAGATACATGAGGGGTAAAATCAGACCATTTATGCAGTTCGTCATCAATATTCATTTAAGCTTCGCGTGATAGTTTAATCTACTTAAAGCAGAGAATATGTGAGTATTTTTGTAAGAACAGCGGAGTACTGCCCGACACATAAAAAATGCCAAGGGGTCCACAAGACAAAAAGTTTGGGGACCTCTGTTCTAAGTCATTAAAATTGCAGTCTAGACAAATAAATAACATTCGATTGTTAGTTGCAGGGCGTATTGTTTCAATGACAAAAGTTAATATTTTCATGGAAAAGTCAATATTTTAAAATAAACGTTAGAACTGCATCTGTTAACATCTAAGACCAATACAGTGGACTAGGATGGGGTTATTTATCATGGGCTTTTTATAGCTAAAATATGAAATAATTTAACTGTCGATAAATTCGATTCAAACTCTTAAAATAACTCATACAATACGTGTGTCATAATACTCTATCATTTATTTTATCGATTGCCGTTGTTGACTTTGTAGTAATTTCATTGGAATTGAATTAAAATCACAGTTCATTACCGTGAAAGTAATTTGTTTATTACAATAATCGGGTAGAACCTTTGATCCTTTTATTTAAAAAACAAAATGGAAATTCGTTGTTATGCATGCCTACCACAGTGTAGTCTTTTGTACCCTAACTTTGAGTGGTAGAGAATGTTTTATTGCATTTTAAAACAACTTATGTCCCTCCTCCTTCTTGCGTCGCGTCCCTCATTACTGAGGGTCATGATTACTCTGAAGGAAGATCAACTTTTCAGTGATGATATTTTTCAATCTGTGTCTGTCTTTGGCGTCGTGGAGTGCATCGTGCAGTTCAGTGTTCAGCGTTGAACGACCACCAAAGTACATTATTACTAATGTACTTACTTACACGAAGCTTAAATAATAAAACAAAATAGGCACTTACACTAAAACCGCGTCTGCATTATCCAATGCGTTGTTATCCCAGTCAGAGGCCATTAAAACAGTGTTTAGGTGCCACGGTAGACGTACATTAGCATTTAAACGACCCTCTTTGAGACAAGAGCCGTGACTCTGGTTACAGGTGGGATAATTAGCTGTAAGTCATTAAGGACCCGCCCAGCTATAATTAGAGTAGCAAGCAAAGTTGGAAACTGAAGGGCTTAAGATGACCTGGAGTTTGACGAACTTTTTTGTGCAGATTCGGAGTGTAATTGATCTCAGTGAGAAGTCAAAAGGATTGTTTCAAATTAAAAGGAAAGTTGCTCTATGAATTGAATTCATTTACTTAGGATCCTGTCTTCTAGCTGAGGCAGAGGGCGTCCACAGTTGCAGTGTTTAGGTACGAGTATATCATTTTGTAGTTCGAGAAGAAAAAAGCTTCTAGATTCGTGATAAATTTGACAAAAATTGTGTGATTCACACTCATGCCAGTCCTCATAAACTATAAGATGTGTCTCTACGGGACATACATTGTCTCACGTAAAAAACTTCACACAATATTTTGACTGGTCAGCAACATAAAGAATCCCGGATCAAAGTACAGGGGTAACTTTTTCAAGAAAAAGGCCTGTCCCAAACTGAATGACAATACTGCACTCGTCTACCTATTAAATATCCTTTTTGTTTATCAGTCTGTCTATCTCATGTACTTACTAGCCGGGTGCAGAAAGTTTGCCGATGAGTACCCCTCCCACGGACCCGCACGGCGACCCGCGTTCGCCTCGTTTGTTCTCCGAACGTCAGAGTGACGTCACAACGTCATCGGCAATCTTTCTGCGCCCGGCTTATATGCACCTAGTTGACACAAGGTGGTGTGTTTGTCAATTGGCGGTCTCAACCCAAGGGTTTGTCTGCTACAATAACTGTCGAGTGACAAACAAGAATGGTGTTGTCTCATTCGTTGTCTCAGCAAGACGTGCTGTTATTTCAGGTTATCTCTTGAATAATTTTGGTTCAATGTTTGATAATTATTTCGGTTTCCAAATTGATTAAAGATGAAATACACCATAAAAACGATCTGTCTTATTTCCTCTCTCTCACTCCTTGCAAAGTGCCCATCGCTCAGCACGATTTTGGGACTCGTGTGTAAGTGTGTGTGTGTGTGTCTTTGTATGTGTGTATGTGGGTGAGTTTGTGTGTTCGTTCATCATATTAGCCATAAGATGTACTTCTGATCAAAACCCATCTCCCCTCAAGACCAGTCTTGTAATTCTCGCATCCGTTGAAATTCTGCGAAACTTAATTTGCAAATTGAAATCTGTCTAAGTTTAGTTGGACCAGTTAGTTCATACTTTAGATCAGACTCCACTAATATAAGTACTAGAATTTATCATTTGCACTAAAGAAGTGGTTAAGCTTTACCGTACACTTCCTACTTGGTACGACCCACTATCCAGTTAGACGTCCAACTTAAATATTGTTTTAAAACACTTCTGCGAGCTACGAATGTAGTTGACTTGGAGTATGAGCTTATAGCGATTTTTGTACGTTTGCATTTTTTAACTTCACAATCAGTTAAACTGCTTTAACTGGCTCTAAGTTTTCTTAATCAAATATTTCGCCGCTATAACTATATATATCTATCGCCATCAAAATCTCTACGACGGTCGATTTGTCTTACGACGGAATATTTGCCCTTATAGATACTCAAACTTTCATTGGATTGTATTATTGCTTTATCTTGAGATAAATATTATACCTACTAAGGAAGGTTTTTGCCTAATACGTTAAATTATAACGATGAATCACTCACTGGAGATTCTATTTATGAGGCATTTTCGTCTTATTTCATGTCGACTTTCCTCAACACCACTTCATCTAATACTCCCATATAATTGTCACTGTATTTTGATGTAGAGATAAATAAAGAATTTTTATTATTATTATATTTTTATTATTACAGTCCTGCTTTCTCTTTCGATACTAACAGAACTTCATCTGACATTTGTCACATCTGGTTTTGATCAGCCAGCTCGCGCACGTCTTTTTAGTTTGCTTTTTAAGCAGTCGGGTTTTTTGTTATTTTTAAACATTTTATTTTTTATCCGTTATCGCCATTTCCCCTTAACTTACACAAACAAAGAAAGCCAGCGGCGGTCTACCGGAGCACAGGCCGTGGTTAAAACAAACTTTATAAGCGTTTCAATACACCGGGACTGACCCTGTTTACCGTCACACTGCTTTCAAGCAACCCGCCGTACTCCATGCACTAAGATTTTAATCAGGATTTATTTTAACATCCTGATTGTGTGTGCTTGAGAAAGTTAGATTGTGTTTTTGGATATTAGTTACTTCATCTTCTTCTTACAAAGTTTTCTCTTGGAGGAGGCAGTTGGAGGCAAACTAATTTAAAGCATAATGAAAAAGAAATATAGTGGTGTCCTACTTTTCACATGACATTGAAGTTATACGTGGTCTTAGTGGCGTGATCCCATTGTGAGCTTTTAAGTAGTAGTTTTGTAGTTCAAGAAGAGCTACACTGCTATTAGACCGAAATATCAATATAATAGAAGGTATATTTTACTAGAAGTAAGAAAAA
This sequence comes from Orthosia gracilis, assembly GCA_947562075.1. NCBI lineage: Eukaryota > Metazoa > Arthropoda > Insecta > Lepidoptera > Noctuidae > Orthosia > Orthosia gracilis. The sequence continues at coordinate 54,849,424 of OX387268.1, forward strand.
CTATGTAATAGCTCTCGATGGGAATGTGCCCTAAGGTACTGAATGGGGAAAGCAAAAAATTCTTAAGCAGTCGGGTTTTTTGTTATTTTTAAATATTTTTTATTTACAACTTTTTAGTGTTATTTTTTATAATTAGGTTTATTTAAACATATAATTGTTTTATATTTTTGTAATCAAAATCGGTCAGCGAACGTCTTTAGAACGCCACATAGGAACAAAAATACATACATAGACTGATAAACACGATACCCTCCTTCGGCAGTCGGGTAAAAATCGTGAGTATACCGATACTGACGTACTTCAACAAGATATTAGAAGATTTGACCAACCCCAACCCAAACTTTGTGGTGTCTCACAAAGAGGCCTAAATTTAAAAGTAGTAAATTCAGTGGTTTGTTATAATCCGCACGTAAGTTCGCAAGAGTCGTTATATGCGCGAAGTAGTTTTTTAGGTAGTGAAGTTGTGCGCTGGAAACGTTTAGGACCGTTCCGAGCGCGCGATTGGTTGGTCAGTTGACACAAGGATCGACTAACCAATCGGGTCGCGTCCACGTTCCGTTCGCTTTATTTGGTGGTTGGTCAGCTCTTGGAATATGCACGAACTTACCCCCACTACGCCAAAACTATAGCCTAGATATTTAAAGCTTTACTAATTTGTAATGCAGATGCAACACGACGCCATGTTTGCTTAATTTAAATAAGCGAATTTCCTGATGGCTCGACGCGATTTGATTTATATAACACTGATAAGCGATTTTTACTAAGCGAAATTGCAAGTACGTTCACATGGACGCAATGCGATGTAAATTTTCCTAGAAAATACTTGCGTGATATCGCCTGTCGACGCAATTTAGATTGCGTCGCGTCTTCAGGAAAATCCATAAGACTCAAAAAGCTAATTCCTATGCAGCTCAGTGCTAGATAGTTGGCTGCATACTGATGCTAAGTCGTTGGTATGCAAGTCTTATCGTGTGTGAGAGCCGAGAATATACCTTTCAGAAATTATTTCATTTTATTGAATTAGGTAGTGCTGGGTTAATTTGACATCACATTCAAACATACGAAGCCGTATCCTGTGTTTGAATGTGATGTCTATAGTTCTTCATATGTAACATCTGGTTTGTAACTACTAATATTTTGTGTCACCAGAAGCCCTAGTCTAGAAAAAGTGACAATCTGTCAGCGAAAATGTTTGTTAAAAGTCCAAAATATAGGTATGGAACTGATGTGCGTTACCGAAATGCCACGAGGTCAATCTAAGTTTTTTTTTTTTTTTTTTTTTTTTTATTGAGCGGCTTGCGCTTGACCACTATCTCACCTGATGGTATTGTTGTTGTTGTTTCGACGGGCTGTTGCCGCAACTCTACGACCAGCGTGTATTTTGTATACGGGTGAGATTCGATCCACCCCAGCTCCTCGAGGAAGGCCAGCAGCGCCTTGGTGCTGCCGACTATCTCCTGCAGGGTATCTGGGTCACCGAAGTATTTGGCCCTGTAGCTTGCGATAACAGGGCAGCTTAGGAGCAGATGTGCTGCTGTCTCATCTTCCACCATGCATGCTCTGCATAGTGGGCTGTCCATGATTCCTATGACAAAAAGGTGCTTATTAAAGGTCCCGTGTCCAGTCGTTACAGCTGTGACTGCACGCAACTGTGTCTTTGTCAGTCGTAGGGCCTTTTTCGTGAAACGGCCGTCGTTGGAGGAGAGTGCGTCCTTGGCCTGCCTACATTCGCTATGGTCAATCCAAAGCCTGCTGTGTAGGCTCCTGGTGAACATGACCAATTCAGTTTTAGTGGGGTTTACTGAAAGATCGTCCCAGAGCACTTTTTCGTACAGTCTTTTCATGATCTTTAGCTAAAAGGAGGTCAGGTGTTGGGACTGTAGGACTTGGCGTTTGTATAATCACACTTACCGATGAATATAGCTTTCACTTCCCTCCATCCTTTAGGGACGTATCTAAAGGCCAGGCACGCTCTCAACAGTGGCACCAGTCTTTTTACTACGGACAAACCATCCCATTGTAGTAGCGCGGGGAAGACCCCATCTGGAACGGGCGCCTTGAAACGATGGAAGTTTTTTATGGCCCATTAGAGTTTCTCCAGCATGATCATCCTTCTTGCATAGAGCCAATCTTTAATTGTTGGTAATTGGATGGTATCTTGCCAGTCAGTTACCAGGACGAAGACGCTTCCTGGGAAGCGTGTTTCTACTAGGATGCGTCTCGTTTCTTCAGGTGATGATGTGGTGAGTGTGTTGTCTAGTAATTTACGGAGTGAGGCGGGCCCAGGTGCACTCTGTTGTACCAGTATTTTCCTTATCCTGTTACCTCTAATGTTCCCACAGTATTTACGCCAACCCGTGATGTCACCCATGGTAAGCGATGATGTGGTTGACGGTGAAGCACGCTTGCCTAGAAGAAACCTATTCACTCTTGACTTAAAGTCTCCTAGGTTGTAGCTATCAGGAAATACAGACTTCGGCAGGGAATTAATTACATTTTGAATTTTACAAAAATTGCTATCGCTTTGAAAAAGATATTTTGCCTAGAGCTTCTTGTCTGTTTCTTTTCTTTTAAGCTGTTTTTTGCCTCACGCTGACCGTGTCGCCGACGGCGCTGTCTGTCAGCGCGTAGCTCGTCCGACGGCCGTCAGCGCGCTGAGCGGTCGGCCTGATTCAAAATCGCTACATAAGAATACGTTCATATTACTTTTTCAGCGCCAATGATCAGCGGACGGTCAGCGTGACAAGAAATCCAGCCTTAGAATTTTATCGGATAAATATTTATTCATGTTGTTATGTAGTTTCGTGGATATATATAGAACGTGGCCGTTGCTCAGTCTAGTGTGACACATTTTGCTTGGATGCGCAGTGTCTTGATGTCAGACATATGGAATACTAAGCTTATTATGGTATGCGGAACAGAGTGGAAAGTCTCTAAAAAGTCCACAGAAAAGGGGCGATCCGACCCCCGTTTAAATTAAAAGTTGTATTGATTCAATTGACTTATATTGAGTATATATATATATATATATATATATTGAGTAAGAAAAATTGCGTGAAAAGATTTATATGCGCAAAAAAAAATTTCATCGTGAATAAAATATTACAACATCTTAGTTTTTACGAAGTTGATATTAATTTAGTAACCATAAAAGTTGTTTTGATCTTGATATAGTTATATAAAGGATTATCTATTGTGTTACAATTATCTTGAGCATTAAGATATCATATAGGTATTATTATACCTTCTATTAAAAATATCAACATATTGTTACCGCAAAACGGTTTCTTGATTAGTTTACCAAACCTGGGACATAAAGTTTTCTAGAGATTCCGACCTATGAGTTCATTTTGTAAAGAGGGTAGCAAGACACTCAATGTGTTTTATTTAAATTGGGCTACACTTCAGTGATCCGAATCCGGAAAATTAGATTCGTAACAGATTCTCCGGTGAGATGGAATAAATAAAATTATTGTACACCTAGCATCCACAGTAAGTGCATATTTGAATTATTCAGCCATGAAAACTGGGGGTTTTTCTTATTGACAATATATACTTACGCATATATATATTTTTTTACAATTTGTTACTAACTCCAGTAACATTTTATGAATATTTTATTGGTTTTAAAAACACACTTCAGGTCACTAAAATCAGTGCAGCCCCTGGCTGTTGTACTAGGAAATCCTGTGTCACAAAAGCAAATTTGTCGTTCAGATGCTCACGTTCATAGTCTTTGAGATAATAAATGTTTATAAGGACTACAGAACAGTGAACATTAGTGGGGAAGATGATGCTAAATCGTTACACCTCAGTAAATGATTCAAAAATTTTATAACAGTGTGGTAAACTTCATACTCCCTAAGATAAATGTGAAGGAAAATTGTGTCACTAACCAGATTTTTAAATAGATAACGGAAGAATTTCAGAAAAATCGACAACGCCATTGGAATTACCAGAACTAGCATACAAAGATATTTCATTTTTGTTCGGTTTTTGATTCTAGACGACGAAGATATTCGCAAAACATATTATGGGCATAATTAATTTTCTTCATAAATTTTTCTTTCGTTAATTTTCCCGATATTTTAATAGTTATTCTGTTATTCGGGGCGGAGATGAATCCAACAAATTTAATCCAAAACAAAACCGTTTTCGAGGTATAATTGGTGTAACTAACACGACTTTGTTTTATATGGATACTTGTAGGTATAACTTGGGATTGGTTCATTTAATTTGAGAATAGAACAATACCATAATCTTATCTCAAAGTTCTACAGGTTATAATAACAAAGCTAATTCAGTTAAGTTTCAGTTATTTGCAGTAACACTTTAATCAAATCAAACACAGTTTTCTTAACTTGCTCAATCAACTTTAACAAGTTTCCATTGTTTTATAAGGGTTATTTAAATGTGAAATCAAATTATTTTAATTTCATTGAGTTTAGTTTAACTTGTGTTAAAATGGATTAGTTTATTAAGTTGAGGGAAAGTTTGTTTATAGTGCAAAACATAAATATCGTAATAAATGCTTTTGTTAAAACTAGAAATACTTAGTCAAAACTACAATTTACCCCTGACATAAAAATGAATACCTATTTCCCTTGGTCACGGCATCACGCGTGAATAGCTGGACCGATTTCGCTAAATCTTTTTTGTTGTGTTTGTTATTGTTAGGAGAAGGATCTTATGAAAGAAAAATTTAAAAAATATGGTTTGCAGGCAGGGTAGGTAAGGAAGGTTTGTAGGTAGTGTAGATAGGTAGGTAAGGTAGTTAGGGTAGAGTAAGTAGGGTGGGGTAGGTAGGGTACGGTAGGGTAGGGTAGGTAGGGTAGGGTAGGTAGGGTAGGGTAGGTAGGGTAGGGTAGGTAGGGTAGGGCAGGTAGGGTAGGGCAGGTAGGGTAGAGTAGGTAGGGAAGGGTAGGTAGGGTAGGGTAGGGTATGTAGGGTAGTGTAGGTAGAGTAGGTAGGGTGGGGTAGGTAGGGTAGGGTAGGTAGGGTAGCGTAGGTAGGGTAGGGTAGGTAGTGGAATTCCCGGCCGGAGTCTGTGTTTCCCGATAGCTTCAATCTAGGGGTCTTTAAGTCAAGAGGGAATAGGTTACTTCTAGGCAAGCGAGCTTCACCGTCGACCACATCAGCGCTTACCATCAGGTGAGACAGTGGTCAAGCGCGAGCCTATTGATGATAATAAAAAAGAAATGCAAATTTTTTAAAATAATTTCCTAGGCTCCAGTGCCTGTAACAAAAATAGTTGGAAAATGAATGTGGCTAAAGATCAGTTTATAAATTGAGATTTTTGAGAGAAGTTGCCGTTTGACAGGTTTTCAGGCTAAAGTAGAGTTTGATAAATACTCGACATCAAAATCTAAATTCAGATATCGGAAGTAACTTATTAAAAGCAATGTTTACTGGCGTAACTGGATGAATGAATAATAACCTTTTGAACAGTTTTGTTTGCAAAATATTATTTGATTTACATATGCTATGTAGTTCCAGCCATTCTTTTTTCTGTGTAAAAATATTTTTAAACATCCAAATCCTTTTGGAGGAGTATCCTAAAGTTGCGAAAAATATCCTATTGCTAATTATTTTTTTGTAGCAAAACTATTTGTTTTATGAAAAAACCATGTTTAAAAAATAATGTACATGAAACAATAATATATGTATATTTTTTTCAAACCTTTTAACCTAGCCGTTACTTAGGAGTATGCTTTAGAAAGTTACCGTTTTACGGCATTTAAGCGCATGTAGGCCCTTAACTGGCGGTTGATTTGTGATGCGTCAATATTTGTATCCAGAAACCGTGGACATAAATATAAAAATACAACACAGCTATACACATATAAAAATACAATGACTTTTCACTAAAGGAAAACAGTGTCGTTCCTTACTCAAGTTAGTGTCAAGGCAGGATTAAATGTAGGTCAAGTGTGCATCGGATGTAAATGGAACACGGATGTTGAGGGTTCTTTTGTTGTGTACAAACATTGAAGATGTCCTAATAAATACCAATGTAACAGTGAATATATTGTGCACTACGTCTAAACTTGGGAAGCAGTTTTGTTAAACATACTCGTAGCGTTATTATTTAACTGTTTTACATAACAGAGCTGTTTTGTACAACAACAAATGATTTTGTAAAACTGCTGATTAAGCAATCCATCTGCGAAAAATACATCAACGTTGACGTCAAAATTTTGGGTTCAAGAGTGTGAGATAATTTCATAATCGAAGCTCTGAAGAGAAAACTTTTTGATATTCCATGCATTATATGGGACTGTTGAACATTGACGTTTTGTTACTAGATGTAAAACAATTTTCTTAGATTCTTTCAGTAAACAGTTCAGCTAGATCTACGTAAAAGAGAGGATAGCAGGCTGCTTGTAAACCGAAATAAGTATGTTTGATTCACCAATTAATATTAATATGAGTTGAGGCTGTAGACTGTATTATCCACACGACATTTACTTGTCTACCAGTTTCTATCTCGTTCCTTTCTCAAATCCTTTCATACCAGTTTATTCCCTCCAATCAAGTGAAACGGGATTAAAATTGTCTTTTTTTGTTCTGGCAACACCGTTCATGCGCCATTACGCTGTTGTGGGATGTTCCATGAATTTATTTGCATATGGCAATTCTTTGCGAGTGGAATGGCAGCAGTTATATTTTTTACTCGGAATATTTTTGATACACGTAAATACACATTTGTGGAACTCCGTTCAGGGGTTTTATCTGGTGGAGAAAAACCATTTTTTTTTATTATAATACTCGAATATGTTCGCCTATACTGAAAACATTCCATTCATCCTTTAAAATACCTCTGAAATTTACTTCTGAAATTCTCTCTGGAATTTTCTCGCAGTCATGTACCAAATAGATTTTTTTTTTCAAATACATAATTCGTCTACTGATATTATCTTTAAAAATTAGAAGTATGTACTTTTACGGGTAAAAAACATAACCAAACATGACCAATGAGAAAATAAACATGACCAATATACGAATAGCAAGCAGGGCCGGATCTAGGGGGGCGAGCTGAGAAAATGCCAGTGCGGCATAAATGAAGGTCAGCCAAATTACACTAATAGCCTTTTTCATTTTATCAGCAAACCAAATTTATTCGTGGTGTGATGCTAAAATTTTCAAGCTCGTTTCACTGTCTAATGTTATTGGTTCTTGTTGTAAACTCACCATTAAACAACTTAACATTCATAATGTTGTAAAAATTCTTAGGTGAAATTTTTGAGTTCACTTCGTTTTCACTTCGCTCGAAGTTGTCAAAAAAGCGGCTTTATCCGATCTGACAGTTAAAAACCGCAATTTTTTTTCAATAGATGATATCTTGAAACATTCACCTACTTATAAGGCGTCATTTTAAAGGGCGCCAAGGGCGGCAAATATAGTCTACGCCTGTAGCGACGAAATTGCAAGATCGGGCCCTGATAATAAATAAAGCATTCAAGATATGAAGCAAGCTAACAACAGAACCTGCATTGTGGCTTCCTAAGCCACAGATAATGAATAAGGAAACTAGGATTATCAGTTTCTCGACATAGTCGATTCGAATGGAGAGAAAGACCAATATGGAGTCACTGCTTCTATTTTAAGCTGGTGTATATTTTGGCTTAGAGGAGATATGATATTTTGAACGAATTTTGATAAATTGAAAAGCAACTCATGTTTGTTTAATAATGATTCTTAGAGATTCGATGGCAAATATAGTATAAGTGTAAAGTGTTATGTTTATGTATTGAGCTACAGTGACGCAATTTAATTAAGTATACCCCCAACATTTATGTTTAGAAAGAAAGAAATAAAATTATTTATTAAATATTAGAGGAGCTTGTGGCTAAATAATAACAGCCGCACGGATCGATCTTCAAGGTTAAGCAACGCTTGACGAGGTCGGTCTATGGATGGGTGACCATTTTCAACATACCGAGTTTCCTCCGTGCCTCGGAAAGCACGTTAAGCCGTTGGTCCCGGCTGTCATTTGAAGATCTTTGACAGCCGTTACGGGTAGTCAGAAGCTTGGGATCTGACACCAGTCTTGCCAAAGGGTACCGTTTTACCCAGTTACTGGGTTGTGGAGGTCAGATAGGCAGTCGCTCCACGTAAAACACTAGTGCTCACCTGAATCCGGTAAGACTGGAAGCCGACCCCAATATAGTTGGGAAAAGGCTAGGCAAGAGAGAGAGATAGAAATAAAATTAGTTTATTTGGCACATACAGATACACACAATGTAGGTACAAATAAAAGGGAACAAAACAAAATGTAATGAACATAATAATAGAATAATGAGTACAATGACCCCTTTTTAGGAATTACGTTGCTTTTGCTACACCTGGTATAATTAAACTTTACCTAAATAACTAATTACTTTGCACCTATATAAATACACACCCTTTCCCCATGTGGATAGGCAGAAACGACAGAATGGTACCTACAAGGATCCTTATATACTTCGTTTGCTTTATTTACTAAAGTCTCCGCCAGCTAACAATCCGATCCGACTTGTACCAAAAAGTATATAGTTAAGTAAGATTTTTTGTTTTTGAAGAATTTTTGATAATTTTGGTCTCAAATGAAAGGTTTAGGCGTAGAAACATTACTTCTATTTAAATTATGTAAATCGGTTCACGCGTTTAGGAGATATTAACGCTTTACTGAAAATAATTTCATGCCAAGTGAACGCGTCAAGAACCGCGGTAATTTTATTTTGATTGTGTTGGCGACACACGGCCTTTACACGTTTTTATATCGTTTTGAAATATTGGAATACCACGGAATACATTGGTAGATGAAGGAGGCGGGGATCCGCTGGTTGCGAGACACACAGGATCGGTCAATGTGGCGACGCTTGGGGGAGGGCTATGTTCCAGATAATATAATACTAGCATACAGATGCCTCATCCCATATAAAGAAACCGTGCCGACATAAAAAGCGTTTTTCGTCTGATTAATCTGATTTTATTTTTCTAAAAACATTGATCGCGTACGGTTCCGTTCAACGGTTATAGATGGTGTTAGCAGCGACTTGCAAGTAAAAGGGTTTACTCGGTTCGTGAATACTTTTTTATTCTAAATACAGCGACGATTTGTTTTATATAATTTTTTGCACATTTTCACAATTTCATTGCACTAAAAAGTGTTAAACAATAAATTTAAAAAATCGTGTGGATGCCTCAGAAATTTAAAGCTGCGCCATCTATTGGAATCAATTTTAAATGATCCATTCAAATAATCTTTGAAATGTGAATTAAGAGCCCAATATTCCTTGTATAGGAGAGTTAATTAATCAAGAACATACATTTATTATGATCGTCTCTAGAAAATCTTAATATTTCACAAAACTCAATGACAAGCCGAGACTTATTACGCCACCTAGTGCAATTTGACCAAAAATCTGAACCAAATTTTCTTTCTTCGCTTTGGGTCGTGCCTATGTCCAGCAGTGGATGTCTATGATTGATACGTCGATGGTTAGTAGACAGGTGATAACGACTTTTATTTTTTTGTTATTTGTCAGAGACTACGTTTCTACATTTAATATGCATACACGCCTGTTATGAGTACTGCGCACAAAACCTATTGTGTATACATACATTTAAGTATTTATTAAACCATCTAGTTCTTAAGCCAGCTTGTTGATCCTGCAAGTTAAATCGATGTCACCAGTGTTTCTCCAAGGAAAATCTCGATTTAGCTACGTATCGTTTACATTTTCCTAAATTAAACTAAGCAGATACCTAGATCAGCGGATCGATCGGCATGGATATGAATGTGTAGCCTGTTGTTTCAATTATCCCAATCAATAAGCAAGTATATATCAATACCGATATTAAATGTATTTTTACAATTGTTCGTGCATGGGCCTACATACGCTTTAGTGCCGTAAAACGGTAACTTTCTAAAGCTTACTTATCCTTAGTAACGGCTAGGTTAGAAGGTTTGAAAAAAAAAATATTTATTATTGTTTCATGTACCTACTTACATTATTTTTTAAACGTGGTTTTTTCGGATAACAAATAGTTTTGCTTTAAAAAAAATAATTAGCAACACGATATTTTTCGCAACTTTTGGATTCTCTTCCAAAACGACTTGGATGTTTAAAAATATTTTTACACAGAAAAATTGATGGCTGGAATTTCTTCATAACTGACATAGCATATGTAAATCAAATAATATTATCCAAACCAAACTGTTCAAAAGGAGGTTCAATATTGATATTTTCGATTCGAGCGGGCGCACGGCCAGTACTGCGTTTACATTGGGGTGTATATATCGCCTTAAGGGTTGTTTTTCCACCAAAATGTGGTAGTCAGGCGGTGCGAGAAGGCTGCACGGTGCGAAGATGCGTAGCGAAGCTGTGTATAGTTGTTCTATCTCACGAAGGCGTATGAATCATAGTAAAATTTCTCTTATTTCCATGTCTTAAAGTCAAGCAAACCGTGTTCGTGAGATAGAAAAACTATAAGTGTGCAGTTGAGTGGTGCAAAAATGCGTAGCAGGCTTTCAGCTGTGTGTGCATAAATTCTGAAATTCCTTGCGCACACTCCTCGCTTGCGTCCCTTGCTCACAATCATCGCTCGCATCGACCACATACCTCGCCTACATATCTTTCTTTTTTTGTATGTCCGCTAGCCCTTTACCACGAGAGCTGCGCTAAGCCAGGCGAGGGACATAAAGTGATATAACAATGGGATTCCAACAATGGGATCACTGTCAGCAAAGGAGTGGAATGCCCTGTCGGAGTCTATATTTCCTGATAGCTACAACCTGGAAGTATTCAAGTCAAGAGTGAATAGGTTTCTGCAAGGCAAGCGTGCTTCATCGTCGACCACATCATCGCTTACCATCAGGTGAGGTAGTGGTCAAGCGCAAGCCTATCTACAATAAAAAAATCTTCTCCCGCGGCTTAATAAGTAAGAAACAGCAGTCAGCAATCATCGCGCGATCAAACGCTTTGTGTCATAAAAGTCGGTATTACCTTAGAATTACGTTTGCTAATCGCTCGCTGTTTGTCAAATGCACTTATTTCTAAAAAAAAACCGCCAGAATCTCTAAAACTTCTGTATTGAAGAGCAATTATCGCGCAAAAATCGCTTTTGTTTTGCTCTTAAGAAGCAAAACACGTAATAAGCTTGCCGTGCACCGGATTTTTAACCGACTTCAAAAAAAGGAGGAGCTTCTCAATACGTCGGCATCTTTTTTATATCCTTTTTTTTTGGGGTGTCAAATCATCAATAACTTTTCCTGCTCTGAATGAACCGGGCTTTGTGTCAGACTTTTACTGACTAAAACCCACCCGCGTTCCTTCAGTTGCTTGAGCCGGCCGCGCTAACTCTCCAGACAGGTCCCGTGCACCGCGTGGCTACCTCGCACATCTCTGACGAAAAAGCACCCTAATTGAGAAACAATTCTCAAAATAAACCTGTCAATCTCCCTGACCATTTGTCTAAAAGGCCGAAAGACTGAAAGGTCGACCTTTGCCGTGTGAGTATATTAGAGTTTCAAATCCTCAGGGGTATTTATTACCCACTTTAAAAATAAACGTCCGAAACTCTCTACATTTGGAATTTAAGTAACATTACTGCGACATTAGCCCCGAGGAATGTTTGAGGTTTTAAATTGTTTAGATAAAAGATTAAAGGGTAGGTAATTAATAAAAAAAACTGTAAGCGAATTGGATGGAATGGGATGAAAATGTTACACCGTTGTGATGAGACTCCAGTAGACCTAATTTTTTATTGAATTTTATAGAAACCCTATACTTAGATACTACGTGTGCAGAATACCTGTAGATATAAGTAAGGATACTTAGAATGTATTAGTATGAAATGAAATTGCCGTTTGAGGGTATTCTGAAATCATGTACACTAGGTGGCATCACTGAGACGTGAGGTCCAAGCTGCTGTCAAATGCTTATGTTTTTTGACATTAGTCAAATTGACGTCAAGCAAGTTGATGTCATAAGTTAAATTTTCCAAGTAAAAGACCTCTCACCAATGTGGCGCCAACTAGTGGCGTGAATTTTCTTAAAAACCCTCATAGGTACTTCGAATTGACATAGAACCTTCATAGTTTGAGATTTTTGAGTGTATGAATGTGGCCGTAACAGTAGTAAATAGAAATAAAAGTTAGAGTAAGCTATGTTTCATTTATATTGTTAGTATATAAGATTAGAAACATAGGCAAAATAGCACATAAATTGAGAAATAGTAAGTAAGTAGTATACTAAGAAAGTACCAAATAAGTGTAGATGTAATATGTATTAAAATAAGTTGTACCTAGAAATAAGTAGTTAAGAAAAATTTCAAAATAAAATGTAATAATTGTGTTATTTCCCCTAACTATTTAAATAAAGTCTGCCCTTAGCATAGTATTAATTAAAGTGGGAGTCCCACCCACTAGAATGCAAGATGAAGAATGAGAGAAAGATAATGTATGCTGAATAAAAGTGCGAGAGGAATAAAAGCGAGAACTTGTATGAGTGAAGTTGAGCACAAAATAGGCGCTAACGCCGTTAGCGGGATTAGTACTAAGGATAAAAAAAAAAAAAAAAAAAAAAAAAAGAAAAAAAAAAAAAAACCTTTTGAGAATACTTTTATTATGCGTACAGCTAAGGAGTGGAATTCCCTGCCGGCGGCGGCGTCTATGTTTCCCGATAGCTATAATCTAAGGGTCTTTAAGTCAAGAGTGAATAGGTTACTTCTAGGCAAGCGTGCTCTACCGTCGACCACATCATTGCTTACCATCAGGTGAGAAAGTAGTCAAACGCAAGACAATAAAAAAAATTAAAAAATTCGGGTGATTTTTAATACCTACGAGTTCCAACGCGGAACTAGCCAAGCTACTTATGTTAACATAGGTAGCTTGGCTATTTAGTAGCGAGCAATGTTTTTTTTGGATGCATTTGTGTTGTTCAACGTCATTTTCATAGCAAATTGTGTGGCGTGATTTTCGTACATAGCTTAGTAAAACGTGAACATAATTCTAAATCTAAATTATAAACGAAATTATCCTCTCAATAATCTAAACTCAAAATCAATAACCGATCCCTTCGCACATTTAAGTTTCATAGACAACCAAATCAGAAACTCGATCTATTCAAGCCACGAATTCCACATACCGACATCACAGACGCAATTTTCGCTACAAAAGCGTAGAATACCATGTGAAATACAATTTCAGTGTGGACATTTTCATGCAAATATGTGGCGGAATCCATCGAATGCTGCCGACATGGCGCGCATTGCCACTGGACTTTGAATAACGTCATTTCGAACTGAAATGTAATATTTGAATGTCGTGCGGTGGGTTTATTGAAAGAGTGCTTGCCCCTATAATAATAATATGAAATGTACCTATATGAAATGTTAATTTTCTGGATATTTATTGTAACTTTACGTTTAGCTCAGACGAACTAAACCTAAGCTACTTTAATAAAAAAATATGTGTATTTATAAATTAATACTAAGAAAAAGGATTTGCACGACGTGGTTTGCTTGAATTAGGCAGCTAACCAGGTATCAGGACGGGTAGGAAGACGTGGTATGCCCGACGTAGACAGGTGAGCAGACACCACGACAGACAAGCAGGCAATCGGCATACCGATAGATGGTCAAGGCAACTGAACTAGTAGTCAGGCTAATGGGCAGGAAGGCAGTAACGCAGGTAGCAAGGAGTGTGGAGGCCGAGCTGTGGCTTCATACGCCTTTCAACGAGCCCTTTAATATGAAGCGCTGATCGATGAGGTTAATGAAGATATTTAATGCACTTCAAAGATTCAAGAAACATGAATAGGCAGAAGATATTACAGTTTAAAGAGTTTTTTAGATACTATAGTACGCTTGATAGTATAAAGTAGTCAACCGATTTTCGGCGTATCCTGCCCGAATCTGACTCAAAAAGCTGATGCCCTTTTTTTTCTTGTTCTGTCATATCTTTTAAATTTTAAATTCAAATTCCTAATTAAAAATCAAGACCAGAACGAATAAAAACGGTTTACAGAGCGGGCAGTCTGCCACTGTCCTTACTTTGAAAATAATGTACAACGAGCTTATAGAATGCCTAGTCCATGGTATGTTATGTCTATGGCTTAAGAAAAATAAATTGGACAGACAGATGTCAATTTAGATGAAAATGTCAGAGTATAAAATATTCTAATATTATACAAATTAGCGATATAAATAAGTTATGGAATATTAAAACAATCAGAGATAACTAAAAGTATGCTTTTCAGGTGCTAACAGTGTCAAAGAATACATAAAGGTGAGTCACATGAGTTGAAACAATTTAAAAAGATAAAAAGGTGTGATTTATATAGTATTATAAAACGTAAATAGACTAAAACATGTGGGTCTGCACAGCAGAACACCACATTATGGATATAGCAAAATCGTAGCGAAGTCAAAAGAAGTCAAAACTGTAGGTAAATTTAATAGATTTGCAAAAAAAAAGTATTTTGGGGTATGGAAACGTTTCTGATGGCGAAAATATAGCATTAGAATTGTTGGTACAAAAACTATTGAACAGAATTTGTTTATTTTTTCCAATTTTATCTTTTTTTTGTAAAACCAAAACTAAATAAAATTGATCAGTAATGTCACATTGATTCGATGAAACACTTATAATTGAGCCTTACCTACAACACTATGACCCGCGCTTGCAATATTTAAAAAAAATAAGGTCATCGACAGCTGTCAGTTTAGTCTACGAAATTAAAAATCACAGTATAAGATCGTTTGATATAATGTCATAAACGAGGGATACAATACGAAATGAAAAGGCGATGCAATCATTAGTAACGGATATTATGTAGGTATTTGTAAAAGCTAACTATATGATGTACACTAGGGATGTAACCGGAGGCATTTCGTGAGGGTAGAGGTATAGGGCGGAGGTAGAAAATAGTAGATTGTTTACCTAGGGAGCAAACAACTATTTTAAAGGCGAGAGTGTTTCTATGAATCCTGAGTGTAGCGAGGGATTCAAAGAAAACACAAAATTAAGAACCATATAAGACATAAACAAAATAATGAGAGGCTAATATTTACATTTGAACAATTATGGAAGTGCATCGTCAAAATTTGATTAGTACCATCCGTTACATTTCTAGATTTATTTACAGCTTGGGAATTAGAAATAGTCCCAGAAAACGATGTCTCAGGATATAGTTTTTGAGAAACTTGAATCTAATACTTTCACTTGAGAAGACGCACAAATTTTTTATATTTCTAAAATCTGAATTTGAAACAACTACGAACGATGGCAGAATGCATTTAATTTAGGACATTGTTTATTTTCCTTCAACTTTTTTTTAATTTATTGCGATCGCAAATTTTTTTGCCAGTCGCTTATTCAATACACTGTTCCCGCATTGTTTGTGATTCATCTCTTTGCTGGTTGGAACATTTACTAACAATATCCACATTCCAAATTCAAATCAATTTTGGTCCCTAAGGGATTAATGAGCTATTTTGGTCCCTGTTTACGAGGAATAAACTAGCTCTTTTTGAATAGATGTGATAAAAAAATATAAAAGGTAACCAACACGAAAAAATATGCTATATAATCATATTTTTGAAGAGCCAACTAAACTTTATTTCCCTAAATACAGTTTTGTACTGTTATCACCTCTGTGCGATAGTGGTTAATGAAATAAACTGGATCCAAATAACAGTTGCTGCATTGGTGCTGAATCTTATAGCCGTTATGGAATTATAGCAAAAACTCAAGTGTCTTCAACTTAGTCTCAAAACTGAGTTATAATATCTCCACCGGATTAAAGGTTCTTCACTTATTTGGGACCAATTTCATCTCTTAGACTATTATAGCTCTAATTAAAACTTACGTAGGCGTATGTGGAGGTACAGCAAAATCATAATCATCATTTCAGCCGAAAGACGTCCACTGCTGGTCATAGGCCTCCCCTAAGTGACGTCACGTTGACCAGTTCCATGCGTCTGCATCCCCGCAATCTTCACTAGGCCATCTAGTGGAAGGCCTTCCAACGCAATTTATTACAGCAAAATGTATTAAACTATTAATATTCTAAGATCTTGTGTGTACGATAATTATTTCCTACTCAACAAATTCTTGCAGAAGTTCCGCATTTGCGAAAATGGATGATATGTTCCAGAACTACCCTACAATAGAAATGTAAAACTTAATGAAAACGCCGATACAAGAAGATGAGCCAGCAAATGTAATGTGCAATGAGGCTTACAGAATCTCCCTATTTGATATATCGTCAAGGGACATATACAAGAAACGCCAAATATCCCTTGCATGAGTGAACTTAAGGGCCAATTAATCAAAATACCAACATGTCCCTTACGTTAATTTATCGCAACGGATATTAATTAAAAACAAGGAATAAAGTACCATTGACATGATAGCATGGAAATAAGAACATTATGAGTATTGGAACTGGGATGCTTGTACCGCTTTTGTGATTCTGAACGGTATTTATTTATTTGTTTTGGCTGGCTTGGGTGTGAATGTTGAATAGGAGGAAAACTCTGTTATTTTTTGCATGGAACTTCATGCATCGGGACAGTGACAAGTTTTTTATTTATTATTCCGCATTAACGCTCGGCTTCCGGCACGAAAATATTGTGAGCACACGGTATATAACATGCTATTCATTACGGCATTCACGGTATATCATGCTATTCATTTCAGAATATCAGCGCAGCGTTATTTTCTTTTTACCCGACTGCCGAAGGAGCCGAAGGAGGCCGAAGGAGGGTAATGTGTTTATCAGTCTATGTATGTATGTATGTTTGTTCCTACGTGGCGTTCTAGAGACCAAAAGCGTTGGCCGATTTTGATGATTCTTACGTCAATCGATTCGTCTTAACCCTGAAAATGTCACTGGCTACATTAAAATTGGAAAATAGAAAAATGGCGAATTTTGGGCGCCATATTGTGGGGTCCAATTTTCTTTTTCTTTCAAACCCATCGCGTGGCGTATTAAAATAAAGGGTATTAGGTACTAAAACCCTTTATTATATTCTAAAAAAAATAGCTAAAAAGTTGTAAAGAAAAAAATATTTAAAAATAATAAAAAACCTTCTGGTTTTAGTCAGCCAGCTCGCGCATATGTATCTTCCGACTGCACAGCATGATTTTCTTCTTGTTTACGTCTTTTTAAGCAGTCGGGTCTTTTATTATTCATAAATATTTTTTTTTAATATCGTTGCACATGCTGATACATAGGAGCATTTTGGTCTCGGACGGGGTTATTTTTTTATGGTTAGTGTTTTGCATAACTCGTGTCTCCCCAAGAAATAATATTTATTTGTAATCCGCATGGATTACAAATAAATATTATTTCTTTCTTTCTTACTTTCTTTCATCCAATCACAGGATTGCTTTAATTCATTTATCAACAGATTAATGAAGTTTCTATGTCCTGTTTCGATTGTATTATAGTTTTTACTTAGTTTTATAATTTTATTAACTTTTACCCGCGGCTTCGCTCGTAAAGAAGCCATTAATTTTTTTTTTATAAAAAGTTTCTCCTATGTTGCTTCTAATACCTCCAAAAATATATGTACAAAATTTCATGATGATCGGTTCAGTAGTTTTTGCGTGAAAGCGTAACAAACGAACTTTACATTTATAATATTAGTATGATGCAAGCGTTGGTCTCCTCTAAGTGAAGGAGAACACAAACTAGATACCTATAAATTAAATTAAATTAAAATAAATTAAAAATCTTTTATTTCAGACAAAGTCCATGTATATGATATATGTACTGATTATGTAAAATATAATGTGTAGGTATATCCTTTGTTGGGGATCGTAAATAAATAAAACAAACTGCCAATTTACTTAACTTGCATTTAATTTGTGACGCGTCGATAAGCTAGTCTGTTTCTTTACCTTAATTTGAAAAGAAACTTACGAAGGTTTGTATTCTTTAAGGTTACACTAGTCGATCATTCTTCTATACAAACATAGTCTGGCGATTACTCCACAGTTTGAATATGTACGTTCAAAATAAAAATCATATCAATTTGTCTCATCGTTATCTAGCCCTGAATGGAAAGAAAAAAGTAAAAAAAAATTGAAACTTATGAGCATCGAAAGTTCCATTCTTCAACACTAATTTTAACGCAACTTTTGGAGGAAATAAATACCATAATAAGAAGGAAAGTTGCAAAACGGTCTCCATACAGGGATCGATTACTAATTCAACAATGCAAATAATTTTATTTTGAAATATACGTTTATTCGTTTTTCACGATATATAGACTCCCAAAAGTCTGTTTATAAAATTTCGCGAGCTATCTTTCGTCCTAAATCATCATCCATTTCGATACAAATTTGCAAAAGTGCTAATTCGTACACGAACTAGCTTCTTACTGCTCATCACAGCTTCTATCTCTTTCGCACATACCTCTAAAAAGCTTATTTTATTCACTGAAACAGTGAATAAAAAGCACTTTTAATCACTGTTTTGGTGTTTGAATTTAGAACACACCAATATATATTTGGCCTCCATCTCAATGCAATACAACCTACTTGCGCTTAAAATACTCGATACAAACTTCTTGTGCAAACAAAGAATATTCGAATTTCAAACTCCTTCGTCGATTCAATTTTGAGTTTGTTTATATTTAGGATTTTGATAATGATTTCATTTTGGTCTAGGATGTTTAGTGAATACTTATTTGAATTTATATTCTAATATTAATTGCATTGGTGTTTAATTAATTATAATTATGTAACTTAACGGAGGTGGTCACTGGCCCCTGATACACAGGTGCTGTTTAGGTAACTCAAACTCAAAGGCTCAGTTTCAATTTACAAAAAATGTGAAGCCCTAAGGTTTATCATTTTCTATAAATTTTGAAGGTAATAAACCATTTATTTATTTATTATTATTTCTTATGCTTTTGGCTTAAATCCTTCTTTTTCTCGAAGTCATGGTATAAAATATAGTATGCAACTCTTGAATAAAACGGATTTATATCGAGGGCCATGAATTACTCGCGTCGTTCAGGATTCTAACACTTGAATCACTCGCTATGCTCGTGATTCAATCATCATGAATCACTCCCTACGGTCATGATTCAGTTGTTAGAATCCTTCACTTGTTCGTGATTCATCTATGGCCCTCGCTTTAAAACCGTCCTTTATTCACTAGTTGCATAATATACTATTTATACAAATTTGCCGTATGCCGTATACTTACCAGAATTTTATCCTTATTAACGACAGTACCGAATGGCGTAATAATACTTTTTGTTTTCAAATCGACGGGTTCAATTCGAAAACTGATTTTTCAAAAATCCAATGATAATGACTAAAACTAGTTTTCATCAAAATCAGCCTCGTGACTCCTTTGAGTGTTATTCGCTATTCCTCATAGTTTCTGATTTGGCCATCCTCGCCTACATGGAGACTCACCCTGTGTAGTGCACAGAAACCACTGTACAAGCAAATTAATTAAACGCATGTCGAGTTATTTATTGGAGCTAGTGACGTTTGATATGCTGTGATGTTCCTGAATTGGCGTAAAGCTTTTGTTAAAGCCAGAGTTAGTACTGCAGCAGTTTTGTGGGCATTACTGAAAATGGAATGGGAATTGAAAAATGCCTATAAAGTTGTGCTAGGCTAGGTATTCACAGTATTTATGGCTGGAGGTACACAGTTGCACTAGTATATGATGGTATTTTTGATGGCAGGTAATGACCAATATACGAGTACGTTTCATTTTGAATTGTATCTATTTATTCTATAATAGAGCTTAGGCCATGAGTTAACACCATGCACACTCGACACACCTCACACAATCCACACACATCACACACTCGACACACCCACAATAATGTATTTATTCTGTTTAATTTACGAGCGAGCGGGCGTGTTTGTATTTATAATAATTATACTACATTTAAATGACAATAAAGCACACAACACGCGCTCGAGAAAAATAGTTATATTTTCTAGTAATAACGAGAAAATGCATCTCAATAGTTTTGTAAGTTGTACAAATGTTCAAAGTCGTGAAAGAGTGGAGTCTCCTTACAAAGGGGTCATCGTGCTTAAAAGGAGGGATAACAAATTCAAATCATAAACTAATGTAAACTAGTTGGTACAGAAATAAATATTTTGTATTGTATTTTAAGTTCTTCCAATTTCGACCATGGCATCCAATCTCAGGAGGTATTATACTGCACAATTTTTTGCGATCCCACTTCCCCCACTCTCATACTCCGTTAGGACGGCAATTCATCACGACCAGACAACGATCAAGCGCAAGAAAACTGGCATATCGTGCTTGCCGAGACACGGAGGTAGACACCGCGAACTTCCAAATTCCAGACTGTCAAAAAGAAATGTCACTAAACCATACATAAGAATACGACACCTACGTAAGCCGTATGTTACATGCATATTTTTAAAAATACAAACATTTTACCTTTATTAAAACGCAACCTAATTTCTTACTCCATCGTATCTGTTGAACATGAATAATCGGCTGAATATGTCACAAAGCACCTGCGTCACGGCGTTACACGGGGATTTAGATAATAAATTACCAAATGAATGATAACAAAATATGGCCCGTACAATAAATAACAAAGTTTCATAACACTCACCGTGGGCTGACTCATTCATTGGGGAATAATATCAGATACAGTAAGCGAATTATGATAGTAATATGTTGGTATGGAGGCAGGCAACTAATAAAACGGTCAACGTTTCTTAAGTTTTATTGTGCAAGCACTGCCATACAAGACTAAAACGACTTGAGTAGTCAAGTCTTTAATGGTACTCATCTTCTGTTGTTCGTGACTCTCTTGGGAGTAGGCGGATCTCGAAATTTTAATAGGTAGGTTTGAGTTCCGTGTGTTCCAACTGAAAAGCGCTAGGAGTCTAACGCCCAGTAAATGTTGAGATGACGCCCAGCGCAACTTTTTTGAACCTTGTTTGCATTTTTCTCTGTTACTTTGTGATTTTTGCTGTTGTGTTGTGTCTTTGTCAAATATATGTTTTGTATTCTATTATTTTTTTTAATGCTCCATCGAACAAAAAGTGAACCTCTACATTTGGTCCTTCGAGCCGGATCACTTAAACATCGTCAGCGTAGTAAAGATTTCTTGCGAGTCCACCTAACTCTTTTGTTGACTGTACTTTGCAGCAGTTTTCCAGCGTTTTGGGCTTTAGCATAGTAACCGTTATCGCTTTTATTACCAAGGGCATGACCTATGGCTTTATCTGTGATGGCAATTGGCAACGGCTTTATCGGGCAAAGTGCATTTAGAAAAGTCAAGTTTACAGACAAAAGCAAAATCGATGAGACGAGTGTAAATTAAAAAGATGTTAATCGTTGTGTATAAATGAAAATAAAAATGAATTTTTAAACATTACGTAATTTTTACTCTTTTTAAAACCCAACGGAAAAAAGGGTAAAAAGGTTGGAAGTTTGACGTGTATACCTGTGAGTTTGTGTATTTTTGTATCTGTCTGTGGCATCGTAGCTCCTAAATGGATGAACCGATTTTGATTTCATTTGTTTTTGTTTGGAAGGTGATTTTATCGAGAATATTCTTAGCTACGTTTAACAACCGGAAGACTATAGGCTCATATCACCTAGTCTCGTTGTAAGACTCATGAAAGGAGTTTTCAACGAGATTGGGGAGGAGTAAGGTATCTAGGGGACCACAATAGATCCCAATGGGTCGAAGTGTCCGAGTCATTTCTCGGCCCCTCCACAAGATAAGATAAGATAGCTACGTTTAATGAAAAATCAGTCCAGCCGTTCTAAAGTTATGGGCGTTTTACTGTTTGAATCGGGTAGTTTTCGCAAAATATCGTGTCATAAATACGTGTTCAATAGATTGTCGATCGAAGCGTGTCTATTACTACATAAATTATGTAACATGAAATAAAAATGTGCCGCGGATTTTTAAATTTTTGAATTTTACTTGTATAAATATGAAAACTGGACCCTGTGTGTGCGCAGCCCTCCGTTCTAAAACTTTTCGTACACATTTTTGACGATCTTACGTTACACTTTTTGTTGTTGTTATTTTGTTAATGTTGAATATGCTTGTTAAAAACCCTAAAACAATCAAAAAGTAAAATTTCAAGTAAGGAAATATATCACATTTTCTTGATTTTCAACACACAGCTATGGTTATTCAATTTTATGTTAGGTAATTCTTTTTTACGCAGCAACTAAAGGCTTACTTTATCCATCCACAGGTTTGATACCTTGACCTAAATTTTTACGGCTCTTTCACCAGAACCCTACTCGATCCAATAGCTACAACATAATCGTAAAAGCGACTCCGATAGATCCCATTTTTATAGCATCTTTTTCAGCTTAAGTTAAGGCCGTGACAAGAGTGTGCAACCGAGTAAAGTGCTGCATTGACAAGTATAAATTAAAATTTCAAAAAACGCCGACAATATTTTTTTATTTCATACTTTTTAAACTACATAATTTATCTAGTAGTAGACACGCTTTGATCCGTAAATATGACACGATATCTTGCGAAAATACCCCGATTCAAACAGTAAAACGCCCATAACATTTGAACGGCTGAACCGATTTTCATCAAACAAGCTAAGAACACTCCCGATAATGTCACCTTCCAAACCATAAAAACTGAAATTGAAATCGGTTCATCCATTTAGGAGCAATGTTGCCACAGACAGATACACAAACACACAGGTACACACGTCAAACTTATAACACCCCTCTTTTTCCGTTATACACGTTAAGTGGTGATGTTTTTTTTCTCGTCTTTCCTATAATGTGGGGTATCGTTGGATAGGTCATTCAAAAATATTACAGGTCTGTGCAAACCATACTTTGATTCGCGGATCAGTTTGCGTAAAATTAAGCTTTAAATGGCTAATTTTTGTTAAGAGTCGAGTGTTCGCCCCCCCCCCCCCCGTGCCAGCTAAATGGTCGCATTTGGATATGTGAAAATATTCACAGCAGTAGTATATATAACGAAATTAAAAGTAAAACTATAACAGCTACGTAGGCTTTACAAGTTTACGATTAATAGTCGACCAACTTATGAAATGTACTTGGAAAATTTATTTTTCTTTTTGGTAGAGCAATGTTCGGTCCATTATGAACTTCAGTATTTTTAGCTAATTATCGTGGTGTATGTAGCTGTGTGTACGGAACCCTTGGTGCGCGACTCCAACTCGCACTTGGCCGGTTTTTTTTCTAACATTCGGAATCAAACCAGGTCTCAGAAATATAGTCAGTTTAACATACATATATGTTTTACGCAGACCAAAACTATTTTTTTAAGAAAATCTTAATTTTTTTAGTATTTTTCGAATACTCAAAAATCTCATCCCCTTAACTGACCTTCTATCCCTGAGGCTTGCTCCATCAACAATAGCTCGTGATAAGCTGGTGCTGCCATCTATCAACGTGGTAATAAAAAGCGCTTTAAAACGAATGGTTCAGCATTCAACACGGCTATAAAAACGCTGTAAAGACGGTCTATTGAGTTCTGTAAAGGATTGTGTAGGTGGTTTATGGCTCTTTATAAATGAGGTACGGTGCTTATGGCACGAGTTAGAGGTATACCTACCATCTATTACATCTATGTAGCTGCTTGTTAGCTAAAGTGTTCATCATATTTATACATAAAATTCTACTGTACGTGTGTATGTCACTGAACTCCGCTTAAACGGCTGGAACGATTTGAAAAAAAAAAATTGTATGCGTTTGGGTGGCGCCTTAGATGGTTTAGATTCACAAAAGGGCAGGGTATGTAGGGTACGGTAGGATAGGTAGGGTAGAGTAGGTAGGGTAGGGTAGGTAGGGTAGGATAGATAGGGTAGGTAGGGTAGGATAGATAGGGTAGGTAGGGTTAGGTAGAGTAAGTAGGGTAGGGTAGGTAGGGTAGGGTAGATGAATGTTTGGTAAAACAAAGTTTGGCGGGTCAGCTAGTACTGTGTAATTTTATAACAAGTTTACAAATAAATAAAATTATTCATTAAAAACCTTTTTAACCGACTTCCCAAAAAGGAGGAGTTCATCAATTCGACTATATATATATATTGTATATATATACATATTTATTTTATAATTATTTGTAACTTCAAAACTTTTAACTAGGTGAACCGATTTTGATGATTCTACTTTTATTTGAAAGCTGGTACTTGTCATGTAAATTTCATCAAGATATGATAAAGAACTTCGGAGATATACATCAGAACTCTTCAATAAATGACGGCAAATCACTTCAATAGCTGCAATCGCATGTTTGTTTATTGTTTACGCCATTTCATAACATAACATCACACTGGTACGCTTTAAAGGTTTTTGCATGTGTGAACAGTTCAATCTGGTATACTCTCATTCTACCGGTTTTGTTTAAGATCCATGTTTTTGGCATCACTAGGTACAACTGAAAAGTGAAAATAAAACACCTTTTTTTACAAAAAAAAAACAACCGATTTCCAAATAATAACTCTATAAAGTGTAAAATAAAATCAATTTCGGAAGTCGGTGTCAAAAACGAAGAAACGAAAACAGGAACACCGACTTCCGAAATTGAAGTTATCATTCACTTTGTAGTGTTTTTTAAAAAAGTTTTTTTAAAACTAGATTTTTTCGTATTTTTCTCAGCAAACACTTTCATTTGATACCCATATCATGGCAGTACAGAAAAAATAACTAGCCCGCTATCTTGGGCCGTCCACCATATTGGATTTAGAATAACGTCACTTAGCTAACTATGCATTGAAATCCATACAAAACGTGTATGCAAAATTTCATCTTAATCGGTGGAGGATAACTGCTTTAAAATTCAGTTTCAAGATTTGACCCGAACACATTTACATACATACAAAGTGCAAGTTAAGTAAAAGCTTGTAGAACATATATTTTTTTCCGCTGGCCACATAATGACTAAGTTTATATAACCAGATACGATTCGGTTTTTATTTTAAAGCTTAGCTACCTTACCTTACCTTCTTACCTTAGAAAAACAGCCGCAAAGGGTTGACCTGGTTCAGGTTAACAACGCTTGCCGAGGTGGGCCCGTGATGGGTGACGTGTTTTTACATAGTGAGATTCCTCCGTGCCTCGGAAAGCACATTAAGAATTTGGTTTCGGCTTTCAATTTTCGATCACGATCACTGACAATCATTACGGCAGTCAGAAGCCAGGTAATAAGGACACTAGTCTTGCCAAGGGGTATCGTGTCACCCAGTTTCTGGGTTGTGCAGGTCAGACAGACAAAAAAAAATATAAAGAAAAACAAAAAATAAGCACTTTTTCTACTAGCTCTTCTCCGCGGTTTCGCTCCCGTGGCGTACCCCACAGGTCAAAAATAACCTATGTTACTCAGGAATAATGTAGCTGCCTTCAGGCGAAAGAATTTTCAAAATCGGTTAAATATTTTTTGGGTTTATCCATACAAACAAATCTTTCCTCTTTAAAATAATATTTGTGACCCGCCCCGGCTTCACCCGTGACAAATTATGCACAAAAACCATCCTCGTTTCTCACTCTTTATGTTGGTGCTACCGCATGAAAATGCGTTCAGTAGTTTTTGATTTTATTGTGTACAAACGCGGCGGGGGACTTTATTTTATAACATGTAGTGATAAATATATCATTATCATCATTTCATCCGAAAGACGTTCACTGCTGGACATACGCATTCCCCAAGCGTCGCTACACTGATCGGTCCTATGCGTTTCGCATCCACCGTAAGTAAATAAATATAAAATTAACAATTTATAATATTATTATACTAGCTGTGCCCGAGGCTTCGCTCCCGTCAACTGCCTACCTACCCTACCCTTCCTACCCTACCCTACCTACTCTACCCTACCTACCCTACCCTACCTACCCTACCCTACCTACCCTACCCTAATTAATAATGGTAAAAGTAATAAAGAGATCCGGCCGACCGTAATGACGAACATATGATAAAAAGTAAAAAAAAAGGAAAAAAGGATAAAAAGTATCCTTTGTCCGTCTCCTAGTTCTAAGCTACCTCCCCACCATTTTCAGCCAAATCGGTTCAGCCGTTCTTGAGTTATAAATAGTGTAACTAACACGACTTTCTTTTATATATATGTTACGGCTAATACCCGAAGTGCGGCTACACCTAGTATTAGCCTACTACCTACCTAGTATTAGGTTACTTTAGACCCTGCGGACGGAAATAGGAGCCCCGCGCAGCGGGGCTCCGTCGCGTGGCTACACCTAGTTCTAACCGGCTAAAACTAGGTGTAGCCGCACTAATACTAGGTGTAGCCGCACTTCGGGTATTAGCCGTAACATATATATATATAGTGTAGTATATCCCAAACAAAGAAATGTCACCTCCTTAAGTCAGGCTATTGACCGGGCTATTTTTTCTTTCTCCATATTTTTAACAGGCGGCAGCACCAGACTCCACCACCACTCATTAATAGACCGAGATTGTAGTTTTTTAGCGCCATCTAGTAGTTTCCCTAGATACTAAATGGCATCGATAAATATGGCAATTTGACTGAGCGAAGAATCACATCCTGTGCTCAGAGACGTTATTTGTCAGTTCTCCTTGAACGCTTACTTCGTATTTGTATTAATAACAATAGGTGTAGTACCCAGCTGCATCTACATAATCTGAAAGCGGACTCCAACGTAGTTGGAAAAGCCTAGACAGATTGAGTCATTTTAAAGCTTCAAAACAATAACTTTTTGGAGCAGTTTGTATCAAACACAAGTTGAAACATGTACCACAGACTTTAAGTTATACCAGCAACAATGCAACTTTGAAAACTGCATCCTGTTTCGTGCAGAAGTTTTTGCTTGATACATGTAAAAATATTCGGTCGGACAGATAAAAGAAAATTCCAAAAAACATATGTTTTTACTACTTTTCTTGTTAATAAGACCCTAGCAGTACATACCCAGTAACAATCCTACTAATCCTATTAATATCCTACTTCCTACTAATCCTATCCAACTTATCATACTAATATTATAAATGTGAATGTAAGTTTGTTTGTTACGCTTTCACGCAAAAACTACTGAACCGATCATCATGAAACTTTGTACATATAATCTTGGAGGTATTAGAAGTAACATAGGATATTTTTTTATTAAATAAAAAAATAATGGCTTCACTGCGAGTGAAGCCGCGGGTAAAAGCTAGTAATATTATAAATGCGAAAGTTTGTGAGGATGGATGTATGTTTGTTACTCTTTCACGCAAAAACTTCTGAACGGATTTGGATGAAACTTCACAGTAATATAGGTTAGACATCAGAATAACACATAGGCTACAATTTATAATGTTTTTTTTTTGTAATTTGGTCATAATATAACGATAAATATCAAGTAAGA
Source organism: Orthosia gracilis (assembly GCA_947562075.1). Taxonomy (NCBI): domain Eukaryota; kingdom Metazoa; phylum Arthropoda; class Insecta; order Lepidoptera; family Noctuidae; genus Orthosia; species Orthosia gracilis. The sequence goes on from OX387268.1 coordinate 54,876,774, forward strand.
CGGAAAAATTCTGCCCTCTGAGAGCTATCTTCGCGTGCGTTGCCTAAACCGTTGGTGATACACAAATATACCGTACCGTAGGATTGTTTGTCTTAAATGGTTCTAAATAAAAGTCCTTAACAGCATATATCTACCATTTATGTGGAAGCCACTATGACCATAAAAATTAGAGATTCATATGAAAATAGCATTGCATGTACAATTAATTATTTGGCGTGCGCTGAGAAAACTATTGATGATACATAAAAAATATGTACTACATGATTAGGTAGGTTAGAGTAGGTAGGGAAGGGTAGGTTGGGTTGGGTATGTACGGTAGGTGGGTATAGTAGGTAGGGTAGTTAGGTAGGTAGCCAATTGACGGGAGCGAAGCCTCGGGGGTCAGCTAGTTTTATTATTTATATAATTATAGATGTATAGAAGATAAACATGAAAGGCCACATAAGCACTTATTTTGCTTAGTAATACGAGATGATTTACCCCTTAAACCAAATTAACACAAGAACAGAAAACCGCCCACCAACCCTATCATCCGACAGAAGTATAATTCAATACGTCAGGCACAGCCCACAGACAGACACAGTAAACTCCGATCACTTCAGACAGCCCAGTCATGAAACATAAGCCTTGATCGCTTTGAACGTATTCTGCGTGACAGCCCCAATACGGGAGCCGAGATTAGTTGCCTGAAACCTGAATACGAACGTCCTAACATTTGAATGTCTGTTTGAATGCAACGCATGGAAGTGTTGAATTTCTGATAGTGAAGGTGAAATCAGTTTGTATGCTTGCCTGTTTCAATGGATATCTTGTAACACAACAAGCTTCCACTATTTGAAAGTTTGATGAACTAAACCACATAAAAACTTTAGTCGGAAAAGTTTGTAATAACACCGTATCCAACAAAAAGAAACTCTATTTGCCTAGCAATACAAGAAGAATTCCCCGTTTAGCAAATTATCACAGAAAAACGACCTATCGATCGCCGATCACTTCAGACAGCCCCTCGTGAAAGCATATAATATATATATATATAAACATAAACCGTGACGGGTTTGACCGAATTCTGCGCTAAAGCATCAATACGGGCATTGAGCTTAGTTGCCTGAAACCTGAATACGAATGCATATGACGTTCGTATTTAGGTTTTAGGAATCATTTAGATGTCTGTTTGAATGCAACGCATCGGACTGTTGAATGTCTGATCGTGATACGTAACTCGGTCTGTTTTCTGTTCTCTTCAAAGGATATTTTGTACGGAGCTTTTTTCTACTACCCACTGAATTTGACAAGCTTCCATTATTTGCGATTCAGTTTGACGAAGGTATTACAAAATCGTTGTAAAAGTTTGTAGTAATACAAATCACAACCTTTTCTGAAAAAACACCGAAAAGCGCCCTTTTAAGGCCTCAGACATGTAACCTCTGATCACTTCAGACAGCCCTGTCTTGAAAAATAAACCTTCATCGCTTTGAATGTATTCTGCGTGACAGCTTCGTTAAGGAGCTGGGCTTGGTTTTCTTGAAACATGGTACAAAGTTATTATCTACTTAGTAGGTATCTTTGTATGCATGACCCTGTACATATGGAGAAAAATAAGAAAGAAAACGGGTCTATATCGCACCTCCGATAAAATAGGGTTACAAGCCGAAAAAGTTGAATTTTGCGTTAACGATACAGAAATACTTAAAATTTTACTAACTATCTTCTCCAAAATGGTTACAACTGTAACTCTAAAACTCGCCACTGTATGGAGTTGTAACACTATGACTAAAGCATTTTGACTCCAGAATGATCGCAATTAGTGTTACATTTAGTTTTATGAAAGGTGGACGTGCGTTTGTTGAGACAAGTAGTGTTACAAATTAAAATATAACAATGTTTCAGAAAAAGATAAAATCTTGTTGCTCACATCAATTTGTCTAATGAACCGTTACAAGTCGAATAATTACAGTTTATTGTTAAAGGATTGAACTAAACTAATTCAATAATTCTATAATAAAGTGATATATTTTGTATTGTATCAGTATTTTAGATAGGATTTATTGTAATATAGTGTTACTCTTCACGTTATATCAGTATTTGACGAAAATTGTGCATGTGTTGTCTGAATATTTCGACTTTTAATCTTGTTTTATAACAACCTTTTTTTTTTCACAACAATTTTCGGATTATTTGCTTGGAATATGATTTATGATTCTAGGGTCAAAATGAAACGTAATGACGCAATTCTGCGTTTAGCCCAAAGTGAAAAAGAAAAATACCCGCCGATGATCGTCAAAAGATTGGGGGAACAAACTTGCAAGGTAAGATGTCTACTATACTTACCTTACCTACCTGTTTTTACCAGGTAATTTTTTTCATTCTAAAAGTTAATAGCTAAGTTATTTTGAATGATTTTCTTATTTAAGTAACTTTATGTTGACAACTTAATTTTATCACATTTGTTTTTTTTCCAGAATCAGGAAAAAATCGGATTTTTATATTACTGACTATCTGGGAACCGAGAAACTTTGCGTCAATATGCCCTAATGTATCCTCGCCAGAGTCAATCAAGATTTCAAAGCTGATCCTGAAGCTGAAAGTTACAAAGTTTAAATTTATTTTCATTTTATTTAATTTAAAAGTTGGCTCGAAGTTGAGGCGTCATTATTATTGTTGATTTTATTTAGCATTTACAGATATAACAATAAGTAGTTTTGCAGCTAATAATACTGAAGCAATACCATCTACAAGTTCAATCGAAGTTAGAGATCAGAGTTCCCAGCAAATTCGCAACCCTTTTATTGATGACTCAACTAATTCTTCTTCAGACTGGCACGAGGGCACAGGAAATCGTGGTTCAGATGAAATTGGAAGTTGTATCCACAGTTCATAGAGAAAAGATCGTCTCAAATCAGTGATGGTTCTGCTATTGATATTACTTTTTATTCGGACAACTGTGGAGGACAAAATGAAAACAATTTTATAATGGCTCAATACGCCTGTTGCGTACTCAAATACGATAAACTGAAATCTATTACGAGTACACACAAATTTTTGGTGACGGGACATACTCAAAATGGAGGAGACTCGGTTCATTCGGTAATTGAGAAATGCATTAAAAGAAGTTTAAAATCTGACCCAATTTATTTGCCTTCTCAATTTAAATTGAATATTGAATTACCTAATACTAATACCTACATTTTTTATAATTATACACCCTAATTATGAGAAGACTGTAACTTACGAAATTATCTGTGATTTTGATTTTTACATTGATGATTATAGTTCCTACGAAGTATTTAAACATTATTTCATTAAGGAGAACATTAAACAAATATTATTTAAGCGTAGCTTACTTAAATACTACCTAAACTTGTATTTTAAAGTGATTCGTTGGAATTGTGATGGCTGAAATTGCTTATATTTTTTTTTTATTAGAATTTTTTAATGTTTTTGTTAAAGTTTTTTTGTCTACCTACAGCTGTATGAATAATTATTAAGTTAAAAAAAGTTTAATGAACTGCCTGATTTTTATTATAATAAGAATAGTAACTATTCTTATTATAATAAAATTTATCATATTATATTTTTGTTAGTAGAAGTTTGAATAGTTATCTAAAATACTGTTACAATTGGGAATTTTCAGGTTTGTTTTCAGGAAAATTTCAAAACAGCGTATGTCATTAAAACGTATGTTTTGTAAGCTTTATAAGTATGTATAATGTATAATAGTTTCAGAATAAAGACTGATTAACAAAACCGCGAGTCTATTTTCGCTTTTCTGAAAATCCAGGTTTTTCGACTTGTAACCCTATTTTATCGGAGGTGCGATATATAAATATACATGCCCAAACAAGCTTCTATTTACTGATATTAATTTAACCAGTGTAATGATGTTATTATCGAAACAATTAAAAAGAAATTCAGTCTCGCGTGGATCCTCGTTTCAGGCACTCAAGGGGTTGAACCAAATAATAAAAAACTGACAAACTAAGTTGGACTCGGCTTCCAGTATAACCTGATACAGCTGAATACCTTATAAAAAAAGATGTCCTAAAAAAAAACTGACTAGAATCAACAGTGGTGACCACCACAAAAGTGACGTGGCAATGAAGCTCGATGAAGTCCCGGGGATTGAATTTAAATGTCTTGGATCACGCAAAGAAATTATTAAGAAAAGAATAACGGAGGACCAGGAAAAAAAACATTAGGTATATCCACTTCCCTCCGTATCAAGCAGGAGATAGAACAAACAAGGCCCATAGGCACAAAGAGTCGTTCACAATTGGGATAAACCAAGTTGCCTAGCACCACGGATAAAAATCCTAACATCGTGAGCTTGAACACACGGAAATTTAATCTAGTTTCTACAAGGTCCGTATAGTAAATAACTGTACATGCAGCCTGTAGCCTGTAGATATGATGAGCAGATTGTACATATTCGAAGTCAGATGTAGAACATTGACATAAAAGTGAGGCAACGAATTTGAAGGATAATAATTTACTTTTAAAGTAACCAAGTCCTGAGGCCAGCAGCTTACGAACGGATGAAAAAAATTAGTGCAGATGTCGGCCCTTGATGGAATTATCCCATCTATATTTACATTCGGATAAAAGTTCCTCCCAGGCGTCAATATGTGGTTTAAATAATCTAGAGATTATTGTAATAGTTACTTAAATATTGCGTACTACTCTTGCTATTAAAATAAATGGACCTCATATAAAAAAGCACTCAATAAATGTCCTTTCACGCTGTAACCCAGTAAGAAATAGCCTATTTCTAGAGTCATTCAAGTCATTACTTCAACGAACATGAAATAGCTTTCTACAATGAGGTCGAATGTTACAATAAAATAATACAATGGCACAATATTTTCTAACATTATACTACTGCCACAGATAATTATAATACTAGCATACAGATGCCTCATCCCATACAAAGAAACCGTGCCGACGTAACTAGCGTTTTTCGTCTGATTAATCTGATATTTTTTTGTACATCGAACGCGTTCGGTTCTGTTTCACGGTGATAGATAGATGGTGTAAGCAGCTACTTGCAAGTAAAAGGGTTTACTAGGTTCGCGAATATTGTTTTCTTTAAATACAGTGAAGGTTCGTTTTATAGTTTGCACATTTTTGCAGGTTTTTTTTGCACCAAAATGTGTTACAAAGCAAATTTTAACGATCGAGTGGAATGCCTCTGAAATTTAAAAATGCGCCATCTATTGACATCAATTTTAAATAATCCGTTCAAATAATCTTTGAAATGTGAATTAGGAGCCCAATATTCCATCATTTTGTACTTAGGAGAGTTGATTAAACAAGAACATAAAATTTTTATGTTTAATTCCAGAAAATTTTAGTTTTAGAAACATTCAATAACAGATACCGCGCATACCGCGCCATCTAGTGAGATTTATTTGAACCATATTTTTTTTCTTAGCAATGAGACCCCGTGCTACTGCTTAGAGTAAGCTCACACAAAGATGCGACGCGTCGCTGTAAGCACTTCTTACAACTTGCTAGTTAATATGAATGGGTCAAACTTGCAACTGAATTTTAAAACAGTTATCCCCAAACAATTCAGATGCAATTTTGAATACACGCTTGGTTTAGAAGACAATGCACGGTTAATAAAGTGACATTATTGTAAATATAATAAAATAAGTCGGAATGCCAAAGATGGCGGACCAATTATTTTTTATGCATCATAATATGCGTATCAATGAAAGGGTTTGCTGAGAGTAATACGAATACAAGCATGTTTTTTGAAGTTTTGACAAAAAAAAATTAAGATAGCAATACAATTTTTTTTCTTTCTTTGCTTGCTGTGGACTGCGAAACAACTAGTTGGTTATAAACGCGCCGCGTCGCGTTGCGTCTTGGTGTGTGCTGACCCTAGATCGGCAAGGATTTCGCTGAGTAAAACGTAGGACGCAAAATGGGGTTCGAAACGAAGGATTTTGTTAAACTAATAAAAAGTGACGAAGGTTAAAAGATTTTAGCAAGCTGTCTCGGGTATGCGGATAGAGAGGTTACCTAGTTTTTATTTATTGTGTTAAGGATATTAGGTATACGGGGAACCCGGGACTCATTTATGTGGGTTATGTGACCAACATGTCAAAAAACACCAAAAAATCTATAAAATCCATATTAAATGCGAACGTAACTCTATCTGTATGGCTGTCTGTCTGTCTGATACCTTTTCACGTTTAAACCGCTGAACCGATTTATATGAAAGTTGGTATGGTTTGAGTTTGAGAACCTGAGAAGGACATATGATAGGCTACTTGCATAAAACACTCCTTCGGCAGTCGGGTAAATAAGGGTTAACTCAACCAATCACAGCGGCGACAATTTTTGTTTCAGTTAGCATTCGGTTTCTTTCTATTTCATATTATACTGTCTACATAGCCAGATTCTTCTTTCGAAGAGACGCAGTTACCCAATCTGTTCACCTCTAGTTGGCTCGAGAAATCGATCGAATTGCGCCCAAACAGAGAAATACGAGTATCAAGCGATGTGCAGACACGCGTGTCGTTCTAATCGATTGGAAGGTGTGTGTAGGCTTTACGCTCGGGAGAACGGTAGGATTGGTGCGTTTCAATATCTGGTATTTAGTATCATGGTTATTTCAGACAAACGTGCAAAATCCAGGCTACGAAGATACGGGCAAGTAACAGGCATGTCCCATGGGAAGGGATGACCATGTGGAGAAGAAGTGCCAGATGATTTAGGCCAAATTACACAATATCTCTATAATACAGGCTACGTGTTATTCTGTGGTATAAGTTATATTACTGAAAAGTTTCATTTAAGCCTGTTTAGTAGGTTTTGCGTAACAGGGTAACAAACATCCATTCATCCTTACACAACTGCTACGTGCCGTTCATGGCTCCGCTCGCGTTGAAATAGTACGTAATATCTTAAAAAAAATCTTGTTTGTTTGTTTTTCTAATGTATAAGTTATAATACTGTAAAATTTCATAAAAAGCCGTGCAATAGTTTTTGCGTGGTCTTCCAAATTTTGAGGGTGTAGATGTTTGTTAGGTACTTAAATAATATTTACTTATGCGGATATAATATTAGTCTGGATGTAAATTGGAAGTTACACTTTACATTAACACTTACAAATTTAATTTCACTAACAACATTACTGCAGCACAGGTAGCAGTGTTTATTAATTAAAATAAATCCTAGTACATTATAAATTTTGCGATATTATTAAACTCGTAGTGTCATTTCTGTGTTGAAGTCATTTTAAGTTTGTTCTTAGTCATAAGAAAGAAAGAAAGAAAAATTGTTTATTTGCGCCAGGCACGAAGCATACCATAAAAATAACAAAAAATCTTAAATACAATCACTACAAAGTATGCGTCACAACTACGCAAAACGGTCATCGCTCAGCATAATGCTGGGACTCGGGTGCGAGACAGAGCCACAGCGCTGGTTATCAGCGATAGCCGGTGTCGATTGGGTGACTCCGAACCAATGAAACCTTAGTGGCAAATAACGGAGCGAACAGTTTAGTTAGTTCATAGTGGATTAGGTAACTAAAATTACTAATGTCAAGTGCTCTAAGTAACTAAATACTGACTGAATTTCCTTAGTAAACATTAATAATTCGAGGTTTGGTTCTCGCCTATTTCTTCCTCCAATATTGGACCAATTTAAAAGATATTCCATAAACTGAAAAATAAGGATATATATTGTAATTGTATCTTCGTTCTCATTTTTGATGATACACATCTTTATAAACACTAGAACCCTCGAAAAATGCTCAAAATTGCGCTGTCAACAAAGGCCTAGTGTACAAATTTGAACAAAGAAAAACTATAAATGAATAAAGAAAAACGCAGAAGTACAACATATATCTTTGTTATTCAATTCATGGAATATATTTGAAATTTGTCCGATATTGAAGGAGGGAATAGGCGAGAGCCAAACCCCCGAATTATGTCTTTTTACTAAGCAAATTCAGTCGGAGCTCTCTGCCCACATATTCTCTTAAGGTTACACTAGTCGATCATTGATCCATACAAACGTAGTCTGGCGTGTTACTCAACTGTTTGACGATGTACGTTAAAAATAAAAAAAATGATATCAATTTGTATCAGTTATCATTATCTAGCCCTGTATGGAAACAAAAAAATAAAATAATAAAAAAAATTGAGAAAAATAAAAGTTATGAGCGTCGAAAGTTCCATATTTCAACACTAATTGTAACGCATCTTTGGGCGGAAATAAATACCGTAAGAAGAAGAAAATTTCAAAACGGCCTCCATACAGGGATAGATTAGTAATTCAACAATGCAAATAATTTTATTTTGGAAATATACATTCAGTCGTTTTTTCGTGATATCTAGACTCCCAAAGATCTGTTTATAAAATTTCGCGAGCTCGTCTTCGTCCTAAATCATCATCAATTTCGATACAAATTTGCAAAACTGTTGATTTGTACGCGAACAAGCTTCTTACTGCTTATCACAGCATCTATCTCTTTCGCACGTGTCGGATGAGATAGTATGCATTTTAACCTCGCGCACAAAATAGTTCGTGCCGTCGACTAGGGGAACCTTAAGGACAAAGACCAGAAAAACAGCTCTTATCGTGTACCTATTATAAAATTATCTACGTTATCTGTTGCTATTAAAAGTCACTTTCACGGTTGTAACCAAACATTTTTATCAATACACCAAAATACGTTTAGGGGAATGTTTATCTAAAGGGAGCATCACACTTTAAGGCCTGTTGTTTAACGTAAAGCGAATTTTAAACATTAACCCACTTTTGACATTTAATTACTTGAGGTGCAAGTGGGCTTATATATACCTATGGCAATTCTATTATTGATTATCGTTTCATAACTGCTAGAACTTTATACTTTTGTATAAATCCTTTTCAACAGAATATTTTGTCTTTGCAACATAATTTAAGTACAACTAATATTATCGTTAAGTTTTTCTATATTTCATATCTAAGCATTCTGTCGCAATGGGATGTAATGCGATTTCTGTGGTTGTGATATAAATGATTTCTTAATCTGAATCATCCGGTTCTGTGCTTCACGCATTCAGTGATTTGATCAATGCTGCACCTTCCAGTAGGCGGTTGTTACTCCAGAACACTTCGGTCCTTCGATGAACGTATACAAATATTAAATCATAATAAAGTCATTTAATTTGCCGTCCAGTTATTCCATGCAATATGTTCATAACCTATGATGATGGACGCTCATCAGTTATCAGTTAAGCGCGTGTCAATCACCTATCAATGTGACTTATCATTCGACATTGTGTCATATATTTTCACCTAAAATGTGACACCACTATATTACAGATAACTTAAATGTTCTGGAACACTTGTGGATATGACGCATTGGAAAAAGTTGTTTACAAACAACGTTTGTACGAATCAGTTCTAAGCTTAGTCTTGGTTAAATTATAACCAGATCATTCTTTACAACGAAATGAACATGTAGATACCTACCTACTTGGGCACGCCACAATTGCGGCGGTAAGGCCCCTCTTTGAAGAGTGGCTTGAGAGGCGCCACGGCGTCCTCACCTTCCGCATGACGCAGGTCCTCACCGGACACGGCTGTTTCGGGAGGTTCCTGTTTAGGATAAGGCGGGAGGAAACGCCCGGGTGTCATCACTGTGTGGACCACCCGGAGGACACGGTGGAGCATACGGTGGAGGTCTGCCCTGCTTGGGCGGAGCACCGCCGTGTCCTCGTGGAGGCGATCGGCGGTGGCAACCTTTCGCGTCCGGCCCTGGTTCAGGCCATGGTACGGAGCGAGAGGGCATGGGAAGCTGTCTCCTCCTTCTGCGAAGCAGTAATGCTCGCAAAGGAGGAGGCGGAACGTTTGAGGGAGACGCGAAGGAGACGCCCTCGCGCCTCTAGCCACCGCAGGAGATGCCCCGGGCGTCGGGCGTCGCAAGCCGATTCCCGGCCACCGTAGACGCGGGCTTGCGGATGGCGAGTAATGGGTAGCTCGCCGTCCGATAAGGACTAGGCCCGAGTCGACGGCGCGTAGTGTTCCACGCACGCCTCAAAGAGATGTCAGCTAAAGTGACGGGGCCCTCTAGGGCCGATGCCTGTCTGGGTCGCGGATAAATTTGAAAGAGAGCTACCGCGGCCCTGGCACAAGCAACTGAAGGAACACGGGTGGGTTTTAGTCAGTAAAAGTCTGACACGCCCTCCCGCTTCACCCAGAGCGGGCGGAGTCATTGGATGATTTCCCAAACAAAAAAAAAACAAAAAAACCTACCTACTATGCTTATATGCATATAGGTTCTTTGAAAGTGATTTGGCTTGAAAAACAAGGAAAGTCTGAAATATAGAGAAAATCACAAGTGGATTGATAAATGAACGATGATATTATGTCTAGAAAGGAAGTAACTATTGAGATGGCAAAGAAGACAATGTATATGAGAGAAGTGTGGAGGAAGACATCTTGCGCAAACCTCAAATAAATAGGACAAGAGAATGATTAATGATGATGTAACAGTTAAAGAGAAAACAGCATAGCTGAGCGAATATAAAAAAAAATACATAAGAAAAAAGCTCGGTGTCCTCATTACTAACACGGGCGTAAATAAATCTATTTAGTGAATAAATAAGTAGTTTTTTTTTAAGGCGCTTTATTATTCATGTTTTCGTATATAAATACCAGATCAACAGAATATTAATTAATGATATTTTTTTTACTGTTTTTTTTTCTAAAACACCTACCTACCCTAAGTATTCTACATGTTAATTAAATTAAACTTCATAGTTATGCGTCTAATGTGTTTGAATAAATGCACCTTTATATTCTTTTGTGTGACATATATTCCTTTGTGTTACAGATATTGTAATATTCCATTGTGTTTCTTTTGTGTGATGGACATTTTTTTTGATATTCACTCAGCTATTCACAAATATTCGATTTCATCTCGAAACGTATGGTTGCGGGTTTGTAAGACTCGTTTAGGGAGAATGCTGCACTTATGTTGCGAAATAATCATTAATAATAATAAATTATTTACCTAAAGTGATATGGTAGAAATTGTATATATATACAATTATATACAATTTCTACCAAAAAATTATTTGCTAGAAACTACTACTATTTTGTTGCATTTTCCCTAAACGAAGTTTAAAAAAACCACAACCATTCGATTTGGGAGGGAATCGAACGGTTCTGATTTGTTATGCGGTTTGGAAAATTGCTGTGTATGTATATGGTTCCGTAGTGTAGTGGTTATCACATCTGCTTTACACGCAGAAGGTCGCCAGTTCGATCCTGGCCGGAATCAAATCTTATTGTATTTTTTATAAGCGTTAGTCTCGCGTTTGACTTTTTTTTAATAGTCGATTTTTTCCCAATTATACTCGGTTTTTGTACATTAGTATCAAAAACATATTTGTAGGTTTTGGCACCTATCGCCTAAGTATAAAAAAAGCTTGATTAAATGCAGACCCAGTAAATGGACCACATGACGCTTACACTTTTGACATTGAATTGATTGAGTCTTATTCCTACCACTCAATCTTCTGATACCGATACTTAGAGGAATGTGGTGATCTAAACCAAAAGACACTCCAGTTACTCACACACTCATGAGTAATTTGCCTCGTGACAGACGCCATGTGTTATGTGTTGACACGACTATCGAACTGTTATGTCTTGGAAATAGATACTCGATCGACACGGAGAGTAAGGAGATGGCGACGATTCTCGTGGCTTTCGGTTTGTTTCCCGATTTCCGGTGACATATTGGAGTAGCGATCTGTGCGAGATATTTGTTCTTTCTCATTTTTAAAAGAGTTTTGTCGTTATGTATTAAACCGAGTGCTGCTGTTACATTACATTGTAGTTTAAGTGGAAGTGGCTGGGGCACATTGCACGCAGATGTCCTGGTGAGACCCGCGGTGGTCTACTGGATGCTTGTAGGAATCTTTTGTCCAGCAGACTATTTCTCCTTATGCATTTTTGTAAGGAGGCACTTTAGGATACCCCGTGCCAAAATCTTAACATAACAATATTGAAGGATGTAATAATCGTAGCTGGAGGCGTCCTCTTCTCTTGCTTTTATTTTGTTCATTAGCTTCACCCGCGTGATTGTCGAACATTCTCCCGAGGGAACATCCTATGTACTATTCCAGACTATAATCTATCGCTGTGCTAATTTCATCCAGATCCGTCCAGCCTTTTGAGTAACAAACATACAAACACACTTACACACAAACACACTCACAAATTTTCGCCTTATAATATTACTGTGATGTGATTAATGTGATACACAAACAATAAAATAATTTATCTAAATACTAGCTTTTACCCTTGGTTTCGCTCGCAGTGAAGCCATTAATTTTTTTTAATAATAAATATCCTATGTTACTTCTAATACCTCCAAGAATATGTACAAAGTTTTATGATGGTCGGTTTAGTAGTTTTTGCGTGAAAGCGTAACAAACAAACTTACATTCACATTTATAATATTAGTAAGGATATATTTTCCAAAATAAACCTGCTGTTCCAAAGGGCAAACGCCAGGTTCCCAGTATTTTCCCGTAAATTCCAGCTTGCAACTAAAACATAATTACTTTACCTGGTCTAGTGTAGTCGATAAAGCCGCCATGATGGCTTCAGCTGGGACGGCGTAATTACGTGAAGCCAAGTGTTCCGGCTTTTAAGGCTAACGGCTCATAACACGTCCATATTGTGCTGAAGGCTTTATGTGACGGCTAACGACATTTTTTAACCGACTTCAAAAAAGGAGGACGTTTTGAATTCGTCGGTATCTATTTTATTTTCTCGATTACTCAAACACTCCTGGACCGATTTGAAAAATTCTTCCTTTGTTTGAAAGGGATCTTCATCCAGATACATCAAGCCGATTGAGCGTGAAGAAGTAACATACACACACACTCACAAACTTTAGCCTTTAACATATTACAAGCTTCTGCCAGCGGCTTCTTCAGCGGTATGAAAGGGTATACTTCACAGGTGGTTCCATGGTCATCAGGTCAGTATCTGATGATGGCATCTTAGAGAAACCGAGGGAACTCCTCAAATATTATAGGCATACATATAGCGATTTTGGTATTTTCATCAACAATGCAATCGTTTGCACTCAGAAAGTATCATTTTGTGAAGTGGAACTGATGAAGAAGACCCCAGGTGGCCAGTGGAACTCCTTAATGCTAAGTATGTCACGGGTATAAGATATCTTGGATAGTTAACCGACTATGATGAAGCAAATACTTATAAATAAATGGTACTGATGCAAAAGGAAGGTACCATCGAACTGATCTGATGATGAAGCCGGAAGGTAGGCACTGGTACTCCGAAATAAAACAACATATCCTAGTCGCGTTTGGGCTTATTTGAATCGTCATAAGATGTACATGAATGATTTTCATGTTAATTTGAGATACCTACCAAAACAAATTAAAAAATATTTTAGCAAAAAATCAAACCGATTTCCAAAACAAAACGAAGAATAACTTTCTTTTCCGAAGTTGGTGTCGAATAACAGAGAACAATGGGTACAAAAGACACCGACTTCGGAAAAGAAAGTTATTTTTCGTTACGCTGTGTTTTTTTTTTGAAGTTGGTTTGATTTTTTGTTAAAAAGTTTTATATTGTGTTCTACTTCGTTGAATTATGATTGTTTAGACGGGGAGTGACGGTGTAGAATGAATACCACCTAAAATGTATTAGGGCGGGTCAACTCGCAACGCGAAAATTTTATTACGTCAGTTTCAGACAGCCTTTATGAGCCAATGCAAACTTCAGGCGGGCCCCATCGCACTTTTATACTGAACTGTGTTACACTGCGATCTGAAGCGCATCGCGACTGTTATGTGCACATAGCTTTATGAGAACTTAGTTTGTTGTTATATTGTGTGCTAAGTTCTCGGCGGGCACATTTTGGATTTTATGTAAATTAACTACTTTATCCATATTATTTAGTTCGTACCTAATCTTTCTTGAGCTGCAAATTAAATCACTATGTTATTTTCATAAACATCAAATAAGTTAACTGTTCATCTAATAATAATATTTATTTTCTATTATTTTACATCAAAACGCGGAATGAGCCAACTTTTTATTTATTTTGGAGCCATTATTTACATAGACTGTCATTACTTTTAACTAGATATATGATATTTATATTGTACTGCAAAAATACCGTAGAAAAACCCAGACCAGAAAATGCAAGTATGTAGACCTAAGGGATAACGTTACGCTGTTAGGGATAACGCTATTACTTACTATGTTTATCCTTACTAATATTACAAATGTGAATGTAAGTTTGTTTGTTACGCTTTCACGCAAAAACTACTGAACCGATCATCATGAAACTTTTTACATATATTCTTGCAGGTATTAGAAGTACATAGGAAACTTTTATTAAAAAAAAATAATGTCTTCACTACGAGCGAAGCCGCAAGTAAAAGCTAGTAATAAATAAATCTATACATTACAGTCCCTCTAGGTACTAAGAGACACAGAAAAGTTCTTTTTTTAAATTAATACTTTTAAAGCGGTTTTTGATAAAATTATTTTCGTTTTAACACAGATAAAATATGCTATTGTGCGCTATTATTAACAGTCCTAAATTTGTAAATCCCTAGGTTTGCTGTCAGAGAACCCAATTATGGGTTAAACTCACCTTTGTACATAAGTTGTCGTTCTGCGTTTGTATATGTTTGTTTTGTGTAAAGTAAAGAATGCGAATATTATTAATGAAAATATATGTCAAAGTTCACCACTGTCAAACAGATAAAAACCTACGCAAGTAACACATACAAAAGTTTTCACGAAATTTAAAAAGTTTTTCGCCAACTTCAATGTTTACCCTGAAGGTAAATTTAATTTATTAAAGTCCCCGTTTCCTTGTTATTATATTACCACTCACGGAAAGAAATGTCCAACCAGACTGCGGGGCGGAGTTTTCCCTTTATTAAGAGGGTCACGCGAACTTTCACCCTGTTTCTTTGTTTACACCATTTCTCAGTAAGCTGACTTATTTTTTTCTTGTTACATTTTCGAAACTTCGTAACGAAAATATTGGTGCTATTTAAGACACGGATTAGCCTGATTTTTAAGCCGTGTCTTGAGAATTAAATTAGCAGACCACAAAACTAATTTCAGCTTTTACTTTTTGTCGTACTGCATAGTTTTACCTAAGCACGGCGAAGCTAAAAGAAAGAGTTATAATTTTAGCAGTATATGTACGTATGTTCCTCCGTAGCGCCGAAACTATTTATCCGATTTTCATGAGTAAAGTGTCTATCGATTCGTTATTATGACCGGGTATAATAGGCTAAAAAACCGTAATCAGGTTACAGTTTTTAATATTAAACTTATTCTTGGAGTTCTACTTCTATTTACTCAATACATTTCCGATTGGGTACTTAAATACCTACTTTATTTTTCTTTTTGTGTTACGACACCTATTATCCACTTATTTTGGCACTAACTATATAAAAATAATAATGATAACTAGATATTTCTTGACTTGGCTCGTGAGGTTGTCGACATGTGGGATGTGGACACAGCGATCATTGTACCGATAGTCGTGTCAGCCAATGGCTTAATAGCCACGAGCCCCGACCAACACCTTAGGAGGCTCTCGTTAGGCGGCTGGGTCACCGACCTGATCCAGAAACCAGTATTGCTGGACACGGCTTGAATTGTTAGGATGTTCCTCTCTCTGGAGCCCTGACCGCCGGTAGCTTGGACCCTGTTCCCAATACAAGTGGGCCTCTTTTTTATATTTTTAAATGTTTTTGTTTATCAATTTATTTTATAAAAATATTTAAAAATATACAAAATAAGAAAAGAGAATAAATACAGGACATAATAATAAAATAGCTTTATTTGATTCCACAATAATTAGATAGATTTAATTAATTTGATATTATAATAATTATATTACTAAGTAACCATAATAAATCTACTAATCATGCAATTTAATCTCCTTCTAGTGTGGACCTCCTCAAGGTAAAAGCCTCCTCCAAAGAATTCCATTTCTCCCTATCTTTAGACTGCTAAAGATAGGGAGAAATTGAATTCTTTGGAGGAGAACACTGGGTCATCCAGTCTCTGCCTGCTTTGGATACAATCTCGTCTTGCCACCGGGCGCCCGGGCGACCTCTACTTCTCACGCCATGCGGTCCTTTCCATTTTGTGGTGTTAATTGCCCATCGATTGTAACCGTATCTCCTAACATGGCCAGCCCATCTCCATTTTAGACTTTGAGAGAAGTGTAGAGCATCCTGTACCTTGGTTATTTTCCAAATTTTTATGTTACTACTTGTAACTATATAAAAGACACTATTTCAACTTTTCCGAAATCCATTCCGTTGAAACTGTTAGATAACTACCTAATAAGTTAGTAGTAACTGGTATCCCAACGTCGGAGGTCAAGAGTTGACAGATACCTATGTAAATAGATAAGTAACCCTTTACGTCGATATTTACGTAACGTGGACATCACCCTTGAACATTGGTCCCCTCAGCTATACTAATATTATAAAAGCTGAAGAGTTTTTTTGTTTGTTTGAACGCGCTAATCTCTAATTGTGTGGGGGTATCAAAATAAAGGGTTTTAAGATGTGATTTCAAAATATATAAAACTTATATGATTAAATGTATCTAATTCGAAAAAAAGATGTGAAATATAAAGTTCTATTTAAAAAAGTTAATTCAAAAATAAAAATAAAACCCGACTGCTTAAGAAGAGAACTAAAAAGACAGACGTAAACAAGAAGAAAATTATGCTGTGCATTCGGAGGATACATCTGGTTTTGGTCAGCCAGCTCGCGAATATGTATCCTCCGACAGCATAGCATGTTTTTTTTCTTGTTAACGAATTTTTAGTTCACTTAAGCAGTCGGGTTTTATGATTTTTTGGAGTAACTTTTTTATGCCTACTACCTGGTCATGAGTTTGCCTGTGTGTGTGTCCGAAGGTACAAACCTAAAGACAAATGAAAAGTATTCCATTTGACTTTTGGCCGTACCTTCGGCACGTACGGTATCTCGAGCTAAGTCGCCTGTAGTTCGGGCGTTCACGATGTTAAATGCCTTCTGAAATCAGCCTCGGCGTGTGACCTGTTTGCTGGGAGATGGAGTGTGTCGTGAATGTTTAAAGTCTTTTGTTAGAAGATGGATGAAAGATAGATCTTACTAATATTATTAATGCGAAAGTTTGGATGGATGGATGTATGTTTATTACTCAATCTCAATCAAAATGTTCTTTTAGTATTATATAACTGCACAGCATATGTGTGAGTACTATGTTCCGACTGTAAATCTACCATTCACTGTACTTATGTGTCGTTGGTTGACTTCTGTGTGCCCTGGAAGTTGAGTGTGTCATGCTCTCTCTAATTTCTCTTTGATGGTGGCATATGAGATGGATCATTCGGTTCCCTTCATGATGGTTGAGCTGAGTGGTGCCGATCCATGCGTAATGTTCGTGAACGGGCGCCATCAGTTGGGATTGGTCATAACTTAGCTGCCTCGGCCTGTTATTGCATATTTTTTGTTAAAATTGTTTGTTACTCTAGACCCTTTTACGTGCACGTCTTTTTACATCGTTCTCACATATATATTTTTTTTCAACAAGAATGATGTAACCAAAAACTTGTAATTGAAACTGATGGAAAAGAGTGTCCGTGGAGTTTCTTGCAAATTCTTCTCCATTGGGACCTACTGACGCTTGCGAATTTGCAACTAGAGTCATATTTTTTTTTTGTTTGACAATTCAAAAGTACCTCTAAGGTTTATTTGAAATAAACTATTTTGATTTTGAATCACGTCAGAAGGGCTGAACAGATCTGGATGAAGGGCAGATAATAATAATTATTACACTTGGGTGCAGTTGCGCAGTGCATACGGGGATAATCGTCGGTTGGTGTCACATTTCCTGTTACGTGCCTAACAGGGCCTCTGCGAGTTGGCTTCGGCCCCTCGTACGCCTTTCAAAGGACCAGATCCCTAGAGGGTCCCGAGATCGTCAAAGTATATAGCCTCAGAAATTATCATAGATCTCCTACATTTATTAATACTCATTCTAATATCTTTCCTATTTATATTTGTTTAAGGTTTAGTTTCCCAATAGCTATCTTCTTATCTAAATCTAAATCTCAAAGTAACAATCCACTATGTGATACACATAGGCTAAGTGTTCTGACTGAACTATGAACTACGTAACAGCAAGGAGGCAATTATTGCAAAAGCTACGACTTACTAATTATTCAGTAAGTAGGTCCTTAACTATTTACTGAGTAATTAATAAATAGTCATTAGCTTTTAAGTACTAAGTTAACAAGGGTCTCTACAGGCGCTCGGCGTTTAACTTTCAAGTACTTACAAGTGTAATGCAGACGAGAATTTACAGGATAACAAGCCCTTGCCCGAAAGATAAGTGTTTTTCATCTCAAGGGAACATTATACCGGGATTAAAAGCCTATGTGTTATTCCAGATAACAATCTATCTCTCTGCTAAATATCATCGAGATCCGTTGCGTGATTGGGTAACAAACAACCGTCCATACAAACTTTTCCATTTATAATATTAATATTTAACATTACCAGTAATATAAGACCAGTGTGTGTTGCCAGTGACTACTAACGGGACAAAGACGCGGTCACTCACAATGGGCCTCATCAGAAGGCTTGAAGTCACCCAAAGGGCAATGGATAAAGCTACGCTCGGAGTTTCCTTGTGTGATCGAATTATAAAAGAAGACATCCGGAAGAAATCCAAGGTACCGACAAAGCCCATAGAATTGCCAAATATATGTGGCAATGGACAGGCCACATTGCTCGCAGAACGAATGGCCGTTAAGGTCGAAAAGTTCTGGAGTGGCGACCGCGTACGACGACGTAAAAAATTTTTCCCCTGCTTGCCTGCTGTAGCCCGTAGGCACCTTGCTTTTCCGTTATTTAAAAGGTCTATGGCACTCAACAAGAAAAAGAAAGACAGTGTGAATTCGACCGGCGAGATCGGATCAGAATTTAACAGTATTGGATCCCGCAGCGAAATTAATCAGAAAAGAATAACGGGGGAGTAGGAAAAATTAAAATTTCCACTTCCCTCCATATCAAGCAAGAGGCAGAGCTTCTTGTAATTAGAAGGAAGAGAAACTAAGTCTTCCCGCTGCTTCAGTCCCGAGGTTCCGCACTGGAACCTTGCAATTTTTCGTGTTTTTGAGTTCTGTTACCGAGCGATACCGGTATATGTATAAAATCATTTTCGTCGTAGGGTCAGAACACGACAATCAATTTTACTTGTTAAGAATCATTCTTTATACAGCTGAAAAGTCATTGTGTAGGTTTTGTGTTGCGATTAGACCATTTAAAAGCTACAGCAACGAGGCAGTTATTGAGAAAATTTTCTTTTACCTACCTTTTACCTATTTTCTTACATAACAAGGGTCTCTACAGAGCTTGGCGCCGGACTGCTGTAGGCTTTCAAGTACTTATCTACAAGATATAGTGAGGATGAAGTTACAAGATAATTACTTGCAGATCCTGTTAAATAAAAGTTTGCCCAGCTTTTTGTAAGCTTTGTTTTATTTTGAAACGAATTAGAATTATAGAGATTATTAAGTAAGATGGTAAGAAAATATTTAAAACATTCTTCTTCTACGCTTTGCTCTTGACAGAGCGGTCGTGGTCACGATGAATGATGTCCAGTCGCTGGTGGTTTAGCTCTCCTCACGATTCTCTCCAACTGGTTCTGTTAAATGACAGTTTAGTGCATGGTGCATTTATAACCAAGGCGTCATTGTCGAAGTCCTTCCTTATGTAACATAGGTACTACAAGTGTCAAAAATGCAGTCACACTCTACCAAAACAGAAAAGGCTTTTTTTTTGTAGGCAGCAGAATTTCAACTTTTCGCGGTTAGTAGGAATAATCTATATTTTAATTTCTATACAAAATATTAAATCATTTGTGGATAATTTAACTTCTACAAAAACTAGCCATTTGAGTTTTGGGAGAGTATGACTGCACTTTTGACGCTTGGCTGTAGCTACGTATAATGGAAAAGTTAGATATAGACATAACCCAGGTATATGCAACAAGTCGAGCAAACAAAGTCACAGCCCTACCACCGTTTTCTCGAAGCCATCCAGGACATTTTCCAATCTCGTTATATTATTTAATAACGTTCATTTTGAACTTGTAGTTTAGGAATTATTGCAAGTCAAAATTTCCTAATTTCGTCACTGACTGACTCACTCACCGATTATCAAATTTATTTATGTAATATAATTATCCGATTATCGGTTTATAATTCCCCCTTCTAGTAGACTCACAAGCAACAAACCAAGGAACAGCTAAAACATCCCACAGTAACCATCCCGTTTCCTAGATACAAGCTGCATAAGTAACTTTGTAATCGTATATTAAAATAGTCATCCATTTAATGGAATTAAAATAGTAGTTTATGAAACTTGCATAATAAGGGGTATTCAAACAGAGAGAGAGTGTGTGTTTATAAACCGAGCCGTAGACGAGGTTTTTAAAAGTATCACACGAATGTTTTAATGCAGTTTCATACACTTCTTTATCTACACTAAAACATTGGGATAGAACCTACTAAATAAAGGAAAAAGTCAAAAGATTAAGAAAAAGAAATTGGTCAAGTGCGAGTCGAACTCATGCGCCGAGAGTTCCGTATCTACCCATTCATTATACCGCCATAATAAAATTGGTATAATTTTTATTGGTGGCTAAGATGGGTAAATTTAGATTTTCGCGAAAACCTATAAACAAGTACCAATACTAATATATAATTAAAAAAATATAATATATAATGTTTTTAATTATAAAATATAATTTTCAATTGCCAACGTTTATTTTTTACTGGAAATTTTTCTTTATTTGTACTGTAAGACCTTATTTTTTGCCAAATTTCGTGATTCAACGGGAACTACCGTAAAGGTTTTCGACCCAAAACTAATAGGATACTTTCGGTTTGTCCTGGAATTGTCAATTTTGCTTAAAAGCAAGGTCTTACAGCACAAGTAAAGTAGTACAGGGAAAATTCCGAAAAATAAAAAAACGTTAAAATGTTGTTGTTTGTTGGGTAAACACAATATCGGTATTGTGTTCATAAAGTACTAGCTTTTACTCGCGGCTTCGCTCGCAGTGAAGCATTCAAAAAAAAAAAAAAATTATTGATATGTGTCCTATGTTACTTCTAATACCTCCAAGAATATATGTACAAAGTTTCATGATGATCGGTTCAGTAGTTTTTGCTTAATAGCGTAACAAACAAACTTACATTCACATTTATAATATTAGTATGATGTCAATATAAACTAGTTTTGAAGTTTATAATTCGAATATTACGATATGAGAGTAGATAGTACATTATGGTACAAGTGTGTGATTATCGCTGAGGCGCCATTGAGACCCGAGACTTTAGTTGAGGGTCTTAAGAGAGCCGAGGACGGTAATCATCAATACACACGTGTATCATACATCACACTTGTGAAGAAAATATTATTAAAAAATCATTTTTCTTTGGAGTTTTCAGGTAGTAAACTCTACATAACGTTAAGGGCTGCACTCTCATCTTATATCGTGCAGTGCACAACATAAATCATTATCTTCATAATTAGTACTTGTTGACATTTTAATTAATAATAATAAATAACTGCAATTTCAACCGTAAAAATGAGTTTGAATTTTTTTTCGCAATGGCGGGAAAATTTTATCAGCTTTCCTTTGCGCGCGCATATAACAATGGCGATCGGCCATGGACTAAAATATTGAGGTTTCTTTTTTTTGGCTTTTCGTGGATAGTGTTTTAGCCACGCACAAAATACGGAACTTCAAGTTTTCTTTATTACAGAGAAAACAAAAGTTATATTTCAGTGAAAGTTTTATTTATTAAACATGTACGTACATGTTGAAATTATCTATTTTAATACGAAGTTTCATGAAATGAGCAAGCAATAGGTACATTAATTTATTTTTACTATTGAGAACTTTCTTTTTTGTATCGAAACTTTTTTAGGAATAAAGCAACTCAAACAATAAAAAGAAAATCTATAACTCACTTGTGAATAATGGCAATGAAAAAGTCACAGTTTAATTACAGGTGTCATTTGTGCCTAATTGCAGTGAAATTATGAGCAAGTGTGTTGAAAAGTTAGTTTTCGTCTCCTACACTGCAGCTAATCTAGATAGGTAGGTAAATAGTGAATATAGGTAGGTGCAGTTAGTTATAGACGATGTCCTCATACTTATGAGCCGGTGAGTATAAATCGACTTGGTTTTACATTACAAGAACACAATAATGTCGACCCCTTATGTAAAAGTAAAACCAAGACGGTAAATGTGTTTGTTTGTAACCTAATTAATAAGGTACCTACTGAATTATCCGACTTAGTTTTACATTCGATCTCACTTCTTTTTGCGGTAAAACAACTGCGTTGTGACTTGTGTTATTTACATGTTATGTTTTTGATGGGATAATTTATTCCCGACACAGGTCACCAGAATTACACAAGAAAAACAGTATACTTTCTGAACAAAATTGTAAACGTCTACATATGTAGGTATATTATATAACTCAAAGATACTTAATATTACATCATTAAGCAACGGAATATTCGTTGTATAATTTTCTGACATAATTTCTCTCAAGGTTTTCATTTGTTATCTTTTAATATCCTCAATTCGATGGAGAATAATAAAATGTAAGTAGGGAACGAATATTATGATTCCACTAGCTTTTTCCAGTGACTTCACCCGTTTTAAAGTCGAAAATCATCCCAAAGGAAGCTACTAACGGGATAAAAGTATTCTAAGTGCAATCTCAATATAAACAATCACCGAAATCGGTTCAGCAGTTTAGGCGTGAAAACGTAGTAAACAGACAGAGTAGTTTCGCATTTATCGATAGTATCGATAGTAGGATAAAAGCTTTAGTTTTCTAAAGCCCCTGATATCTTTGTAGTGATCGATCATTTTTATCCGACTTGCCAAAAAGGAGAAGGTTCTATGTTCGACTTCGTGACTGTTTTTTTTTCTGTATTTCATCGATAACTCCGTTAATTTTGAATCGATTTTGATAATTCTTCTCTTGTTTGAAAGAATATGTTTCGAAATTGGTCCCATAATAATTTGGTGAAGATCCGATGAAGAACTTCGGAGATATACAACTGAACTCTTCAATAAATAACGGCAAATCTCTCGGGCTTGCTGCAATCGCGTGTCTGTTTATCGTTTACACCATTTCATAACATAACATCACGCCAGTACGCTCTTAAGGGGTATGCAGATGTGTATGTGTGTGTGTTCATCTTGGTACAATCTCATTACACCGGCTATGTTTAGTTTCATGATGTTCGGGTTATATATTCTGACATTATAGGTACCTCACCTAACTACTTGCTCATTAGGTAGGTACAACTAAAAAGTGAAAAATAAAAAAAATATTTTTGGAAGTCGGTGTCTTTGGTAGGTTCCAATTTTTTGCTTTGTGGACACCAACACCAAAAATAAGGTTATTTTTCTTTCTGTAGTTTTCTTATTTGGAAGTCGGTAGTATATTTTTTGTAAAAAAGTTTTTTAATAAACTACGATGAAGAGTAATAAGTAATTATTTATCGCACGTTTCGTTTTGAGATTTACAAATGTAAAACATATCACATCTGTGTTCCTCGAAGAGTGAGGCGTTGTCCTAAACAATGCGAAAACGCGATCATCGCAAGTTCGTGCAAATTTCAGTCGAGTTAGTCTCAGAGTACCCCGATCCCAGATGACCCCGTCCCGTTAGACCCCGAATACGATAAATATGAGAACATTTCTTTTTTCTATCGTTTTCAACTTATACGGTCGACATAAAAAATACTAAATTGTATGTGTTTGAAATACTTAAGACGAATAATTAGTTTATTTGAAATTTTATACTGTGTCGAATCATAGTTTTAATAAAGGTAATTATAGTTTGAATATAATGTATTAAAAATATAAAATAAATGTTACACAAATCATACCTACATAATAAGAAACTGATTTTGCATATTTAAATATTATTTTAGAGATAACTTTTTACTATGCTACTTATAAAAAAAAATCCTGAAATTGAGACTGTTCTTTTGTATTTTTTAAATGTTCCATGTAGAGTAAAAATTTTGATTTTCTGTATTGAAAAAGGAAATATTGTGATAATAATTAAAACCTGTGTTTGCTCCAGGAGACTCTAAATTGTATCCTCTAATTTTAATATTTACATTAACCAAGCAAGACTATCATTTTTTCCTAATTTAGAATTTAAAATTTTTAAATTAAAGTTAGTATTATAAATTGAGTACCTAAGTAATAAAATTGTATGTAACATATTATCTACGGACGGTACTTTTAAGTTAAATAGAGTTTCTATGGAAAAATTATTTGGGGTCTACCGGGACGGGGTCATCTGGGATCGGGGTAACCTGGGACTAACCCTTTTAGTCGTACGAATCCGCGATCAAACATACTAATGTCGAATAGATGTCTTAATTGGCATTCGTGCGATAATCGCGTCGCGTAGTCTGGGGGTTTTTTGTAGTTCGTAACCATGCGGTTGTAATCGTCTCTGATTAAGTTGCATATGATTCTCATTATGATTCTTGTGACATACACATATATTTGCTTCCTCCTCACGTCTATTTTTAGAAACCCTTATAGTTTCGTCATGTCCGCCTGTCCGTTAGTCCGTCCGCAGCTTAGCTATAGACTCTTAGTACAGGAAAGCTATAATTTCCATGGATATACATATTATTGTATTGCATCAATTCGCGCGATGGATGCGTATTCGCGTTCTATTAAGACAAAGCCTTAGGCAGAAGAGTTAGTTATACTTACTTATAGCACTCCTCATTTCGCCTGATATGTAGTCCCATGTGATACGGGGCGGAACTAATGCCATCCACATTAATCATAAACAAATCCCGACTCCGAGCTGCTGAAAAATTCCACAGAGAAAACCAATAACACGGGCCCCGTTCCGAAGCTCGGAACCCCAAAAAACAATATTTGGGTTATCAGTTAGTTTTCCCTTAACTTATTTATAACTTAATGGTGTCCTATCCGGCGGCACGAATTATTTCGTGGGCGGGGTCAAAATACACTATATCGCATCCGACAACACGTGTGAAAGCGATATTCGCTGTGATGAGCAGAAAGAAGCTAGTGCGCTGGGGAGGGGCTGGATCTATGCTTTTAAATGTTTAATATGCAACATAAAATGATAGTATAGATGCAGGCCTACCTAGGCTAGGTGTGTACTAATTAATTTGCATCATTGCAGAGCCGCTACTGCCCATCGGTCTCGGCAACTGAAGCTTAACTCATACGACTTTGCCTTGATACAATAAGCTTACTAATATAAGGGGACTATAAAAGGCTTAGGTGGGACAGGGGGCATGGTGCTCTATGACTTTCCAACTAATAACGCGAGGACTTGCATCTATATCAGGGGCGGTATTGAGGCATTGCCCTTTCGTACTTTCTGTGACAGGAATCTCACGAAAACTATGATCCAAGTGTGGACGGGAACAGAGAAAAGGAAAATTATCCTTGCCTCGGCCTATCTCCCATATGAACAAAAGGAAACAGTAACACAACTAATAAGAAAACTGGTTGACTACGGCAACCAAGAAAACCTCAACCTGATACTTGGCTGCGATGCAAATGCACACCACGTCGTTTGGGGCAATTCAGATGTCAACAAACGAGGGGAGGTTTGTTGGACTTTGTGGTAAGCTCTTCTTTACAAATCCTTAACGCAGGCAATAAACTTACTTTCAGGATCTTAGCGAGAACTGAAGTTATTGACCTGACACTGGCTTCAAACAGAGCCAGCACTCATATTGAAAATTGTCATGTATCGGACGGAATCTCTCTGTCTAACCACAATTATATATGCTTTAGGTTTGGACGGCGGGAAAAGCCGAAACTAGACGAAGGAGAAACACAAGGCATACAAATTGGGACTCGTACAGGAGGGACCTCAAAGTAAACTTAGGGAGCCCTAAAGGTAAGCTTAATTCCAGACTGGATATAGAATCTGAAGCGGACAGAATCAAGGCGGGCACCTTCGGTGCATGGAAAGATGGACCATGGTGGACTCCTGAACTAGCTAAAATACTTCAAAAAACACGACAGGCCTTTGATGATGCAAAAGTCAGGAAAGATTTTTCCGGCTATTCTAAGATGCTGACGAGATATAAAACGGCGGTACGGTATTACAACAGGCATTGAGAGAGGCACAGAGAAATGGTGTACAAAGAACCACCTCTCTATTAATCCAAGCAAAGCAGTCATTATTCCATTCACGAGGAAGAGACAACTAGGAAACTTAGGAGAGCCCTCCCGCAATGGAATAAAGCTGCTCTGGTCCACCGAAGTTAAATATCTGGATGCAACGCTTGATAAAGAACTCAGGTGGAAAACTCATGTGGAAAACTCATGTGGAAAACTCATGTGGAAAATATTTCGACAAAGGCCCTACGAGTGTTCGGCATGTGTCGTTTCACCTACGGTAAAACTTAGGGGCTAAAGCCATAAGTGATGACCGTACAATGATAATACCTATTATGACATCGGCAGCATAGTGTGGTGGCCAAGAACAAAACTTGCCTCGTGCAAAGCGACACTCACCAGGTTACAAAAAACAGTGTGTCTCGGAATCACGGGTGCTTTCGGAACAACACCTACGGCAGCCATTGAGAGATATCTCAATATCCCTCTCCTCTGCATATGATGGTTGAAATCGTTGCAAGGAAGACGTTACAACGTCTTGCTGTTGCTGGACTATGGGATGCCTCTTACATGCATGATATCCGATAAAATGCAAACTATGTTTGCGTTTGAAAGGTATAAATCCCAACAGTAGAGGACTGGACGAAGGGACTCGATCAACCAGAACAACTCATACTCCTAATCTGCGGTGGTACACTGATGGATCCAAAATGGAATCAGGTACGGGAGCGGGGATATACGGAAAAGGTTACACATGTAGCAAAAGCTTAGGGAAGATGGCAACTGTATTCCAAGCAGAAATATATGCCATTATACTCTGTGCTCAAGAGAATATAGATAGAGGAACCAGAGGTAAATCCTTATATATTATTAGTGACAGTCAGGCTGCAAAGCCATGGATGACATCCCAAAAAGTGGACTCCAGACTTATTCTGGAAGCTATCCAAACCTTTTACAGGTTTGGGAAGCATAACAGGGTAAGACTGATGTGGGTCTCCTAGTCTCGTTGTAAAACTCATGAAAAGAGTTTTCAACGAGATTGGGGAGGAGTAGGTTATCTAGAGGACCACAATAGATCCAAATGGGTCGAAATGTCCGAGTTATTTCTTGGCCCCTCCACAAGATATGATAGAGCGCGTACAAATACATACTCCTAACGCTGCATGACGCAATTTTATAATGCAAAATTTTATAAACAGACCTTTGGTGATATGGATATCATGACAAAAGTACTGAGAGTTTCTTTTTGAAATAAAATTATTTGCATTTTTGAACTACTAATCAATTCTTGTATGGTGTTTTAAAATTTTCCTTATTCTTATGGTATTTATTTACGCCCAAAGATGCGTTAAAATTTGTTTTGAAATATAGAAGTTTCGACGCTCATAAATTCAAATATATGTAATTTTTCTTTTTATTTCCTAACAGGGCTAGATAATGATGAGAAAAATTTATATAATTTTTATTTTGAACATACACCGTCAACAGTGGAGTAATCGCCATACTAAGTTTTTATGGAAGACTGACCTAATAATCCTTGCCTAAAGGCGGATTAGCCGACCACCGACGGTCCGGCCGACCGGTACTATTTAGCCTTCGAATTATCGACTAATAGCTTATCGATACCAGCTGATATCGTATCAGCTGTTTTGTTCTGTAACATCTGACTGTGAACATGGGTGGAGCGAGCTTGGAGTGAACTGTCATTCAACTTTTGACATCACATTAACTTCACATATAAGTAAGCACGTTAAGATTTTATAGATAATAGCAGTTCTGTTTATAATCTCCTCATAATCCTCATAGACATGGTCCTCTAATCGTGAATCTCTTATATTAATCACTTTGCATACCCCACTAGTTTCATTTCCGCCACCGTTTATCCGACAAAACCTCTGCTCCTGACGTATTTGGAACAAGCTTCACACATGATTGTCCGGTCCCGTTTTAGCGTTTGATTCCGGCAAATCAAAACATTGTTAATCAAGTCACACGCCTGTCTAAACTGTGATCAGGTTTTGGTATTCTAATGCTCGCTGTTATGAATTATGTAGGTATGTTTTGGTGAAATTGTTACTTATTTTGGTTTATGTATTTTATTAGTGTTCGTTTCTCAGTATAAGTTACGACCTTAACATATTATCCAACATAAGAGTTTATGTAGATATCTGGGATGTGGAGATGACGGTCATTGTGCAGATTTTCGTTACTGTCAACCGCCTGATGGCCGAAAGACTAGACGAAGATGGTCGTCTGTGGTCTTATTTAGAAGGCATTAGCACTCTTCGTTACGCTCGTATTGTATGCTCCTGCCTCTGGTGCCCCAATCACCAGTAGTTTTGAATCTGTTTACGACATCGGGGGATCCCTCTTTGCATACTTACTCAAAATTTAATAACACCCCGTCCCGAAATGGTGGTAGATAAAAGTAACGTCCACTCGTTTGTCTAAAAATTCTACTTCCATGAAAACATCTTCGGTATTTTAGGTTAATAGAATATTGCGATAAATAAGTTGAGCATTTTTAGCAAACTTTCCAAAATGGAGGAGGTTCTATGTTCGACTTCATGTTTGTTTGTCTTTTTTTTGTGTATTTTCTCCGATATTTCCATCAATTGTAGGACCGATTTTGAAAACTCTTTTTTGTTTGAACCCAATCAATGTTGCGAAATTGCTCCCATTTTAATTTGGTGCAGATCTGATGAAGAACTTCGAATATATACAACATAACTCTTCAATAAATAACGGCAAATCTCTCCGGATTACTGCAATCGCATGTCTGTTTATTGTTTATACCATTTCATGACAAAGCATCACGCCAGTACGCTCTAAAGGGGTACGCAGATGTGTTCACCTTGGTACACTCTCATTTCACCGGTTATGTTCAAGTTGCATGTTATTCAGGTAATCTATTCTGGCATTACAATTACCTTACATAAGACTTGCCTATTAGGTACAACTAAAAAGTGCAAAAAAATCTTTTTTTTCGAAGTCGGTGTCCATAATGAAAAAAGTTGATACCTACCAAAGACACCGACTTCTAAAAAGAAAGTTATTTTTCACTTTGTAGTGTTTTGAGTTGGCAGTCGGTAGTATTTTTTTGTAAAAAGTTTTTTTATGTTCATCGCTATATCTTTTCTATTGAAACATTCTTAGAGTATCTTCGATGAAAAGTTTTAGTACTTTCTTTAAATTGCGGTCTCGTACTATATAACTAAAACACATGACTAACATACTATAAGTAAATGAGTAGTAAAGTTATAATACCCTAATCGGTTGTGTGACGTAATTATTGAAACAATTACAAAGCCATTGCCTCGCATAGATCCACATTTTAGGCACTCGGGGGATATTAAGCCCCAAAATAGGAGTTGTTTGTTTGGTGGTTTAATAAGAAATAAACTTTATATAAGCCTGAAGAACTGTCAAGTTCAGGCATTAAAGAAGGAAATCTGTTAGTGTGTAGCACGATTTAAACTCAAAATTCTCAGAAACTGTATTTAAGCGTGTCTAGGTGAAGTGCAAAAGGTTAAAATCAAACAATAAGAAAATTTTGAAGTATATTTACAGTATATACAAACACTGAAAAATATTTGGAATTACATTTCAACTACAGTTTTAATTTAAATACATTTTAGTGTTCTTAAAATATAAATCCTAGTTTTTCTAATGAATATCTACAAAACATACAAATCATTTGTTTTACAACAAAATAATTACTACATTTAATGACTTCTGCTAATTTTCCACGTCGTTTCATTTTCAGTAACAAGTTTTTACAAACTAATTTGAATTTATATTTTTGACTTAACATAGCGCAAAATGAGTTTTAATTAACTGTGAGATATTTAATTAGTGGACTGAGGGACTGAATCAAAAATAGATAAGTGTAATATAAAAACTTGTTAACTCTCAAAATCGTTTTCAATCTAATGAATATTTTATTTTTCACTATGAAATAAACACAACTAATACACAAATTTCTTAATACTACTTTCATTTTAAGTTTGATTAAACATACTATTTCAATGGTGCTTATATTATAATTAGACTCAGATGTTTTGAATAATTCAATAAACATATTTTTATTTAATGATATTTAATTGCCAAAACTTGGTCTTTCATGTCATAAACTTGTGAATACAAATTTGTGAGTAACAATTTCATATACATCGTTTGATACCAACACCTACTTATGGAAATACATGGTTAAACTGACGAACGATAAAAATTAACAAGCATGACGCAAACAACTTCAGTCTGGAAGTGACGAAGATTGGCGAGATCCTTGGGAGTCTTATTATTTCATCGAGTCTCATCATTGCCCAACTATTTTGTGTCTTTAATTGTAACCAGATGGATCGGTTACAAGTAGTCACTGTCTATCTGATTTCCAATGTCCGTATGGATTGAGGAGCCACTTCAGATATTAAAAGGAACCTCACCCCTTTATAAATAAGTAAAAAAGTACAGTAAAGTAACAAAAGTAGGAAAGCAAATAGTTTTGTAGGCCAAATTCTAAAATTTGTTGTAAAATATATCGTAAGTTATATCAATGTGAATGTGGCTCCTCAATCTAAACATCTGAATTGAGGAGCCACCTGGAACACAGAAATTAATCAATGAATATTTTTGAAATTTTTGTATCATTTAGTAGTAATTGCGTATAGTGCCTACTAAATACCTGACTTCCGTACTGTTGATATTCAAGAATATACAATACTTTTAATGGGGCTCCTCAATCTATATATAAGAGCGTGAACTGCCATGAAAGTAATTGGTCAATTTATATTCCACTCAAAAACATTTAGTAGGTAATAAGTGTGTGTTCGAATTTGTAGCATATGGACAAACTAGTAAAACTGAGTGAATTTAGTAAATAAACGCATTTTATTAGGCTCCTCAATCCTGACGTTACTGTACCTACCTGAGATCACAACGGAATCAAAAACCAAAGACAACATAACATTTAGTATAAACTAAATACTGATGATCAACATTGTATATATTCGGTATCTGAAAAACAAATTACTTTTCGGTATTCCTTAAGAATTCGCTATGAAGGGTGATCATGTTATATGAATTAAACCGGACGACTAGTTTTTGAAATTTATATCGACAATATCAAAATATGTGCATGTTCAGAGATTCTTCTTATGTTTTAAGTATTTAGTAGTAAATTTTGACATAAATTACAGAATGAATTTATTAATATTGGTTGTTTTTACGAATTTTACAGTGAACCTATTTTGCAGTATGACTGAAGTAGCTAAATCAGAGGCCTGTGGGTTTCCCAGAGGCGGCTTGATTAACTCTGACACCAGAGGTGGCCACATCCTCACACGAAAAGAAGAAGTGAGAATCATAGTGGTCGTAACAAAACATCTCATCCTTCCACTAGAAAATTGTTTCCCCAAAAGTCTACAATTATGAACGGATTTACGGAAAGTTAATAATTCCCAACAAATTATCAATGCTTCATGAAATCGGTAGGTAACGGAACATTTATTTAGATTAAATTTTCATAAAACAACCAACATATATCCATAAATTAAATGGGGCTGATATACAATTACGATGATTGGTAGAATATAATAACGAGAGTAACTTATTGGCAGTTCCAAAATTGTATTTAACAACTTCATTAAACATTGTTCTCATGATTCAAAACATCTGAGGCCTTCAACTTTAGATAACTTTGTATACGTGCAATGAATGATGAAAAGCTAATTTATATCTTGTCTAAAGAATGAGGATCGATTTATAATTGATTGTATCATTTCAACAAAGTTTCTATACATAAGAAAAAGTAGGTCTTAGCTATAGGCTTGACACCAAAAGGGAAAAAGGTCTGTCACTTGTCTGGAACCTGTGATAAGCCTACGGTTTTGAAATAATTTAAAGCAAATGTTTCAGACTTTGCAAAATGAAATGATATTTCAAAAGCAGTTGAAACGAAATAAGGGTATGTAGATAAATAAGATTCAAATAGGTCGAATTTGTTTTCATATTATGGAGCTGGATACGAATCTGAATACCATAAATTGTAATGATAGTAAAATTCAACGAGATGCATAAAATTATACATCTGCAGATACTTTGTGAAGATTAGAATATGACACTGTAAACAGTGCTTGAAACTACATTGAAAAACTTTACGAATCGATATTTCTAGTATTTAACCTAACTCTACTAACACTGACTACAATTTAGTAAGCGTAATATCCATTCAGGCTTCATGTGTCGGAGAACCGACTAATCTTACTTCTATCAAAAACCTTACAATAGTAAAATACTATACTCATCAAATTACCTTCTATGACTAGATGCAATTCGTTAACTTCAGACGATTTTCGATTGACGTCGTTTTTATTTAGTCTTCTTACGCGTTCGAAATATATACCTAAGCGATTGTAATTAATAAAAGTCATTTTATATTTGAAAATCACGAAAGCAAATACATCGAAAAAAAAAGCATTAGAAAATACTGTTTGCAGTAGTTTTCCGAAACGTGTGTGCTTTAGCATATTTGTATACGAAATTGAAGTATTTCTCGGGTGACTTGTTTACTAGACATACATATTTTCCCTTCGCGAATTGCAAATACTAGGAAATAAGTGTCAACATTGGTTTACATTTTTATTTCGTACCTTTATTACAATAATTATGAACAAATATAAACTATGACTGTCGTCTTCTGTCTATACAACACACGGCTCTTTTGAGATTTTCTGTAAAACCACTCTTACTAATTTGGACCTCTGCCTTGCATTTGACAATTGATGGTTCCTTCACTTTTTTGTCAGTCTTGTCACCCTGGCCTGTATTGTCTAGTTCCTCGTCGGATCACGTGTCCGAACCCGGGTATTTGACGATAAGATCCAGCTCTTCATCGCTCGGTTTCACAGTTCGCACTTCTGTTTGGCCTTCAAATTTCTTTGGTCTATCCAGTTTGTTTTCGATATTGACTAGGACGTCGGCAACACATCGGTGGTCGTCTGGAGACTTGACTTCGGCGTCATCTCCAGGTGCTTCTTCGCCGTTGTTGTTCTGCTTGTCTCTTTCTATTTCGGCTTTGCTGTCTTCATCTTCGCTATTTTCTTTCCCTTCTAGAATCATTTTGTGGGTAGCTTCTTCTGTAACGCTGTCTGTGGGCGCCTCGTTGATGCAAGAATGTGTGAGTGTAAAGGGTAGTTTAAGCGAGAGATCTCCGCCCATCGCGCTGAACGTAAGCTTGACTTTCACGTAGTATGACACGTAAATCGCGAACACGTTTCTGTCTTCTGGGGTGTTGTTGCTAAGTACTGTTGAAGCGAGACTGGCGCCTGTTTTTGAGTACGAATCTTCAAGAGCTATCCAGTTTTTGGTTATACCTGCGAACAATTTTGTAAGTTGATGTATCGAAATAAAATATATGTGGATTTGTGGACACCGGCTTTAAAGGACTGTTACTGTTTTTTGAAAGATGATGGTCTTGGTGAAGTATATTAGTATAATTACTGAAATTTGGAATACGGCGATCAATCTTACCTCTATGCGGCGTAAGCGTGTAAGTATTAGTGTGGGTCTGTCCTGGCAAGACGACATCATTGCCTTTCACGAGAGCGACCACATTCTTGAACTTGCCATTGGAGAACATGCAGACATCCACATGCTGTACCACCAAAGCCTGTGGAAGGAAATACACATTTTAATTTTAAACCTTACTAATTTTATCCTAATTGGAAATGGGAAAAGGGGAGCTTTGTCCAGCAGTAGATGAGCTAGTTATTTAACTAAAAAGACTAAGGACTGAATATATATCGGGACGGCATATCTATCTAGATATCTTTAACATTTTAAGTACCACAGTTATTAAGCTCTCCATAATAAGGGCCTTTTCCCGGTTGGAACATGAATGGAAATTGCACATTAAGTATGAAATAACTCCATAATTAAACTTCGTTTCAAATTAAGGGCGACGTGGTTGGTGCGACAAGCGTAACTAATGCGCGGTATAATTTAATATACAAAGCTCTGATTTAGTTACATACAGTATTAGTTACTAAGCAAACTTGTTACGGGGTGACTGAACGATAAAAATGTTTGTCGATTAAGAATTTAAACTGTGAGTCACATTTTAAGTATAGTGAGCAGAAATTAGGGTCGACATATACGATCAGACACAGTATAGTGAGAAGAAATTAGGGTCGACATACACGATCAGATACAGTTTAGTGAGAAGAAATTAGGGTTAAAATACACGATCAGACACAGTATAGTGAGAAGAAATTAGGGTCGACATACACGATCAGATACAGTTTAGTGAGAAGAAATTAGGGTTAACATACACGATCAGACACAGTATAGTGAGAAGAAATTAGGGTCGACATACACGATCAGATACAGTATAGTGAGAAGAATTTAGGGTTAACATACACGATCAGACACAGTATAGTGAGAAGAAATTAGGGTCGACATACACGATCAGATACAGTTTAGTGAAAAGAAATTAGGGTTAACATACACGATCAGACACAATATAGTGAGAAGAAATTAGGGTCGACATACACGATCAGACACAGTATAGTGAGAAGAAATAAGGGTCGGCATACACGATCAGACACAGTATAGTGAGAAGAAATTAGGGTCGAAATACACGATCAAACACAGAAGTTTAAAACATATCTCCAATATCTTTAAAAGCCTCTTATCTCAAATAGCGCATTTGGTATCTTGAATAAATGATCCATACTTATTATGACTGTAGCTTCGCATGGCGATAAAACATAAGTAAGTAGCTATGTAGAATCACCCCGCCAGAGTTCCTTCCGTATAAGAATCTCTTTTCCTACGTATTTTATCAAAGTTGCCTCGTGCAGTGACGTACGATAACGTGTAATTTGTCAGGCGACGTGAGGTCGCATCTGCGGTAAGACGCGATAAAATGTGGTTTGTTTGAGATGCTCGGTTTCTCGTCTCCTGATGTGAAACACCTTGACTTTTGAGTTATTTTTTCGACTTTAATGCTTCTTCTTATTTCATTTTCATTTTACTTTGTTAATTAATTTTGATACATAAATTGGTATACGACAGATGAAATTAAAAATATTTTCTTAAGCAACAGTAAAGAGCCTTAACGTTTGTAAGCACAAACCTGAATATGCCTTTATTTACACAAATCCTGTGTGTTTTCACAAAATCTAGGACAAACAAACAGTAGTTTCATAAGCAACATATACTAAGAAAATATCTTAATGATCATCTTCATTAAGTTTATAATAGGATTGAAAGCTGTCGGGAGTGGCTAATGGTAGCCATTAATTATGTGTGCAACATTTGACCAAGCGAGGTTTGGTAATCTCCGTGAGCCTTGTTTACACTTTGATTAGCTGAATAATGGATTGACTTCGGCCCATTATAGTAAGTGTTTGACTCGGCATTTACACTCAAAGATAGTACGAAGAAGATGGCGTGACTAACAACACAGATTTCGCTAGAGCTGGAAGAATAGAGCGCAAAGGACAAAAAAAACATTTGGGCGGAACTCAAATTCACTATAGGCACCCTGACATTTAGACTGGACTAGGGAGCTATGAATGGGGACTCTATCCGCCCACCAAGAGACGCCATAAACATAGTGGCACAATGACCAGGTACTGCCTGTCACAGTGAGGCTCAGGGGCGAACCCTGTCTCCCCACGGAGGCCCCTGGGGGCTGTGCCCTGAAAGGCGTTGTACAGACTGCGGGGTGGTCTTTCAAAACCTGATGGTGACACTGGAGTATATTTAGTAAAGTAAAACACCCACAATACTTTCTTATCTTAATGGGCTTATCCCCAAAAGTCATGGTGCGCGGTTTGAAAATCCGAAAAAAACATTGTGATATTTAGTTATTTCAGTCCCGTCCATTAGAAAATCCCTAAGGTAAAATAAATACTATGCAAAGAGAATATCGTTCGATCTGTCTAAGAGAAAAATAACATTAGTACATCTTTCTGTTCACGTGTTCCAAAGAAAATACGAATATTTTCTTAGAAATACAACTTGAGACAACAAAGGATAAAAAGTTTAATGTTTTTTCATAATTAGGTTCAACAGAGTTCTTATAAAGCTCTTATATAAAAGACTCTTATGAGGCTCGCCAGAAGCTTTCAACACTTGGTACTCATGTAAAGTTAAATTACTTTCAGAAGTTTCTCTGAAAGTTTCCACGTAAACGTTTTTAATGTAGGTAGTTCACGAAAACTGCGTGCCAAGTTTACAAAGTATAACAATTATTGACTTGTTGTTAGACGATACAACTTTGTATTATGGACACCTTTTTATGAATATTGAGTGAGGAAAAGACTTTCAATAATGTTGTCGTTTTTGAAAGATAATTGTGTAACCAGTGCGGAAACCTTTCTTTTTTTTAATTTGGTATAGGCTCGCGCTTGACCACTATTTCACCTGATGGTAAGCTATGATGTGGTCGACGGTGGAGCACGCTTGCCTAGAAGTAACCTATTCACTCTTGACTTACAGACCACTAGATTGTAGCGATCGGGAAACACAGATGCCGGCAGGAAATTCCAATCCTCAGCTGTACGCATAATAAAAGTATTCTAGTTTAGTGCGTATGGGTGGGATGTCCACCATGTACCAATGGCGCATCGTCGTACGTCTGGTAGTCCGATGATGAAACGGGCAGGGCGGAATTAGATCATGCAATTCCATCGCAAACTCCCCGAAATGTAACCGATAAAAAACCGACAAGCTGACAACTCGGCGAAGGTGTACCGACGATCGTGGGTGATGCATTCGATATGCAGTCAGCAGTGTACGGACCCGCCTATCCAGGGCGTCGAGTTCCATTTGAGTATGCCGAAAGAGTACATCAATACCGGCATGACCCAACCGTTGCAAGGCGCGCAGCCTGTTTCCGCACGAAAAAAGACTATTGAATACCTTCTTCAGGCGGCCAAAGAAGCGTTCCTTCAACAATTGCTTCATATCAGAAGTGCTGATACCTAACGCTTCCGACATACCCAAATACTTATAGGTTTTGGTTTGGAGAGAGGGATCTTAGGTTTATGGAATCCGCGAGTTGGATCCCCACGGATTCCACAATTTCCCCTCGATTTACTTGCATGATCGCATATTTGTCCACACCAAACTCCATCCTGATGGCGCTACTAAAAGTTTCAGTTACCTTCAGTAGCTCCATCAGCTGAAGATTGCTGGGGGCCTGACCACCTCTTTTCAACCGATAGCCCAGTCCAACTGAACTATTTTTTTATGTTAAAGCACGATGACTATTCGCTACGCTTCGTTACGCTTGCAAAGGTCATGACACAATGTTTATCACATCTACTAAACTGTATGACTACACTAAAAGAAAAAATAAAAAAAATAATTAATACATAAAAATGAAAACAAAAAATAAATAAAATTTGTTTTATACGTTAACATACCTTGATCCGCCGCACAGTCTTCGACGAGTGGTTGCCGACGATAACTCCGACTCTGATGGACTCTCCGTGGGAATACGTTGGCTTATCCAGCCAGGCTTCTAATTCCACTCTACAGGACAAAATACACAAACGTTAATATACCTACTAAAGGACAAAATGTTTCAAAGCACTGTTACAAAATAAATTTTGCTTTGTTTGCAACGCTTGTTCGACAAATTTTACTGCGACTCACCCACAGAACATATGTACCCTAGGAATTAACTATAGTTTGAAACTCAAACTAAGCTGTTAGGCAAAAAGTTAAAGAGGGCTCAGGAAGGGAAGGGCCCCCCTTTTTTTATCTGTGTAAACATTTACAAAGTATAATTTTGAAAGTAAGTAAATCTGCATTGGCACATTTTGGAAGAGCCGCTTGTCTGAACCGGAAATTGAACCAACTTAAAAGCGAAAAAAATATTCCCCATTATTTTTAAAACACCTCCACAAAGGCCCGCTTAAACTTCCCATAATGTATATATACAAATATGTTTTATTGTAGACGGTAAACAGAATTGAAATATCCGCATTAAGTTTAAATAGTGGGTATTTTACATTATATTAGAAGAGAGTAGAGAATATTAGCCCATGCCGCGGTAAAAAGAAGTTTGTTTGAAGTAGAGTACGTACTTTATTTTCCAGTGGTGATACTTAAGTTTTTATGAGAGGCACACGAAGAAAGAAAAGATAATCATAAGTATTTTTTTAAGTTATTTTTACCTCAGCAATAATTTATTTTGATGTGAGTCGAAGGCCCATATTCCAGATGCTCATACTCGACTCAAACTCAAAATTGGCCACACCTAACAATCAACTGCCAATCACTCACAAGTCTCGAGTTTGGCATATGATTCTTCAATTTGACATATATTCGTATGTGTACTCAATAGAGCAAGATTTTGGTCGCTCCAGACGTTACTGAATCTTTCTACACAAAAGTGTGGTAGGTATTGAGTAGTTTTAGTTTAAGTTGTAATAGTAATTCAACGTGTATTAAGTAAATACAATATTCTCAGAGCTGGTCGAGAGGCATAGTATATATCTTTCTTTTTCAGTTTATGGAATATCTTTTAAATTGGTCCAATATTGGAGGAGTAGGAAGTAGACGAGAGCCAAACCTCGAATTACGACTTTTCACTTATGATATTCGCAACCTCTCACAACTGTCTATTTTTATTTGAAAATGAGTCAATGCTGCCAGAATACCGACCGAAGTTTTTCTTTATATTCTTTAAGCCTTGCCTTTTCCCATTGCGTGGATTCAGCTTTTCCAATCATGTGACGCTATTTACTTCGGTTTCTATGCAAGTCGAAGTAAGGTATCGAAAAGAAACTATCTTTTGTAAAAAAAAACAATATTTCATCTCGTTAAAGTTTTCGGTATAATTAATGTCATTTGGCAAAAATAAAACGGTGGCAAGGGTTTTAAAGTTTAACATTTATATCACCGCAGAAGCCCTGAAAGGCGGAATATTCACGTGAATTGTGGAACCTAAACGAATGCCATATTTTCCGGCAGGCGCTGAATAAGTTAGCAAAAGCCCGGCTTTTCAACCAGCGTTGTCTACAAAATGATTCCATTAGCATAATTGCACAAGTGAAAGTAACGATTATACAGTTTTAAAGAGTAGGCATTTTAAACTTGCAAGTTTGCGAAAATAAGGCTTTTCTTGTGATTTGTGTAATTGTTCTGATTGAAGATAAGAATATCTAAAATTATTTTTGGAGTTCTTTTTGCAAAGTGAGAAAAATATAAGTTACTCCCTTGTAATAATCTTAATCAAGATTGTCGAAATGAGGGTGAATGTACTATAGGGACAGGTCTGCCTCACACTTCAGTCAATACAGGCGTAATGATATGTTACCTTAATAATAGTATTGTATTATTATTTATTTTATATTAATAATAGTACGCATTTATGCCACATGTTAAATTTAGTCTCGTTTTACTTTTCTTTTATTCATATAAAATATAATATTTTTTTAGTTCTTACGACTTATTGTCGGGTCTACGTTGTCCCTGCATTACTAGGTACTAATGCTGTAATATGGAAATATTGTAAAACCAAACCAATTTTCAAAAGAGTAACCGTGGAGTTTCTTGCCAGTTCTTCTCCATAGGAAACGACTAACCCGAACCGTGCACCTTTTGTCGACGTTTTATAAGTGCCCATGTAGGCCCTATGTGAAATAAAACAAATTTGATTTTGATTATGCAATAGTCATATAATAGGAGTTATTAAAACACGAGCGTGGGTTTATCTGAAAATAATAACACGCGAGTGTTTTAATACCTAATTATATGCCGTTGCATACACTACTTTATCTTCACTCATAAAGTTGAAATAAAACAAAAGTGGAAACGAAAAAAATATGTGGCATGGCGGGCAATTTAGGTTCTCATTGCGCATGACTGCGCAGCGCGCATCCATAGACGATGATACTACTTTCTACATTAAGTCAATGAGTCCATACGCGCCAGTAAACCAAAAAGTAAAATGTTGCCATAAAAATTAAAAAGTTATTTTATGATGCAGTTGTTTGAAAATCGGAGGAAAATATTGGACAATAATGGTTTTTTTTTATTTATGCTTGTTTCCTATCCTTGTACGTGTTTATTCAATATTTTTTAATTTATATTTGGAACATTACGTTGTGAGTGTAGATAAAAAAATAACAATAATTAAAAATTTCTCTTAGTTAAGAAGTATTAGCAAGATACTAGAAAAATAAAAAAGGCCAATGCAACGGGATATACCATTCGAGAAGTCACGGATTTAATCCCACCTATAATTACTAGAACCCACTGCAAGCGTACGTGCGCATTTTATTATGCCAACTATTTGTCCAAGTAAGCAAGATAAATGATTCGAGCTCTGATAAATTAAAGCTAGTCCTTGGTGTAATCTCACCTTCCATCTGACAGGAGGAAAGGTTTCTCGACTGTCGCCCGCGGCGGTTGAACTTCGGAGTTTTCTGAAACAATATAAAAATTTAACTACCCTCCTTGCTACCATTTCAAGTTAGTACAGTCAAACAAAGAGTTAGGTGAAGTATAGACAAGATTATTTATATTCTGTCCTCCTTCTTATAAGATACTAGCCCACCCCATAGGATTCGCTTACGGGATAGAAAAAAAAACCTATGTCACTTAAAAATAATGTAGCTTTCTACTGGTGAAAGAATTTTCAAAATGGCTTAAGTAGTTTTTGAGTTTATTCATTACAAACAAACTTACAAACAATCAAATCTTTCCTCTTCATAATAATATTAGTGTAGATTTGTTGCTAGAATTAGTACAGTTTACCTACATAATGGATAACACACGCTAAAATATTTTTCAGGACGATGTAAAAAACAGCAGGACACTGACTCCTAAATCACAGGTTTGAATTGCTTTAGGATACAGAGCTTCAATAATTTAAGCAGTCTTTTACAACTAAATATACCTTTTTTTGATAGTCTTTATATTGCACTTAATTTTTTACGTTTCACTGGCACGACTTTATCTCAAATTTTGTTGCCCCAAACAACTAACACGTTATTTCTATTAAATTTCCAATTTACTCTATTGCTGTGTGTAATAAGTTTTAAGTTTATAAAACATTACCCCAGTTGGAAGTCTTTCAATTAGTTGGACCGATGAACTGGTGAAGGTTGCGGGGACCAGGT
This sequence comes from Orthosia gracilis, assembly GCA_947562075.1. NCBI lineage: Eukaryota > Metazoa > Arthropoda > Insecta > Lepidoptera > Noctuidae > Orthosia > Orthosia gracilis. The sequence goes on from OX387268.1 coordinate 54,918,176, forward strand.
GGATACGAGACGCACTGGACCGGTCAAAGTGGCGACATTTGGGGGGAGGCCTATATGATGATGATGATGACTACCACAGATTATTTAATAGTGACTACGACACTACCAAGAACTTAAAAGTAGTTGCCAGCTTTCTTATTGTTTGACTGTACCTTCCCACCCTTAACGGCACAAAGTTTATGTGATATTAAAGTTAATTCCAAGTTCATAACAGGCGAAATGAGCTGGCGCGACAAGTTGCTAATGTAATTATGACGGTGTCGGCTCTATGCTTGTTAGCTTAGACTGGGTTATATTAGGAATATAGGGGTATAAAGTAAGTTAGGAATAATTTTGTGAAATGATGAGTTTTATATTAGGAATATAGAGGGCTATAAAGTAAGTTAGGAATAATTTTGTGAAATGATGAGTTTTATATTAGGAGTATAGAGGGCTATAAAGTAAGTTAGGAATAATTTTGTGAAATGATGAGTTTTATATTAGGAATACAGAGGACTATAAAGTAAGTTAGGAATAATTTTGTGAAATGATGAGTTTTATATTAGGAATATAGAGGGCTATAAAGTAAGTTAGGAATAATTTTGTGAAATGATGAGTTGTATATTAGGAATATACAGGGCTATAAAGTAAGTTAGGCATAATTTTGTGAAATTATGAGTTTTATATTAGGAATATAGAGGGCTATAAAGTAAGTTAGGAATAATTTTGTGAAATGATGAGTTTTATATTAGGAATATAGAGGACTATAAAGTAAGTTAGGAATAATTTTGTGAAATGATGAGTTTTATATTAGGAATATAGAGGGCTATAAAGTAAGTTAGGAATAATTTTGTGAAATGATGAGTTTTATATTAGGAATATAGAGGGCTATAAAGTAAGTTAGGCATAATTTTGTGAAATGATGAGTTTTATATTAGGAATATAGAGGACTATAAAGTAAGTTAGGAATAATTTTGTGAAATGATGAGTTTTATATTAGGAATATAGAGAGCTACAAAGTAAGTTAGGAATAATTTTGTGAAATGATGAGTTGTCAACTTTGTTAACTATCAAATTGGTAGGGAAAAATAAATATTTGATCTAGGTATTTAAAACTCCTGAGATGATATTTTATCCCCCTTTTTACTACCGTAGTTTTAAAACAACGCTTGGAATAATAAACTACAGTACAAACTACGGCAGTATCTAACAAATGGATTAAGTTGTTCACGAGGCCACGTTGCCACCTGCAACCAGCATGCATGCAAGTTGCATTAGATTGCGGGCTACTGAAAAATAAATCGCTCGATCGTGCTCCGCAACATTAAACTTGCATGTTAGTAGCCTGTAGGTAGAAACGCGGCCTTGTACCTATTTATTGATAGTGATTCTAAAGAGTAACATAAAATACATAACATTGTTAAATTCATCAGTCATCTTTAGCTATGTAAATAAATATTAACAATCATCGAAAGGCACAGAGTTTTACTTTACCGATTTCAAGGCTCGACATAACCCGATTGTACCTATACACTGAAATTAAAATCGGACGCAACTCAATTATTTAGACTTACCGATTTCCTCTGGTTTCGGTCGGCAGTTTTCATCCGATTCCATTTTCGTTTTATTCCTCAATCTGCGAACAAAGTTTTTCATTGGAAATTTAATTTGTTAATTTAATAATCAACTCTCTACCGTTTATGTAAAGTTTTAATTTCATTGGACGATTGGGTTGTCGAAAAAGTTAGCCTTTCTATCATTAATGCTAACGGTCGGGAGAAAGGAGAATCGGTTCGGACATTTGAATCGTTTATGTGCTTTTGGAACTCATAGGCAGCCCATGATGAGAAGTTGTCAATTTTATAAACCAACAGAAATATGTAGTATGATCAGGGTAATGGTAAAAAGTGAGAGATGACGACCATTATTTTTAATTGTGTAGACCGCTCGTTACGACGGATGATATCTACGATGAAGTGAGCGAGTCCAGGGTATGCCTGTTCACTTTTGCATCCAACGCTGACGGATCATAGCAACACAGCCAAAACCCTATAAAGGGGACAATATCGATTTCTCTTAGCGAAGAAAAGCATTTTCAGAAATTTTCAACTAATTTTACCGAACCGTATCATAGCAATACTTCAGATTTTTGGGTAAAACTGAAAGTTGATAATATTTTGTCTATTTTTCAAGATTCCATATCGTCGTACTTCACGACGCGCATGGTCAACGGAAAAGTAAAAAAGATTGCCAATGAAACTATTGCAAAACGGTCTGCAAATCTGTATTCCTGATAGCTTTGGGTGAGTCAATGTAAAAAAATAGTTTTTCGCTTTATGAACCGTTTTAAAGATTTAAATGACTGTTCGCACGAACGGTAACAGAAACAGAAATAATAGATTAAAAATGATGATTTAAGCACTAAGCCTCTTCTGGTCATGGTTAAATAAAAAAATGCAGGTATCTAATGTAGAAACAATTATATCTTAGCAGCACCTTATTAATGACAAAATTTTCCGGTTGACATTTTTGTAAACGCACCCAGGCCAAATGTTTCGCGAAAAATTTCTGAAAACAAAAAATATCGCAGTAAAATGACAAAATCTATGTACATTCTAAATAAACACACAGATTTATATGGTTTTAGCTGTATTACTGTTGTAGACCGGTTCGGCCATGAGCTCATTATCTAGTAGGTCATAACTTCATTGAAGAAATAAATCATCAAAAACTATATAATTTTGAGATAATTGAATTAAAAAATGGAGATTATACTCAAAATGCATCTTCACTAAAACCCCCAACTAAATCACGTTCAGAATTCCAGACGGTAAAGAATAGGTACAACATATTTTTCTAATTTCCTAAGGTCAAATGTAAAAGAAAAGTTTGTCTCTAATTATTGCAATAAATCCCACGAAGATCGCTTTGACTAACATAAAATCGCAATTTAAAAGCAATTTTCTTTCATTTTGAACGTCACTGAAAAATAAATATTAATTGAGAACCTTTCGACTGTTGGAATATCAATATGCAGTATGAAGCCAATATGCTTTTAATTACACTGACTACAGTAATTGAATATTCAATGAAATTGTCATTAGGGATTGAAATACTCAAAGTATAAAAACGTGCTTTTATGTATCAAGAAGTATAAACCTAAATTTTTTCATTGAATTTTGAAAAATACTTTGGTCATCAATATTCAGTGTAGTTTTTTTGAAAACTCAGCTAAAGACAATGTTTGCTAGCAATTAAACATAATGAGAGAGTTACATAATATCTTTCATCCTTTTCATTTGGTTTTGTATTAATTTCATCATTTTGTTTCATTTTATTATTATTTTCAACCACTACAATATTAGCACTATTTTACATCATTTTCTGACAGATGTCAGAATGTCACAAGTGTGATACGATGTGACGTTAAAACTAGGTATTAAAAAGTATTTATTTAACGCTGAAATAAAATATTTTATTATTTTATTAAATATTGAATTTTTAAATATCTATAGTAACGTTAAAATACTTAATTTTAACAATAACTACACTATATACACTTAAATAAATAAATTAAAAATTACGAACGCGTGTAAAAAGGGCAGAGGTCATTGGGCGTCAAAAAAATCGTCAACATCGCTGTCAACGTGAAAACTGCCCAGAACGCTGGCAACATTGCCACATTGGATGGCAATGCTGATTCTCTGGCCGAGGACAAGCCCAGCCCCTTTGGTCACGTGAAGAGTAGACTAACTGTTTGCTTCTCATATCTCACAATACTCGATGAGTACTCGGACCCCATGGACCTAATGTTTCAACCCAAACGGCTCAATAAGGTTGTTGTATTTGCACCGTTTGAGGTTTTCTGCACCAGCAGCAGCTGCCCCAGCACAGCTCGCCGTGCTAAGGAGATGGTATGGCGCAAGGGTGTCGACACATGTTGCATCCCACACCAAAGGCCTACCCACCTTTCAAGGCATTATGGACATCTCGTCTGGTCTCTTCCCATCGTCGCGTGCTAAGCCATTAGGTTCAAAACAGCTGGCATCCCGGCGGTGACAAGAGCCCGACGTATGATGTCATTAATGCTGGCGTGCCGGGTATCCGACCAGCACTCCTACTGCAGAATAAGCCATGGTGTCCGAGGCGTTCGATTGAAAAAATAATTTGCATTGAAAGTGGAAGCCAATAGTATTTATTAAGGATATGAGCGACGCGGCAGTGCTGTATCAATGCGGCCACCATTTCCCATAGAAATTAACAAAACAGTTTCTAATGCATATATTTGACTATAAAATATGGTTCTCTGTAGAAAACATTACGACGTTTAAGATGCGTCTAATCACAAGTCGTTTGTAGGATCGTAGCGCCTACAACAAGGCTTTGCTACGAGCCGCTACGTAGGCGCTACTCAGCACGTAGCTACATGCCTACGCGAGTATTCAATAATGATAAACCCATACACACCATCAAAAAAATAAGTAAAACAGCACCTAAATTAAACCGCAAGAAACAAAGATAAAGCATCTTTTCTCTAATAAAGGCGTGCAATTTTTAAAAGAAACGTCTTCAATAGACGCTGTAAAGAATACAAATCCCCTACGACCGGTCTGAAAGAGCAATCTCAGAGGCAATGAACCTTGGCAAGCTCTGAAAGGGTTCCGCATGAATACGTTTCGGTGGGACGCGAACTTTATTAGAAAACTGAATGGCTAGCAAGACTGGACGGTAACCTTTGAGATGACAATGAGATACATACAGTTTGAGGTTGTATTGAGCAATAGGGCTTTCACGTGGAATGTAATTTGTTACGTTTCTGTGGCATTCTGTTGGTTTGATATTTGCACGGTCTCAAGGTAGGAATCATTTATTAACATTTGTGAAATGTGAATGTGAATAATGGGTTCGGTATAAAAATTACTTGTTATAATATTAATGAACTACATGTTAGTCTTTTAAAAGTTGGCTTGTTAAAAAACCTATCCTATTTTTAAGAACCAGGATTATTTTTATTGTTTATAACTTATTCATCAACTATAAAAGCTCGTCTTTAGGGGCTTGGTTCATCTTTAATGTTTAATACGTAAATAATTAAATATTCAATGCTCCTAAAACAAGCGAAGTTTTAAACGCGGTACTCAAAGCATCTTTATACTTTAACCGTCTTATTAATAAACGTGGACTAAGGTAAGATTGACTTTATTCCAAGGATTAGGTTGGTACTAACAAATTTCCTTATTAATAAACACGGAATAAGGAGGGATTATACTAATCTGACACTAGTCTCGGACTAAAAGTTAAACCATGGTGCCAGCCATAGATATAGTATGTACAAGATAAACAGAGTCAGATGAAAAGCGAAACCAAAAAAATAAAATCTATGTGTGAGGGAAATTGTCCATGTGTTAGTTAAAAAAGTGTTGTTAAAAAGTCCATGTTCAGTATCGATATTGATACTTGGTGAACACAATAAGAAACAAGATTAAAGGGTTGCTGCCGTTGTTGTTTATATTGAACTGTTATAAAAACTGGGCAAAATACATGCTTGCTTATACAGAATACTATCTAGGTTAGCCACTAACTAACCATACGATAGGAAGTGTCATTCTTACAGGCACAAATAAATTAGGTATAGATTCTTTCATTAGGATTCGTCGATGTTTTCTTAGTATGCAGTATGTATTTCAATACGAAATGTTTACTACATATTGTAGAGACCATCCATCTCTGTTTAAAATTCGAATCCATTTTCTCTTAATACAGAATTATTTGGGCATCTGTAGGTACATAAACATTACAAATTATTATTTACACAACAGAACAATTTGCTGGTGAGCAGAGCACTCATGTATTCAAGACACTGTAAAACTAATAAATGCAAACAATATGACATTCTTAAACCTACTCAAAGTAATAAAACATCAAAACTCTCCGAAACATTTTGAAAAACAAAGGCTAATATAATAAACATGCAACTTAAAGTACAGTTTAGATGAACGCATCTTCTCAATCCTAACTTAAATCTATTTAAACAAAACTTGACTAAATAAGTTTGTATTCATGCCATGATGTCACTATAAAAAGATTAAGTTTTTATCGATACTCCTGACTCGCTTTGTCAAGCCCTAGCGTAAACAAACAATTTTCTCTTTTACATTATATTTTAGCAAATTCTGTTTAAATATACGAAATATACTTTTATTAAACAATGGAAATCAATATACTATTGTAAGAATATTTTTCTGAGCCGATTACTAGCAGAAATTTGTCAAAATATGGTTCGAAACAATCCAAGGACAAAATTGTATTTATCTATGAAACATGTATTTATTGGGGTTATTTCGTCTTGTAACGTCACATTCACACACAAAATAAGCCAACATAGTTGCATAATTAATATTATCAATTTAAATCTAAAGATTATTATTTAAATGCAAGAAATTCACCGCTGTGTAAAACAGAAGGGACGCTATGGACCCCTTCTCGCGAAAAAAATGACATATTGGTACTTCATTCACTCTCTCTTTTTCTCTTGGGCGTTTAGTACTTGATTAGGTTTTCTCGCTCGCACCCTTCGTGTATCTTTTTGCGTAGCAAAAAAATTCTAAATCTATGGTGCCAGCTAGTTTAAGGTCGGAATAAGAGTAGTGTAACTATGGCAACCACAATTTTTTCCTTCGCCCTACTCGGGCAGGCTAAGGTCTTGGACCATACCGCCTCGTCTTCAGTGCATAATATCCTTCTTGAATTCTTTAGTTTGCATTAGAATGCGGATTTAACAGATTCTAATGTTTTTTTGGAGTATTTGGCAGCAAATTGTATCAAGTCAGCCTTCCCGGTAAACTTTGCAGAGGTAGTCAATACTACAATAAAATTCTCCGCTCCACTATCCCGAGATTGTTTCGGTCAATGATTTCACATATTGTCCAGTTGCGTAGACAGTTGAGACACAAAACTACACCAATTTTATATCACAATATCCACTAAATTGAATGGAAGCAATTTGCAAATATATTAACAACCGCTGAATTACGCTCGAAACAATCCCGCCAAAAACTCTCGCAACCACAATTATTACAAAGAGTCTGATTTTTTATACCGGATATTAAATATTTATATGCATCCAGTGACATTGTTGTTGTTTGAATTGAATACAGTAAAAGAGTGTAGTTAAACTGTTTTTAACTGATTTGATTAAGGTTTTAAGATAATTGAAATCTGAAGTTGAAGGTTCGAATGAACGCGAAAATAAAATGCAAAATAAATGTTAAAATATATTTAATGTAATTATGATTTATGCATTTGTTAGCTGTTTTTCTTCACGAAATTTTCGTATTTCCAAGATTTTTCTTTCTATTAAGGCACATTTTAATTGTTATTTGTGTAATTCTTATGCCATCTCCATACGTCTCTTATGTTCTTCCAATTTTATCTCTCTCGATAGACTTATCATGGCGCTCACTTAGTTATGGTCCTGAAATGACAACCACCTTAATAAATAGATATTTGTTAAGGTAGGCCTTGATAAGACATGTTATCATATTTTAAGTGTTCATTATTATAAGTAATTTTTAAGTTTAAAGCTATTAAGATAATTTAAAATTCCCTCCTTCGCATTTACTGTCAAATCTCTAAGGCAGATGTCATTTTTAGTTTTTTTTTCTACATAATGTCTTAAACTTGCTTATTTTCATTCACTAGTTCATTCTTTTTACTTTTAAATTCAACTGGGTTGCCAGAGTTTACGCGTAAGTCCAAGACTAAGAAATGAATAGTTAGTCCGAGGTTACTCCATGTTTATTAATAACATTGCTAGATCTATGTTAATCCTTAGTTACTCCGGGATTAGCTAGTCCAAGAGTAACTTCGGAGTAAGCTGGGAATACGCCATTTTTATTAATAAGACGGCAAGTGTTTTTGTATGGAGTCGACATTTTAATATAATGTGGGCCAGGAATGAAAATTGTTAAGGGTACAGCCCATACCGAGACGCGGCGCTGCGCGCACTTTTTAAAATAGAAATATGATTATTCACTACACTAAAAGGTTCACATTTCAGTGAGAGAATTTGGATATTTGAGAAAATTCTCTTCTACTTCCTACAGTGTGTACTGTGTATCGAAACCTCTGAAGGCCCTTACTCCGCTTTGGGCCGTAAAACGGTTACTTTCTTAAGCATAATCTTTAGTAACGGCTAGGTTTAAATGTTTAAAATAAAAATTAAAAAAATTGATTCATGTACATTATTTGAGAAACATAGTTTTTTTCGTATGGCTAATACTTTTGTTTTAAAAAAATATTAAAAACATGATATTTTTTCGCTTCTTTTGCATACTCCTCCAAAACTACTTGGATGTTTATATATATTTTATACAGGATAAAATATGGTTGGAATTTCTGTTTATGCTCCCAAACTGTGATAAAAATATGTGACTAAACCTGTCACAGTAGGCCGTACTCGCCCGCCTGGTGTAAGTTTATCCTTTCACGGCTGTTATGCGTCACAGCTTTCAGCAACATAAATCTAGTCATAACGCGGCATTAAAGTCATACTTAATAAATCTATGGAGGGTTATTGTGATGTTTTCAAGACTGTGGCTGTCTTGAATTGAAAGCTTGCGTACCTAACAACAATACCGATCAAAGTGACGACGCTTGGGGGACGCCTATGTCCAGCAGTGGTCGTCTTTCAGCTGATATGATGATGATGTATGTATGTACCTAAGTATGATACAGGATACTTGTTTGTGAATAAACGCATTGTATTTGCGATGCGATATCTACGTGAACACTAGTTGAATTTTTTTATAGAGTTGCCACCAGTAGACTAAAAGTTCATGCCTATATGCCACCCGTTAGCATAACCTTTCCATTTTAACCTTTTAAGCCAACGAGTGAAAATCGATACTATACACCAAGCTACTGCCAATAATTAAAGCTCTGATAAGATCGATTGGTTTTTAAATTATCGCCCAGTTCACCTACAGAATTCCAGTGTCGGCTGTCACAATATTATCGTGTATAACATGAAAACAATAGCGTCATGCAAAGAGATATGCAAAGAACTGTCGATACACGTTAAGGCTTCCGTAGACAAGCGCGACGAGACAATAATGTTTTTTCTTGGAAATTGTTACTGGCAATATAACCGTAGAACGATTTCTATAATAAAAAACTTTTTTACAAAAAAATACCACCGACTTCCATATGAGAAAACTACAAAGTGAAAAATAATTTTATTTTTGGAAATCGGTGTCTTTCGTAGGTACCATTTTCTTTCCGTTATGGACACCGACTTCCAAAAATATAATTATTTTTCACTTTGTAGTTTTCTCATATGGAAGTCGGTGGTATTTTTTTGTAAAAAAGTTATTTATTTTTCACTTTTTAGTTGTATCTATCTAATAGGAAAATAGTTTAGTAAGTTACCCTAACGCCAGAATAGATAACCCGAATATCATGAAACTTGAACATAATCGGTGAAATGAGAGATCTGCGTAACGATTAAGAGCATACTGGTGTGATGTTATGTTATGAAATGGTATAATCAATAATCAGACATGCGATTGCAGCAATCCCGAGAGATTTGGCGTTATTTATTGAAGAGTTCTGTCGTTTATCTTCGGAGTTCTTCATCAGATCTTCACCAAATTAAAATGGGACCAATTCCGAAACATACTCTGCTAAACAAAAAAAGAATTGACGGAGATATCGGTGAACATAAACAAAAAAAAAAAAAACAAACACGAAGTCGAACATAGAACCTCCTCCTTTTTGGTAAGTCGGTTAAAAAGGGTTGTAACATTGTTTTTTGTGGCAGCCTTTAGCCAAATTTCCCTTAGCTAGTGTACCGTGAATTTAAATATTGAAGAATCAATATACGCTTTGACTTGAATCTGGTTAGACTATTAGTTAAGGACAATGTAGATTAAATTATCGCCCAGTACTGGGCAGGGCACGACACAACTTTGAATATTTAAAACAATGTTGGCTTTACACATTCCATTTCATTAATAGATGACTGTCTAGAATGAAATAATATATAGAAATTTACTGCAATACACAAATTGCACACAAACAAAAAGTTTCGCAAACTATGTCTTTTAAAAAGTTTATTTCGTTCAGTAATACAACTAAATAGGTAATACAACAAAGTAATACACAAAAATAATTTACTTAAGGGCCTACATCCGCTTTAGTGCCGTAAAACGGTTACTTTCTAAAGCATACTCCTAAGTAACGGCTAGGTTAAAAGGTTTGAAAAAAAAAAAAATATTATTGTTTCATGAATATTATTTTTTAAACATGTTTTTTTCGTGTACACATAGTTTTGCTTTAAAAAAATAATTAGCAACACGATGTTTTTCGCAACTTTTGGATACTCCTCCAAAACGACTTGGATGTTTAAAAATATTTTTACACAGAAAAATAGATGGCTGGAATTTCTTCATAACTGACATAGCATATGAAAATCAAATAATATTTTGCAAACAAAACTGTTTAAAAGGAGGTTCAATATTGATATTTTTGCATCGAGCGGGCGCACTTCTAGCACTGCGTTTACATTGGGGCGTATATAACGCCTTAAACTGGCTCCGACAAATTAAATTGCCAGGTTCTTAACTAAATATTTTACTGAAAGCCACAAGCTCGCTATCTCTTTAAAAGCTATTTTCGTATAGTAAAATCTAGCCAACAAATAAAACAATTAAGCTATCTCAAACAAAATGAAGTTAAGAAGTAAACCTAATTTCAATGCGCAGTTTATATGCTTGTTTACTCAAACAACCCTGCTAACCGCAGCCTGGCTTCGGGAAATAACATTTGCTGTAGAATGCAAAGTGAACTGCGCCGTCGTCGACTCGCTGACATGACGATGTGGCTATACCATCATTCATCTTGTTTCGAGAAATTGCTCGAAAACAACGTGTTGTTTTTAGATATTAATCTTTGACGTTTTCAGCGTGATTTAAGTTCTATTTTCGGACCATATTTTGGTTATAAACAAAGTTTTGACAAGGGAGAAGGATGTTTGACCTCTTGATTTGTCCACTTCTTTTGGTAACACATAGTTTGCCACAAACAATGGCAACAATGTTAATTTTAGGGGCTTTCTAAAGATCCTTTACCTTTAATTTAACACTATTTGTTTATGTAAATATATACATATTTTTTAATATACTAAACGCGAAAACGGGCTCGTATTGCTTTCAGTCTCACAGACAAGAGTATTTAGTCACAATGCAGAGTATTTAACTAGCAGAACTATTATTTTCCATATCGGCGAGCCTAATTGTCACAAAATTTTTATTTTATAATTAATAGCATTGCAAGACCCTGCGCAGTTGCTATTTTTGTGTCAATGTTGAAGTAGATGATAGCATTGTCTATCTGCCTCTTTCGCTTACGTTTGTCGCAGTATACTCGAAGACAAATTGTTTCTTGCGCAATGATTCGCAGAGCCTACTTCAGAGACACAAAGATCCGCTGTGACTTTTGTACACTTCTATACACCTGTACGTATACTTATAGCTAGGAGAATAGTCGATGTCTAGAGAACTTAAACCGAAGAGGATTTAGCTGGCAAAGCACTCGAGCGATTAGATGCAGCTGTGGTCCACGATAAACCACAATGTCATTCCAGAAACATAGTAGGCGTAGACATCAAAGACACGGCGATCTCACCACGGAATCTGCTGGCTTTTGATAGGCGATTTGTATCGATCAAAACAGGAAGTGAGTTCCAAAACAGAACTAGCATCCGTAAGACGTGCGTAGGATTAAAAACTATTCATAGATGCCCATAACTCCGAAGGTGAAAGTTGTAAGATTTAAAAACAAAATCGAAAGCTAAACATAATGTCTAATTCATGAAAAGTTACGATAAGTGGGTGATAACAAAAATACTTCTGGTTTAAATCTCAGTTTTGCGTAAAAGAATATGAATGAAATGGAAAAGAATAACGAATAAAAATATAATATTCATTAAAAAAGGTATGTTATGTTGTTGGTTTGTCTGTGGGAGATAAATCGTTGGATGTACAAAACCATAACGAAAATTCTTACACTAATAGAAAGTTAAATTGAACTATCATTGCACGTCGTAGGGTACTTTTTATCTCGGCAAAATGCACGGTTCTCCGGAAAAAATAATAGATCTTCAGCTAACAAAGGCAGAGTTCGAGTCCATATTTTTTTCTACTACAGCTTTCTTCTACAATAAGGTATCGAGTTTATGGAGTTAAGAATATTCGAGCAAGGAGGTGCACGAAGTGCATGAGAATCTAGACTTGTTGTAGATTTTCCCGTTCCATATTGTCGTTAGTTTGCACGCTTTAGCCAGTATCTATATGAAAATAATGCTGTAATTTAAATTTATGTGCGTCGACAAGTTACATGTGGTTTTGAGTGTTGCCGGCATTAAAGCTTCTGCAAAAGGATCTGGATAATACTACAACAATGTGGATTGTGGTCAGTATTCGGCCTACGCTTTCGATTTAGGTTCGATAGGATGTTTTTTAGAAGCAATACATTGTTTTTGAATTAGCCAGGGAACAATGTTTTTCATAATAAATATATTGCGATACTTTACTGTATAGTATAAAGACAAAATACGACAAAACAATATTGGAATCATAATGATATGGATGCAAACAAAGCAGTTATGTGTAACGAACTAAATACCTACGTAACTTTAATTATATGTGTGTGCGTGTGTTATATGTTTCGACTAAAATGGAAAACTAAAAAGCGTTGGTAAATGTAATGGCATCGAATTAAAGAATAACAATAACACGAAAGGTAATGTGGAAATAAATGAGATTGTTGCGTGTCTGTTAATTGTAATGTAAAGGTGAAATGGTTGTAGTGTCACCGTGTTGGAAAACAAACCTTCATAATTTTCGACATGGTCGTGTCAGGCGAGGTATAATTTTATTTACGTTACGATACCGCGGCCTATGTTTTCGTTCAACATGTTGACAGTTCATGTCTAGAATTGTTTTAACGTTAATTTTGGCTTGTCAACTACAAAGTGCTGTTTTGTCAGCGGTTGTGTGACCTGTTGAATAACTAGTTTTTCACCCGACTGCCAAAGTAGGGCATAAATTGCCTTGTCTATGTATGTATGTATGTTCCTATGTGGCGTTCAAGAGACCAAACGCATTGGCCGATTTTGTTGATTCTTACGTCAATCGATCTGCTTAACCTTGCGAGTGTCACTGGCTATTAAAATTGGAAAATAGAAAAATGGCGGCTTTTGGGAGCCATATTGTGGAGACCCAATTTTTTTTCTTCCAAACCCATCCTGTGGGGTATCAAAAGAAAGGGTTTTAAGAGGTGATTTTAAAAATATACAGCACTTATTTGTTTAAATGTACCTATCCGAAAAAAATAAAAATAAAACCCGACTGGACAAGAAGAAAATCATGCTGTATAGTCAGAGGATACATCTGGGTTTGATCAGCCAGCTCGCGAATATATGCGTCCTCTGACTGCTCAGCATGTTTTACTTCTTGTTTACGTCTTTTTTATTTGCTTCTTCAGCAGTCGAGTTTTTTGATTTCTTCAAAAACTTTTGTTTTGTATGTGTAGGTATATATTGAAAATTGCCGTGTCACAAGAAACAAACGTGTTTGTAAAATTTCAGCTCAATCGGACACTGGGAAGAAGATCAAATTTAACTTGCAAGATTTGATAACGGTCATAAAAAAAGCATGTAAACACTAATTAGGACGAAAACCTACGCAGATGTTAACAAGTCTAGTAATTTCTTTGTTCTTTCATCTAGCGAGAATTGTTACATGTGCCGCGATCCGGATTAATGTCAATCTCATCCCTATATACTCCCTAGTGAGCTAAGATAGTCTAGTTTACTAATTACAAGACGTAGGCAGGCTCTTTAATCTTAATTTGTGCTCAATACATCAGTCAGATTACTTATTCTAATAGTTCTAATTTCTACACGTGTATTGACTAATGAACCTCAGTATCTGCTAAGAACTATTTTATTAGCCTCACCTCATCGGGTAAAATTTGCTCTCCTCATAAATTTTCGTCAGACGTATATGTAGAATCTGTATTATCAATATACTATCAAGTTCAAAACAATCCGTTAGATCTTGATTTCTCTAAATATATTTAGGACCTACCTTCTGTGCCTTTAAATTGGCTTTCGTTACAAAATTCATCCGTAACAATTTTACAGACGAATTTTCAAACGGATCCTGTAATTTCATTCGGGATAGCTTTACAAATGCCATTTCATGGGTCTTATAATAAATGGTCTTCACCGTGTATCATAAGCCTATGATCACCTAACCGTTAATTATACACCGCACAGTTCTGGAAAACGCGTCGAACAAAATTGTACAAAGAGAAACATTTCATTTGAACGGAGCCATGTATCAATTTGTTGGGTTGGTACTAACAGGCTTCCCTGCAACCCAGCGAAGTAGCATGATGTGAATTATGTATGCTCAGGTAAACAATCCGCGCGTCAATTTGGGGGCCTACTGTCGGTATGGAAAAACCTCAAAAAGGGTCAAATTGAGTTTAGTTGGTTACGAAATTGGTTGGGTAAGTAACAAAGTTAAATTAGTTGAAATTTATATTTTAGGATTTATCTTCTCTCTGATAATATGTTTGCGTACCTTTATGACTGTAGCTTGGAATTTAAAAAGATCCTATAGTTCCGTTGTTTTGAATTGATTGGTCTATGGTTTGCTCTATGAATTTGATCGACTTCTCATAGCCACAGAAATTCATTGTGGTGTTGCTGGGAACGTAACGACAGTACCCAGTACAGACCAATTGAGAGCTACTTACTGCAACGGCATCAAATGGCACTTTGAGCGCTATAAATAACATTTAAAATGATCGGATCGCGTGTCGATGTAATCAAAATAATACGAAAACAATAGAATTTTAGTCAGACAAGCACAGTTTTAATATGTATTGGTCAGGTATATTCAATATTGGTTTTGTAGAACAATATTGAATATACCACTGAACAGTGTTGTCAAGTTCAGCATACTATTGAGAACTATAGTTACCTTAGATATTGACGCATCATTACCCTCACAACGATCTGATTTTAGCCATCATTGTTGCTGATTCGTATCGTTGGTAACACCTTGAGATCGAACAATAAATTGATAAAGTTCACGGGAATCCGCTATATGCTGGAGACACAGAACTTGTTGTAGTAGCGATGCTTGTGGAACACCAATGTTTAGTATGGATGTACTTCGACTGAATTCAAAAGTATCTTAACTGAACATGTTATCGCTTAATGTGTTTGAAATTATGCTCAGTGCAACTTGCTGGGGTGAGTAGGTGCTTGTTATTTCGGGTGAATAGAAGTGTAAATAATCTTATATTATACATTATCTTACCTAAGCATATTGTATTGAGCCAATGCACTGAGAGTGTGGTGAGGCGAAGGCGGTGGCAGTACAGGTGGTGGCACACACTTGCCCGGACCTTGCAGCACTCGGATGCCCATGCGCACCGTACTGCGACGGGAGACCTTCTCGTCGGGACGCTCTGCTGTGAGGAAATATTACATATATAATCAGAAACACAAATCTTATGATTTTATGGACAAAGAAAAGATGGTTTATGTGACGGGTGATTTAGCGATATAAAAAGTACGGTGGACGAGGCATAAAAAAGTGGAAAAAGGAATACGCAAAACCTAAGTTTAATCTGGACAGAGATAGTCTGTTATGCAGAAAAAAACAAGGTCGGCAAATATATTTAAAATAATGAAAGAGCCCTGGTAGTTGAAAAATGCCAACTGGTTTATATTTAGGTAGGTACGTAATTGATTGCATAATAGGTGATATCGAACATTAGTTGATTCATTTTTACAGGATGCTACCCAGGATGTGGTACTTGCGTCGCGCATATGATTTCGACACAGACTTCCGTATACAGATATACGAGTATTTATACTTAGTCTTAGCAAAACGTAATTTCAACGCAGACCAATTTAAAGAATTAAGTTTCCAAGCGAAACTTTTAATACCCCTATTTGGCTGTGAACCGAATGCTAAGGTTTCGCAAAAAAACTGAAGCGGCTTTTCATGCACCATCTGGTCAGCTCGTTAAATTTTTCATTCCACCCTGACTAAGTGCTGGATTGATGGAACTTTATATATTTATTTAATTATTATACATATATATGTTACTAGCTGACCCACGCGGTTTCGCTCACGTCAACTGGCTATCTACCTACCTATCACCTACCTACCTATCACCTATCTACCTATCCTACCTACCTACCCACCAACCTTGCCAAAATAATGAATATTATTTTGGCAAAATTTTGCAACTTTAGGTTATATTATTGCAATTTTCATAAAACCTCTAATTTTTTTGAAAATAATTTGTTGCTTATGTTACTCGGGAATAATGTAGCTTTCCATATGTGAAAGAAATTTTAAAATCGGTCCTGTAGTTTCGGAGCCTATTCGGTACAAACAAACAAAAAAATCTTTCCTCTTTATAACATTGGTATCTAATAGATCATATATATCATCATATCATATCATCTTAAGTAACATTTATAAGGAAAACTAAAAACACGTACAATGGACAGCCTTATAGCATTCCGCGATCTCTTCCGTACTGGAAATAATAATCCAATTACAAAATTATTTTAGCAGAAAGCTACAACACATAGATTACTGTACTTACAGAAAAATGTGTAATTTCTTTCGAAAATGCCACGGTGGCAAAGTCGCGTGGAAAAGCTAGTTAGTATAGTAAATTCTGTTTACTATTATTAAAACAAAAACAAATTGGTAATATAGAAACGCGTCATAACACAAGTGTTTGCGCCTGGTTTCTGATCTATCATTATTACTGTCCTTGATTCGAAATCATAATAAATTGTAGCAATAATACGTAGGTAAAGGCGGGCGTTTACGAGAGACGGGCTGGAGAAGGCCGCAACAACACTTCAGATGGAATAGCTACAATTTATTACAACAAATACAAGAGAACAAAGAAACCCAAAGACAATATAAAGCCATTGTCACTAATCCGATGTTCAGGAATGCCCCAAGGGCAGTGCTAAACCTTAGCAAACGCTTTCTCAGAGTCCACAAGACATCAAAAAGCCGTAATTGTATTAATTAAGTACGAAACAGAAAGAGAATTGTTCAAGATTTGTTTTAGTTGTTGTTTGTTGGGCTCTAAATGTCTGCGTCAGGCATGGAAGAATTGATATTGAAGTTAATAACATTGTACCTGTACCTAAACCGGTTTATACTGTTCACGTGTTTGGGCTTATGTTTAGGATAAGTTTGGTAAATGTAACGAATGTAGGAAACAGAGATTGAGATAATTTATTTTTTAGTTTTACCAGACGAATCCCAAAAAAAGATTTTAGGATCTCGATTAGAAATAGTCTATTACAAAGGGGATTTTAAAGTCTCCATGAAGCTTTGTTTGTTCCATGTTTATTGACTAAGACAAAACAGATTGTCTATTTTTCTTAGTCAATAAATTCGATTTTTTAATAGATTTAGAAATCTTGATGCCTACTCTCAAAACGGTGAAGGAAAACATCGTGAGGAAACCGGCATGTCCTAGAACCAAAAATCCGAAGACTTGTGACATCCACCAACCCGCACTGGACCATTCCCTCTCACAGAGAGAAGGCCGGTTTTCAGCAGTGGGAACATTAAACGGATGATGATGATAAAACCTTGATGTGCCTTAGTCAAGAGTAAGTAGATCATATATAATACCTGAATGCTTAGCCAGTATCCAAGCCATTATTGATGATATGACATAGACATTATAATATTATAATATCAGTACTGCAACTAGTAAAAAAGGATCAATAGATATACTTACCGATATAAGCTCTGACATCGTACGAAGTGCCAATGGGCGCTCCATGGTACTGCTTGGCTGGTACCAGCTGCACGCTAGGTGGCGCTAGCGGTGTCAGCTCCAGGTGGAATGGGTAAGCGTTGGCACCCAGGCGTTTTATAAGAGCGTCCTATGGGACAGAAAATTAAGTGTCAAAATAGGAACAGAAAAGTTTGGTATCCAGGTAATGCAGTAAGTTGATACGTAGGTTTAAAAACAGGTAAAGGCAACAGGGTAGCAAAAAATATAATCTAGAGTTAGGCTAAAAAGATTTCTTTGCCTGTTTTTTTTTGTCATAAGTCATAACCAATTTGTCTTATTTATGTATCCGTTGTTTAAAGGTCAGACCGCACTAGGCGTAACTACGCGTCAGCGGAGCGACGCGACGCGACGCGACAAAATATGCTAAACCGCACTGGCGCGACACTACGCAGCAAATTTTGCTGGTCAGTCGATCGGCAACTTCTGAGCAATATGGAAGAAGAATGCTATTTGCGCTTACTTTTACCTATGTTATGAATGAGTTTAAAAAAAACTATATGTACACAGAAGAATACGAATTTTAAATCCCAATTGCTCGGCAATTGCCTTCCAAACGTTGTTTTTTTCTTGTAATTTTCATGTTATGCTCATTTTAGAGGTCAAATATTTCTGGATATTGACTAACAAGAATAATTAATTGTTTTATTAATGAACGGGTTCTCCAAAAAAGTAATGTGGTAAAAGATTATTTATTTTGTTATCAAAGTTACGCTTATCTTAAATTTTTGGCAAAATAGTAACTCAAAAGTGTAACTATATATATATTTTTGGAATGGTCTATTTAGTAGCTTTCATTTGATGCCCATATTGTTAAAACAACGAAAAAAAATTGTACCATCCCTTTTTTTGTTTGGAGAGGTTTTTTAAAAATTATATAGCTTATGTGACTTTCACAGTTGAGACGAATCCAACGACACCTCATATGTCATAATCCGTCAAGTCATTTGGGTTGTAGAGCGTGCTATAGAAATGGACATACATACATATATAATTACATACATATAATATACGGTCTAAAACTCTAACCTCCGCCAGTCGGGTAAAAGTATATTTAGTCGTTTCGCGTCGCGTCACTCCGCTGACGCGTATTTACGCTTAGTGCTGTCTGACCTTTAGTGATGCAAAGATAGGATTTTTGACAAAATTCGGCTTCTACGTAGTGTGTGACACCACTGTAACTTCATAAAAAATTTTCGCGAAAACATCTTTATATCTGAAAGAGCCCAAAATAGACAGTCTGCGTGACTGAAAGGTTGACAAAAATAAGTAGATTATATCATTATTATTTAATTCATTCGTCGTTCCTAAATGTCCAAGTATTTTCTAAGTTTTAGGGGCTCTCAATTTAACAAATTTGTGTCTGCAGATTGAAAAGATTTAGAAACAAACTATAACTAATTGAGTTTGAAAAGGGCAATGATGAACTATGTTACTAATTACTTTCCAAAGTCTACAATAGCATACTCGGCCTGTAAAGTTTCCACTACTAGGTTACAAGCGTTACAAGCCTCCTCACCCACTGGGTAAGTGGGTCGTGTACCACCACGCGGGCACAGTGCGGTTAGGTTAGGTTAGTATTTATTTAGGCAGTAACATTTTAACAAATAATATACCTCTTAATGAAAGTTACATAAAAAAAACAAAACCTCTTTGATTCGGATAGTTTATCCAATTTCTAACGCAAACAAAGAAGAGGTCAGGTTAATTAAAACAAACAGTGATCTCAATTAAGATACATTTTATACAATAACTATGTAATTATCAACGCCATTTCATTACCTTTTCAGGAAACGAAACCTTTTTCCTATGGGTTCATAATACAATAATGTTTATCTAGCTGACCCGAAAGTTTGTATTCTCCAAATTGCCTGACCCTTCGAAGAAATTTAGTAAGCTTCGGTGAAATAATATACAGTGGGTAAAAATAATATTTTTAGACTATACATTTTATGTTTGAGAGGCAAAAACAAAGCTAGAGAAGACTGCTACTAAAATTACACACATTATTAAAATGTAAAGGAAGAAAACGGAACACAAGAAACATACAAAATGAATAAATATTTTTTTGCTTTTACTTATAATTGTTACGGTTCTTATTACGAAAGCAGATCGTTTGTTTTTTGAAATATCCTTATACCATCGTATACAAAGTTGGATTAACTATTGAAGCTAGAAAAATAAACAAAATAATTTCGGCAAACGATATAATTTTGTCTCTCTGTAGAATAATATTCAATTTGAATACGTTTCAATCATAACTTCAATAACTATATTTAGGCTTAGCTTACATCGACACGCGACGGTGCGCGCAGTTTTTAATATGTCGCTTTCATTATAATTTGAACTCGCTCCCGTCAACTGCCTACTCTACCCTACCTTACCTACACTACCTACATAACTACCCTACCTACATACCTACCCTACCTACATACCTACCCTACCTACATACCTACCCTACCTACATACCTACCCTACCTACATACCTACCCTACCTACATACCTACCCTACCTACATACCTACCCTACCTATCTACAATTCTTTTTTCTTAATTTTTCTTTCATAGGAAACTTCTCCTCACAATAACAAACACAACAAAAAAAGTATTAGCGAAATCGGTCCAGCCGTTCACGCGTGATGCCGTGACCAAGGGAAATAGGGATTCATTTTTATATTGTGTATTATTATAAAAAATCGGAATTATTGTCTCACTAAAATGTGTACCTTTTACCGACTTTAAAAAGGATGAGGTTTTCAATACGACTGTATTTTGTTTTGTGTTTTACCTTAAAACATTTTACTAGGTGAACCGATTTTGATGATTCATTTTTTGAAAGCTGGCGCTTCTCATGTGGTCCCATTTTAATTTATTTAAGATCTGATGACGAACTTCGGAGATATATAACAGAACTCTTCAATAAATGACGGCAAATCTCTCGTAATAGCTGCAATCGCATATCTGTTTATTGTTTACACCATTTCATAACACAATATCACGCCGGTACGCTTTAAAGGGATATGTAGATGTGTACAGTTCACCCTTGTACACTCTCATTCCACCGGTTTTGTTCAAGTTTTGTAATCTATTCTGGCATCAAAGGTACCTTACTTTAGAACACCCATTATGTACCACAGTTAAAAGTGGAAAAATAACTTCAATTTCGGTAATCGGTGTCAAAAAACGAAGGAACGAAAACAGGAACACCGACTTCCTGGACCTGCACCTGTAGCCAAGTTGACAATCTACAATCGATAATGCTAGTAGAAAAAGATTCAATGTATGAGAATGACACATCTGAACGTTAGGTCACGTGGTCAGACCATACAAATAGAAGGCGCTAACGATTGTAGAAAGAGATTCGATACGAAACGTTTGTAACTTGGCTGACACTTTGCAGAATGTATTGTTTTGTTACGGTAGGTGGCATACTATCACGGTTATCCTCCGAACACCACTATGAATATGTAAGAAATACAATAAAATATGGTTATTTATTTAATACCCGATATATATCGAATAGTTTGTACATAACAATTTCAGATGAGAATATTTTTTGTTTCATACTTTTTAGAACGTGATTTTTCGGTAGTCGGGTTTTAGTTTTTAAACATATTTTTTATTTGCTTTACAGACTTTCTATCGATTCAGGTTGGTTGGTTGTCGAGTAAGGCAGTTTCTCTTCCTTTCGTCATACACACACCCGCACACATACACTTCATACGCCCTCACACACAAACAAAATACACTATTATTGTAACTTTAAATTAGTTCTTGGGGGTGACCATAAGCTCTTAGAATAAGGTAATTTTGAGTGTGTTTAAGTGACAGATGTATATGACTTGTATACATCTGTCACTTACGCGATCTTAAAATAACCTTACTTTAAAAGCTTATGGTTTCTTATTACCCTGGTCTGATTTTAATTTTGATTGTGATTTTATTTTGATAATTATTTTGAATTTAATTAACATTTTGATTTTAATCTTTTTAAGTTTTGGTTTTGAATTTATTTTCATTATGATTTAGAATTTAATTTTGATTTTAATTTTACTTTTGATTTTTTTATTATTTTATTCTAATTTTAATAATTTATCATCAAAATTATGTTAGGTACTATTGTAATAATAAGTTTTGTAAGAGTGAAGTCCCCTGCTACAGGCAACTTTTGCCTAAAAGGGTACTTCAATGACTAAGGTCAGTAGTTAGTCTAGTGTTGTATACAAAATAAGGTCATTGAAGTGCCCTTTTTGCCCCAACTATGAAAGAAAATAAATTATTCGTACTATCTTTTACATCGTACGGCCGTTTCAAAAAGTACCTGCAGCCTGCGTCTGGTCGCGTCACAGTGTGATGTGAGCTGACCCGTATTCTAAAACACCCCAATTTGTTACACTAACAATTTGGCACGAGAAGGCGTAGAAATAAAATATAGTTTTATTACTCTAGAATTAGACATGGAACCTAACTAGGTCTCCCTAGATACTTGTTTGAGGTTTATTCAGACACAAGTGTAGAACTTAGACCCAAGTTTAATTTGAATACTTTGAACTGGAATATCGAGCGGCAATCGACGAAGTTGTGTCTTTAGCAAGTTTAGTATCAAGATGTTGCCATCTTCTGTTACGACGTTCTGGGCACGTTCTGGTAACATAATGGTCGTAATTAAGGGCATACATACGCTTTAGTGCTGTAAAACGGTAACTTTCTAAAGCATACTCCTTAGTAACGGCTAGGTTAAAAGGTTTGAAAAAAATATATATTTATTATTGTTTCATGTACATTATTTTTTAAACATGTTTTTTTCGTATAACAAGTAGTTTTGCTTTAAAAAAAAAAAAAGATTGGTTGTTTGTAAAGTAGGTTTACGATCGAGATGTTTACGTGATAACGTCAAACATTCAACGAAAACTTAACCGCTCGAGAAAATCTCCATTCGTTTGTATGCCGCTAGAGTGAGAGAGACGGAAGATCGGTCCACTCACTCGAACGCTATGCCAGCCTCCGCTCGTGAGGATTCCGCAAGACAAGTTTCACGGAATGACTGGCAGCGCTCGAGATGAGACGGGAGATCGGTCCGTCTCTCTCTCGTTATACCTGCGATCGCGCTCGTGAGGTTTTGGTGTGACACAAGTTTCTGAACATGTCACCCGACTAAAACGATTTTCAAGACGTTATCACGTCAATAATTAGCAACAGGATATTTTTCGCAGTTTTGGATACTCCTCCAAAACGACTCGGATGTTTAAAAATATTTTTACACAGATAAATTGATGGCTGGAATTTCTTCATAACTGTAATAGCAGATGTAAATCAAATAATATTTTGCAAAGAAAACTGTTCAAAAGGAGGTTCAATATTGATATTTTGGCTTCGAGCGGGCGCACTGCCAGTACTGCGTTAACATTGGGGCGTATATATCGCCATAAGGATAGAACAACTAAGTTGGATCTGGTAAACTTTGTGTACGAGTTTCGTTTATTGTTATTTGTTTTGTTTGTAAGAAGTTGGTTATTAGAAAAATAAGATAATAAATGCTATTAGATAGTGGACAAGCTATCTGCTTTTAAAATTCGTTCTCTGAGAGACAATGTAAAAACCTCGGTCTAGTCAAGGTCTAGAAGCAAAGCATACAATATTCTGTTTTTTTTTTTAAAGTATTTACTCAGAAAGGTTTTGTTTCAAATTCATCCTAGAATATAAAGATATCTTAAAGTAGACAACACCATCACTCAAACAGAAAAACGAGTCTGAATCGCTCAGACACCTCAAGAGTATCGCAACAGGTGGAACCAGGTGGAACATTAACATAAATTCTTTGAACTAACACGAGAAAACTTCCCTTATATGTTTACTATTGTGCTCAAGAGTCTAGTGTGAACCTGGCAGCGTCCCACACCTGTTACACTCAGGCCTCTAATCGAGCAGACCTTTACAACTGCAGCGCCATTATGTCCGAAGATTTACGAGCGGGGATTTCTATCGAAAATGCGAATGTATTTTTTTTTTTAGAAAATGTGTTCGAATTTCGAATGAAGTGTATTTATTTGTCAGTTGAATTTCAAACAACCTCTGAACATTGACGGGTTTGAAGCTTGTTAAATGAATTTTATTTTTTTTGTTGTTTGACGCTTCGTTTCATCGTCTTCCGACGCGTTTGATCAAATGCGACTCAGTTTGCACTGGATTTTGTAGTGTGAAGCTTAATTTGTCCAATTCTTTTTTATTTCTTTTTACATTTTAAGCAGGCGATTAAAGTAATAAATGCAAGAAAATCGCGATCCTTGTTCAAGGACATTTCATAATTTGTCTGCGTCACAAGTCTGATTACGGTGGCGTACACAACCAAACAGCGCAGTGCCATTTGATGGACCTCCAAACCGGCACCAAACGGTTCCACCAAACACGTAAGGTTTGAATCAATCTGTTTGACCGTGTAAAAACATATCTACTATTCCATTTTTTAACCACAGCAACTCTTTTTATGAATTTTACGGTTTTATTGTAGGGTTCTTTTAACTAAATGTTTTGAGATGACAATCAGTCTGTGATCCGTTATGTGAGATAAGATAGTGGTCGCGATAAGAAACTATTTACAAAAAGTACATTGCTTGATTAAATGAATGTAAAATCTCTTAAGTCTATTTTCCAGCACAAAACTTTTTATCAACTTTAATAAAATTTGCCTTTGAACTGTTCCACAATGTTCGCGCCATAAATAAAGCCTTTGTCACATAATCTAGAAATACTCGTAAAAGGAAAATATGGAATATGTAGTAAATCCCTTGAGGGAACGAGTCAGGTTAGGTAAATGAGTTGTAAAGTATTGTTCTTTAGAGAGCAATATATGCTCATAAACATTTTGAAGTTTTGTTGTGCACTTGCAAATTACTCTATCACCCAGGGAATGGCTGTTAGAGAACCCAATTCTGGGGTCTATTTGTCATTTTACCTAATCGTACGTAGTAACATCGTGTGAACAGCTTTTTTGTACAATAAAAACATTTATTTTATTTTGTCTTACTTTACTAGACAAACTAGTTTTTTTTTTATCAGTTACAGTTTATTAGCTGAGTTTTCAATAGTCATGTAACTTTACTTTAATACATAAATGTATGAATAAAAATGGCGTCGAGGATAGGGAGAGCGGTGCACCGTAATATCAGCATGCCTCTCCCGCTGCGGCCTCCAACCATGAGCCGCGACGGCTCCCATACGACATCGCGGCCTGCCTCAGTTGCGATGTCGCCCAAGCGGCACCGCAACGCACTTGTTGGCCGCTACGTCTTCGGTTTATCGGCAGAAGTCCTGACGAGTGGCCTCTCCTCGGGTTCTTCTTCGCTACACCGTGGGGGTCCAAGCCACGGCTACTTATCCTTTCGCCCCCGTCTCGACAATGCGGGACCCCACCGAGGGAGATGCCATTAAACCTAACTTAACGTGTTGCACAGAAAATTACAAATGAAGCGATTACGAGGCTTTAGTTAGGACCTTTAATAGAACTTTGCCCATGAATATTTTTAGGTGCGGCTACTCAGCACAAAATTGCATGCCTACTGGAAATAAAAGAAAAAACGCGCCATCATTCTATTTGTGAGAAAATCAATAGGTGTTACATTGTACCTGGGGACGGAGGGGACTCGTGGCTAAATAATGGGACGATTTTCAAGTTGCTGAGATCGGTCCGCGGATGGGTGACTAATGCGACCATCCTTTACATATCCAGAACCTTCCGTGTTTCGAAATGCACGTTAAGTCGATACGGGCTGGTCCATGTAAAATATTAGTATTGAGATGGTGTCAGTTTGGATACCAATCTATAGGTAGAGGGGTGAGGTGTTATAAGTTTGACGGTTGTATCTGTCTATTTTGTTTCTGTGTATTATCTGTAGCATCATAATTCCCAAACGGATGAACCGATTTTGCGTCGGGGAACTTCTAAGTAAATAAAATAATAACCAAAATATAAAAAAAAAAAAAAAAAAAAAAATATAAATATTTAGATACTTTTAGTGCGACGCATGGATAAAGGGCCAATACATAATATATTTTACTGTTTAAAGGTTTATATTTACCTGCAGAGGAGTGTTGGGTTCCTTGTCATGGTTGCAGTGTGGCGGCCATATTTGTGCGAGGCTCATGATGGCTTCATTGCAGAATTTGAGGCCCATGACCTCTTCATCTTCTCGGCCGTATCTGTGAATGAAAGACTTGTTTGAATTACACATAAAATAACTCATGTATTCGCCGAACGTTTTTGGAGATCTTCGCCGGTTACGTTTGTAAATTTTTTAAAAGTTAGATAAAAATGTGTTTTTTTTTAAGAAGAGAAGGGTAGAATTCTAGCGAAGGGCTAGAGCTAGAATCTCGCTATCTTTTAGAATAAATTTCGGGTGTCCTTCAGATCCGGGCATAATATTTTGTGGCATAACCAAGGCCGACACTAACAATGCGTCATTTAGCTTCCATAAAAAAAATCAGCACCTATAAAAAACACTTTCGGTCAATAATAAGGCTTTTTAAATATTATAAAAATCGTATTAAAATACCTATCATCCATTAGGCATCACAAAACGATTCCCGACCACAAAATTATTATAAATGGAGGGAAAAGCGTACTTTAATTAAGGTCCAAGGTTGAAATGTGAGTAGACTTCCTGAGTTTCAGCTGCGGAGGGTTGAATTACAAGGTAGTTTCGAACAATTTAGAGCTCTGAAGGTAATATTTTCATATTCTGCGGATAGCAGGTGATTTAAATTGAGGTAGTATTCAGTTAAGTTGTTCAGGGTGAGGAAATGAAATCCTGAAATGGAAAAAAAAGTTCTGCGGTAATTTTGGTTATTTTTTGTTCAGGAAATAGTGCCTATTCTCCGGCCAGCCCTTACGTTTGACAGACGCACGCTTAAGAAGTTTCAAAATTATCAAAAGGCAACCATAGACAAAAAAAAATGGAATACTTCATGGACGCTTACAATAGTAAAGCGACGTGCTTATTCGCTCCGTTATTCCGATAAATTATAATTTACAGTTAAATCGAATTTACGTAGCATTAAATAGCGCAGTGTAAAGGTTAAATTTTGAAAATAAAGCTATATTGAATAAATAAATATAGAAAAAAAAAATATGGGGAAAAAGGCGTGAGTTTATGCGTGGTATCTTCTCGTCCAATTTACCGTAGTGTCTCAAGACAAAAGTGTGTTGCCAGTAATCACCTACCGAAAACGAGACGTGGTCGCTCACAATGAAAAAAATATATATTTTTTATATCAGAAAGCTATGCTTGGAGTTTCCTAGCGTGATCACGTCAGAAATGAGTATATCAGCAGGAGAACCAAAGTAATCGACATAGCCCGAAGAATTGCGAACCTTAAGTGGCAGTGGGCAGGGCACATTGCTCGCAGAACGGATAGCCGATGGGGCAGAAAAGTTCTGGAATGGCGACCGCGAACCGGAAGACGATACGTTGGAAGGTCTCCCACTAGGTGGACCGATGACCTGGTTATGGTTGCGGGAAGGCGCTGCATGCGAGACGCACGGGATCGGTTAATGTGGCGATGCCTGGGGGAGGCCTATGTCCAGCAGTGGACGCCTTACGGCTGAAATGATAATGAATGATGAAATAATAGAAAACAGCAAATAAAAACAACTAAAATACTTACGATTTTATTATGATTTTGTTATTAATATTTACCAACTGCATGCGCATTATGGATGTAATTAATTTGATATGATTTCCAACAATACAAAATGTTAAGCCAAATTAAAATAACACTGTGTTTAATCGAATCAATTACCTATTGACAAAGTCGAACGATTAGTTTTTAAGCTGTCATATGTAAAATTACAGGCTGGGCGGAGACTAGTTTATTTTTTGCCTAAGCGAATAGGCAATATATCGCCGACCCGCTTTGACCAAGTGTAGTGCTAGTGGCATATTCCAAGTCAGTTTGACTTTCACTCGACTCGTCGTCAATCTTCGTCGCAATGACAATGGATATACTCTCGATTATTACCCATAAAATTCTCGTGTCACAATGTTAGTTACCGTACTCCTCCGAAACGGCTCTGCTGATTTTTACCAAATTTTATATGCATATTCAGTAGGTCTGAGAATCGGCTACTATCTATTTTTCATACCCCTAGGGTAGGGTAGGTAGGGTAGGGTAGGTAGGGTAGGGTAGGTAGGGTACGGTAGGTAGGGTAGGGTAGGTAGGGTAGGGTAGGTAGGGTAGGGTAGGTAGGGTAGGGTAGGTAGGGTAGGGTAGGTAGGGTAGGGTAGGTAGGGTAGGGTAGGTAGGGTAGGGTAGGTAGGGTAGGGTAGGTAGGGTAGGGTAGGTAGGGTAGGGTAGGTAGGTAGTGTAGGGTAGGGTAGGTAGGGTAGGGTAGGTAGGGTAGGGTAGGTAGGGTAGGGTAGGTAGCGTAGGGTAGGTAGCGTAGGGTAGGTAGGGTAGGGTAGGTAGGGTAGGGTAGGGTAGGTAGGGTAGGGTAGGTAGGGTAGGGTAGGTAGGGTAGGTAGAGTAGGGTAGGTAGGGTAGGTAAGGTAGGGTAGGTAGGGTAGGGTAGGGTAGGGTAGGGTAGGTAGTGTAGGTATGTAAGTAGCCAATTGACGGGAGCGAAGACCCGGGGGTCAGCTAGTAAAATATATATTTTTTAATAATGTACCTCTGACAGTAAAATCAACGATTTACCTACTGTTTAACCGGGCTTGCCTGTGGAGACTAAACTAGTGCCTCCAGTCAGGCACAAAAGCTAACTACGCTGAACCCTGTGGGATCTAGCCTCGGCTCAGGACTTCGCTTGGGGGACAGCCAATGCTGGATCTTGATTAAGTGACTCTACCATCCGTTTGAAAAATACCTACGTGGAGAACAACGGACAAGACAACAAGATATAACCGCCGCCGCTTATATACTTAGTGGTATAACACTGCCAATTTGACGATTCGAGATGGAATCGAATTGGAGAACTTGGAATATAAGGATAATGCTTCAGCAGTGGAACAGTATCGGGTTTAATTATTATAGATACTGAATGAAGAAGAAAATTGAGTTTGAGTTTGCTACTAACGGCGTAGGTATATGTACAAGACAATCAAAGAAAATGTAAGAGGATAAAAAAGATTACCTTTCGCTTTACATACCATTATAATATTGAATTTTGCACTGTCAAGAGGATCTTAAATTATAGGAGAAGTATTACATTATTTTGCGACTCTACTATTCCCTCCCTTTTGTAACTTTATATCGTACTATCTGCCGGCAGTCAAATAAGGAAACTGTCTTACGTTATATTCTTATATTAACACGAATGTCGAAGAAAAATATCATGTTACAGCACTTTCAGAAAATGGCTGGGTGTTGGCGGTCGAAGTTCATTGACACATTTGTCATGATCGATATTGGAAGTTGATTCTGATGGTTTTAAGGTTTAAAGGTATTATATTGCTATCCTTCGAAATAAAACAACTTTGTTGTAGAACGATGCACTCCACGATGCCAAGGAAGATGGAGAAATATCATCAGAGAAAATTTTAACTCCCGTCTGGGGAATCACAACCCCTTCGAAATAAAACAACTTTGTTTTTAGAACAATGCACTCCACGACGCCAAGGCAAGATACAGATGGAGAAATATCATCAGAGATAATTTTAACTCCCGTCTGGGGAATCACAACTTTTAGTAATTTCTCACGCGGTTGCAGAGGACAGATTAAAATGAAAAGTAAGACATAACCGTGCGAGGCTAATTTGACTAGATTAAGTTTGTAGAAGTTTGTCCTGATTAAGATCGATTAATTAGATACTATTATATCTTTCAGAATTATCTTATTAAAAAAAAACACTTTTACTAATTATAAAGATTCACATTTATATTTTACTGTCAAAGGCCGAACTACGGTGAATCGTTTCAAACTCAAAGTCAAATATATTTATTTCAACAAGGCCATTAAGAGGCACTTTTGAACGACAACAAATTGACAAGTAAAAAAAATTGATTCTACCGTGCATTCGGAAAAGTAGCTTGTTATGGAGAAGAACGCACAAAAACTCCATACTTACTTATATTTATATTTACCAAGTCATACAGGTAAAAGCCCGAAATTATATATGATAGGTAATTGTTAATTACCGGCTTTTATCAAGAATCACACGGTATATCTTAGGATTTAAGTCAGAGACTTGTAAATGTTTGAACAAGTTTAATAACTTTGATATACGTTACGAAATGATGAAAACAATTTAACTACTGCCTGATTAGCTTCTCCAAAATTGGTATTATGTTTGTTAGACGATTTATTTTCGAAGAATTCGACTGTTTGTAGTATAATAGTGTTTCATAGACATTACAATTTTTCAACATTTGCATGTATAATTGTGATTTTGTGCGTGTTGTGCTGTGTCTTTTATGTGCACTGAATAAATGATTTATCTATCTATCTGAGGTAAATCCTAACATTTACCGTGCGATTGCAGGTAAAAGCTCAAAAGCAGCGATTATCAGAGATCATTTCGGAATTTTACCAATATGAGTTGGACAATACTAGATGTTACCGGTAAATACTAGTATATAACATAGTTGGGTTTTTACAGTAACTTATACACCACAAACCAACTCCATTTAAAATCAAAGAATATTGACAGGTACGTAGTAGGCACACACACTGATCCCTTTTCAAAACAGATTTAGTTCTCCAGATGGATGTACGAAACTCGTCTCGCAACCCTTTCAATTTCTCCAAATACATGTAGAGATCAATGTATATGTACGTATCGGACAAATTGTTACCTCGAGGAATGGGTTACGTGTTAACAAAATGCTGGCTCTCGGTATTGGAGTAACGGGAGGTTTAGGTATGTTTGAGGCTGTATTCAAAGAGGTTGCACGTGCAGAAAACATTGCTATTTATACTGAATAAAGCATACTGCTGTTTGCTGTAAGTAATAAATAATAAACCGATTTGAGTACTATTGTTCTTAATGATGTTCACAAGGGTTATAAAGATTGAAGAGGATGTAGAAAGGAGAATGAATGCAGGGAATAAAGTGAATGGTGCTATACATGCAGTTGTGTCAATGTCTCCGGAGACTCGACTCGCCGTTCACAACAGCATGCTGGTGCCTACACTTATGTACGGAAGTGAAGGTTGGGTATGGCAAAATAGACATGACAGAAGGATTAATGCAGTAGAAATGTGTTCCTTGAAATGTGTGGTGTAACTTTAAATGATAGATTGAGTTATGATGAATGACAACGTTGTGGTTTAAAAGAAGATGTAGTGACTAAAATTATGTGTGGTAAAATGGTTTGGCCATGTTGAGAGGAAGAATAATGGCGACTAACAAAAGGTGAAGACGTGAATGGAAACGGCGGGAGGGGACGCCCCAGAAAGACATACATGGTCTGTGTATTTTTATGATCGGTGATGTTCTTCAGAAGGGCCAGATGCGTAGGAATCATAATCGGCGTGCGTGTATGACTGTATGAAAGTGAGTGAAACAAAAGAAGTATGTAAGGATCGTATCAGGTAGCGTTCTGTAGTTTCTGCCTACCCCCATTGGAAAAAAAATCTGAATTTATGTATGTTCCAAATGACGATTCTTATTCATAGAAATCTCTGAACTGTTTATTTTAAGCAGATTCTGATTCTCAAAATTCTCTCATTCAAAATAATTTTGCGATTTTTGTATTGGTTTCACTTTCAGTACCATTGTTTTCTTTTATCATCTTACTTATCTTATTACAACCTCAAAAATAAGTAGCTATCTTGAGACCTGAGTACCTTGAAGAGGCCTTTTAAAATACTGCTATCGAATTCATTGCGCAAAGAAATATCTGAAAACTTCTCAGAATTAAAGCCTTCTTTTTAAAAAGTTTTCTCTTCTTTTATTGATTCGCTTTGCACGTGAAGATGCTTGGGCCTTAGGCTTGGGCACATTCATAAAGAACGGTTTACGATTATATTCAGTCTGTGTGAGGTGCTTTCAGTATTCCAGTACATACTTATTTTCTCCCTTTGCACGGAAATGACGCCATATTAACTTTGTAGATCAAAGGAATTAAGGTAGGGACTTTTCGGCTTTCATTTATTTTTATCTTGTGCTATTTATGTTGTGTATACTTATTATTGTTTACGAATTTACAGTTGAGTTACTTAATGAGTCTCTTTTTTAAAGAAATAAAATAATAAGGGCTAGTAAATATTTGAGCAAATCTCTTTACAAACGCTTATTAATTTGGGGGGTCGTCACTTTATCGTTACATAAAATTAGTGTCGTATCCGGACTATCCTGCGTGATCGAAACTTAATCGACAATCGAAGTAAATCGAAATTGAAACAAATTCAAGGCTAAAAAAAACTGCTTAAAAACTAGCGGCCCTTATTTAGTTTCTACTCATTTATGTCAGACTTCATTTTATCGATCACATTTTATTTTACTGTTGATTTCATATTAAACACAATAAAAATGTAAGTATTATGTCTTCGAATACTGTAATATTTAAATATATTACGTTTATATTCATAAAACATTTATTTACACCCATTAGTAAAATTAAATTGAGGAGTCATGTCACATCGATTCGATGAATCACTTATGATTGAGCCTTACCTTCAACACTATGCTCCGCGCTTGCAACATTTAAAAAAAATAAGGTCATTGGCAGCTGTCAGTTTAGTCACGAAATTAAAAGTCACAGTATAATTATACAGTGACCCGGTCATCTTTCGTTAATTGAGGTACTAAAGTAACAAAGTAATCCATTAAATTAAAGTAGGCAATATAAACTCCATGAAATAAACGAGAAGTAACCTTAAACCGTAAGAAAAATAAAGATACCGTGAGAATGGAAAACTTTTACTATTTTCTGTTTATGGAATTACACCCTAAAAGGACACAATAACAAGGACCGCAGTAAAACAGACCAGACATATCGTATTCGCTTTTATAAGATGAGCTCCCATTTTTATTGTATTACTTTTTTATCTTTCAGCCATGAAATTATGGTGGAATAATCCATGGAACTGTCTCGATGGTCTAGTGGTCGCAGTCGCTACTGCTAAGCATGAGGATTCGAATACCGGGTCGGGTAAATGAGTTTTCCATCTGGATCTATTCAGTAGCAATCCGAAATCTTGATATATGCCCGATGGTTAGTGACTTGCCCACATTTACATGGCACTTAAACATAATTGGTAAACTGTAAACCTTTATTTTTAATTTCGTAGACTAAACTGACATTTGGGGGTTTGCCACTTTATCGTTACACAAACTAGAGTCGTATCCTGATTGATAGAAAATCGAAGTAGATAGAAAATGGAACTATTTCACGTCAAAAAAATACATTTGTTAAGAAACTAGCGGCCCTTATTTAATTTCTACTCATTTACGTCAGACTTCATTCTTTATTATTTATTACAATAAAAGTTTTTGTACTATGTGTATTGATACTGTTATATTAAATTACTAAAATTTAATTGAGGATTCATGTCACATCGATTCGATGAGTCACTTATGTTAGAGCCATACTTACAACACTATGCTCAGCGCTTGCAACATTTAATAAAATAAGTTCATTGGCAACTGTCAAATTAGTCAACGAAATTAATAGTCATCTCTACATGACACTGGCAGAATAGTCGGTATCGGTTCAGTTGCCAAAGAAGAAACCATAATAATGATCACAGTATAGATTTACTACAGCTAAGAAAACCTTTACCTAATTCTTCGTGAAATATAGGCGGGATTGTCATCACCATCATCATCATTATATCAGCCGAAAGACGTTCACTGCTGGAAATAGGTCTCCCCCAAGCGTCGCCACATTAACCGGTCCCGTGCGTCCCGCATCCAGCTGTTCCCCGCAACCTTCACCACGTCATCGGTCCACCTGGTGAGAGGCCTTCCAACGCAACTTCTTCTCGGCATCTTCCGTTTCGCGGTCGCCACTCCAGATCTTTTCCGCCCCATCGGCCATTCGTTTTGCGAGCAATGTGCCTTGCCCACTGCCACTTAAGTTTTGCATTTCTTCGGGCCTTGTCAGTAACTCTGGTTCTCTTGCGGATCTCTACATTTCTGACTCGATCAAGCAAGGATAATCCTAGTACAGCCCTCTTCATTGCCTTTTGGGTAACTGTAAGCTTTCTGATGAGGCCCAATGTGAGCGGCCACGTCTCAGAGCCATAGGTCATCACTGGCATCACACACTGTTCAAAGACTTTCGTCTTGAGATACTGTGGTAAGTTGGACGAGAAGATACCGCGCAACTTCCCGAACGCTGCCCAGCCGAGTCGGATACAACCTCTTTCTCGAAGTTGGCCCTACCCAACTGGATCGTTTGTCCCAGGGAGACATAGTCACCCACAACTTCGGGCCATAGGCATTCAACATCACCTTGGTTTTGTCCATGTTGATACCAAGACCCACTCTTTCGGAAGCTCTACTGAGGTCATCGAGCTTTGTGCTGAGGTCCTCCATGGACTCAGCCATGACCACTATATCGTCGGCAAACCGAAAGTGAGTGATGCATTCGCCATTTATGTTGATTCCTAGCCCTCTCCAATCCAGACCTTGAAGACATCCTCCAGTGCAGCGGTGAATAGTTTCGGAGATATGACGTCTTCCTGTCTCACACCTCGCTGCAGAAGGATAGGTTTCGAGATCTGATCCTGAAGTCAAACTGACATGGTGGTGTTTTTGTATAAACACTTCAACACCTCAATGTACCGGTAGTCGATTTGGCACCGTTGGAGAGACTGCAGTACAGCCCAAGTCTCGATCGAATCGAAGGCTTTCTCATAGTCCATAAACGCTAAGCAGAGTGATAGGTTGTACTCTTCGGTCTTCTGTAAAACCTGCCGCAGCGTATGTATAATATGTGATCTACGGTGTTAAAGCCTCTGCGGAATCCGGCTTGTTCGGGAGGCTGGAAATGGTCAAACCTGAGCGCAAACTTGAAAACAGCTTATAGACATGGCTAAGAAGTGAGATGGGCCTATAGTTCTTCAATTGGGGCATGCATGTCACCCATCTTGAAGAAGAGCCACCATGCCTGTGGTGTTTTCCCCTCGAGTACGACGGAACCAAACAGCTTCTGAAGAATTGGTTTTTCACCCGCTCTCAGGAGTTCGGCCGTAATTCCGTCATCACCCGGTGCCTTTTTGTTCTTAAGCTGTTTAAGAGCCATCCTAATCTCGTACAGGCTGACGTCCGGAATGTCTTCAGTATAGTGACGGGTCAATCTAGTTCTAGGGTCTCTTTTTTTTTTTTTTTTTTTTTTTTTTTGTTATAGGCTCGCGCTTGACCACTATCTTACTAGATTGTGGCCACTACTTACTCTTGTCTCTTACTAGATTCGCGACATGTTTACTGGTTGACGTGTACAACTGCCCATAGAATCTCTCGATCTCCCTCGGAAGCTCCGGTTTGGTGGATACGATCCTGCCATCGTCAGCCTTCAGTTGCAATGACTTTGGAGCCCTTATTCCGCTCAATCGCGTCTTTAAAACGATCGGTGTTAAAGCGGCGGGGGTCGCTTTTCAAGGACTTTGAGATCCTTCTATTAAGCAGGCCGATATTTCAACGCGTCGTCTGAAGACTGCAGGATCATCTCACGCCTCTCCTTCATGAGCTTGAGAGTAGGATCAGAGAGCATTTTGTTTATATCTGTACGGCGGGTCTTGAAAAACTTAGACCGGTGGCGTGATTGTGTTGCATGAAAATTATCTTCGTCAAACATTAGTGCTGAAAGCGATTACGTGCTTCGCCGAGCGGCAAACGAGGCGTTTTATATTTTTTATCAAGTTCAAACTAACTACATATTATCGCGTTAAAATCCCCTGGGTATTACGGTACCGGATGTAAGCTTTTACAGCTTTTACGTGTCGCCGGTTTCCTTTGAACCGGTAAACTGTATCGATAAAAAAAGCGATGTTGGTGTTGACTAACTTTCTATATAAAAGAAATGGATAGAACGATTGACAATAATTGCCTATTAAATAAGTGGGAGTACAAGAAAGTAGGTAATGAAACCTGTTATCTGTGTACCTAGAAGTTAGCTATAGTAATTTTTCAGTTAAGATTTTCTCTAATCAATTTCAAACATTCGGTAATGGAAAATATACATCTACTCGATAAAATCAGGCAATATTGATTCAAGTTAACTAAAATGTTGAATTATAGATGGGTAAATATGTTATTTAGATCACTTCAATAATATAACATCAAATTATTGTTTCTTAATAAAGGATACAGATGAATTATACTTATTAGTTTCTGTACCTACAATATACCTAAGAGCAATAAGTAGCTTTCATGATAATTGCCTTTATTATTTGATACTACGACATCTGATCGATTTATCAGTGAATTAGTTATCTACTATTCCAACAACGCTGTCCTCTTACACAGTTATTATAGCTTCCAAGACATTTGGCATTTAATTGAGTCAATAACATCAATATACTAGTTCCAAGAAAATAATATTTATAATATCTTAGGCTCCTTGTCGTCACTGGCTTCTATCATAAACATACAGGATAGGTAGGGTAGGTTGGTACGTAGGGTAGGAAGGTAGAATAGGGTAGGGTAGATAGGTAGTTAGGTGGGGATGTTAGGGTAGGTAGGAAGCCAGTTTACGGGAGTGAAGCCGCGGGGAACAGCTAGTTTAGTATAAGAATATTTAAGAGTAACTTAAATGCCAGGTGAGAGCCAAGAAAGTCCTCAATGGAATCGGCTATACTTTTGAAGTTTAGAGTATGAGTAAATATTAGAGAATTTTGGCAATATGCTTCACAAGAGAATCGGATTATGTAATTTTATTAAATAATGTCAGAAAATCCTACTATTTATTATAAATGCGAAAATTTAAGGGATGGATGTATTTTTGTTACTGTATGAAATTTGGCACAGGGATAGACAATAGTCTGGAATAGCAAACAGGGTTTTCATCGCGATATAATGTTCATTTGGAATTAAAAAACAATTTTAACGCTGGCGAAGCCGCTGGTGGAAGTTAGTATATTATAAAGAAAATAATTATGGGTTTGATTAGTGAGGTACAGCGGAACTGCTTTGCGGGGTGAATGAAAATAATCAGGCTACAATGTGACACAGCTGGGACATGCTGGCCTACTCTTCGTAAGAGAGAGTGGTTCGTAATCCATCACGTGGATCTAGTGCTCATTGGTTTTCAGAACAGCAATAAACAACGCAAAGACCTTCATGGGTTCTGACTCTAAATTCGTGTACATTATCACTGGGTCACTATATAGGTAGGTACTTCACAAGTTTTGTGGGATGAGTATGTGCGAACAATTAGTTAGGTAGGTATTATATATTTCACAAAGTACACAGACATGATAAATACTTAATTAGCTCAAATACCGCAAGTAATTTCGCGTAGTTATCACATATTTCAGTACATCATGAACCCATTATAATCATAATTTACCAACATTTAACGATGTACAAACTAAGCTTTTACTTCGCTAACATTGTTAGACCTTAATGGATTTTGCTACCATTACAAAATCAAATCTGTTAGGACCTTTTAGCTATAAAACCGTGTCATGAAAGTTATAGTTATTCTCCGTGCAGAAAAAAATATCCATCGATCTGTGTATGCGAATTTCCGAAACACAGATCGATAGATATTTTTTGTTCACTTTAAAATAGCATCAAAAGTTAAAAATCGACCAGATGTCGCATAACGGCATTTTAGTTATACCACGGCAGTATTGTACTAGAACTGATTCAACATTAATAACCGGTGTAATTAAGAGCAGGTACATAATTAAACTTCCGGTAAACTTATAATAGCGTGAAAACTGAAACCATGATCCTTTCATTAACATTTAATATGCATAACAATACGCCTGTGTTCCCCGAAGGTTCAGGTAAAAGTACAGTACACCCACGTCAGTTATATTTGAGTTCCATATAAATAGGGACGGGCTTATTGACGAGGCTCTGGTCTGCTACTAATAAATCTATATATATAAAAGAAAGTCGTGTTAGTTACACTATTTATAACTCAAGAACGGCTGAACCGATTTGGCTGAAAATTGGTAAGGTGGTAGCTTAGAACTAGGAGAAGGACATAGGATACTTATACTTAGGATTTTATACTTATTTTTCTTCTTTTCATATGTTCGTCATTACGGTCGGCCAGATCTCTTTATTACTTTTACCATTAATAATTAGGGTAGGGTAGGTAGTGTAGGATAGGTAGGGTAAGGTAGGTAGGGTAGGGTAGGTAGCGTAGGTAGGGTAGGGTAGGTAGGGTAGGGTAGTTAGGGTAGGGTAGGTAGGATAGGGTAGGTAGGGTACGGTAGGTAGGGGAGGGTAGGTAGGGTAGAGTAGGTAAGGTAGGGTAGGTAGGGTAGGGTAGGCAGGGTAGGGTAAACAGGGTAGGGTAGGATAGGGTGGGGTAGGTAGGGTAGTGTAAATAGGGTAGGGTAGGTAGGGTAGGGTAGGTAAGGTAGGGTAAAAGGAAAAAGAAAGCCCCAATAACGCTTTGCCTGATCGAATCTAGGATATCACGACATCGCTGAAGAAATACATCGTGAGGAAGTCTCAAATCGCAACTCGCGTTGAGCAAGCGTGGTGATTAATGATCGTGCCTTCTCTGTACGAGAAAAGGTCTTTGCCCTGCAATGATACAGTAACAGACTGGTATTAATAACTTTCGCCCTGCAGTGGTACAGTAATAAGGATTTCGCTCTGCAGTGGTACAGTAAAAACGCCTTTGCCCTACAGTGATACAGTAACAGGCTGGTATTAATGACTTTCGCCCTGCAGTGATACAGTAACAGGCTGGTATTAATGACATTGGTACAGTAATAAGGTCTTGACCCTGCAGTGGTACAGTAAAAAGGCCTTTGCCCTGCAGTAGTACTGAAACAGGCTGGCATTAATGGCATTTGCCCGGCAGTGGTACAGTAATAAGGCCTTTGCCCTGCAGTGCAACTGTAACAGGCTGGTATTAAAGGCATTTGCCTTGCAGTGGTACAGTAATAAGGTCTTGTCCCTGCAGTGGTACAGTAAAAAGGCCTTTGCCCTACAGTTGTACTGAAACAGGCTGGCTTTAATGGCATTTGCCCAGCAGTGGTACAGTAATAAGGACTTTGCCCTGCAGTGGTACAGTAATAAGGCCTTTGCCCTGCAATGGTACTGTAACAGGCTGGTATTAATGGCATTTGCCCAGCAGTGGTACAGTAAAATGGCATTTTCCCTGCAGTGGTACAGTAATAAGGACTTTGCCCTGCAGTGGTACAGTAATAAGGCCTTTGCCCTGCAATGGTACTGTAACAGGCTGGTATTAAAGGCCTTTGCCCAGCAGTGCTACAGTAATAAGGCCTTTGCCCTGCAGTGATACTGTAACAGGCTGGTATTAATGGCATTTGCCCAGCAGTGGTATAGTAATAAGGACTTTGCCCTGCAGTGGTACAGTAATAAGGCCTTTGCCCTGCAATGGTACTGTAAAAGGCTGGTATTAAAGGCCTTTGCCCAGCAGTGCTACAGTAATAAGGCCTTTGCCCTGCAGTGGTACTGTAACAGGCTGGTATTAAAGGCCTTTGCCCAGCAGTGCTACAGTAATAAGGCCTTTGCCCTGCAGTGGTACTGTAACAGGCTGGTATTATATTATGATAGGTTGTTATACCATGTTTTAAATCAACTTTTATTTATTGATTATTTTGTAAACGAGGTGTTAGACTATTTTATTGAATAAAACATTCTATTCTATTCTCACCTGAAGGTCAGTGTGACCTGTCCATATAGCTTCTTACTCTCCAGGTACTCAGGCTCCACGTGCAGCACACCCTGGATCCTATCGATAGAGCCATTTTCTACCACCAAGTCGCGTGAAGCAAGGTACAGCGTCAGCTTGTTGTTCGGTGAGGATTTCTTGAACACCCTGAAAAGGAGTTAGAGGGTTAGATATCTTAAATTTACTGAAAGGCAGCACAGTTTAAACCGGTGGGTCTAAGAGTTTGAAATTTTGTCCAAAGCCTCCGTTAATAACAACAATGAGCTGAGCCTTTGTTTATTTTTCTTCTAAAATGTTATGTTTCAGGAGGAAAGAGGACTGCTAACAAATCTATTGTGTGGCTCTGACCCAGAGGATTTCTTTATAACAATAAATATTAATTGTGTCTCTTTGGGAGGTGCTTGGGCGAAAGAAATTGAAAAGCAAATCCGGCTTCATTGCTTGCTTTTGCCAGTGCCGAACTAGATTACTGGATACAATTTTAGGATTAAAAAAGTATCAATGTTGCAGTAAGAAGTGTTGGAAAATAACACTGGTCTACTAGTATTCTTATCCAATCTGTTTTGCCGTTCACAGAACTCTATCTGGGCAACATCGGTAGCGACCAAAATGAACTAGACCTGTGTTGATGAGGTCAATTACTAGGCCAATTTTCAGCAATGGCATCGCCACCACAACTGACGTCCGCAACCAGAGCGGTTTTAAATTATCTAACACATCAACCATTTTATAAGGTCATGTGAAATTACGTCAGAATCAAATTTGTGGAGCGCCAAATCTAGTTACAGAAATTGAGGTCGCGTGTCATTGTCCGGAATGCGGGGTATCATTTTACTGTCGTATTATTTCTGTTTCAGGGTTTTATTGAAGAGACGACAGGCAGGCAGAGGAATGAAGAACCTGACGTGAGGATAGTTTTGATAGAGAGGTAGATGAAGGCCAAAGTAACGATGGACGGATTGAGTGAAGAAAATGGCAAAGGCTAAAAAGAAAGCTCAATTAAAAACTGTAACCCGACTCGTGTTCGTTCGCGAGCACTTTTGTAAGAAGTTGGCAGTAGTATCTTCATAGCCTTAATGTCTTCAATTATCTGTTTAAGTATATTTTTTTTTTTTTAAATAAGTATTACCTAATCGTGATTTACTGTCAATATTGCACCTTCCAGTTTTATCTCTGCATCACCCCAAGGTCGACTGTTAGAAAATGCCTAAGGTATTAAGTGCGCCTCTGTACGTTTGTGTGCATGAAGTATTAAAATACCACGGTTGAATGAATGAATATGGACGGATACGGATGAACAGTTTCAAGGAGGAACATACGTAAATACAATAATACATAAACTGCTAAATTCATAACACTTTATTTTGGCTACGTCGGTGTCGCGTAAAAGGCATAACTGCCAGTGGCTAAGATCTCATCTTAGTCGTGGCTTCAAACCCGAATAAGTACCAATGTGACTTTGCCAATTCATATGTACTTTCTTAGTTTATCTTGGACATTGCTTACAACGATGAAGTTAAACATCGTGAGGAAACCTGGAGTTATAACATAATGTTACCTTAAAAACTTCTAAAACTTTTCAACACAGAACTAACATTTGAAGTCAAGTACTTGGGGGTGATCCTTGATAGCAAACTGCTCTGGAAGAAGCATCTTCACTATAAATTTAATAAAAGCACAATTGCACACAAAAATGCAAAAAAATAATTGGAAAAACATGGGGACTTTCTCCGAAGATTACCTACTCTATGGCTATACAAAGCGGTGACCAGGCCAATCTTCACAGAACAGACAGGACAGAATTCTTGAACACCCTTACCAGACTATTGTTTTTTTTTATAATTGGAAAGGACCTTTTTTCCATATAAGTATACAAGTCTTCTTTCCAGCTTATGTTACGTGTTAGTATACGTTACTGATCGGCACGTATCGGCACTGTGCCGGCCCTGTTGTATGCGGATAGGCCTTAAGATAGCACATATAAAGTTGTATGGACGAAGAAAATATGCAGCGTCAACCTCAAATATTTTGGAGTTATGGTACCTACGGTTCCTACCAGGCGGCTTGTGTACTGGCCGGATGCCCGCCATGGGATCTGGAGGCGGAGGTACTCGAATGTCACTGTATCGGGGGCGCGAGGTGGTGCGGGCGCGGGGCGAAGGGCCGATGCAGCGATATATGTAGTTGCGTCGGTCTCAGCTCCGCGAGGTCCTGGTGGCGGAATGGCGGGAGAAGCTTTCACGCCCTAGCGCCGGCCTCGTTACCATCGAGGCGGTCCGGCCAGTGCTCGAGCGCTGGCACGGGAGGAGGCACGGCACCCTATCGTTTCGGCTGACGCAGGTGCTCTCGGGGCATGGTTGCTTCGGGTAGTACCTGTATCACATAAACAGATAAAAGAACGCCCGGTATCACCACTGCGTCGACTGCCGGGAGGACACGAAGCTACGCTGGCAGAGTGTCCCGCTTGGG
This sequence comes from Orthosia gracilis, assembly GCA_947562075.1. NCBI lineage: Eukaryota > Metazoa > Arthropoda > Insecta > Lepidoptera > Noctuidae > Orthosia > Orthosia gracilis. The sequence continues at coordinate 54,960,316 of OX387268.1, forward strand.
TGGAGCCGCGCCGTGCCCTCATCTCAGAAGTAGGCAGTGACCTGTCGCTGCCAGCCATAGTCGAGTCTATGGTTTGAGGTGAGGAGTCCTGAGACGCGCTGGTAACCTTCTGCGAGACGACTGTTTCGGGCGGCTGCGGAGAGGGAGAGGGAGATTTCATCCTCTCACCCGATCCGCAGCAGCCGCGCCGGGCGTTGGCGGAGGGCGGACAACGCCCACTTCGAGCCCCCCCGAAATGGTTCGGGGGGCGACATACTCGGGGACTTCCATCGCCCCCCAAACATCAGGACCCGTGGTGGCGGCTCGTAGTGATCCACGCGCCCCCCTCTTGACATAGCGGGGGACATCAAACACCTCACTCCCCCCAACCCGAGATCGAGGCCCGCAGAGTTGGACACTAGCCAGGGTTTGCAGAAGTATCGTTGTTCCCACGACTCCCGGCGTAGGTGTGAGATGGAACACCGAGATGGTCTTTAGTCAGTATAAGTCTGACAGACCCCTTTGCCCCTCCAGGGCGGAGGACATCCAATCAGGATTTTCCTCGCAGGAACAAAAAAAATGATGAAGGCTGGAAGGAAAGGATGAAAGGAAAGGGCACTTTAGGCTTGAAAAAATCGTATAAGAAAAGTTTATCTGGTAGGTTGTTATAGTAGAATGATCCTTTATCGACTTCTCTAATGAATTAGACCAATACGCTACTGTTAATATATGAAGCTTGATTCTCTACTTAATTTAGCTCATATAGCTCCTATAGGGACCGATGCTCTCAAGACCACTTTCACTAACACTAATGACAACTGTCGGAATGCATAAATAAAAACACGCTGTTGCATTGGATTAACAACGCTTGACTGAGTTGAAAAGCCGACAGTGCAATAACATAAATAGTTGTTCATTTAAGTCTTCCCAATGTGAAGGAAACGGGCATCAATTTCACAAAAAATCCAGCTTTCAATTACACTTACATTACCTTTTAGATCGATTTCATGGCACAATAGGCAGCCAATCGATTTGTAGGTAATACCGAGATCAAATTCGATAAAACTCTCGTTCTGGATTCATGTCACATCCAATCGCGTAATTTGGCGCAAACAATTTTTTTTGAACCCTGTAGCCATGTTCTCTCATTCAACACAACATTTCGTTGAAAAATAAACTCTATTACAAAGACTTACCGTTGAGAATTGAGAGCGTTGTCAGTCGTCATCTTTAGCTTATTTTGTGACCTGTGAAAGAGAGAATAGTGTTATTGTTTGCACAAATCAAATTGTAATTTGTGGGATCTATAAAAATAGGAGAAGAGTAAGAGTTTAATTTGACAAGATATTTTTTTATCGTGTGACCTCATTATTAAGACAACATAATGAGTATCTATACTAATATCGTTTATAATGCTGCTGTGAAATGTCTTATACTAGCTTTTGACAGCGACTCCGCCCGCGTGATAATCAAAAATTATCGCACAGGAACTTACTACCAGTATATAAAGGAGTGGCGGCTGATGGATCATAGAAGGGGGTGGTGCACTTTACCACGTCACTAAGTATTCGAAATCAAAGTTGTATCTAAATAATCTATCATTTTGTGTATACCTACTAGATATTTTTATTTTTATAAATATTCTTACTTGCGCCGATGTTTTCGCAGTGAAATTTTCGATCACCTTTTTATTGAAATCTGGTGTTGATTGAATTTTATTTTTCCAATAGTGAGCACAGAAACTGCATTTAACCTGTCCTGAGACATAGGTGTTTCAGAGAACTTTTTAATTCTCTGTAGTGTCGAAAACTCACACACACGGTATCCCACATCTCACTGTCAGTGGGTCGTCTTAAGGAGGAGTTCAGAAGATAAAAACAATAGAAATTAGAAGACAATACGTCTCATTACTTAAGCAAAGAGCTTAAATTGGTTCGTCATAATTAATTTAACAAAATTCGTTTATCATAGTAATATTATAAATGTGAATGTTAGTTTATTTGTTACGCTTTCAAGCAAAAACTACTGAACCGATCATCATGAAACTTTGTACTACTTTATATTCTTGGAGGTATTAGAAGTAACATAGGATACCTAATTAGATTAGGATACCCGCGATTAAAAAAAAAATGGCTTCATTGCGGGCGAAGCCGCGCGTAAAAGCTAGTATTGAATAAATCATTAATCAAAGTTTATTAATAAACATGTTTTGTATTTTTTCTAAACCTATTAAAATCTAGCAGTTCAGCGCACGAGTGAACTTACAGGCCGCCTCTGATAAAAAGTATTCCATGTCATAATCCAGGCCATGGTTTAGCCATGTTCCAAATTCCATGTACAAATCCGTTCACTGCGTGAATGATTAACAAACATCAAAATATCTAAACCTACAACTTTCACATTTGTAATAATTGTAGATTAGTTAGGATTAATAAAATCATGGTCATTTAAAAATTTGTTGAACTTTAAACAAGTTTCTTCACTCACTCCATATAAAAATATGGACACTATTAAAGCGACGTTTACACGATGGACCATACGAAAAGATCAAGCACAAATTCACGACACAACGTTTTTCATAATATTACTGGAATCTGATTTATTCGAATTAAACGAAACTTACCAGAAAAGTTGCGACGGTTTTGAATAGATAAGTAACTTTTACTAACTGTTAGACACAAAACAATTTTCACTATGTTAGTTGTACAAATAAGTAAGTTCTTTATATTTTATTCTAAAAACAATAAAATACGAAAACAACACAAGCGCAAACGGAGACCACTCGATTCACACTGTTTGCGCTCCAATTATGCGTATTTATTTATAAGTTAATATCAGAGCTTGATGAATATTAAATTTGATAACAGTGACGTACGCAAGCTTATGCATTTTCATTAAACGGGTGATATTAACTTAATAACTGTGACAAACTTAGATAAATTAGTTTGCATTTTAATTTAAAACTTCTCACAAGAAAGAAACGCCTTTTGTTTTATTCACAATCATTTTTATTCCCTCCATTTTTTTTTGAAAATAGAATTCTGTCGTTTGTAAATAGGTACTTTTTTTTCTGACTTTTTTGTCGAATAGTCCTAAGCCAAGGAATTAGTTAGTACTTTATTCATAAATTATGTTTCGGCATCCGTCTATTCGACTTAGTTCTGTTTTTCATTGCTATTATGAAATTAAAACACATTTTCATTTTTAATTTAGACACGTTTATAAGATTTTGTGTAGATTTTGTGTTTGTGTATATTTGACTAAGTTTGTTGTTTGCAATCGAATAAATTGTTGTGAACAAAAGACCGGTTACTTATAGACGTTTACTATTTTACAAATTATGAATAGTTTATGGGTACAATTACTGCACACTGTACACTGAGTCACAGACGACTATCTAATGAATTCAATGAATTACTATCGTCTCAAGAGTTCTATTCCAAACAGAACTAACTTGAGACAATATTGTCACAATACTGACATTGTCTCAAACTCAACAAATGCTCACAGCATTTTTTTAATATCTGATTGGTCACAAATTATTGGCGATTTCGGCGACATATTTGAACAAAATATTCGACAGTTGACGTTCGATCATTGGGAGAATCATACAACTGATTCTGGCCTATGTTTTTGTAGCTGTAAGGTTTAATTTACGATGTCGATTATGAGAGTAAACAGTAATTTGGTATGCATGGTTAGTGACGCACAATTAGCGATTGAATTTCGACGGATGACACAATACGTTGAAGTGTTGCTGCATCGAAATAACCGAATTATTTCGAGCGCAGGCGGCTTGGTGGCGGTGGTGGACTGTTTGTACCCGACTGCTGAAGAAGGGTAATGTGTTTATCAGTCTATGTATGTATGTATTTATGTTTGTTCCTATGTGGCGTTCTAGAGACCAAACGCTTTAGCCGATTTTGATGATTCTTACGTCAATCGATTCGTCTTAACCCTGCGAGTGTCACTGGCTACATTAAGATTAGATAAAAGAAAAATGGCGGATTTTGGACGCCATATTTTTGGGGACCAATAATTTTTTTTCATCCTAACCTTTCGTGTGGGGTATATAAAGGGGTTTAAGAGGAAATTTCTATTTTTTTTAATAATTCTAAAAAAATAATTAAATAAAGACATTGGAAACATACTATGTTTACAATGTTTTTATTTAAATCTTTGTTTTAAAGCAAAACTAATATCTGCTTATGAAGTTTAACCATAAACCCTCTGTATTCATTACAGCACCTGGCTAGTTTGTAAAATTAAATATTCTACGACCAAGGGTGCTAATTTAAGATATTCATAAAAGGCCTCCACCCTCATTTCTCGTTTTGAAGGAGAATCTTTGCTTGCTTGCGTACACTTGGGTTACCTTCACCCAGAGAAATGCTTATCAGTCAAAATTTAACATTATACGTTTTTAAGGGCATTTTCCTTAAAGAGTAGGTAGATGCTGTAAGTGGCAACCGCATTTAGGTGAAGCTTTTTCATAAATAGAGTGTTTTGCCTTCTCCTTGTTTTGAAAATACTTTAAGAATTTCCTTTTTTTTTGTCGCGTTTGAGAATTGTATCTAGCTAATATTGTTATAATAGGATAGTTGTGGCTATCAAACAAAAAATTTAATGAAGACTGTAATCCGTCTACGGTTTTTTTTAGCCTTTAATAAGGCTAAAAAAAACCGTAACCCGTAACCGTAACCGTATGGCCCGTGTAATCACGGGCCATAGGCAAGAATCAATTGACACCTTATTCATCAAAATGGGATGAATAGTTTCGGTTATACGGTGGAACTTATGTTAATACAAACATACATACATACATAGACTTCTAAAATCATAACCCTCCCTTCGCCATAGTCGGGTAGTAAGTCTTGCCATCTTGTATGTTCGTCTATCGAACAGGTTTCAGTGACTAAACGACAAAATTTGCCGGGAATTGTCGGGATTTGTCAACATTTGCCGGGAATATAGCCTGGGAATATCTACGTACCCGTAGGATTAATCTTCGACTTTCATACAGACAAAGTAGTTAGCAAAATCTAACCCAAAACCACGTTTCCACATGCAACCAGCTCGTACGAGTATGAATGATGCATTGTGGGCTTATGAGGTATATTGTGATCAATCGTTCGATCGTGCTCTACAATGAAATTAAACTTGCATGCTTATTTCTTTCAGGTGTAAACGCGGCCTTATACATAAATTACACCATAGTTCCTATACTTCCAGTTTCTAAAACACTGTTTTAAGCAAAATAAAAAATCTTTTTTACAAAAAAATACTACCGACTTCCAACTAAAAACACTACAAAGTGAAAAATAACTTTCAATTTTTCGCTTTTTAGTTGTATCTTACCTATTAATTGTACCTTTAGTATAGTACTTATAATTCCAGAATATATTACCCGAATACCATAAAACTTGAACATAACCGGTGAAATGAGAGTGTACCAAGGTGAACTGTTAACATCTGCGCACCCCTTTAGAGCGTACTGGCGTGATGTTATGTTATGAAATGGTATAAACAATAAACAGACATGCGATTACAGCAATTCCGAGAGATTTGCCGTTATTTATTGAAGAGTTCTGTTATAAATATCTCCGAAGTTCTTTATCAGATTTTCACAGAATTAAAATGGGACCAATTTCGGAATATACTCTATCAAACAAAAAAATATTTTCAAAATCGGTCTACAATTGACGGAGATATCGGTGAACAAACACAAAAAAAATAAAACAAATAAGAAGTCGAACATAGAACCAGACAAAAATAAAACAAGATTTTAACTATCAACCCGACTTTCCTAGACCGAATTACTATCATAAAATTTTTAATATCAGTTTTATTTAGAAACTAGAATATTGGTATCTTTTATAGCAAAAATGTTTACGCTTTGGTTTATACATGAGATCATGCGGGTAATCTGGTCAGTAATTAAAAGCAAAAACGGATGTTTCAAAGGCTTTCAAAGAATTTCGAAGACTTTGAAGTTTGGTATGTCTATGGAACGGAATGGTTTGATTAAGTGAACCGCAGGAATGAAAAAATATATAGTTTTATGAAGTTCTGAAAGACAACTGGCATAGTTTCCAGTTATAATAAGGTTTATGATTCACAATATGTAATTCTTTTCATGTGTTTATAGATCAGAATTTTGATCAAGTTTGAACAATTTACTATGGAATGATTTGTTTGCTTTCGTATTTCGAAAAGGTCAAACGATTTCAAGTTGCACATTTATACGTGCCTCCTTAATATTAGATTCTGGAAGGCTTAGGCCCATATTCCAAGTCATACACAACTCGACTCCATCTCGAATCATGAAATTATTATATACTGGCATTACTCAAGTGGGATATACTTTTGTTATTGCTACTGATTCAAGTAGTGGTTCTTACAAGTGACTTGAAGACTGAACAACTAAGCAAGTGCGGGTTATTTGTAAGCAAAATCATAATATTGACACGAATATCTTTCAAATATACATATTGAAAACATCTTTCTGTCACTTTCAGTACACCAAGTGGATTACCCGAGACACTCACAAATGTCACCCGTCCTCGCTTGACCTTTCAGCCTCTCGAACTTGATCAAATAACTTGCAACTTGGATTCGAATCAAATATACAACCTTTTTTCAAGAAACTTTTCATGTATTGGAGATTATTGTACCGAGATTCGAGTGTTCAGATATTTTGTGGAAAGAGTTCTCGTCTATTTTCGTTCCGTTCGTTTTGTTCGTTCGTGTTTTCGTTTCGTGTCGTTTTCGTTTGAATTTGGAGTCTCGTTATAGAAAATTAACTTCTACTAGCGGCTTCACCCGCTTTCGAGTTGGATATTATCCCAAAGGAATGTACTTCCAGGATAATCGTAAATCTTTCTCTAAGATACAATTTATCTCAATACCATCAGAGTGGACTGCTGAGACACAGACTGTTCAATCGGGGTTGCCTCACGATATCGAGGGAACTGTCTGGTTTATGTCAGTAGAAGTCCGAGGTGACCCTCCGATTGCCCCAGACGGAAGGTATCCAAAAGAGACTGAGTTGATTGCAAGATTGTAATATCAATAATTAGTAAATAGCAGGTAGGTACTTCCATACCTACCTTGATCACGTCGTAGAGTCTTGCCTTAGCTATAGACTTCAGAATAGAATTTATTAAAATATCGTTACTCTTTCAAAGGTATATATTGATGTTAACGGGCAAAATCTGTTGTACAATCAGATAATACCTTATCTGTAATTAGAGAAGTTACTGGATGAATGAATAGACAGTATGCTTTCGTAAATGATAATATCATAGGATAGCTAGAAGCTAAGGCCTTTGACTGAAGACTCGTTGGGCAAACTGGAAGATATACCGGGTGGAAAATATCAACGGGCCCTGAAGGGAAACCCCTTTAAAGCCTTAAGATAGATTATTTTACTTAAAGGAAACATTCCTGTATTTAAAAAAGAAACAAAACTACTTTTACAGATTTCTTGACAAGCTTACCGGAACCGGGCATCGAACCAGATGAAAATTCAAAAAATATACACTCGCTATTTTTTTCACTATTCGATACAGTCAATGTTAAAGATAAAACTTCTCCAAGAAACATTAGGTCTTATACTCGTCTGTTGTACAAGATATTCATCACATCACATCACATCATCAACTGTTAATGTTCCCACTGCTGGGACACAGGCCTCCTCTCTGTGAGAGGGAATGGGCCGTAATCCACCACGCGAGCCCAGTGCGGGTTGGTGGATGTCACATATCTTCGAATTTTTGGTTCTGGGACATGCCGGTTTCCTCACGATGTTTCCCTTCACCGTTTTGAGAACAGTGGTGATGAAATAATTTACACAAAGTAAAGCGTTCATGATATCTAATATTTAGTACACATTTGCTTTAATCAACAATACCTAGACGCGTTATAATTAATAAAATAATATATATTTAATAACAATGCGGTGCTGCTGCTCACGGTAGTAGAATTTCCAAGGCTTCCTTAACTTCAAATTTCAATGTCTGGATAGAGTCAAACGGGACTATTAGATGACCTGCAAGAAGTCCAGAGGGACACCTGTGGATTTTTTTATGGGGCTGTGTAAAAAATGTTATTTACAAAAATCCTTATGAGACGGTTGATGAATTAAGGGTTGAGGTAGAAAATTATATTAGGAGTATACACCACAACACTTTGCATATCCGACTAAATTTGTTTAATCTGACTAAATGTGTGTATCTGTCGTGGCCAGATCTTAGAATTGATCACTATTTCATGAAATGGTTGTATTTCATGATATGGCCAAGTAAAACTGACCATATCGTTAACTTTTGATGATATTCCAATCCTATTTAATCATATCATTAGGGTTTTCATGATATCGATGGTTTTCGTGCACGTTTTTTGGATGACTTTCGTAAAATTCATGTAGTTTTATCTTCAATTTGGCTCCGTCTATTAGCTTTTTTTATAAGAATAATTGCCGCCATGATGCGTCACAAAAACAAAACTATATCAGCGCCTCTAACGGTGGATAATGTAACAATTTTAAGATATGATCACTATCGATTGACCGTATCATGAAGTAGCCGTGCATTGAGTCGTTTACGTCGATTATTCGTTTGTTTGGCCAGACCATATCATGATGTGGGCAATGAGTATTTGCCATTTCATGAAATACAACGATTTCTGTGGCCACTTCATGAAGTGATCAATTCTAAGATCTGGCCACGACATATCCGTAACGATCTCATTTCGAACAACTTATCAGTTAAATTATTCAAGTGTAACAAAATTGTAAGTTTAAATAGTTTCTTTCATGTTTAAATTTCCTCCATATTAGAATTGTCGATAAAATAAAACTAATGTTAGATTGCCTGATCTTTTTTTATCTCAAAGACCAAATGTTTATTAGAGAGATTTTATCCTGTTCAATAATCCTATTGATTAGTAGAATAAAATAGCGAAAGTTTATTTTTTTTTAATTTTTTGCTGGTTCTATTCCCGGTTTAGGTAACCTTGTCGAGAAATCTGTGAAAACAGTATTGTTTCTTTTTAAAAATAAAGGAATGCTTCCTTTAAGTAAAATAATCTATTTTAAGGCTTTAAAGTGGCTTCCCTTCAGGGCTCATTGATTTTTCCACTCTGTTTACTGTAGGACCCTGACGTTTCTGAGGTAGCCGTGGATCTAATTATCCCTGTCTACTTTCTATACATTTCATTGCATGTTTTTTTATGTTCCTTATCTATATATATAAAAATGAAACCCGTTTTCCGTTGTCACGGCATCACGCGTGAACTGCTGGACCGATTTCGCTAATTCTTTTTTTGTTGTGTTTGTTATTGTTAGGAGAAGGTTCTTATGAAAGAAAAATTAAAAAAAAAAAAAAAAAATTGTAAATAGGTAGGGTAGGTATGTAGTTAGGGTAGGTATGTAGGTAGGGTAGGGTAGGGTAGGGTAGGGTAGGGTAGGTAGGGTAGGGTAGGGTAGGTAGGGTAGGGTAGGGTAGGTAGGGTAGGTAGGGTAGGGTAGGGTAGGGTAGGTAGGGTAGGTAGGGTAGGGTAGGGTAGGTTGGGTAGGGTAGGGTAGGTAGGGTAGGGTAGGGTAGGGTAGGGTAGATAGGGTAGGGTAGGGTAGGTAGGGTAGGGTAGGTAGGGTAGGTAGGGTAGGGTAGGGTAGGGTAGGGTAGGGTAGGTAGGGTAGGGTAGGGTAGGTAGGGTAGGTAGGGTAGGTAGGGTAGGTAGTGTAGGTAGGGTAGGTAGTGTAGGTAGGTAAGTAGCCAATTGACGGGAGCGAAGCCCCGGGGGTCAGCTAGTATAAAATAAATACTTAAAAATAAAATAAAAACAGCCTTTATTTCTCTATAATTTACAATTCCATATAGTTTTTTTTTATTTAACCTATTAAGGGGTCACCCATTTCTGGATGAAGGCCCTCCATCTGTTTCCATGTAAATCTATTTTGAGCCGTTCTGGTCCATTCTATCCCTGCCAGTGCTACGATGTTATCTCGCTATCGTTGCAATGGTCGGCCGCGGCGTCTGTTTCCGTTTCGTGGATACCAGTTTTTGTTCCTTAATCATTTCTAAATTTACATTAATAATATGCAATATTGCCAGTCAGCTCTATTTCGGCTATCTCTTTAAAACCTTTGCAAACTAATACAAATTTATTAATTCCTTAGGTATATATGAGTGTTACTTCAATAAAACCGTTAAAAAACCTAAACTACCTATCGAATAGGAGAGTGGAATTCCCTGCCGGAGTCTGTGTTTCCCGATAGCTACAATCTAGGGGTCTTTAAGTCAAGAGTGAATAGGTTACTTCTAGGCAAGCGTGCTTCACCGTCGACCACATCATCGCTTACCATCAGGTGAGATAGTGGTCAAGCGCGAGCCTATTTACAATAAAAAAAAAAAAAAAAAAAAAGAATTGTTCTTGAGCTTCAGATTTGAAACGAGTTGCTTCAATAGCAATGACTATCTATAGATAAATTGACACAAATTGCTATACATAACGCGTCACTGCCTATATTATCCACATAATTTTCCATTTTACGATATAATATTCATCTTCCTGCCCTTATCCCGTGTTACTTGGTGTCGGCGCAACACGTTTTCTTCTTCCATACCGTCCTGTCCCCCGTTACGATATCACTGATTCCCTTTTCTTTCATGTCACTCCTCATGGAGGCCATCCGTCTTTTCTTTGGCCTTCCTCTCCCACTCCATCCATCCATATTTATTTTCATAACTTCCTCTTTAGCATCCTTTTTACGATACACCAAAGTTTATTATTTCTGCTAGCAAAACAAACACACCGTAGCTAAATCTGCATAAAGGTATTTACGCATGACTAGCGTTGTTTACCTATAATAATAGTTTATGCAATGTTCATAATAACAGGGGTTATTAAAACACGAGCGTGGGTGATAATAATAACACGCGAGTGTTTTTATACCTAATTATATGCCGTTGCATACACTATTTTATCTTCACTCATAAAGTTGAAATAAAACACAAGTGGAAATAGAAAAATATGTAATATGGCAATTTAGATTCTCCTTGTGCATGACTGCGCAGCGCGCGCATCCATAGACAATGATATAGATTTAGATTTTTTTTGCTATTATCAATATACCATGTTTAGCAGAAGTAATTAGTGTTCCTAGGGGATGCCGCAAATACTCGCTATTATTCGGTCCTAATCCGGTCCGGTCGCTATTTCGGTTTTGACATTGGAGTTTTCACTGAAAAATAATTAATTGTCATGAAAATAATAACAATATTGATTTATTCAACACTAATTCTTAACATAATTTTGATATAATATTGTGAAATTAATGATAAAACATTTGTACGCCTTACAAAACTGTAACATCTCACACACCTGTGTATCTGTAACCTATGTTTACAAATAAAGAATCTGGATCTGAATCTGAAAATCTGAATCTAGGCATAAGTCGAATTAATTTTGTTATTCGTCGAATACCGAATAATAGTGTCTATTATTCGACAGTCGGCGAATAGAATTCTAAAAAAAACTTAAAATAATAAATGTCCAAAAATAAACTTTTAAGTAACAGAAAAAGTATAGACTTTAAAAAAAATAGCTTTTATTAATCTTTAAAAACAAAACACAGTATTTTTACTTATTTCTTTGAGATTCTCGGGACCCTAGGGTACCAGGAACCGAAACCAACTCGCAGAGACCTTGTTAGACAAGTAGGATGAAATGTGTCACCAACCGGTGATTATCCCTGTATGAACTAGAGAGCACCCAGGGACAATCACCAGCTGGTGCAGGAATATTGCAGAATATAGAGACAAAACACATTGGTCTATGGTTTTGGGACGTTTCGGATCGATTACCTAAAACTATAGATGGACTATTGGCCCCTGCCTGACCACTGTTGATCTACACGGTTATAAAATCAAGGGATGTGCAAGACTTGCACACCCAATTATTGGGTACTCCCATAAACAGTCGCTAGCACTTCAGTGACGTAGCGTCAAAGGGGCAACATATACGAAGGTGCTTGACGAGTGGAGAGGTATACCACGGCTATCAGGACAATCCCGGAAACACGGTCAAGATCCCTACCAGCATCTTACTGGGTTAACTTCCTTCCTCCGAGTACATTTGCTCTTGCGAATTTCCACTCAAGCCAACCAATTAAGAGATTCAAGAGAGGAATGGGAGTTCTGTTCCCCGTTAGTGTTCATTCCGAACGACCACCAATAAAGAGAAGCCAGAGATGATAAGTATTAGTTATCCGAAAATCATTCAAGTTAAAGTTATAGGTTAGGCTTTTTTTTAATTGAATATTCAAAGTCCAAAAGGGAGGAGCTCGTGGCTAAATAATAACAGCCGCACGGGTCGATCTTTAAGGTTAAGCAACGCTTGACGAGGTCGGTCCGTGGATGGGTGACCATTTCAACATACCAAGTTTCCTCCGTGCCTCGGAAAGCACGTTAAGCCGTTGGTCTCGGCTGTCATTTGAAGATCTTTGACAGTCGTTACGGTAGTCAGAAGCCTGATATCTGACACCAGTCTTGCTAAGGGGTATCGTGTACCCAGTTACTGGGTTGTGGAGGTCAGATAGGCAGACACTCCATGTAAAAACTAGTACTCAGCTGAATCCGGTAAGACTGGAAGCCGACCCCAACAATAATTGGGAAAAAGGCTAGGCAGATGATTCAAAGTCCAAAAGGGACAGAATATAGGCAAAAAAACTAGTTGATCCGTACAGTAAGTATTTAGTAAGTTCAAGAGACTACTACGAGTGTAGTATTGTTACTTGAGAATAATTAAAATATTTTTATATTTCTTTTTTTATGTCGAGTAATAATGGCGAGTATTCGACTATTCGGCGATTTATCGGTATTCGACTATTCGCTATAACAACAGTTGTTTAATAGTTACTATTCGCGGCATCTCTAGTTCCTATCTACCTCGTTCATAATCAGCTTAGACTTTGACCAACTATATTGCTAGCCTCCCAGTCAATGAATATGAAATTACAGCCGTATGTCGTAGGCACGTCCATTCAACGTTTGTATACCGTCCGTCTTAACTAAGGCTTTAAAAAGATGAGCTGTGTTTGAACTGCACGCCAACTGAAAAATTTATTGGATGCAATAGGGATGTTAAATGAAAATTTGTTTTTTGTCCGTCTCAGGTAGATAAACAAAAAAATAAAAAAAAATGTTTTTTTTTTTCTTAAGTACGGGCGATATAAAGTGACCACGATATAATGCGTTGAAATATCGTGTGACGTCATGCCGATAGTATACTTTATACTGACAAAGTGACGTCACAAGCACACACTCCTGAACTTTGATTTCTCTCACATTCCTGCACTCTATTTTTGTAATGTATTGAAACGTATGTAGTTCAAAGGCACTTCGTATGTTAAGAGCTTAAGGCATGGAGGGGTCTCGTTTGGAGGGTCACCATCAACCGACCGACCTCGGCAAACATCGCTGTACCATCGATCGGGATCTGCTGCTGTTTTAACTCTACCACAAACGTTTCCTAATATCTTGGTAGATAGAGAGCAGTGGTGGCCCAGTGGTAACGGCCGCGACTTACAAGTTGTAGGTCGTGGGTTCGAAATCAGACAGGCGCTTTACTTTGTGTAAATTATTTCATCACCACTGCTCTCAAAACGGTAAAGGAAAACATCGTGAGGAAACCGGCGTGTCTTAGACCCAAAAACTCGAAAACATGTGACATCCAACAACATGTACTGGGCTCGCGTGGTGGATTACAGGCCATTCCCTCTCACAGAGAGAAGGCCTGCACGCACAGCGGACCAAATGCGACTCTAAGTGCGGAAAAGGCGTCCATCTATCCTATTCTATCTGCCTAGCCTTTGCCCAACTATATTGTGGTCGGCTTCCAGTCTTACTGGATTCAGCTGAGCACTAGTGTTTTACGTGGAGCGACTGCCTATCTGACCTCCAGAACCCAGTAACTGGGTAACACGGTACCCCTTGGCAAGTCTGGTGTCATATCTCAAGCTTCTGACTACCCTTAACGACTGTCAAAGATCTTCAAATGACAGCCGGGACCAACGGCTTCACGTACTTTCCTATTCTATCTTGGGAGATAAAATAATTAATACGTTATACCTTCTTATAAATTACTTTTCATTGTTATAGTCTATAAATAGCTTATATTAGCACTGGCAAAATCTCATCAATGTCTCACTACATCCTCAATTTAACGCCCCAGCACTCGACAATTACTAATTTAAATTACAATTAGTAACCAATCCACTTGCCAACAGAAGAACGGCTACATAATTTCTTCAAACATACCTACCTATTTACAAAGGTACATCTTTTGTTCCAACCTAAGTACCTCACGTTTTCTAATTAAACCGAACACGCGCCAAATTTAATTAAACGCCTCATATTTCTTCCACTGCGCACTGTCTCGTCAAATATCCTTCAAGTCTTATTGTTTGAGTGAGCGGATGGAACCGTTCTTATTAGACGAAAGCTTTCTTAGAATTTGGGAAGACTGTAAATAAAACGCATTCGGAGTTTTATCTGACAAAAGATAGATCGTCCCTTTTCTGAGCCCCCTGTGGGTTCACGCATTGTCGAGGCGGGGTGCTCAGTAGCCGAAGCTTGGTTACCCACGATGAAACGAAGAGGAACCCGAGGACGGGCCGCCCGTCAAGGCTTTTGCCGGCTAAGCCGAAGACGTAGCGACCAACAAGTAGGTTGCGGTGCTGCTTGGTAACAGAAGCGACATCGCAACTGCGGCTGGCCGCGATATCGTATGAGGCCTTCCATACGATATCGTGGCTGAGAGTCGGAGGTTAGGTTTCGGTGATCACATACCATCAGATGAGTAGCTTGCCACTCTATGGCACTAAAAAGTTCTTTCATATTGATCCAGCTAAGAATTTGAATAGGTATTCACTAATACCCAAGGTAAAATCAGATCACTAGAAGTTTTGCATTTAACATTTCATCTACGTACCTAACTACTTACATAGTTTCAGATTTCGATGCGAACATCAAATTAAAGTTTAGAAATTGCATAGCAGTAAACTATTTTCATAATCAATTTGCAATGCAATGCTAAGGTAGTAAATTAAATATATTATTTAGTTAGTGCTCAATATTTTCATATAAATTATTATTTCTAGATATCATCATCATCATATCAGCAGAGAGACGTCCACTGCTAGACATAGGCCTCCCCCAATCGTCGCCACATTGACCGGTCCCGTGCGTAAATTATTATTAGGTAATTTTATTTCAATCATAAGAGAAAGCTTAATTGTTATGTTTTTATTTTATTTTATTATAAGGTTCATAAATATTTAGGTTAATAAATTGAGGTTCTGGACTGGAGAGGGCTAGGCATCAACGTCAATGGCGAGTACATACCTCACCTTCGGTTTGCCGACGATATAGTGGCCATGGCTGACACCATGGAGGATATAAGTACAATGCTCGATGATCTCAGTGATCCCTTGGAAACAGTGGTCTTAAATGAATGAATCACTCTTATCTAGGTCGGAGACTCTACACGCGAAATTGTGGGCGATTATGTCTACCTGGGACAAACGGTTCAGTTAGCTAGGTCCAACTTGAAGAAAGAGGGCAAACGTCGAATCCGACTCGGCTGGGTAGCGTTCGGGAAGCTGCGAGAACCAAGGTTATCGACATAGCCCAAAGAATTGTCAAACTTAAGTGGCTGTGGGCAGGAGGATATTTCTCGCAGAACGGATGGCCGTTGGGGCCGAAAAAATCTGGAGTGGAGACCGCAAACCGAAAGACGTTGCGTTGGAAGGCCAGCAGTGAACTTCCTTTGGCGAAATGATGATGTTAATGAAATTAATATACAAATTATTAAATCAATAAATTTAGTTCCGAGCAGTAGATTGGTTCATACCAATCTACAATTTTAAGTAGATAATGGGTCTACTTCCACGTGAGCTAAAACTAATTTAGCTTATTGGGTAATTAAAACGTCGCCAATTTTAGTTGGCTAAAATAGTAAGCGTAATTTTAATAGCATTATTTGTACCTACATAGTATGTACTATTATTAGATCTTCGTCAGTTGTTACTAGTGGTCAGAAGCCCACCTGACAATCTCTCTTACCAAGAGGTATTGTGTCATTCAGTGACTGGGCTGAGGAGGTTAGATGACCAGTTGCTCCATATAGAATACTGGTAAGGTGGTACTGGTGGCATCTGGTTAGACTGAAAGCCAACCGACCCCAATATCTGCCTAGCCTTTTGCTAGGCAACTGATATTTTTTAGGGTTCCGTATCCGAAGGGTTTATACGGAGCCCTATTGCTGTCACTCACGTGTCCGTCTGTCTGTCCGTCTGCCTGTCTGTCTGTCCATCTGTCTGTCCGTCTGCCTGTCTGTCTGTCCATCTGTCTGTCTGTTTGTCCGTCCGTCTGTCTGTCCGTCGACTGTTACACATTTTGTTCCGAAGAATTTTTAAACTTTCCATTGACCATGTTTATTATTACGTATATTTTATTAGAAAATACCAATATATTGATAAACTAGCTTCTACCAGCGGCTTCGCCCGCGTGATAGTCAAAAATTATCCAGAGGGAACATATTCACGGGACAAAAAGTAACCTATGTGTTATTCCTGACTTTAAGCAATCTCTTGCCAAATTTAATCCAAGAACCGTTAAGCCCTTCTGGTCTGGTTTTATTGAGTAACAAACATACATCCATCCATCCAAACTTTCCCATTTATAATATTAGTAAGATAATAGTAAGACTCGACCGATGACTGGCTCGATAATTGTTACTCACAATAGAGTTTGCCCATCATAACAATAACGTGATTGTATTTGCAAGTTTAACTAATTTCAGTTCAAATTCAGTCTGGCATTGTAATTGGACAATATTTTTTTAGCATATTTTTTTTTTGTTCCATAGGCTCGCGCTTGACCACTATCTCACCTGATGGTAAGCGATGATGTGGTCGACGGTGAGGCACGCTTGCCTAGACGTAACTATTCACTCTTGACATAAAGACCCCTAGATTGTAGCTATCTGGAAACACAGACTCCGGCAGGGAGTTCCACTCCTTAGCTGTACGCATAATGAAAGTGTCCCCAAAACGTTTTGTGCGTATGGGTGGGATGTCCACCATGTACCAATGGCGCATCGCCGCGCGTCTGGTTGTCCGATGATAGAACGGGCAGGGCGGAATTAAATCATGCAATTCCATCGCACACTGCCCGAAATGTAACCGATAAAAAACCGACAAGCTGGCAACTCGGCGACGATGTTCAAGGCTCTGGAGTTTCGATTTGACCAGTGCTTCAATGCCGATGAGTCTCTTGGCCCACTTTTCGATCGACTCTAGTGCATCAAGCTGGTATTTGGCAGTTCCGTCCCAGAGATGAGAACAGTACTCCATGCACGATCGAACTTGCGCTTGATACAAGTTGAGCAGCTGTACCGGCGTGAAGTACCTTCTCACCTTCGCAAGGATCCCCAACTTTTTGGAAGCCAGCTGGGTCTTTGCCTCAAAGTATGGCCCAAACGCCAAGAAGCTCAAGATGGTCCGTTATTGGCACGATTACATCACGGAAAGTTGGAGCCGGGTGAAATTGGCTCTTTTTAGTGGAGAAAAGACACGCCTGGGTTTTAGCAGCATTAAACTTGATCATATTGGCATCACCCCATTCGGAGACTGCCTGCAAGGAAAAGTTAAAACGCTCCACCATGGCCTCACGGAGAGACCGGATCTGTGGCCCGGTAGCCCGTGCGTTGGACAATTATCTCTCAGCAACAGTGCTGTCGTCTGCATACCCAAAGGTGCCGTTCGTTTTAGCAGATCGTTAATGTGCAACAAGAACAATGTTGCTGAGAGTGCCGACCTCTGAGGGACCCCAGCATTAATATCCAATTGGTCCGACGAGCAGCCATCAATAACCACTCGAATGGACCGATCACTCAGGAAGTCTGCGATCCAATCACACAGACCACCGGGCAGACCGAATGAGGAAAGCTAACCAATAAGGCTCTCGTGCCAGAACCTATCGAAAGCCGTCGAGATGTCGAGGGAAACGGTAAGCGCTTCCCCGTGCCTCAAAATTACAGTAATGGCTTCCATATCTCGTATTAAAACGAAATCTTCTCTAAAATAATTCAATTAAATATTATATCTAAAAAGATTGTATTGAAAAAATGTATAAATGTTACTGGGCATTTTTTCTCTGAAAAAAAATTCCTGAAGCCATTTAACGAAATAAAAAAAGAAATATAACTTCAATGTTATTAACTTTTTTGACAGTATATGTCTTTAAAAAACCTTAGTAACTAATAAAGCCACACATCTATCTATACAAACTTTCACATTTATAATATTAGTAAGATTGGTGCGGAACCCTAAACGTGCGAAGTCCGACACGTAGTTGCCCGGTTTTTTAATAAAAATTACCGTCTACTATAATTTTCTAAATATTATTCAGATGTTAAGGAAAACCATCGAAATTGAAAAAAATAATTGAAATACAAAACCGAATGTAATGCATCAGAAGGTATTATGTATTTTTGTAGAAGATGAAGACCGTTAGAAGTCTCAAGGGACATTATCCCTTGTATAAAAGACGATGTTTTAGGCAGTGTTTCTCAACCTGTTGTCAGTCGAAATTTTGTATTAAGCAAACTATGAGTACTTGCTTTTTTTGGTTCACCTTAAATGTATAATTATTGTTTTAAGATTATTTTAGCCTACCTAATATGTGAGATATGTTTTAGTTCAAAATAAATTCACTTAAAGAAGTACTAGCACGATTTTTTTCAAATAATATCACGACGGTACGTTCAATTTATAATGGTACTAGCTTTAACCCGCGGCTTCGCTCGCAGTGAAGCCATTTTTTTTTTTTATACGTAAAAAGTATCCTATGTTACTTCTAATACCTCCAAGAATATATTTACAAAGTTTCATGATGATCGGTTCAGTAGTTTTTGCGTGAAAGCGTAACAAACAAACTTACATTCACATTTATAATATTAGTATGATTACTTCTAATACCTCCAAGAATATATGTACAAAGTTTCATGATGATCGGTTCGGTAGTTTTTGCGTGAAAGCGTAACAAACAAACTTACATTTACATTTATAATATTAGTATTAGTATGAGTAGTCAAATCTCTGCTGTACTTTAATAATTGCTCGATCGTCTATGCTTTTTTCCTCCAAAAAAGTCCTACACTCTTAGTCAATAAGCAAGTATGTCAACGCAATAGCATCTATCTATATATCTCTGTTATCATCCATCAATGACAGCCAGTTTCTACACGTTGTTGTAACAGATATGATTCATATACCTTTTCCAGGGCCAAATTTAGGAGGTTTTGATGTATATTGTACCTTAAATAAATACAGTAAAAGGTTGAGTATCTCTGTATTAAGCTATTCGAGTTTTCCGTAGCGTTACAAGGAAAATTGCCTTGTTGAGATTAGGCTTGTGATACTGATTACTTTATTTACTAAGGTGTATCATTTTACTTTGTTGTAGGTATTTTTCTTCGTAGAAAAAGAAGATTAAAGACTTAAATCTTTGTAAGTGTCTCATCAGTATCTTAGGATTTAAGCTTTCCGCAACAAGGTATGACGCTATAATTTGTTTGGGTTCCCTCTATCTGGCAGAATTTTGATGCTCCGAAATTTATATGGCATAACACACTTGGCATAATCTTTTTTAGACGAATATTTTTAAGGCATATATAATCTATACATATAAAATGCTTTGTCCTGAATGACTGACTGACGGATCAACGCACAGCCTAAACCGCTGATCGTAGGGACCTGAAACTTAGAGGGTGTGTTCTTTCTATGACGTAGGCATCCGATAAGACAGGATTTTTGGAAATTCCACCCCTAACGGGGTGAAAAAGGGGTTGGAAGTTTGTATGCAAAATCTAATTTCTTTGGCTGAAATTTTTTATACTTCGTACAAATAGTAATCTAAGTAAATGATAAAGGTTGTCATTATTAGATTTTCGAAACTACCCCCAAATGATGATTTAAGGGGTGTTGAAGTTTGTATGTAAGAATCTGATGTATTGTGTCACTAAACATGAAACTTGACATAAATACCAACCTAAATAAACAATTCAGGTTTTCATTATTAGTTTTTTGAAACTACCCCCACAATATTGTTTAGGATTTGTTATTTTTTTTAATCTTATTTCTTGGGTTAATAAACATGAAACTTGACATAAATACCAACTTCAATAAACAATTAAATTATCATTATTAGTCTTTTGAAACATTCCCCAAAAGACGATTTAGAGTGTTTTTGGAGAATCTTATTTCTTCGGTTAATAAATTTGAAAGT
This sequence comes from Orthosia gracilis, assembly GCA_947562075.1. Taxonomy (NCBI): domain Eukaryota; kingdom Metazoa; phylum Arthropoda; class Insecta; order Lepidoptera; family Noctuidae; genus Orthosia; species Orthosia gracilis. The sequence continues at coordinate 54,980,649 of OX387268.1, forward strand.
TGACATACCTAAGTAATAAAGGTTGTCATTATAGGTTTTTCGAAAAGCTTGGGGTCAAGCTAGGAATCTTATTGGACAGGTTTTCGTTTTTGACTTAGGGTTCTAGGGGAGCACCAAGCAGGAATATTTGCAAATTCAACGTGAAAGACCTAGAAAGAGGGTGAAAAGGGGCAGAATTAGTTTGTATGAAAAATCTATTTCCTTGGGGATAAAGTAAATAACTGAAATTTACATAAAAACTTTTTAAAACTACCCCCCAGATAGGGTTAAGGAGTGTCAAAGTTTTTTTACGAATCTTACTACGGAATCTTACTAAGAACGAACTACGAAAAATAAAAAAGAGTGAATAACATATTTGGGTTGCTCAAAACTCTACCTTCAATGGGGCAAAATGGGGTTATTAAGTTTTAGGGGAGGAGTTTACTTTGTAGCGTTAACCTAAAATTTATAATTATTTAAGTCAAATAACGAATCGTCCCAAACCAATATACCCAGTTTATCTACGATATCCCATTTTTTATTGATTTAATAGCTTATTTTTAGTCGCCTTCACTAACTGCACATAAGAATCATTTATAGGATAAACGAAAACACGCGAACGAAGTCGCGGGCGAAGTGCTAGTGTTTTTATATAATTATCTTTTGGCCGAATGTTTATATGTCTGAATTTATAAAAGCATACTTTTAAGATGGCAGAATTTTAGTTGGCATAATTTCACTTGGCATATTATGAAGATGGCAGAAATTCATTTGGAATAATTATATGGGACAATATTGTTGATCTACGAATAAACTATAAATGAACTGCATTCAAGGTAACATGACAATTGTGTTTAAACGTATTCAATTAATATTTGGTATGCAAAAATAATATTTGATCCTCTTATATATTACGTAACGGTTGGGCAATTTCATAGTTATGGTCAATGAATTAGTTCAAGAGCGAGCGAAGCGAGCTCGGGAGCTTAGGGCACCCAGTTAGTTAGGATACTTTAGACCCTGCAGACAGAAATAGGAGCCCCGTGCAACGGGTCTCCGTCGACTTTGTTGTTTAAATACTAATCGTACTTATGTATTCTATATTAAAACCAATGTCAACATTTAAATAATTAAAAAAAACACATCTTTTTATTACCCGGCCCAATAAGAATAAATATAGAAATGCCTACTAATTTTAGTAAGCATTTCTATATTTCATAGGTTTTTTGAAAGAATTATGAATTTATTTTAATGTGATAGCTCATCTATCACATTAAAAGAAATTCATAATTCTTATTTCAGTTATTATGATTATGAAATGTATGCCAAAAGACGATTCTGACTGTGAACTTTCTGCGATATGATGGTTCTGCGTTTTAATGATTATCGATATGAAATTTATGGCAAAAGATGATTCTGACTGACAAAATTATGAGTTTTAATGTATGATAAATGAGTGTATGCCAAATGATTTTCGGCGAAATGAAGTTTATGCTATCCGTTGTTATGCAAAGTAATATTATGACTTAAAAAGTTCTGTTATAAAAGGTAGACCCAATTCGTTCTTTATAAGTTGTTTCACAGATAAAATCTATTTTAGTTCTGTTATTTATTTTCAATTTTCTTGTCATGCCTGTCTGTGGGTGTCTAACTGAGTCTGCTTAAACAAAAATACCTGATATTTTTAAACCTTATTTCTTTATAAACTTTAACGAACATAGGTAAACTAAATTTTCAGATTAAAGTTGAATGCACTATTTCGTGAGCTCCACTTATCTTTTGACAGATTTATGGATTGGTCAATAGCACATTGTAGCAGTATGAACTAGTTTGCATGGCAAACAACCGTTACCCAGCCTTTGCTGTTATCGAGCTTACGTGTTTGTTCTAGGTCTATAGACAGAGGTGGTTGGTTGGTACGCCAAAGGTATTTTTTAAATTCAAAATTCGGCTGTGTTCGAGATCCCTGCATCGATGGTCGTGTCAGCCAGTGACGAACTGGCCGCTACTTTTTGAATTTTTTCTAAAAATATTTTTTTAATCTGTCATGTTTTTCTTTTTCCATCAAAATGTATGCTTCTTGGATTAAGTCAGGCAAGTGCACTCTGAAATAGGCAGGAATGATCTTTAGGGCACAGATAATATAATACTAGCATACAGTTACCTCATCCCATACAAAGAATCCGTGCCGACGAACTAGCGTTTTTCATCTGATTAATCTGATATTTGTTTGTACATCGAACGCGTTCGGTTCTGTTTCACGGTGATAGATAGATGGTGTTAGTAGCGACTTGCAAGTAAAAAGGTGTACTAGGTTCGCGAATATTTTTTCTTTACATACAGTGAAGGTTCGTTTTATAGTATTTTTTTGCACGTTTTCACAGTTTTTTTTGAACCTAAATGTGTTACAATGTAAATTTTAACAATCGATCGGAATGCCTCAGAAATTTAAAAATGCGTCATCTATTGGCATCAATTTTAAATGATCCGTTCAAAGAATCTTTGAAATGTTAATTAAGAGCCAAATATTCCATGATTTTGTACTTAGGAGAGTTGATTATACAAGAAAATACAATTTTTATGTGCAATTCCAGAATATTTTAATTTTACACACATTCAATAACAGATAGGTGCATATCGCGCCATCTAATGAGATTTATTTGAACCAAATTTTCTATCTTAGCAATGAGACCCCGTGTTTAGGGAAAATTTTAATTTCATTTGGCTTACGACACAAACAGTCTTATTACAAAAAGCTGTTTAACTAAACACCCAGGTTTAAACAAAAATGATGTTACCAATCGTGGTTTAGCGATAAACCATTGACCATAGCATGGTCTAACACTATGACGGTACTAAGAATACCACGTTTTTTTTTTAAGTTTTGTAATACGGACAAATTTAGACCATGGTTCTGTAGATAAGCCAGGACTTGATGGGACAGGTTCTAATCAAGGTTTATTTAGTATTTTTTAATGAGACTGGAAGGGTGCAAAGGAGTACCTATGCTAAACTAATTTTGTATGCACCTAGTTTTTTATTTGTTATCTCAGAAATATTTTGCCGAAAATTCATTGACTGTTTGTATTGACGTTGATGTTTGCAAGTAAACAAAGTTTTGATAAATCTACTCGATATTTATTTACACCCGTGGCTAGTTTTCTAATATTATGCGAGCTAGAGGCTCATATACAAATGATCAAAGGACAGTACCTACCTATGCAAACAATCCATCGTCAAACAAATGGCAGTTGCGACTTTACATTCAAACAGACCTTTTTGACGACACGAAAGGTGACTTTATTATGAAGTAAAAAGTAATGCGTCCCTTCGTCTATCCGAATATATTCAGTGTTCCTGAAAGTAACGAGAATTTTATACATAGGTATAAAACTTGTCTATTATTTTCATAGGCTTATCTAGTTTTTAGAAACCTAAAAAGGATCGGTTTAACTTGAGTAAATAAAAAGGTATTGCATTACAATTATAGTACTTTCATTTTGATACGAGTAGGCGAATTTTAAGTATGAGGCACTACAATGAGTAAAAAAAGATAATTAAAAATACCAAAAAACCCGACTGCTTATGAAGTGAACTAAAAAGACATAAGCAAGAAGAAAATCATGCTTTGCAGTCGGAAGATACATCTGGTTTTGGTCAGCCAGCTCGCGAATATATACTCGCGATTTTTTAGTTCGCTTCATAAGCAGTCGGGTTTTTTGATTGTTAAATTTTTGTTAATTTTTTAATTTTAACTTTTTAGTTAATATTTTTCTCGAATTAGGTACATTTAAACATATAAGTGTCATATATTTTTGAAATCACACCTTAAAACACTTTATTTTGATACCCCACACGATGGTTTTGGAAGATAAAAAATAATTGGGCTCCCACAATATGGTATTCAAAATCCGCCATTTTTCTGATTTCCAATTTTGATGTAGCCAGTGACACTCGCAAGATTAAGACGAATCGATTGACGTAAGAATCATCAAAATCGGATCACGCGTTTGGTCTCTGGAATGCTACACAGCAACAAACATAAATACATACATACATAGACTGATAAACACATTACCCTCCTTCGGCAGTCGGGTAAAAATTTTCTCGCGTAGAAACGCAAGTATGATGAAATACGTCGTTCGATGCCTATCGACGTTTTTCAAAACAAAGATAAAATACAGTGCAATAAGATCCACAATTCAAGTTACTGTGTAGGTAAAATAATTCCATCCATGTTTGAAGGTTTTTTCATGCCCAAAGGTCAGAATAATCGATTGTTTCGAGAAGGAAGTTGCGTGCTTATAACGGCTATGTAATAATAGGATTATGATTATTTATTGAAAGACTTTCCTGAATTAAGGTCACGGCTTTTTGTAAGGTATTTTTTTCTATCTTTTTAGCCACCAACTAACGTACCGACCTAACTGTATTAATATGGATAGTATTTAGACGAGCGAAAATAAATTCAAATTAAAGGTGTAAAAATACTGAACATGGCTTACTGAAATACTAAGCGGGCGGCAAACAGTGGGCGAATACAAATGTTTAAAAAGCGACTTGAACATTAAAAGTTTTAGACGGAACGGTCCGGCGCGGGGCTCCTTTTTCTGTCTGTAGGGTTTAAAGTAACCTAACATAACGTGTCGGGGTTCTCTAAGCTCCCGAGCTCGCTTCGCTCGCTCTTGGACTAATTCGTTGAAAACACGAATACACACGAACGCCCGCACTGCACAGCGATGTCGCCTCGATGGTTGTTCAGCTATTTTCAAAATAATGATATGCTAAAATATAACCCCAAATGCAGTTAAAGCATGTAACAATATTATTACCGCAGCTCACAAAAACCTCCTAAAAGATATTACTTAAATCGGATAAATAGTTACTTACTTAGTATAATAGTTACCCATTCAGTATATTTTTCGCCCGGTTAATAATTTCCCTATTAATATAGTTTTATTATTTTTCTAACGTTTTTTTTATTGCGGCTTCGCCCCTGTGGCTTATCTTAAAGGAACCGTTCATTTTTACGATTTAAATTCTCAATCGGCGATAGTACAGTTATATATCAATGAAAGCATTTTCGTAATCGAATCAAAACTTCCAGAGATACAAATAACTAAACACTCAAGTTTACCTCGTTATAATATTAGTTATTAAAGTTTAGATAAACTGTCAGAACGTTGACCTTGATTGTCATAATAAATCTAGACCAAAGGCGCCTAAATATAGTACAAAATTATAAATAGATAGATTACTCATACGCATGGATAAAGAATATGGATTTCATTTCTATTCAATTATTGCGATGGTGTGATGTGACGAAACTCACACACTTGAGTTTCATTTCACTGTCACGTCAAAGTCAATGACATATGACTTTGACGTGACAGTACCCTTACGCACATTATGTCACATTCACGTATTCGCGATTTTATTGTACGTGCGTTTAATAAAGTAAAGCTCGATACTTCTATTTTACTTGAAAGAGACAAACGAAAGTTAGAGCTTTCTAAATTACTTTTGACCTTTTAGGGCCGTCAAAGACGGTTCTCAAACGCTGCATGCAAATATTCTTTGGACCTTTTCAGTTTTTAAGTGTCGAAAAAAGGAGGTTCTCAATTCAACGTGTCTTTTTTTATGTATACACACAAATTATTTTATACTGTGTCTGATTTCAAAAATTCATCTTTATTATATAGAGTGTGAGTGTTTGTTTGGTGCCAACTCAAAATGCTAGACAAAAACATTTTTAATTTTTTGCTTTTCAGTTCATTATTTCGTCGTTTATTCTATTATAAATTAATTCACTGCGCTGGGCTAAAAAAAACTTGCAACTATGAGGGGGGTCAGCTTCCAGTTGCAGCGGATGCAACTGAGTACCAGTATTTTTCATAATGCTACTGCCTGTCTAACATCCACAACCCAGTAACTGGATAACACGATATCTCTTGGCAAGACTGGTGCCAAATTTTCTGTCTTTTGACTGCCGTAACGAATGTTAAAGATTCTCATCTCGGTATATGATGGATTGCCACATCCATGGACAGAGCTTAGCATTACTTTTGGCGATCGACCCGTGCGGCTGTATTACTTCACCACGAGTTCCTCTCGGAATAAGGATTTATCTGTTTCATTTGTTCTAAGTTTAGTGTTCCGCTGTAATGTTTGTTGTTTCGGCAACAGTTGTTGGAGACCGTTGTTGTCGTCATTTGTCAAAGTCAAAGGGAACATTCCCTGTCATAGTTCCGTGTGCTATAATATATAAGTGCGTGATATTATGATGGCCGTAGGGTAACCAACATTTTTATAAGCAATGTGAAAAGAATAATAATAAGTAGTTTTAGAAAGAGTAATTGAGAAATACGAATAATGTAAAATAGTACATAGTAGTGATTTTTAAAACAGAAGTCTTTGCACAAGATAAGCAATTTTCTTTGTCTTGCTAGAATTGCAAGACATCAATTTCAATTAAGCTCTATTTTTCGCTTCACACTACACAGTAATCTATATTAGAGTACCTACGGTTGGGCACTCTAGGTGGTCATCGCAGTAGTGGGAAGTTTTTGGTTTTGAAGTTCTTCATGATCTACTCACTTAGAAGTTTGAATGGAAATGTGTCAAAATTTTTTACTTGATATTTGACAATGAAAATTTAACCCGGTAAACATTTACATTGTGTAAGCTTGTTCAAAAATTTGTTTTAAATAATAAAGGGCCAAAAGAGAAAGTTTGAAAGCAAATCAGTCTGTTTGAGTTTCCTTATAATCCTCGTAGGTAAACTTTTAAACAAATCTCACGTGAGTTCTATTATCTTACTTCGAATTTGGAAATAAATGTCACACAAAATCTTAGGAGAGATTGTGAAGTTTTATTCTATCAGCGATGGCGTTTGTCGAAATTGCAAAATTTAATAGATTAGTCACGTGACATTTCAAAATCCCAAAATTTTGTGAAATTTTCCTAATCACTATGGCATCACTTTCATCGATAAAATATCACACGAGTATAGCGTACGGTACCTACTTGGTATACCATGCATTGCGATGTACATTGATCTTAAAGCTATCAACGACTGAGGGCCGATTTCACCAAAGACACAACTAGTTTAACACAGTTTATGCAAATACAGCGTTCTGATTGGTAGTTTCTCAGCGGTCTCAACTAATCAGGTCGCTGTATTTGCCTAAACTGAGTTTAGATGAAATAATCGCGATTAGTTTCTTTGGTGAAATCGGCCCTTAACAGTTTATATATCATTGCAGAAAACTCTTTGTTTGATTTTAGGATCCACGAGAATCATCAAAATCCTAATCTAAATATTGCTCCGTTTTACAGAGGACATGAAACATTTATCAACACGACGGGTGGTCATAAAACCTTTATTTTTATCAAGATATGACGTACGAGCGAGAGTAAACAACGTTTTTTTTGTAATTAAACGGCTATTTAGTGGATACGCTGAAGATAATAATATGCCAGGTTTGTGTGCGTCCTTTTAGAGTAAATAAAAATAAAACATATTTCTGGTGTTTCTTGCAGAGTGTAAGTTTCATTCCATATTGGTCTGAATTTAAAAACAAATATTAGGTCGCCACAAATACAATATGTATATTAAAAAAACCTAAAGAAACAAAGAAATAACTAATTCTTAAAGAGGAATAACATGCCTTAAATATAAAGTTTATCTGAACCGCAGATAATATAATTCTATCATATCTGAACTTATTATTCGAAATCAAACCGAAGTTATCACAGTTCGAAGTGATCCGTTTCATAATACACCATTTTCATCGGTAAGTACTTAATCTTTCTATCTATTTATATAAAAGAGAAAGTATGTAGGTATGTATGTTCCTTAAAGACTCCGAAACGGCTGGACCGATTTCAAAAACGTTTTCACCGTTGGGAAGTTTCACTATACCCGGGTAACATAGGTTATTTTTTATCCCTGTATTCCCACGGGAACGGGAACTACGCGGGTGAAACCGCGAGGCGTCCGCTATTAGTAGATAAAATTGTTTTTTGAAAAGCATAATCTCTGGAAGTACCAGGTAAAACGGGGTGAATAGAAAAGCAGATGTGAATCGAAACGAAACATTTATTTTGATTTTCACATTGATTTTATATTATCGGTTCCTTACAAGACATTGAAATTTAAATTTCAATTGATTTAAAAGTTGTAGTTCTCAAACGCTGCAAGCATTATTTAAATAACATAAAAATCCCATTTAAAATTGTGTTTCAGTTCACCCCTGCATTCCTATACAACCCATTGTACGGTAATAATGTGTATGCGTTTCTAACACTAATAGAGATATGTATGAATGAAGCTTCATTATTGCTGTAAACCACAGCCTACTTTTCGTAACTGGGATAAGCCACGGAGCAGAGCCGTTGGAAAAGACTGCCTCAATCATTAACAGTTGTTTCATGTAAGTATTACAAAGCCGGTTTTATTATCTTTCGTAAGGTTTACAGATGTAATCTAAATGGATTAATGCTCTGAATCTCTATGTGATGAGATTACTAAGAGTCAGTGTGGGGCTTCTGTTAAAATATTATAGCAGGTCGAAATCAATCAAATAAAAATGTATCCACCTAATGAATTGTGTATGTTGGTGTTAAGTTGGCAACTCTCCTCTGTACAAATTAAATAGTACAGCTGCGGACACTACAATATAATATTGAATGCTGTTTTTTTTAGTTTAACTCTTCATAATAACCTTTAGCCCCAAGCTTTTGAGAATCCAGGCTGTATGCTGTAATTCAGTCCTTGAACGCCACTCGGTCACCGCCTTTAACATGCACCTATCATTACCGCGCCATGCTAGATGTGCTGTCCAGCTCCACTTGAGTTCCAAAATTCATTTTCCGCCGTCGGAAATCTTTGTACAATGTACGTCTTCGGATCTTAATGTTAGGAACTCGGTCTCTTAGCCGTATACCAAGCATGGAACGCTCCATGGCTCTCTGTGCAAATTGAAGACTGTACACAGCCTCCTGCGTGAGTGTCCACGTCATGATGGACAAAATACACTGTTTATAGAGGCGAGTCTGACCGAGTGGCGTCCAAGGACTGGAAGAAGAAGTTACGGTAGTCCAGCGGCGAGAAGGGCAGATGACATTGTTACCGTCGTGGGTAGGACTTGGATGAGGCTGGCACAGAAACTTAGCACAAGAAGAGAGAGGAGGCTAGAGGCTATGCTCAGCAGCGGGCGAAGTCGGGCTGTGGATGAATTATGTTGTAACTAGCTTCTGCCAGCGGCTTCGCCTGTATGAAAATCGCAAATTATGCCGAGGAAACAAATTCCCGGTATAAAAAATATCCTATGTGCTATTCCTGACTAAAATATGCGTCGATTTCTTCTAGATCCGTTCAACCGTTCTGGCGTGATTGAGTAACAAACATACACACAGCCATCCAAACTTTCGCATTTATCAATACTATAATATTATAAAGCTGAAGAGTTTGTTTGTGTTTTTGAACGCGCTAATCTCAGGAATTACTGGTTGGAATTGAAAAATTCTTTTTGTGTTGGATAGTACATTTATCGAGGAGGGCTATAGGCTATATAACATCACGCTACGACTAATAGGAGCGGAGCATAAATGAAAAATGTTACAAAAACGGGCAAAATTATTCCTTTTTGAGAGCTTCCGTTGCGTGCGCTGCGTAAGCGGTTAAATTACGCAACAATCGTGTATGTAGTGTAGGTAGAGTAGATGGGTAGGTAGTCAGATGGCGGGAGCGAAGCCGCGTGGGACAGCTATAATGGATATAATGGACTGGCGACTCTTGGGAATATATGTGTCCAGCAGTAGAAATACTTCGCCTGAAATTTTTATGTTGTAATATTCTAGTTCTATTAATAAAATAATAAATTTACGAGCCCTGTGCATCAAATGAACCTTGTTAAGACCCACCACATATTATTATCTACTAAGTTCTAACTAAATCAATTTGCCGTAGTTACTCATTAGTGGTGGTTGGCTAATGGCGCAGCTCTCCAAGTCGAAACGCTAAACGCAGTTACTGCATTAATAACAGATGAGCATTTAATGGTACACAATTTAATTGGTTCAATTTTAACTAACCAAAAGCGCCTCGTTGGTTCAATCGTTGCTAGCTGTGGTTCAATTCCTGGTATACAACGAGTAACAGAATAAATGCAAAACTTTTAAAGGAAATTATAATTAAAAATAATATTTGCATAACTCAACAAAATGTACTGCACAGCGGATTTTTTTTAAAAGAGTTGGGTTGGTCAGACGCTCTGGCGGGATTCCAATCATATTCCCAAACAGGCCATGGATGAATTCCTTAAGGTTCCCCTAGTCGACGGCACGAACTATTTTGTGCACGAGGTTAAAATGCATGCTATCTCATCCGACAACACGTGCGAAAGAGACAGATGCTGTTATGAGCAGTAAGAAGTTACTATGGCTTAGCGTGGGAGGTGTTTTAGAATTTCCCCTGTAATGAGGTCGTAACCCGGGACTTTTTCGAGCTAATGTTATTTTGGATTTCTCTCATTACTTCTTTAGGAATAACAAGCTTAATTCTTTGGTTTTGTGACAATCTTTCACTCTCAAATATTTCTATCGAACTCTCGAAGAAACTTTTCAACACAATGGTGTTGAAAAGTTTCTTCTAAATGTTGGGCAAACCTTAACGCTTTTGATCATTGCTTATGGCCCATTTTCCATCGCTATCTCTGATGGGCGGTATTTGTTTAATTGTCCTTTTTAGATTTCTTGTTGCTTTCCAAATGGAGTAATCAGTTGGTTTATCATTGGTTAGCTGCAGAAGGTTGGTATTCAGAGATGTATCCTCAAACTGTCGAATTTTCCAATACCAAAATTGCTTGAAAAACATTTTACTTATCTTTTGAAGTAACACGTACGTATGCTTAGAAGAAATTTGAGATAATCTAACCGATAAAAGTTATGCTTGAACTTCAAGTGAAAAAAAGTTAAAGATTTTTCCTTAAAGAGATTCCATTGATTCCCAGAAACTAAACGATATTATCAGTATGTCTTTCCAATATTTTTCAATATCCGGTGACGCTACGGGAGATTGGCTTCGACACTCAATGATTTTCCACCTGGTTACCGGATAACAAGATAAGTTCGGTTATGTTCAAAGTAAGGGGTTCATGAACCTTCAATGTGTCGTGAACCAGGAAAATATACGATTATATTTGAGAGAGAAGATTGACAGGATAAATATTTCAATTTCACCTGCCGCTTTTGGCCCACAATTTTTTGTATGTTATCATCCTGAAAATAACAAGTTTTCTATATCAAAACGACTCTAAATCAGAAAATGGTTTCCACGTGAAAATGACTCCGAATCATTAGTTATTCTATCATATTTATACTAGATGAGGAAGTCTTTTAAAAACCAGTATAGTTGCCCAATATTTTACGGAATCCGTAGACTGGCGGAGAGGTATAGTTGCCCCGATTGTAGTTACTCTAGTGTCGCGGCAAAAATCGCATGCTACTTAATTTAATAATCTATCGAAAAACTCTCCAACTACCACTAAATTGCCCGTGTCTCGTGTCTCAGTGCGATTGCATGGGAAAGCAAAATGCGATCAAAGTTTTTAATGGATAGATGTGTGGGGCATCTATCCTAAAAGTAAATTAGATTAGTATTAGGCAACTATCCTCTACGGGATAGATGTCCCAAAATATAGAGGTACTCTGAAAATATTTAAAGACAATGTTTTTTACTTTTCATAGATTTGTAGATAAAAACCAAATTACCAGCCAGTTTTACAGATAAAGTATTTTGTTTTTTGTACTGAGAGTTATAGAGTGATTACAAAAAGTGTGGCAACTGTCCGGCTTTTACCGTACATAATCAGGCGTTTGGTAATTAATCACACCTCAATAACGGATGCAATGATTCGTTGTGTGTTTGGAAACAAGTATGACATAGGATACTTCTCCTCTTTTCTAATTTTTCTTTTACTCTCGGTAATATCTTTTTTCTTATGATACTAACACACTTATAACGTAAAAATCTATCATTTTTTATTAAAATAATGCCAAGTTTTAAAAGCCCACATTAGCCAAATATAGAACTCACAGGATTTGATTAAATTAACCGAAAACTCCGAAAACAATACCAAAGAATTTTCTTTTTTGACACAGTCAAGTAATAAGAAAATATTTACGCTGAATTGTTCCTTGTTTTTCCAACTTTTGAACGCGGTCCGACGCCTCGGTAGAAACTTCGAAATTAAAACTCAACGGGCACTCAGCGTGGAAAATTGTCCGTATAAAACCATTTTAATCAAGCTCAATTTCTTTCATTTTTAATAGCGTTATATGAAAGTATAAAAGTTAATTAGTTTAATGAAACGATAGTGTACTGCTATTATATAAATAAAAATGATTGTAATAACAATCTTTGTATCAAGAGTGGATATTGAGACAAACACAGTGGTCAAACGCAAGCCAATTATAAAAATATCATATTTTAGTTGCAGTATTTAAAAAAATAAAGCAAAGATTTTTTAAACATATTGCGTACAAAAATGATTAATCGCTTTTCTTTGTTATCTTATTTTTCTACTTCGATCTTAAAAAACAAAGCTACTTGAACATGCGTTTGTAATTTAAATAAAATATTGAATTTTTCAAGACCTATTGAATCCATGATTAACGTTTTAGCATTTTTATGAAACTCGTAAGTCATCCAATTTAAATGTTTGTGCGTCTGCCAATTATTTTAAATGAGATTTGATTTGAAAAAGAAAAGCATATTTGGAAATACAAGTAGTATGTCTGTAAAAATCACAAACAATCAGTGTAGGTTTGTTCACCCTCAAATTAAAGATAGTTTCTAGAATTGGCTACTACTGGTACATCATAGACAAGATGAAATGAAGATAAGAAGGCTAATAGAAAGCATATCATCAATACATACATAATAAATCTGTAGAAAATTCATAGGTATTTGTACATCGAAAATATTTCCAAAAAAAATAGCCGGGTGATAAAGGATAACCAACAGAAAACATTTCCAGCCTGTTTCCAGCATTTTTTTGACAGGTTGCTGTTTATTTGTGCACGCATCACGTAAAATGTAGGAAACCAATGTAGGTAACTTTATACATAAAAATTGTGCGTAACTTGAAGTATTACTTAATTTTTGCTTCATCGCAATCGGTTCACTCTGTCAAAAGTTAGATGAATTTAAAGTGTTCAAGAAGTAATATTATCGCAACACACGCAATTCAGTTACTCGGACAGTTGAACTCCATATTCGATAGATGGCGTTGTGCATTTGAAGTCATTTTCTGAATGGCGGGGTTTTAAGATTCTTCGCAGAATAACCCAAGAAAAAAAAACGGTAATTTCTTAATAAATACCAGCCTCGATGTGATTTAAATAAATAGGTATGTTACCTGTTTGGATTGTCTGCTAAAGGTTAAAAGTATTAATCCGATTACGATTTATTTCACTGATACAAAGTCCACTGAATTCCCTAGGCTATTTTTCATACCGAAATTTGCATAATTTCTGTATATCCGAACCGATTATCGAGAATCTGAATCACTATTACTTGAAACGGCATTGCGAAATAAATATATTTATTGGTGTTTCAGTCTGAATGTTACATATAAGATCCAACTGATATATCAGTAACCATAAAATTTACATTTAATTATTGAATCTGATATTGGCTACCTTTTATCGATAAATCAGCCACAAAAAACACAACCCGTATTAAAACGTTTAACTAACTATGTAAACGAGTAGTTAATAAGTCGAAAATGCCTTTAATTTAGTATGTACGCTTGGAATTAATAAGAATTGCTGTGTGGCACACCTTGGCTCGACTTGGCAGTTGGCCAGGTCAGCCAAAATACACGCGACATTTACAGCGCATTCATTGGTGCATCTGTTGTGAAAATTAACGTTTTTATAGTCTCTGGGATCTTAAAATGATAGATGTTATGAGGGATCACAAGATTTAATAAACTCACCCCCATTTTCTGAATATCTGGGGGATGACCATAAGCTCTTAGAGTAAGGATATTTTGAGATCGCGTAAGTGACAGATGTATACAAGTCATATACATCTGTCCCTTACACACACTCAAAATAACCTTACTCTAAGAGCTTATGGTCACCCCCCAGTACTCGAAAGCTTGAAATCCAAGTTCAAACTTTTGTTCTAAAATAGGATTTGACACGGTCTTTGACTCTAAATTCTCAATTCAGAAACTGGTCCTTAAACCTAAAAAAAATTGTAGATATTTAGGGTTCCGTACCCAAATGGTAAAAACGGGACCCTAATACTAAGACTTCGCGGTCCGTCTGTCTGTCACCAGGCTGTATCTCATGAACAGTGACTGCTAGACAGTTGATATTTTCACAGATGGTGTATTTCTGTTGCCGCTATAACAACAAAGACTAAACACAGAATATAATAAATATTTAAGTGGGGCGCCCATACAACAAACGTGATTTTATTGCCGTTTTTTGTGATAACAGTACGGAACCCTTCGTGCTTCGTGTGCGAGCCCGACTCGCACTTAGCCGGTTTTTTTCTGTTTGGTTTGATTATTTCATATTTCTTCGCCACCAAATTAAATTTAATGAGAACTTCTTATATCTTGTTACGCAATCACTCGTGCAAATTTAACGACACTTCACTTGTCGAAATCTGTTGATTAATTTAGGCGCTACGAAGGAACAGATGCACATCTATTAGACAAATACTTAGATTGTCAAACACATATCCCTCCCAGTAATCGGGTAAAAAGGACCAGTAAGTATTGATTGATGCGTTCTCTTTTTAGGGGTCTTGTCATTTGTCGCAGGTGTTTTCGCTTTAAACAGGCTGGCCAAATACACCGATGAATACAGGTCAAATACCACACGTCAGTGCTTACTGGTTATTACCCTGATTTTGACAGATCAGCAGTCCTATTGCGTAATGAATTCGGCAAGGCAAAAGGCAGAGGGTATTGCAAATCGACCAATTACATGCGAGATGGATGACGCGATGTGGATTTCGTCTATGTGATTGGTCGATTATTCATACCTGTAAGTATATTAGCGGCCATGATTGCATGGGCACTAATATACTTACAATTATATTCAATTAAATTTTTGTTGTGGGCCGTGTGTGCTTGCCTTTTGTGTCTCCGAGTGTGGCAGTTGGTGAACCTCTTGTTACCTTGGGTTCGTACCTGTAATAAAAAACAAGTGTGTAAATAAATAAATGAAAAACATACTCTTTAATTACGCGATTACTTAGGAAGATAATAGAAGATCGTGAGGCTAATTATATCTGCCCCTAGTGCCGCACGAAGAAAGAGACGAAGAAATAAACCTATGTACTATCAACAGTAATGCCGCGTCTCCACTTGCAAGCAACAAGCATGCAAGGTTAATTACTCGTACATTGCGGGGCACGATCACTCGATTAATCACATTATACCTCGGTAGCCTGCAATGTAATGCAACTTGCAAGCGAGCTCGTTGCAGATGAAAACATGGACTAAAACAAATGAATGTTTGGCAGTGACGTCAGAGTCTTCGAAAAACTCAGTAAGTAGATATTAGGTGGGTAATAATAATGGCTATAAATTATTATTGTCATGTTTATTGCTATTCTTAGCTTATTACAAAAGTTATTGCTTTTCTTACCCAATAAATCTGTAATGTGACAATGAAATGGTCTAGCCGCAGTAGAATTTTGTTTGTGACTGTTCTCTTTTGTAATAGTAACTATACTGTGATTTCTTATTTCGTAGACTAAACTGACATTTGGGGGTTGTCACTTTATCGTTACATAAAAATAGTGTCGTATCTTGACTATCCTGAGTGATCGAAAGTTAATCGAAAATCGAAGTAGATCGAAAATGAAACAATTTCATGGCAAAAAAAAGTGTTTAGAAACTAGCGGCCCTTATTTAGTTACTACTCATTTGCGCCAAACTTCATTTTATCGATCGTATTTATTTTATTGTTGATTTCATATTTAACACAATAAAAGTTTATTTACTATATGTATGAATACTGTTATATTTAAATATATTACGCTTATATTCATAAAATATTTATATACATTAATTAGTAAAATTAAATTGAGGAGTCATGTCACATCGATTCGACGAATCACTTATGATTGTGCCTTACCTACAACACTATGCGCCGCGCTTGCAACATTTAAAAAAATAAGGTCATTGGCAGCTATCAGTTTAGTCTACGAAATTAAAAATCACAGTATAACAGCATCCAATTTTTTTTCGAGGCATTAGGTATCACTCAAATACGATTTCTGCAAAAAATTTACTCAATAACAGATAAAAAGTTTGTTTTATTAATTAATATTCATGTGTAATAAAATTAATATTCATATCTCCTGAAATATTATCAGTAAATTAATTAAAAAACCGGCTATATTCATTCTTCTGAGATTTTTAATTATCTTTTAGGTATGTACTTAAGTAATATCAATCGTTGACTTTAATTGTGAGTTTATTGACATGATCTTTTCAATGGCCTGAGGAAAAGAGCTTCAGGTACGACGAATATGACTGGTAGTCTGGAATGACCAAGTGAGTTTCTGCATCTAATGTCCGCTGGCCCGTAAGTATTCTTCATACGCGGATATCAACATACTGCTAGCAAATGGTCACTAAGATATATTTGGTTTTAAATAACACATTTCAAGGAGATGTAGTAGAGACTAAAAATATATTTAAAAATAACAAAAAAACCCGACTTTTTAAAAAGCGAACTAAAAAGACGTAAACAAGAAGAAAATCACGATGTGCAGTCGGAGGATACATCTGGTTTTGGTCAGCCATCTCGCACATATGTATCCTCCGACGGCACGGCATGATTTTCTTCTTGTTTACGTCTTTTTAGATCGCTTTTCAAGCAGTCGGGTATATTGTTATTTAAAAAAAAAAAATTACAACATATTAGTCATTTTTTTTAGAATCAGGTACATTTAAACATATCAGTATCATGTATTTTTGTAATCACCTCTTAAAATTCTTTAATTTGATACCCCACACGATGGGTCTAGAAAAAAAACAAAAAATATCCCCCAAAATATGGCGCCCAAAATCCGCCTTTTTTCTATTTTCCAATTTTAATGTAGCCAGAGCCACTCGAAGGGTTAAGACGAATCGATTGACGTAATAATCATCAAAATCGGCCAACGCGTTTGGTCTCTAGAACGCACATAGGAACAAATATACATACATACATTACCCTTCTTCGGGTAAAAAGAGACTAAACACTCCTATCTCAGCGATAGGAGCCTTTTAGGTCTCGCGCGGGGTTTTATTTTTTATTATTGTTATTTTTTTTCTTTATTGTCTGGTGTCTGCTGCGCGGTTCACTAATAAGTAATTTATCTTTATTTCTTTTGATGTTAGTTTATTCAACGTTAATGTAGTAACAAAACATTCATCTGTGTCTCTAAACTAAACTTCTAAAGTTACAGCACCTAGTGAGGACTTTTACGAGTTAAAAGCCTTGAACTAGCCGATGGTAAAATAAAACGCGATATCTCCGTTATACTATGGCAAACGAGGTGTGTTGTATAAGCCCTAGAAGAGCTGATCCTGCTTTTGAAGCCATTTTCAGTCTACAACAAAACGTAACTAATGATTCAAACACTTCAACTTATATAATTTACTGAGTATTGCATAAACTTCTCAGTAAATCAATGTTCAATATTTGGCATTCACCACATCCGCAGCATCAATAGCTCAGGGCAGACGTGACAAACATGAATAAATCTTCAAGATCCAGTCATGCGAGGAACATCAGCACGATTTTGAGAAAGACCTGGCACCTGCTCATGCTCGAATGAGAATCAAGAATCATTCTACTGATACAAGTGTACTTCTCGCTAAAGTTTTATTTACAAAAGGAAGTATAATTAGTGTAGTGTGTGTATGTACTTTTTATGGTGGAAATAGAAATAGGAAAATAGTGTTTTTATCCCAAGGGAACATTATACCGGGATAAAAAGTAGCATACGTGCTATTCCAGACTTTGTCATCGTGCCATCTGTCTGTGCCAAATTTCATCCAGAACCGTTCAGCCGTTCAAGCGTGATTGAATAACAAACATAAATCCACATACAAATCTATCCAAACTTTCACATTTATAACATAAGTAAGATGCCAATTTATTTGATGTTGACGCAAAACGTTCATAAGCGAAAAGTATACTAAAGATAATAAAGATTTGTTGTCATATCGATAGTTAAGCCGTACCCTTTCTAGCCATACCAATTTTGCACACTCCATTCATCGTAGGTATCTTTCGTCGCGCCCTTCATTCTTGGCCACCCATATATAAATATATTCATAAGTTCATAACGTACCTCACATAATTTTCAACATTTTCAGACTGGAGACTTACCAAGAGGCAAAACAGTAAAGTAATTCATATAGCATCACGCGTATAATCCCCGAAGGGTTGAGCAGAGGTGAAATTAAAGTACACACACATTTCGCTAGTATAGTACTGTTTTTTAGATAAACTTTTTACAACAAACAAGTACATACCAGGCGGGCCTATTCTGACAGACTTGAGTCACACATTTTTATCCAAACTGTGACAATGAGCAAAATCCGTGACTCGACAGTTCCTTCTGTATAATTTTTAAGGCGATATATACGCCTAATGTCAACGCTGTACTGGCCGTGCGCCAGCTCGGAGCCAAAATCTCAATATTGAACCTCCTTTTGAACAGTTTTGTTTGCTAAATATTATTTGATTTACATATGCTATTTCAGTTATGAAGAAATTCCAGCCATCAATGTTTAAAAAATTATGTATATGAAACAATAATAAATATCTTTTTTTCAAATCTTTTAACCTAGCCGTTACTAAGAAGTATGCTTTAGAAAGTTACCGTTTTACGGCACTAAAGCGGATGTAGGCCCTTAATGAAGATTATTTCTAATTAATATGGGTCGGGATGCTATTGATAAAAGGCGCATCTTTCGATCATAATACAGTAAAAGTGATTAAAAACTTCTCGATAATAAGGCTCATGACTGAAACGCATGGTCCCTCTCATAAAAACTAAGGTATATATCAATCAAGAAGATAATGCATTATTAACTTCAATGACGTTAATATCCTGAAGTTTATCATTATTTTATATTTATCATTTTATCTTTCAATTGGATGATAAAAACCTTGGCGTATCAATCAGTGTCGGTCTTCGTAATATTTAATTATTCTTGATAATAGTAATAACAGTACGCAGGTACTTTTAATAACTGTAGAAAAGCTTATAAGTTTGCCGATATATAGCTAGATTGAATTGGAATTATTATCGGGCGAAAACTTTCAAACTAATAAGCGGATTTTGAAAAATAATTCATTATGTAATATACTTGTTAAGGTTATATCTATTTTGGTTAGTACCTGGGCGACTGAGCTCTGCTCGGGTGAAAATTTCAAAAAATGAAACCTGGCTAGATCGATTTATCGCCCCCGAAACTCCCTGCATACTGAATTTCATGAAAATCATTGGAGCCGTTTCCGAGATTCATTCATTATCTATACTAATATTATAAGCTAGAGTTTGTTTGTTTGTTTGAACGCGCTAATCTCAGGAACTACTGGTTGGAATTGAAAAATTATTTTTGTGTTGGATTATCCATTTATCGAGGAAGGTAAGTAAGCTATATAACATCACGCTACGACTAAAAGGAGCGGAGCATAAATGAAAAATGTTGCAAAAGCGGGCAAAATTATTCTTTTATAGGTAGGGTAGGGTAGGTAGGTAGCCAGTTGACGAGAGAGAAGCCGCGTGGAACAGCTAGTATATATATATATATACAAGAATTACTCGTTTAAAGGCATTAGATAGATTAGATTAGATACCTGTTAAAGCTACCTAAACCTATTTACACGCAGAGACCTTTTACACAGGCCAGGCCTTTTAGATAGATCTACCGAAAGAAATATATTTTACCCGAATTCTGGTAGAAAAACTTTGTTAGAAATTAAAATAGTGTGGTTTTACGTAAAACAATTTAACTCTTGAATTATAAAACAGTTTTTTGATATGAACCTCACAAAAAATACCACAATATTTCGCCTTGAGCCTGAATTTAATCTTACTAAGCTGGGCTTTAAAAGTATGAAAATGAAAAATGTTTTCACAACAGCTTAGAATATGAGCTCACGGCTTTTCTCAGGAGTTTTATTTTACAAATTTATTGAAGTTTTGCTCTAGCTAAAAATTGTTTGCGAAGAATAATGTCTACGCATTTAGCATTACTCAGGAGGACATCACCGTTGAGATCGACTGCAGCCAACCTGATGTGATGACTGATAAACTGATCATATTTGCGGTGCAAACTACACCAAAGATCGCACAAGACTGAGAAGTTTGGAAGGAGAAAGTGACAACGTTATTCAGTAGTGGAACACTAAATAAGCTAAAAAAAATAGTAGTTTTGACCTTACATACGACGTTGATTTAATACAGCGTAAATTTAAGATGAATTTGTTTATAAAAAAACATACTTCACAAAGTACCTGACAAATAAAATACCTAACAAAGTTGAGCGTCGGAAAAATGGACAATCATATTTTTAATCCAATTCCACGCTTGTTAAAATATTGGAAACACAATTACTGATCTAC
The DNA here is from genome assembly GCA_947562075.1 of Orthosia gracilis. Classification (NCBI taxonomy): domain Eukaryota; kingdom Metazoa; phylum Arthropoda; class Insecta; order Lepidoptera; family Noctuidae; genus Orthosia; species Orthosia gracilis. The sequence goes on from OX387268.1 coordinate 55,001,295, forward strand.
TGGCTGTGTTTTAATATTTAGCGCTCTGTAGTTCAAAGAACCATGCCATTGTTAATTACAAATTTAAGTAAATATAATCATACATACATATCCAGTCTTTTCAAAGGATAATTGTTAGTAGGATTTGTACCAAGCCATACCTTTATCTTACCAAATAAATTATTTAGAGACAAAAAAACCATCTTCTTACATAAAATTCTAGGAACAGGGATTAGTGACATTACAACAAACGGGCCGGATCTTTGAATTGCAAATGCAAATGCCAACAATACCTCTTTCGTACCGACCAAACTAACAACTGAAGGAAATACAATTGCCCAATAAAAAGTAAGTTGTTTTGTTTTGAAAATGGAATCGAAAAAAGAAGTTCAAAAATGTTTATTTTGACGCGCGGAGAACAGCAGCCATTATATGGGCTATAATTTTATATGGCAAGTCTATTTTGCACAGTGTTGCCAGCGACTATCGGTTGATTTACGAGGTCTATTTAGGTTAAACAAATTGTTGATCTTTTTGAGATCAATGCAACTATAAATTAGTGTTAGATGTTGATATGAAGTTCAATATAGGTGAATGTATTGATTTTCCACGTCTGTGTAAGAACAGAAAATTCAGGTTAAAAGCTTTTGTTTGTATTTCAAACTTCAGTCCGGTTTGCTTTCATAAAGACAGAGTTGTTTGTGACAGCTTCAGAATTTAAGTAGATACTATTGATTTTATGGACGTGATAAATTACCAAGACTTTTTGATTGATGATGATTAATTGTCTGTTATGGAAAATGCCCATGATTACCTACGTCATAGACAGTGAACTCAATACTGATCATTTACAAAGTAGTAATGTGGGTTTGGAAGAAACTTTACACAATCTTGTTTCATTTTATTGTGGTTCTTTCTTCTGAGTTCATTATGACTACAAAACACAGGAACAGATATTTGCGGCAGGTTTCAAATCTTTCTTAACAACTTTGTAAGATCACAAATTCATTACTTCAAGCAATATGTATTCGTTCTGTTAAAATAAATTTCTCGTTGGATTAACTTTATTTATTGACACACGGCTGACTCAAAAGACCAAGTTTCACAACATGACGCAAAAACGTCACTTTTTAAAAATAAATGTCAAAAGCATTCTTGGAATTCATTTCCGATTTATAAACAAGACATGTTCGAGGTTTATGAAATCAATCATAAATTTTACTCTTATTTTGTATAACCTTTAATTAACCTACTTTAAAAGTTAATTGGCATTGTCTCCATATGTTGCGGGTTGTCTTGAATTTCCATGTTTGTGATTAAATCGTACAATGATATGTTTCTATAAATAAATAATTCTGGATTTGTTAATAAGGATAAGAACGAGAAGAATGAAAATATTTAATTGGCACAAACTTATTAAACACGCACACTAAATTTATAAAAAAGGCAGTCATGGGGACTGCCGGCAGAGTGAAAACTTTACAATAACTACTGATCACAAATGTCACGGTCACAATAGCATGTCGGCGACACGCGAACCCATAATTTTTGTACCTACCAAAAATTTCTCAAAGCGGCAAAAAAGTTCGCATTTTAAAATTTGTGTGCCGGCTATAATAATAGACGCAGTTCAGTACAAAAAAAGTGCCAGACAACCAGTGCCTGATACTGGTTATAAATAATTTATTATCAAGGCTTGATACGTACGAAAAACTTTTTTTACATAAAGATACTATCGACTTCCAATTAAGAAAACTACAAAGTGAAAAATAACTTTATTTTTGGAAGTCGGTGTCCTTGGTAGGTGCCAATTTTTTGCGTTATGGACACGGACTTCCAAAAATAAAGTTATTTTTCACTTTGTAGTTTACTTATTTGGAAGTCGGTAGTATATTTTTGTTAAAAAAGATTTTTAATTTTCACTTTGCAGTTTTCTTATTTGAAAGTCGGTAGTAATTTTTTTGTAAAAAAAGTTTGTTTTATTTTTCACTTTTTAGTTGTACCTACCTAATAGGCAAGTAGTTAAGTAAGGTACCTATAATGCCAGAATAGATTACGCGAATATCATGAAACTGAACATAACCGTTGAAATGAGAGTGTACCAAGGTGAACTGTACACATCTGCGTACCCCTTTTGAGCATACTGGCGTGATGTTATGTTATGAAATGAAAATAATCAGACATTCGATTGCAGTAATCCCGAGAGATTTGCCGTTATTTATTGAAGAGTTCTGTTCTATATCTCCGAAGTTCATCATCAGATCATCACCAAATTAAAATGGGACCAATTTCAAAACATACTCTTTCAAACATTAAAAGAATTTTCAAAATCCATCCACAATTAACGGAGATATCGGTGAACATACATAAAAAAAAACGTACATGAAGTCGAACATAGAACCTCCTCCTTTTTGGTAAGTAAAGTAGCCGGGCTGGGTACTATCTTGGCTGTGGATCACGTTAACAAACAAGTGCTTTCAAATTGCTTTCTAGTGAACACGACCACTCTACGACTTATTGCATTTTGCTCGGGCACTATCGGCTATTATCGGCCAGCCGATGCAGAATGAAATTCCTGGCAAAATTTGCTACAGAAAAAAAGTTGTGTGGTTCGAAATTCGGTTTTGGTTTGCCGTAATCAAATCAATAATATTTATTTCACAAAGATATTACACACAAATTACAGAAAAATTAAAATGAGAATGTACGGCTAGGAGTTGGTAGGTACATATAGAACTTTCTGTATACGAACTAAGCGGCAGCCTGTATCTCAGATTGCAATTTATGATGGAACTTATTTGTTGCCTACTGTTAATCTTAACTCAAAAACACAAAGCAGAAATTTTCGCGTTATAACTACGGTTTTCTCTCTACTCAACTCTCCCACCCCTTCTTCTTAACATATGTCTCACTTTCAATATTTAAGTTCTTCACACGCTAGAAATCTGCGTTCCTCGAATAATTTTCTCTTTCTGTCCTTCTCATACTACTGATTTTGTTCACTCTTCCTTTCATATAAGATTCTCTGGAACGCGCTTCCTCTCGAAATCAGGCCACCAGTCGGTATGCTTTCTAGCGGATACTGCGGTTTTACTTTCAGGGGCGAGAGGGGTCATCACTATAACTTATTTTCGTTACTTTATTAATATATATCTACATTTATATAGGTATGTATTATAATATGTATAAAACATATTTGTGACATATGTATTTAAGCGGCATATTATTGTCATTTTTGTTTTGTTGTTTGCATTCCACGGTTTAAATAATGCACCTGCCATTCACCACCCTTGGTTGATTAGTAGAGAATGCCTAAGGTATTATGTCCGCCTATTGTACTTTTGTGCATGAAGTTCAAATAAATAAAACAATTTGATCCCAAAACAACATTAAATTCAAAAGTTAATATTTTCAATTCATAATTTTACCAATGTAACCAATGCAATGCGGTCACAATGACGTTAACAAAAACTTTGCATGTCACATAACAAAATACAAACTTCGTATGAAATCAGACCACAGATACACCACATAAACATGAAATATGGAAATCATTTACAATTATTTTAAACAATTCCGGTAAAATGAACTGTCCAAATAATGGCTTCGGAGAAATCCTTTTAATACCATATTACAAATTTTTATTAAATCTCGCGGTAGCGTAAAATGAATGCTTGTAGTTTTTCAAAATGGTTCCTCCCTAGGCAAAGCTGCAAACAGAGTGTAAATTATTACTTCATATTTTCATAACTTTATGACACACATTTATCACACCTATTCTTCGCATGGTTTGTGGGAAAATATGCGCCTGTATTTCCATCACGAGACCAGTGTTTTTTACGGAGAATCGAATAAAACCAAACAATGTACCTAAACAAAAATTGTTTTCTTTCGCTTCCAATATTTTACATTCCAAGATAAAATAATCTTAGGATGAATCTTGAAGACATCGAGCGATTAAGATTTTTCTTTCAGATGCCGCAAATTGAATGTATTTTTATCTTAACCTCATTGCAGTTTTGTTGTTTCAAGGCAAAAAAAAAATTATTATCTACTTAAATAAAAAACTAAATAAGAATCTGTCTATGTTTTCATTACAACGAACGAATGAACGAGCTAATCCTTCGATCTACCAATTGGTTTAAAAATATCTTATTGCATTTTGATAGCCGAATTCTTGAAGAATTTCACGCTACGATACATAGGAGCCGAACAAACAAAAAAAATCTGGAAGAATGCTAAGTAAGTGAAAACGAAGATATAGCACTGGTAAGTGAAACCACGGGGCACAGCCCTACAAATTTTTTGATGATTCTCATTGAAATTGTGTCTGCAGTTTAAAATGAAAACATGTAAATTAAGGGCCTATATCCGTTTTAGTGCCGTAAAACGGTATCTTTCTAAAGCATACTCCTTAGTAACGGCTAGGATAAAAGGTTTGAAAAAAAAAAAAAAAAATTCATGTATATTACTTTTTAAACATGGTTTTTTCGTATACTAAATAGTTTTGCTTTAAAAAAATAATTAGCAACACGATATTTTTCGCAACTTTTGGATACTCCTCTAAAACGATTTGGATGTTTAAAAATATTTTTACACAGAAAAATTGACTGAACTGTTCAAAAGGAGGTTCAATATTGATATTTTGGCATCGAGCGGGCGCACGGCCAGTACTGCGTTTGTTGTAAATTAGTTTGTAATGAATAAACTCAAAAACAACTTAACCGATTTTGAAAATTATTTCACCATTAGAAAGCTACATTATTCCTGAGTAATATATATTACTTTTATCACGAAACGAGTCCTGTGGAGTGGGTTACGGCAGCGAAGCCGTATAACATAATTGCAACATTGCATTTCACGGCTCTTGCAAACTTTACCTAAAAGCGTTGTTTGTAGGTAGCTCCCCTGAAACCGACATTATCTCAGTAAATGGCAATGTTATACGTAATTCTACTTTGCCTTAAATAATAACAACTGCGTAGAACATGCCTTGTTTACACGGAGCGTGTTACTTGACTGTCGAAGGGCGAATCTGGAAGAATAATCATGCAAGAAAGGCCGAAGTCATCAGGCAATTTAGTGCTCTCTTTGGGATATTGTCTTATACGCTGGTCTATAAATTCGAAGACATGTCACATCCACCAACCCACACTGGGCCGGCGTGGAGGATTACGGCCCATTTCCTACTACAGAGAGGAGGCCTGTATCCCAGTAGTAGGAACATTATAAAAAGCAGATGATGATGATGACGCTAGTCCATTGCGGCTGCACGGGGCTATCTTGCTAAGCAATGCTTGTCGAGGGTATTTCGAGGATCGGTAACTGTCCTTCACACGAACACACCGCCACCGCTCGGAAATGTTGTTAAACTGTTGGTCTCGGCTAGCAGCCAGAAGATCTGACACTAGCCTTGCCAAGAAATATGATAGGTTCTTCCAAGTTCTTCCATCTATGCTATTCCTCAATATGGTCGTGGAAAAGCTAGACAGATTAAAGGGTCGTATGAATGTGTAAACGAGGCTTCAAAACGTAACGTTAAGCCTTCGTCGAGGGAGTTAATTAAACAAGACCACAATAATATGTATCGTGGACCCACGCTAGACTTTGACCTCTGGCGTACCTTCACAAAGGTATCAATATCGGAGCCCTTCTTTTAGGTGGTCGCCTGTCGAAATAGTAATTTATAGCATGAGTTGACGGGAATATTCCTTACAATGACCTACAGAAAATGTTTATTTTCACCGATCTATTATGAAGTTGAAGAAAGCTCCATGTAAAAGGAAGACCCTTTTTGAGGACAAAACGCCTGTTTTTATGGCCAAATGCAAAAAGGTCTAGTGTTTTTTCGAACTCGAAACGAACGCAGCCATCTTGTTTTTTCAATAAAATAAAATGTTTACCCAACAACGTCCTGTCAATGTCATTAAAGCGTCAAAATATCCTTGTAGCACTTTACGTGTTCCAATTTCAAAAGATGCTAATACCACAAAATATCATGGTTGGCGTAAGGGCACTTGGAACGACACTGGGCGGTTAAGCTCTACATCTGATCCGTGTCCGTGATTTTAGCTCCAAGTTCAAAATGTTCAAAATGTTAAGTAAGCTTTCCTAAAAGAAGTACTTCGGAACCGAAATTTCACGAACACGGATCGGATGTAGTGCGTAACCGCTCTAAGGTTACCAAAGCGTCAAAAAACTCCTTGATTTTCTAGGCGGCATGTTTGCCAGCCTAACAAACAAGTACTATGCTTGTTAGACGGATTGAAGGCCACAATAGATTTTTATTAGCTGCTCAGTGAGACAGGAGGACTCTGCTCCTTCTTGTTCCCTAGAATAAGCCATTTTCGCGGCCTGTCTCACAGGAACCAGGAACGGGATGTAAAAAATTGCACTTAGGATAATGTAGACTTTTATAAGAGAAAGGATTTTCGGCATCGGATATATAATTCCTACATTACCTGCTGAAAATATACAATTTTAGCAATTTATAATATTAGTTTAGACAAGAAGACGCTACCCTTCAATGGATCATGAGTCCAATCACATCTTATTATGACCACAAATAGAAAAGTCGGAACCTATTAGTTGTTGGAAATATAAGGTATAAATTATCGTCTCTCATATTTCTTGGCTTACCAGCTGCGGCAGTTAATCAAGTGTGATCTAGCGTTAGTCTGGCTAATCTTTGGCACTATTCAGTATTTTGTTATTTATCATAATCAGCTGGTGAGTTATGCTTCCCTCGTGTATGTAAATTGAAAAGGCCAATTTTAACTTCAACTACGACTACGACTACGTACTGCATTGAAATACAATTGGAATTTGAGGTAAAATACATTGGTTTTTTCATTTCTCCCCAGAGATATAACCTAAAGGTTAGGTATCTTGATCGGAACGCACAACGCTACGGTATGTGGTGGCGGACGCAGTACTCCTCGCCGCTGACGTATACTGCTACGGAGAAAATGACCATTCGAGACGTCGATGTATGTGTCCGGCACCGCATACCGCAGCGTGGGTCCTGCCAATCAAGAGACCCTAGAACTTAACAGGCGTTGCCTAGAGAGGGTAACGGTGTGTCCATTAGGATGGTTTTAGTGAAGAATCCGACATTACTCGATCTTAAAAGGCCTGCCTAAAAATAAAGGTACTTTACTTCTGCCTATTCCTCTAATTCCTAAGCAGCAGAACTACTTTTAGTATTCGACAAATTTCTGATCGATAGCAATGATGTTTAATCACTTCAAAATTTAAAAATAAAATAAAAACCCAACTACTTAAGGGCCTTCCACCGCTTTAGTGCCGTAAAGCGGTTACTTTCTAAAGCATACTCCTTAGTAACGGCTAGGTTAAAAGTTTTGAAAAAATCGGTTGTCTGTAAAGTCGGTTTACTGACGATAGTTGAACGTGACAACGTCATAAGAAAATACTGATGGAATGGTTGCATTTTTTAAAAGAAAATTTTAATTTTATTTGTATGGATATAGAGGAGGAGGTAAATGGAAATCACAATTGAATTGATCAAGTTACATTTATTTGTACGCATAAATACAAATATGTCATTTTTTTTTTTTACAATGTTCATAGTTTTTACAAGTATCACTGAACATATATTTAATATTGAAAGAATCATTACCTAATATCCCGCAATTATCGTTGCTATAAACAATTGACACCACATTCACTTTTCACTGCACTTCATACTTGACGGAAACATGTAAATGTGTTATTGTATAGCAGCTGTCCACGCGGACGCATCGCTCACTCAAGTAGGTAAGAGATAGATGTCGAACGCTGCCGAACGCGGAGGCCGATTGTGCCTCTTTGTCGCTCGTTCCGCGCTCTCGCTTGCACTTCAAGCCTTAAATGGAACGCCTCAGAGAGCGAGGTAACGCCGCATGAGTCATGTTTTTTCGTGCGTGCAGCCGGCTCCATCGAATTATAAGACGTTGTCACGTCAAAAAAAATATATTTATTTTTGATTCTTATACATTATTTTTGAAACAAGGTTTTTTTCGTCTAACTAATAGTTTTGCTTTAAAAAAAATAATTAACGACACGACATTTTTTCGCAACTTTTGGATGCTCCTCCAAAACAAACAAAATTTTACACAGAAAAATGTATGGCTGGAATTTCTTCGCAACTAAAATAACATAAGTAAATCAAATAATATTTTGCAAACAAAACTGTTCAAAAGGAGGTTCAATATTGATATTTTGGCATCGAGCGGGCGCACGGCCAGTACTACGTTTACATTGGGATGTATATATCGCCTTAAGAAGCGAACTAAAAAGATGTAAAAAAAAACTCGACTGCAAGGAACGAGTTATGTTTTTCGCGCGTATCTTGTATGTATGTACAGTGTATGTACAGTGTATGTAATATTCTTTATAATCTCAGATCTTTCAAACCGCTAGACGGCTTTATTTCAGTAACCGACTGCAAAGAATGGGTTATGTTTCTCGCGCGTATCTTGTGTGTATGTATGTAATATGCTTTATTAACTCATATCTTTCAAATCGCTAGACAAATATATATAATTAAGACATCGTCAGATACGCCTTGACCACCCAAGTGTTCTTAGATAGGTGACGTTTAAAAAAAAACAAACAACAAATTTCAAAAAAAGATAATTTATAAATAAAAACCACTAAAAAACTGCGCAGTCGGTGGATACATATTCATGAACTGGCTGATCCCCTGATCCTCCGACTACACAGGATGATTTTTTCTGTTTCTTGTTTACAGCTTTTTAGTTCGCTTCGGAAGCTGTCGGGTATTTGATTTTTAAATTAACTTTTTTATTCACAACTTTTTAGTTATTTTTTTAATTACTTTTAAACATATAAGTGGTATATATTTTTGTAATCACAGACAAAAGTGTTTAAAAAAAAATTGGGTACCGAACTGTACCGAACAATATGGCGCCCAAAATCCGTCATGTTCGTTTTTTCTTAACGTCACCTATCTAAGAACACTTGGCCGGCCAAGATGTATCTAATGATTTTTTTATTATGTAAATCCGTCTAGTGATTTACAAGATATGAGGTTATAAAGAATATTACATACATACAAACATGCAAGATACGCGCGAAAAACATAACCCTTTCCTTGCAGTCGGGTAAAAAGTATCATAAACACATAATCAATCTGCTTTCCTATTAGTTCAAGTATATAAAGTACCAGAATTACAGCTAAGTAATTACCACAGAAGCCCTTTCGTGTAAACAATTCTCCCCAGCCGTCAAAACAGCCTTGTAGGTGTAAACAACAAAGAAGGTCATAATCTATACTTCGGTCGCTATGTGGATTGATGTGGGAAGGTTTTACGTGTTAATCAGTTTCGAAGAAAACACCAGGGGGTCGGGCTTATATTGTGGACAAATATATAGGGTGGTAGACTAACTACATAACGTAGGGTAGGGTTCCGTACCATTATAGCAAAAAACGGCAAAAAAATCACGTTTGTTGTATGGGAGCCCCACTTAAATATTAATTTTATTCTATTGTTTAGTATTTGTTGATATAGCGGCAACAGAAATACATCATCTGTGAAAATTTCAACTGTCTAGCTACCGTTCATGAGATACAGCCTGGTGACAGACAGACAGACTGACTGCGGAGTCTTAGTAATAGGGTTTACCGCTTTTTCCCCTTGGGCACGAAAAAATAAAAAGGAAAAGAAAATGTTACCAAAGACACTGACTTCCGAAAAGAAAGTATTTTATTGGCTTTTTAGTGTTTTGTTTTGATAGTTGGTTTAATTTTTAGTTTTGGTATATTATATTTCCATGAATATACTCAATATTATTAAACTCAATACCTACTCATCACGTCTTGATAAAATTTAAATGGGACCACATGAAAAGCACCAGCTTTCAAATAAAAAAGAATCATCACAATCGATACACCTAATAACAAGTTCTGAGGTAAAACACATAAAAAAATACAGTCGAATTGAGAACCGCGTCCTTTTTGAAATCGGTTAAAAGACCAGTTTTCATACTTCAAAAAGTTCAAATTCAAATCGTTATCTTATCTTGATGACAATCAATCTAAAAAACTTTAAAGGCGTACACATTACGTGTCGTGGCGTGGCGTGGCGCGGGTTCCACCAATCAAACGACTCTGTTTCAGCCTACGTCATAACACAACGAGTTTTGTAGCCAATCAAATGGGTCAGAAGGCGCCACGCCACGCCACGACACGTAAGTGTGGTTCCGTCTTAAAATATGTAGGTGAATTAAAGTTGTTTTTGACAGATCGAGACGGATTACATAGAGTACGAAAGTCCCTTCAAATACGGGAATTACTCTCTAGCATATTCTCGGTCTTGGTATTTGTTTAAATTCTTACCTATTCAAAGAAATGTAATACGGCGAATCTAATATTAGACGTTTCCCTTCGTAGATTGATTCTTTCATGAATTTTTGGGGTCTAGAGGTCAAATCACAAGGTAGTAAGGTCAATATTACGTTATAGACTTGTGTTAGTAACAGTAGCTTCTCCCGCGGTGTCGCACCCATCATAAAGGAAACGTGATATTTTTCCAAAATGAGAAAGAAAAGCCGCCGAAATAGTCTAGCAATTTTATCCGTGAATTTTATTTCGGAATAGGAATCAAACTTTTAGTTGTTACATACAACCTACAAACTTTTTATAAGTCTTGAAAACTTTATATGCGCTGCTTTGGATACGTAAGAAATGTCACCAGTCGAAAAAGTCAATGAAACCTTCAACATAAACCTTTTCACAAGAAAATAACATTCTAACCTAGCTGATACCTCGTCACGTGTCAAAGACATCGTATACCCGGCAGCATGGCCAATTAAGATAACAACATGGCCACCCGTTACCCACACAATGGTTACCATTATACCCACCTCGTATAGCCTCAACTCCTTAGTAATCTGATGCTGTTGCACTAAGTTCTTATTTCAAGTCTTTGTGTTCAACCTCACTACCTCAAGGTAGTGATGTGGAATAACAAATGTTTGAAGCCCTTATAGAACTGATTGCTAGTGGAAATTCAGTCATGATTTAGTGCTTAGGTAATATTTGGTTTTCAGTGATATTTTGGGGAATGCGGATTTGAAGGTCCTTGCAGACTGTTGCGATATGATAAGCGACGAACATTTTTCTATGGATATTAATTTTATCTATAAGCTGTGGAACAACTTCTATGAAAAATAGTTGTCGCATCGGTGACACATTGTCGCGTCGCGCCTCTTTCTAGGAGCCTAATGCTCAATTTCTCTTAGGGCAAAAAAAAACAGCTTGAACCTTCATTTGCTAATTACAAAAACGACATTGAAACACCTTAAAACAAAAAGTAACACCAAAAATCTTTTCAGAAGCTAACATTTTTAAAGTCAAGTACTGGTATATTTTAACGAGCCTTTCAAAACGTCAAGTTGCAAGCTTATGGTTGAAGGAGTGCTTCAAAATTTTCCTTCCTCGCCAATAACATCTGTGAGCCAATTCAAACTTTATTAGACGGTAATAAAGTTGGAATTTCAAGAAATCGATAAAGCTTTTGAGTTTCCACAAAGAACAGTTTGTGCTCAGTTTGACGTGAGAATAAAAATGGATGGTTTTGTCTGCAGACTTTCGTTTCTCATACCCATAATTGATATTATAAAGAAAACTTGTAGCGTCTTCAAACTTACAGTGACTAACAGTTCGATGGCTTCAAATTGTAATTAGCCATAGCTACTGTTCTCATCAATCAAGTGAATTAAACTGAGCTTAGTCTGGCGTAATTGCAAGTTACCGCAGATGATGCCTAAAGCAGTTTGGATGAGTAAATCCAAAGATAATTGAAGGTTAAAACAGTTACTGAAGAAATTAATAAAATTAGAGAGACTAGATACATGTATAATACCGAAAAAAGAAGAATAAAAACACATTTATTCAACCTATGCTAAATAAATGTGTTTATATAGCATGGTGGAGCCTTGAACATCGTCGCCGAGTTGCCAGCTTGTCGGTTTTGTATCGATTACATTTCGGGGAGTGTGCGATGGAATTGCATGGTTTAATTCCGCCCAGCCTGTTCCATCATCGGACAACCAGACCAAGTCATCGCACGGCGATGCGTCATCGGTACATGGTGGACATCCCACCCATACGCACAAAACGTTTTGGGGACGCTTTCATTATGCGTACAGCTAAGGAGTGGAATTCCCTGCCGGAGTCTGTGTTTCCCGATAGCTACAATCTAGGGGTCTTTAAGTCAAGAGTGAATAGGTTACTTCTAGGCAAGCGTGCTTCACCATCGACCACATCATCGCTTACCATCAGGTGAGATAGTGGTCAAGCGCGAGCCTAAAGATAATAATAATAAAAAAAAAACATTTTCACTACACAACGGCGATGATTACAATGTTGAAGAAAATAATACAATAAAACATAAAGATAAGTAGATGATGGATGCGAAATGCTTAGGATCGATCCGTGGGCGACGCTGGAAGCCTATGTCCAGTAGTGGACGTATTTCGGCTGAAATGATGATGATGATGATGAAGAGAATATGAAAAGCCGATCAAAATGGGTTAACAAAACAGCATTTAAAGACGAAAATGATTAAAGATAATGTATTAATTGAACCAAATGATGTCCTAAAAAGAATCAGAGGGATAGATAAAACACACGATTAAGAACTTCATGAAACAAAGACAAAATAGCACGAGGAGAGAGATTCTTGCTTCTTCCTATTTACTTAGGCTAATCAACACAAACATCAACTAATGTGTTACTAGACACACTGCTTACAAACGCTTATAAACAAACATTTTACGTTATTTAATCAAGGCGACCTAGAAAGCGAAAATAATACAAAACAATTTAGACAAAAACAAAATCAAAGGTAAAGGATAAAATTACTGTTGTTGAGGTAATTAATAAAAACAGAGATACTAAAGATAACCATTTCATACCTAAAGACGATAATAATATTGAAGCAGTTGATGCCATAGAATCAGTGCGACAGACAGAAACACACATGATAAAGACTTTGCAATAAAAAAACAAAGTGGCACATTGGAAGATATTGTTGCTTCTTCATATTTAATTAGGCGTATCAATACAAACATCAACTAATGTGTCTGCTAGGCATAGCCATGGCGCTTACAAAAGCCTATAAACAAACATTGTACGTTATTTAATCAACGCGACCTAGAAATCGAACTTCCGAAAATAGACGAAAGTTAAATTCTCATTGCTGAAAAAATATTTGCTTTGCCCAAATACATGTAATAGAAACGATATTATATTGGCTTAGCAAGTAATAAAATATGTCCATAAAAAAGTTATGGGCTTTAATAAATTCTAATGATATCTTAAATTGAAAATCCTTAGCCAGAGACTTGAAAATAATATTATAGGTACGTAATCTGTAACTTGTAAAAGTTGATACTACACAATCAGAACGTGAAGGATATTCAAGGATTTAAAATAGAAATAATAAACTTACTGAAAAAGCGAACCTCAGAAAGTCTCAAAGAGGCAGCTATTAAGTACAATAAAAAGAAACTTATGACAAAGAATAACAAAAAGTCAAAGTCTGAACTTTTAGAGCTTATATAAGAATATAACAACAACGATACAGAAAAACTACAAACGATCAAAAAGATAAATTCACAGACAGACTTACTTACTTATTAAGACTCAGATTCCTTTTCACTCATGGAAAGACCACAACTAAAGAAAAGTAAATCGGGAGATCTGAGATTGGTGTTTAGCCCAAATTGAGCACAGCTTAATGTTGAGCAAGCGTAATACTTCTAAATCTCCTGACATTGACAGTGACTGATTGCTAGCTCTTAACCTTCAGTTTCGTTCCTTTGTGGTGTCTCCACGTAAACATGCTAAGCGACTACACGGTGAATCGTGTTTTCAATTTGTTAATTTTAACTGCATGGCAATTTGTTATTAAAACTTGTAGATGCAGAATATTTCAGTTTCATTGTTTAACAATATTCTGTAAAGTATTCACAAAATCAGCACTCAGACTTCAAGAAAAGTTAGTAATGTGTTTATGTTACTCTAGAACCTGTAAATTGGCCGGTCGGCTTAGGCTTGCAGGGATATGTACGTTCAAAGTAACACTACTCCATCCCACATATTTAGTTATTGAGCAAACAAGTAATGTGTTGATGCTCTGGGATCTTCAACCATTACTAGAATATAAGATGTTTTGTTTAATTTTGGGTTTCCTTTCTAATTCCTACCATAACACTACATATTTCACAATGTCCCAAATTATTTTAAAGTACATCCAAATATGTTTCACACAATAAATATAACACAAGACACCGGCTCGAAGCTTCGTATAACTCAAATACGTTTTTCAGAGGACCCCGTCAATGACAGGACAAATCCGAAAGGTATCTGATAAATAACCTTATATTACTTTCCACGCCTACGTCTGAGAAAAAAAGCAAAAGCGATTTTTGAAAAATAGTTTCGCAGACTATTAGTGAACCTGAGTGGAAATAAAATTCAATTTCACCGGTTAGTACAGGTAAAAATCCTAAACGGATTCTATCAGAACCTGCTGTTTTTAAAACATAGTCTCGGGCTTTTACGGGCGGTAAAATCATAAAATGAAATTCGCCATCGTTTTCGTCGTCCATCTTCGTTTGGGAGGATGGCAATAAAAATAGCAGCCGCTCTTCAATCAGTACTCTGTGCTCGAATTACCATAAATTACTCAACCATTACTCAGTTAACGAAGAGAACTGTTAACATTCTGCCTATAAAACCAAGATTACAAGCTGATCTTATCTGCGAACCGCCCACGTATCAGTACTAAAGCAAATTTTCATGCAAATGATACATTGCTATGCAAGAGGGGTGATAACGGGTGATAACGTATGGCCAGTTGCGAGTTTGCAGTCGCTGCAATTTGAAGGCATTGTTCGTTATCACTGGGGACAGTGGGTACTAGCCCCAGGAGCAGTGCAATCCTTTGTTCTAAAGATGTGGCTGAGGAATGTAATTAGAGGGAATTAGGATCGTGTTCGAAGCGCTTGTTATCTTGGTCCTTGAGATGACAGTTGTTAACGACCATTGAGTTTGGATTGTAATTACGAATGGTCCCAACAATGTTAGGGGCGCGTTCCAGTCTAACTATATGCAGTAAATACATGGTGTAACGGAAAGGTGTGGTCACCGATAATATTAAAAACTGCCAAGGCAAAATATTGACCATTTCTCATACTAATTTTTCATCAGCTTAGAAAAATTTGTATAAAGATTTTTTTTCTGTGAATTTCCTTTAACTTTCTTGGAGTTGATAATTTACATGGTTAGAAGCAGTTTTTAAAATATGATCACACTTTTCCATTACTCCTCGTATATACATATACCAGTTAATACGTATTCTACTATCTGACCTCCACCCATTTATTGGGTAACGATACCTTTTGGCAAAGAGTCAGATTTTCTGGCACCTGCCTACCCGTGACCACTGCTCCAAATCTACAAATAACAGCCGGAACCACGGCTTCAAATTAAATATCAAAAATGTTGACAATAACTTCTCAAAAATCAGTGTCGATTTCTTTCATTGTTTGTACCATCTGGCACATTTAAACAGTGAATACCGTGTCCGGTTAAGGTTTCAATACTGTCGCCATGTTTTTCACTTTCCTGCCATTACCAAAAATGCTTACGGAGCACGACTTTTGGTTCTCACAAAGAAAGTTTAGCAATAATAAATCACTAGTCTATCTAAAATCGGTTTTCTTTTTTTAGTTAGTCTTTAACCGTCTTATTAATAAACGTCGACTAAGGTAAGATTAACTTTATTCCAAGGATTAGGTTGGTACTAACAAATTTCCGTATTAATAAACACGGAATAAGGAGGGATTATACTAATCTGACACTAGTCTCGGACTAAAAGTTAAACCATGGTGCCAGCTAGTTTAAGCTCGGAATAAGAGTAGTGTAACTATGACAACCACAATTTTTTTCCTTCGCCATACTCGGGCAGGCTAAGGTCTTGGACCATACCGCCTCGTCTTCAGTGCATACTATCCTTCTTGAATTCTTTAGTATGCATTAGAATGCGGATTTAACAGATTCTAATGTTTTTTTGGAGTATTTAGCAGCAAATTGTATCAAGTTAGCCTTCCCGGTAAACTTTGCAGAGGTAGTAATTACTACAATAAAATTCTCCGCTCCACTATCCCGAGATTGCTTCTGTCAATGATTTCACATATTGTCCAGTTGCGTAGACAGTTGAGACACAAAACTACACCAATTTTATATCACAATATCCACTAGGAATCAATTTGCAAATAATATTAACAACCGCTGAACTACGCTCGAAAAAAGCCCGCCAAAAACTCTCGCAACCACAATTATTACATAGACTCTGATTTTTTATACCGGATATTAAATATTTATATGCATCCAGTGACATTGTTGTTGTTTGAATTGAATACAGTAAAATAGTGTAGTTAAACTGTTTTTAACTGATTTGATTAAGGTTTTAAGATTATTGAAATCTGAAGTTAAAGGTTCGAATGAACACGAAAATAAAATGCAAAATAAATGTAGAAATATATTTAATGTAATTATGTTTTATGCATTTGTTAGCTGTTTTTCTTCACGAAATTTTCGTATTTTCAAGATTTCTCTTTCTATTAAGGCACATTTTAATTGTTCTTTGTAAAATTCTTATGCCATCTCCATACGCCTCTTATGTTCTTCAAATTTTATCTCTCTCGATAGACATAATATGGCGCTCACATAGTTATGGTCCTGAAATGACAACCACTTTAATAAATAGATATTTGTTAAGGTAGGCCTTCATAAGACATGTTATTATATTTTAAGTGTTCATTATTATAAGTAATTTTTAAGTTTAAAGCTATTAAGATAATTTAAAAATCCCTCCTTCGTCTTTACTGTCAAATCTCTAAGGCAGATGTCATTTTTAGTTTTTTTTTCTACATACAATGTCTTCAACTTGCTTATTTCCATTCACTAGTTCATTCTTTTTACTTTTAAATTCAACTAGGCTGCCAGAGTTTACGCGTAAGTCCAAGACTAAGAAATGAATAGTTAGTCCGAGGTTACTCCATGTTTATTAATAACATTGCTAGATCTATGTTAATCCTTAGTTATTCCGGGATTAGCTAGTTCAAGAGTAACTTCGGAGTAAGCTGGGAATACGCCATTTTTATTAATAAGACGGTAAGAGTTTTGTATTATTTTTAATGCACTGGTTTTTAATGTTATGACGTTCTCTGAATTATTTTATGACTATCTTTATGAGTATTATACACAATAACGAAAAAAACTACACAACTCAAGTCATATGAATTACTATTGAAAATATTATACTTTGTGATATCACACGGCTTTCACTTTTGTCACTTTAATTTTACGATAATTTGCGTACCAGACTTGGTCATTTTTTTTATTGAACGGTATTGAAAACAATTCATTTGTCATCAGAACTAAACTCACATGTCAAATGTTGTTGGATAATAGTCAATGGTTCTAATTCAGCTTGCAAGATTCGACCTAAACTAAATCACTAACTCACCTTTGAAGTTAAATAAAAACTTGTAAAAAGCGTCTTTTTACAAGCAAATTTTTCAGTAAAAAATCTGGACATTGACCATGAAGAAAGCTTGAAAAACTATAAAATGCGGTCACTATTTACAACAGAGAATTGGTTTAGTTGAAGGCGCATGTTCACCAGAATTTGCTCTAGTCATCGATATTTTTTCGTAGGATATCGATTCTAATGTTAATTTTTATTCTATTTCGTTGAATACGCGGCAACCGTACGTTATAATTCTGTTAACTTTGCAAAGGTGTGTCCATGAATGCGTCCAAGTACTAGCGTACTTGTGCTTTTATTGAAGCCTTTGCGAGCTGAAATCTAGTTACCTGTCATCATCGTCATTTCAGCCGAAATACGTCCACTGCTAGACATAGGCCTCCCCCAGACGTCCTTGACCAGGTCATCGGTCCACCTAGTGGGAGGCCTTCCAACGCATCGTCTTCCGGGTCACGGTCGCTATTCCAGAACTTTAGGCTTTCTGATAAAGCCCATTGTAAGCGACCACGTCTCGTTCCCATAGGTAATTAGCTATCTGTAACTCTCAACAATTCGGCGGTTTTTTCATTGGCTTAAGTATTTGCTTTTTTTCTTTATGTTTTAAGAGTAGTATCTTTATATGTTTACGTAAAGAAAAGAGCAAAGAAGGATCGACGGATGGTTTGAAAGGAATTTACTCGTAATTTATATGGCTAAAAGGAAGTAACTGAAAGCGAAGGACGAAAGAAAACATGTTGCATTGACTTAAAGTAAATTGGGATACAAACAAAAGATGAATTCCTAAATATTTACACGTTGTAAAGTTATTTACTTTTTTTAGATCAGGTAAATACTTGATTGATTACAACGCTTTTTAAATTGTACTGCGAAATGAATGAAAGTTTTGGCATTCGTCCCGGCACAACGTGGAAGTTGCAAACAAAATCCAAGTTATAAATAACATTTTTAAATGCATCTATTTCCAAGTACTCGCTAATGATTAGTTTTATACTAGCTTTTTCAGCGGTAACGTTTCCGTGGCGTATCTAACAGGAATTTTTCTTTTTTTAAGAATAGTAATGTGTTTATCAGCCCATGTATTTATGATGTTTGTTCCTAAGTGGCGTTCTAGAGCCCAAACGCTTTGGCCGATTTTGATGATTCTCACGTCAATCGATTCGTCTTAATCTTGTGAACATGGCTACATTAAATGTGGAAAATAGAAAAATTTCGGCGTTTGGGCGAAATATTGTAGGGACCCATTTTTTTTTCTTCCAATCCTCTCTTGTGGGGCAAAATAAAGGGTTTTAAGAGGTGACTTCAAAAATATTCGGCTTAGGTACATTTAAACGTATAACAATGTTTAAATGTACGTAATTCGAAAAAAAAATTGTTGACTAAAAAGACATGTTTATAAAAAAAGTTAATTCCAAAAATCTAAAAACCCACCTGCTTGAGAAGCGAACTAAAAATATGTAAACAAGAATAAAATTATGGTGTGCATTCGGAGGATACATCTGGTTTTGGTCAGCCAGCTTGCGAATATGTATGGTTTTTTCCGAATTATAAGTAACTTGTGGCACTCAACGATAGTAGCATAGTTTTCTTTCGTCACTATCATCTCAGCCGAAAGAAATCCGCTACTAAAAATAAGTCTCCTCAAATTTTGCCACATCGACTACATAAAATGTAATGGGCTCATGACTTAATGAGATTACTCCCTACAAACAGACAAAGGTATTTACCTCTTTGTCACATTAGTGTCGATGATACCCACCTGCATGACCGATGTAATAACGTTTTCTGATATGTAAACAAATGACGGCTGAGCAGTTCCGACTTTGCCAATTATTTGGCTAGGCAGTGTAAACTAATGCCAAGTGTCTTTCAAAATTGTTTACACACGGTACAGTGTTTGACAGAAACATCATGTTGTTACAGAGTTGTGTCTCGGTACTAAATTATTGACATAGTCGGGGGTAAATATAGCAAGTCTATTAAATGCAAAAGACGCGACAGATGATTTCTTAAATCCACAATCTTATGTCATAAAATCCTTCTTACTTATAACACTTAAGCATTATAAATGTGTCAGTATGTTTCTTAATCAACCACACCATAACGGCTGAACAGATTTGAATTGGAACACGCGTGATCTTGATGGCTGGCATATATTACTATTTATCCTGGTAGAAAGTTTCTGTGGGATCATTTTTGACTTTCACGGAGGGAAAACTATTGGCAATAGCAATAAAACGTGAATACACAGCGACAAATATCTAGGCATAAGTATATTAAAACTTACAAATCACTGCAATTAATCTATACAGATTCAGAACAGTTCAACCATGAATTTTCCATTTCAGTAACTCTATTCTGCAAATGAAGTCCTCTAACAGTTTTCGTCCCGTTACCTCCGAATAAAATGCAGGAAGATTTTGTAAGATTTTTGCACGATCCTTTACAGTCTTAACTAAATGAGTAAAAGCGGGCAAAAATGAGTATTTTTACTATTGTTTCCTGACATGGGATTAATCCTCTGTGGCATTATGTGAGTTACATAAGGAAATGTCACTGGACGTTAGACTAATTTGACCGTTTCCCTTTGTGAGAGCTCTGAGATTAATACAGACAGGATAAGACTTGAGGAAAACAGTATAACGCATTGAAACAATTTTTATTCTGATAACCGGTGGACATACAATATATTTTCCTTTCAACTACGTAGTAATGTTATCATTAATCACTACAAAACCGATCAATCACAAAGGATGTATTTTTTGCTTAGAACCAAAACAGTGCAGAAATGTTATATGAAGTCTCATTGTTGCACAGTTTTTCATTACAGCACTGTTTTTTTATGTTTTATTTAGATATAAATTTAACACAGAGGTTTAATGTACCCCATTAAGTTTAATATAAAAGGTATGCATTAGATAATGAAAAAAATAAATCGATTTGATGAAAAAAGAAAACAAATGGCACGCATTGTAAAATTGTAAAACTTTGACACTTCATATTTAGCAAGAAAAGTTGACAAAAATATCAAAATTCAACTCCAAAAAGTGCACAAAGTGCTAAACACAGCTGCAAATTAAATTTTTAATAATCTTTTGCTGCAAAAGTCGCGGGATAAATATTTTTCACTAACTTGAGTTTTTATTTTGAGAAGGAATATTTTATCACGGTAGGTAGATTGGTAGTTGAAAGAAAAGTAGATTACGCACTTGGTAAAGTGATTAATTAATGCATTCGTGCTAATTTAGTGCCAACATAACTAACATAACACTCATGCATTAATAACTCACTTCGCGCTCGATAAGATGGGACTTAAAAAAAATACTGGCTAAATTTGGGTCTTATAGTTGCATCTCTACCTAACGCCTTCAGGGAATACCTACAGGCGTAATGTTATGTTATTATTCATAGACATTTTAAAAATGTATATATCAATTCTTTCTTACTAAAAATCTAAATGAAATTAAGAAGGGCTTCTCCACATGTATTTATTTCCACAGCCAAAGTGGAAATCCATCTACCAGCGTCTCTGCCGTAACACACTTGTCTTTCCCATCAGCCTTCAAAGGAAGAGTAGGCATCTTCTAGACTCTCTTATTCCATCGTATACTTAGACAAATTCTTGTTATCAGTCGAGATCGAGGTCAAGAAAGAGTTGGCTCATCATGAAAAATAAAAGGGAGAGTTTAAATAAACCAACAGTAGTATAACCACGGGGACCCAGCACTAAGAAAGAAAATTTGGTTCAAATAAATAGCACTAGATGGCGCGATATGTATCGATTTGTTACTGACTTGTATGTAAAATTTACTTTTTTTAGAAAGGATCATAATAATTTTATAAACTTGATTAAACATCAACTTTTCTAAGCACGAATTATGAAATATTGTGCTCTTAATTCACGTTTCAAAGATTATTTGAAGGGATCATTTATAATTAATTCTAATAGATGGCGCGGTTCTAAATTTCATAGGCATGTCACTCGATTTTTGAAATTTGTAATGTATTTTATTTAGACAATTTTCATTGCACCATTTTGGTACAATGAAACTGTAAAAACGTGTTAAATATATACTATAAAACAAACCGAGAAAGCCCTAACACCATCTATAGCCGTGGAACGGAACCGAACGCAATCGATGTACGTTTAGTAAATAGTCCGTCGAAAAACGTTAGTTACGTCGGCACAGTTTCTTTTAACTATTATTCTTTTTCCGTATAACTATTTTATTGTTACAAAGTGCCTATTCTCAAAATACAAGTCATATTCCGTGTAACTGAAAACATACATCTCGTCACATAACAATTTGTGTGAAAGTCTCAGAAAATATTCTTTGAAACAATGGATCTGCGAGTAATTCCCAGAAGGCATGGTTTTTACTAGACATTGTTTATGTTTGAGAAAATATGAATGTAAACTGAAGAATGAAGTTTTTCGAATTAAAAATGTCCGGTCTGTTCTTTAATCCAGAAATTCTGTCTTCGATATGCATTCTTAACTTAGCAAGAATTTTGTAAGCGATGTAATCGGATATGTACATAGAGATTTAAATAACTTTCGTTTCGGAAGTCGGCGTCTTTGGGACATCTTGTTTTTAACACTTTTCAACACCGACTTCCGAAACGAAAGTTATTTTGCACTTTGAAGTCGGTCTATTTTTGTGATAAAGTTTGATTTCTCTCTTTTTAAGTTTAGTACACCATCACTAACAAACCGGCCAAGTGCGAGTCGGACTCGCGCACGAAGGGTTCCGTACCATTATCCAAAAAAAAAACAAGTTTGTTGTATGGGAGCCCCACTTAAATATTTATTTCATTCTGTTTTTAGTATTTGTTGTTATAGCGGCAACAGAAATACATCATCTGTGAAAATTTCAACAGTCTAGCTGTCACAGTTTCAGTAAGAAACAATCTGGCGACAGACAGACGGACAGTGGAGTCTTAGAAATAGGGTCCCGTACACTTTGGGTACGGAACCATAAAAAGGATACGATTAGAAGAAAAACTGATACCAGTCTTGCCAAGGCATATCGTCTCATCCTGTAACTGGGTTGTGGAGTTCAAATCGGCAGTCGCTCCAGTCTCATAGCAACACAGTTGTAAAAAGTCTAGGAACATTCAATTTTTAGTCATCATCAGCGTCATCTGCCTTTTGATGTTCCCACTGCTGGGATACAGGCCTCCTCTCTGTGAGTGGGAATGGGCCGTAATCCACCACGCGGGCCCAGTGTAAGTTGGTGGATGTCACATGTTTTCGAACATTTGGTTCTAGGACATGCCGGTTTCCTCACGATGTTTTCCTTCGACGTTTTGAGAGCAGTGGTCATTTTTTAGTAGAAATGGAATGTTGTGCCGGAAATTATGTTCTAAGTCCTATTTATTCGCATTATAACATAAGTAATTGTCTTTTCGGATCTCATCTAACTTGGTGACATTGGTTAATTAAATTATCATACTGGAACTTGCGAAATTGTATAGTTTATATAGATAATCAAAAACATTCATTTATTTCCCGAAGACGATACCGTTTACATAGGATTTCCATACATTTAGCTTTTGTATTACATTATCCAAACAAATAACATGATTTTAGATTCCGAAACTTATTGTACAGTAACAAAAACATCAACATAATAATTTTGTATGGGTGAATTTTGAATATTTGGTAACAACTACAGAAAACTCCTGGAACTCAAAATTATAGTTAAAGTTACGTCTTCCACTGAGCGAATACAATAAACAGACACAAGGGTTATGGATTGCCATAATCTCCATTCTTGGCAGATTGGAACGGGATTCGACGATAATTGGATTTCGTATCTAGTAATTATCTAAACTCATTGGCGAGAAAAAATAACGCAGCTTCTTCCATGCTCAAAAAAAATATGGAGTATAGTGCCCGCACGTAAGTTGGCAAGGTTTTGGCGTAGTGGGGGTAAGTTCGTGCATATGCCGCGAATTGACCAAGTACCAAATAGAGCGAACGGAACGTGGTCAATCCTTGTGTCAACTGATCAACCAATCACGCGCTCGGAACTGTCCTAAACGTTCCCGCGCCCCGCTTTACTACCAAAGATACCTAAAAAACTACTTCTGCGCAACTAACGACTCTTGCCAACTTACGGGCCGGGATTATAACAGTGAATAAAAATGTTCCTTAAGGTTCCCCTAATCGACGGCGCGAACTATTTTGTGCGCGAGGTTAAAATGCATGTTATCTCATCCGACAACTCTTGCGAAATAGATAGATGCTGTGATGAGCAGTAAGAAGCTAGTTCGCGTACGAATTAGCACTTTTGCAAATTTGTATCGAAATGGATGATGATTTAGGCCGAAAACGAGCGCGCAATATTTTATGAACAGACCTTTGGGAGTCTAGATATCATGAAAAAACGACTAAATGTATATCTTCAGAATAAAATTATTTGCATTGTTGAATTACTAATCTATCCCTGTATGGAGGCCGTTTTGCAATATTCCTTCTTTTTATGGTATTTATTTCCGCCCAAAGATAAGTTAAAATTAGTGTTGAAATATAGAAATTTCGATGCTCATAACTATCAAATATATATATATTTTTTTACTTTTTTGTTTCCTTATAGGGCTAGATAATGATGAGACAAAATGATATCATATTTTATTTTGAACGTACATCGTCAAACAGTGGAATAATCGCCAGACTCCGTATGTATGGCAGAATGATCGACTAGTGTAACCTTAAATCATAATAACTATCTTACCCTTATGCCAACTTATGTGGGATCGACGCAACATTTCTTTTTACAAGTTTTAAATTACTTTGCTTTCGTAGGTGTATCCGGCAACAAGTTATAAATTTTTCAAGCACTTCCTGGCATCTGGTTAAGCTGACACTTCTCGTACTTATGTAACTTTGGATAACTTATAATAATATTGTGCTATGGAGCCGAAATGTGGTCATAGCAACACCTCAACTAGACGAGCACCATCGTGTTTGGGCTCATTGGAAGTGTATTGACAAGAGTGAATAGGTTATTTCTAGGTAAGCGTGTTTCACCGTCCACCACATCATCGCTTACCAACAGCTGAGATGGTGGCCAAGCGAGAGCCTATTAAAAAAACAGTGGTATTACATTTAGTATCTTCCAGTTGAAAAACCTTGTTTAAAAAGATCCTTTTACTTAGTATATTATACCTCTCGATAAGTCATTGTCTCAGTAGTCACCCTCTTAAGGCCCACTTTAGTGCCGCAAAAGGGTTACTTTCTAAAGCATACTACTTAGTAACGGCTAAGTTAAAAGGTTTGAAAAGAAATATATTTATTATTGATTCATTTACGTCATTTGTGAAACATGGTTATTTCGAATATGTATATTCAAAACACCGTTGATTTCTTTTGCATACTCCTCCAAAACTACTTGGATGTTTATAAATATTTTTTCACAGAAAAATGTATGGTTAGAATTTAAACTACGAGTACATAGGATATGTCAATCGAGAAATATTTGACAACAAAACTGTCCAAAATGAGATCCAATATTGATATTCTGGCACCGAGCGAGAACACGACCAGTACCGCGTTAACATTGGAAATACATACGCCTTAATTGCCATAACATCTTCCACACAGGCCATCCATAATTTCAATTGTCTTCCCTTCCAACAGCCATCCACATTCCTACTAACAACTTTTCTCATGATATTTTCTTTAAGCCCACACTTGCGTGCCTAAGTAAAATATTCTGTTCAAACATAAATACAACAGGCAAATTTGCAATAAACAGCAAAAAGCAACATGAATTTATTAGCTTAATAAAAAGCTGTGTACATAAACAAAATTCCCTGTTGCCGCCGGAATACTGTTTTTTCCTTTGGAGCCGAGGATGCTATCTTATAAGGCTCTCTACAGACGGTAAGTTTAACCGACGCAAATACAAAATTTATAAACGTCAACAGTTGCCAGTTGCAGCATCTAAACAAATCAATTTACGGTTTTCACGATTGACGTTGAATAATGCAGGGCGATGCAGGAAACGAGGAATGTTGCGGTTGCCGGTTGCTGAAACCAGCAACTTGATACTAGTGGTACAAAGTCACTTGCTAGTTAATTAATATTGTCATCGACTGCAACAACCGAAAATTGTAATTTATCACTGAAATTCGTCACTTAATTTACTCTTGGCACATTCAGTTGTATGAAATCGTGATAAACAGCTAACTACAAGTTGCATGCTGCCGCAACTAATAAATTAAAGTTGTAGTTGCTCCGTCTGCGGAGCGCCTTACTCTTCATTCCTTTCACCTGCATTCTGGTGCGGTCTTCTTTCAATGAGATGCAATGGAAAAAGATAACGTTTTAAAAAGATATGCTGGAAACTTTGGGCTACATTTGAAGTTAGAAGTCACACTTCGTCCAACACGTGTGGGTTTTAAGAGATTACCTACCAGTAGAAAGTCGTTCCTTTTCATTGAAATCGTTACTCAACGGTAGACTTCTCCTGAGTTTATATTCTAATTTTGATCAGAGGACGCAAATTTCATATGTCGGATACGCTTTGAAATACGACAGTGCAATGTTTTTAAGTTCAGCTCCAATTTACGCCTGTGTTGTATGATGTATGTATACTAAGATATTCCGGTTAGACTTACAGGATACAAATACTTAAGTAAGGAAGTAGGTAGGCATATACTTAAGAAGTGGAAATTATCATCATCAATCCGCCATACTTCAATCAAGAATGGTGGTTTTCTCTCCTTTTAGGGTTCCGTACCCAAAGGATAAAAACTGCAACCGTATTGCGTAAGTGACTACGGCATCGCATAGTGTTTGACCGCTATGCAATCGACCAAATCGACCAATCACACAAACGGAAAATCCACATCGCGTCATTCATCGCATGTGTTTGGTCGATTGGATAGCGGTCAAACTCTTTGCGTTGCTATATTCACTTACGCAATACGGCTGCGGGATCCTATTACTAAGACTCCACTGTCCGTCTGTCTGTCACCAGGCTGTATCTCATGAACCGTGATAGTTAGACAGTTGAAATTTTCACAGATGATGTATTTCTGTTGCTATAACTAGATATACTAAAAGCAGAATAAAATAAATATTTAAGTGGGGCTCCCATACATCAAACTTGATTTTTTTGCCGTTTTTTACGATTATGGTACGGAAACGCACTTGACCGGTTTTTTATTGTTGTTTAGTCTAAGTTTTCTTTTTTATGTTCACGTTGTGTGCTCTAGTGGATTGTGTCAAATAAATATGTTTTCTTTCTTTCTTTTATTTTCTATTATTCCGATGGAAATTGAATAACATGCTCTTGAGAATTTTAGCATACTCGCCAAAATCAAAATAATTTATTTAAATTGAATATTTTTTTTTTTTTTTTTTTTTTGTACTTTTGATGGGTTTGCTCTTGACTCTAGTCTAAGTCAATGACAGAGACAGAGTCGACGATGGAGCGAGCTTACCCAGAAGAAGCCTGTTTACTCTAACTTTTTTAAAGGTACTTTTTGCATGTCAAGCAAAGGAAGAAAAGCTAGTTGCACATGATGGTAAAAAACCTGCGATGTCTTTGAATAGACACCTATTGCAGCAAACGTCAAACAAATAAATAAACTTTCTTTCTTCAAGGCGATATATACGGCCCAATGTTAACGCAGTACTGGCCGTGCGCCCGGTTGGAGCCAAAATATCAATATTGAACCTCCTTTTGAACAGTTTTGTTTGCAAAATATTATTTGATTTACATATGCTATTTCAGTTCTGAAGAAATTCCAGCCATCAATTTTTCTGTGTAAAAATATTTTTAAACATCCAAGTCGTTTTGGAGGAGTATCCAAAAGTTGCGAAAAATATTGTGTTACTAATTATTTTTTAAAGCAAATCTATTTGTTATACGAAAAAATCATGCTTAAAAAATAATGTACATGAAACAATAATAATATTTTTTTTCAAACCTTTGAACCATCAGTTACTAAGCATATGCTTTAGAAAGTTACCGTTTTACGGCCCTAAAGCGGATGTAGGCCCTTAAGCGACGGTAACCAAACGCACTGCCTGTTGGTCCAGAAATTCTCATCCAACTGACAGAACAGAATAAACCCTCTCAATTCTTTCTTTATATTCAGTAGCGACAAAATCCCCTAACAAGATAAACGGCCCCAATTATTCTCACTTCACCCCCACAATAAACATTTGTTCCCTCGATTCACCTCCACTAAATCACGATTAATACCCCGATGCTAAGCGAATACTGATAAGAACTGATAACAGTCGATATTATCGGTTTCGGGGGGAGTAACTACGACTTATAATATGAGTCAAGGGATGTTCCCTTGACTCACAATGAGGTGGAAACGATTATAGGCGGTTTAAGTTTCGTGTTTGTAATAAATAAGCTTGTATGTGTTGGTATAATATAAGTAATTTTTCTTTAATTAAACTTTAATCTTTAGCAAATCCTTTAAAAATAAACTAACCATGCATAAGATTAGAATTATTAGAAATTGTTCTACGGATTATGCACATATCTATATTATCATACTAATATTATAAATGTGAATATAAGTTTGTTTTTTACGCTTTCACGCAAAAACTACTGAACCGATCATCATGAAACTTTGTACATATATTCTTGGAGGTATTAGAAGTAAAATAGGACACTTTTAATTTAAAAAAAATTAAAGGCTTCACTGCGAGCGAAGCCGCGGGTAAAAGCTAGTAATGTTATAAAACTGAAGAGTTTGTTTGTTTGTTTGAACGCGCTAATCTCAGGAACTACTGATTGGAATTGAAAAAATCTTTTTGTGTAGGATAGACTATTCATCGAGAAATTTTAAAGGCTATATAACATTACGCTAAGACCAATACGAGCGGGGCATAAATGAAAAATGTCACAAAATCGGGCAAAAATTATTCCTTTTTGAGAGCTTCCGTTGCGTGCACTGCAAGCGGTTAAGGTTACGCAAACAATCATGTATGTAGTATAGGTAGAGTAGGGTAGGTAGGGTAAATGGGTAGGTAGGTAGCCAGTTGACGGGAGCGAAGGCGCGTGGGACAGCTAGTAATAATATATATGGCATGCGTTAAATATTTTCTATAAAAACTTTACCATGCGAGTCGGACTTGCACACCGAGAGTATCGTACAAACAGCTACATTAACCAAAATAATTAGGTAACATTACTGAAGTTCATAAACAATGACAGCACCGAAAATTGCTCTAACGAAAAGATAAACTGGATTGAGGGACAAAATTAACTTAACCTTTGGAAAACTGTTCACTATATGGGGTGACATACATCGGCATAGGTAGCGGTATTTTTTTGTGTTTTATTGGCTCGCGCTTGACCACCATCTCACCTGTTGGTAAGCGATGATGTGGTCGACGGTGAGACACGCTTGCCTAGAAATAACTTGACTTTAAGACTCCTAGATTGTAGCTATCGGGAAACACAGACTCCGGCAGGGAATTCCACTCCTTAGCTGTAGGCATAATAAAAGTGTTTCCAAAACAATTTGTGCGTATGGGTGGAATTTCCACCATGTACCGATGGCGCATCGCCGTACGTCTGGTAGTCCGATGATGAAACGGGCTGAGTGAAATTAGATCGTGCAATTCTAACGCACACTCCCCGAAATGTAATCGATAAAAAACCGACAAGCTGGCAACTCGGCGTCGGTGTTCAAGGCTTTGGAGCCTTGACTTGACCAGTGCCTCATCACTGATTAGCCTCTTGGCCCGCTTTTCGAACGACACCAGTGCGTCGAGCTGGTATTTGGCAGATCCGTCCCAGAGATGAGAACAGTACTCCATACATGATCATACTTGCGCTTGATACAAATTGAGGAGCTGTTCCGGCGTGAAGTACCTTCTCACCTTTGCAAGGCAAATTCCCAACTTTTTGGCAGCCAACTGAGCCTTTGCCTCAATGTAAGGGCCAAAATTGAGAGTCGATGTCAACGTTACACCAAGAAGCTCAAGATGGTCCGTTATTGGCACAGTCACATCTCGGAAAGTTGCAAATAAATGAATATTTACTCTTTTACGTAGGTATTAGGAAAATAGCCTACACCTAGAACTCGGAAGCAAACAAAGACTCCCAAGTCCATACACTATTCGGCAATTTCGATTTGTAACATCAGTAACAATTAAAAAGTTTGTTCAATCAGTTATAATTTCCATTTATTTTACTTAGCTTCCAAAATGTTAAAATTATGCTAGGACTATGAATAAGTAAAGACCTATTCATAGACCTACCACCATTTTCTCGCGCCAATTTATTAAAACATTGACGCACAATTTCGTTCGGCGTGATATTCTCACCTCTGACCTCGGCTCAAAAAGTTCATAAATAATAAAGGCCTGGGCGAGCTTGGAACATGGAGGACCTGCCCGAAAATATACCAGAGTAGGTATACTGAAAACTGAAAGGTTGTTGCTAGGTAGTCGCTGGTGTAAAATAACTGGACGAAATGTCTATCATGGTATAACAAATTTTATTTTTAAATTCAGAAATTTAATGTTTCGAGAAATAAATAATGGTCCTTTTAGTTTGAGATAGAAGCCGTAATATGATAGTGCAATTAAATTATGTCAATGGACTGGGTTTTAAAAATAGAGGTCTTCTAAAAATCTCATGATTTCTAATTCAAATAGTAAGTGAATAAAAAATAATTAATTGAAAAGAGAAAAATAAATACTAGGTGTAATTTCTTAAATTTTGTGAAGTAATCTAGAATGCACCATAATAATTATATTGTTTGTGACTTATTTATTCAAGGGAATAATGAAATATAATAAAATAGAGATTACATATTATGAGGTACTGCAGGCGGGAGATTAACAAACATTATATATTTAAAAATTACAAAAACTTCATTTTTTTTCTTTTTTTAAAGTCACAATACATACGCTCGAAAAACATTACCCTCCCGCAGTCGGGTAAACAAAACAAAAATGATAATGTACTCAGTTTTATTAGTCGGTAATTTACTGGCATCATTAATACAATTAACTTAGATCTAGTCATGGATTTGATAGCACATGATAACATAATATGAACAAAATGGGTTCTAAAGATCAAAATCATTTTAGCAATCTGTTTAAGATAAACAACAAAATACACAACTCCACGTTATACAGATGTAAAGAAAACTTGTAAACTTTTTCAATTTGGAGAAAGCTATAAAAAGACCGCGACTAAACAAATTAAGTACGAATTTTGTGACAACTGTTTGTGAAACAAGATTAAAGTTTTTGCCAGCTCTCGTCGTTTGCTCAGAGATCAATTATGTGATTTTCCGAAAAACAGTTTTTTAAGTTAGGTCAGTATATTATTAAGCGTACGATATGTGGAAAATTAAATAGAATACAAATTTACGCAAAAAAAAAATCTTGCAAAAAAAATCTTCCACTTAGAAATTTAACTAATAGCACATGACTTTGTCATTAATTTAACTAATATCGGCAAACAGAAGCGCTTTGACATAAATACCTCGACCTGACTTCTCAGTGCTACGTCTAGTAAAATAAATAAAATAATAATTTTATTTTCTTATCACAAATGTTGCAGGAAGGTACAGAAAATGCTCAAACTAAAACAAAAATAGTAGTTTATGCAATGGTCATATAATAGAGGTTATTAAAACACGAGCGTGGGTTTATATG
Source organism: Orthosia gracilis (assembly GCA_947562075.1). Lineage (NCBI taxonomy): Eukaryota > Metazoa > Arthropoda > Insecta > Lepidoptera > Noctuidae > Orthosia > Orthosia gracilis. The sequence continues at coordinate 55,032,513 of OX387268.1, forward strand.
AGGGGTGGGATAATAATAACACGCGAGGGTTTTAATATCTAATTATATGCCGTTGCATATAATTAGGTAAGGTTATAGGCTATATAACATTACGTTACGACCAAAAGGAGCTGAGCATAAATGAAAAATGTTGCAAAAACGGTTTTTTTTTCCTTTTTGAGAGTTTCCGTTGCGTGCGCTGCGTAAACGGTTTATGTTACGCAAATATCATGTATGATGGAACTGTTCATCTTTAAAAGTTCTAAAAAAAGTTCGCTATAGCATATGTACGTTGTCGCGAAAGTTCTTTTCTGCGATGTATGTTACCGCGAAAGTTTACCATTGCGAAGTACGTTATCACGAATGTTCTTTACTACGATATACGTTACTGCGAAAGTTTACCATTGCGAAGTACGTTATCACTAAAGTTCTTTACTGCGATGTACGTTACTGCGAATGTTTACCATTGTGACGTACGTTGTCGCGAAAGTTCTTTACTGTGACGATTGCAGTTTCAATAACACGCTATTGTGATTTAGGTCATCTAGAGGGGGGGCGTTGCTGATCCCCCCAGGTTCCCGCATTGTCGAGGCGGGGGAGCTAAGTAGCCGTGGTTTGGTCACCCACGGTGAAGCGAAGAGGAACCCGAGGAGGGGCCGCTAGTCAGGTCTTTGGCCAATTAAGCCGACGACGTAGCGGCATACTAGTAGGTTGCGGTGCCGCTTGGTAACAGGTGTCATCGCAACTGAGGCGAGCCGCGATGTTGTATGGAGCGTTCCAGGTCCCACACGATATCGCGGCTAAGAGTATGAGGCCGCGGCGGGAGAGGAGTGCCGGTATTGCGGTTCGCCGCTCTCCCTACCTTCGTCTGATGGCGGACGCGGTGGGGCTGCAGGGAAAGAGGAGTGTCGGTATTGCGTTGGCCGCTCTCTCTATCCCCTGCGGTTGAAAAATGGTAGGTGGCGGGGCCATTGACCTTGACCCGTCACAAGGGGACTAAGGGTACCATACACGGGGTCGTCTGGCGCCCATGTGCTGGTTTGGTCCCTGGGGTGGTCACGGCGTACAGTGTGTTCTGGTGCGCCGGTGATGGGGGTACTCCCCCGAGGAGTGCCCGGTGGCGGACAGGCGCGGCGGGTTAGCGGTTAGTGCTAACGCGTACCCGTATTCCCGCCATAAGCAGCACAGAAGGACACAGTGGAGTTTTAGTGGGTTAGAGTCCGACATAACTATCGCTATGCGCTATCTCCCCGTGGTAGCGCAGTATGCATGAGCATTTCATCAAGCTAAAAAAAAGAAAATGGTTTGCTGATACTGGTGATAGTGGAAATATTATATTGTTTGACATTACTAACAAATGAGCAAAAATTTAAGCAAATTTAATTACATTTGAACCAAAAGATAATAATAAAAAAATAAACAAAAACAAAATTATAATATTTCTACTATCACCAGTATTAGCAACCCCCTAGATGACCTAAATCACAATAGCGTGTTATCGAAACTGCAATCGTCACAGTAAAGAACTTTCGCGACAACGTACGTCGCAATGGTAAACTTTCGCAGTAACGTACATCGCAATAAAGAACTTTCGTGATAATGTACTTCGCAATGGTAAACTTCGCAGTAACGTACATTGCAGTAAAGAACTTTCGTGATAACGTACTTCGCAATGGTAAACTTTCGCAGTAACATACATCACAGTAAAGAACTTTCGCGACAACGTACGTCGCAATGGTAAACATTCGCAGTAACGTACATCGCAGTAAAGAACTTTCGCAACAACGAACGTCGCTATAGTAAACTTTCGCAGTAACTTACATCGCGGTAATGAACTTCGCAACAATGGGGTACACCCGTCGTATATTTTAAGATTGACTCACTATAACCTTTTTTATAGAAATCAAATTTATTCATTTGCTAAGGAGTTTTATCAACATCTATACTAATATTAAAAAGCTGAAAAGATTGTTTGTTTGTTTGTAGGGTAGGTAGGTAGTGGTAGGTAGATAGATAGCCAGTTGACGGGAGCGAAGCCGCGGGGGACAGCTATTTATGTTATTAACAAAAATGCTGATTCTAGAATGGATGTAATATGAGTTATATTTAAGTGTACAAGTATAAGTGAGTGAGTGTATGTAAGTAGGTGTATGTGAGGGTGTAAGAGTATGTTTCGGTAAGGGTATGTGAAGACCCTTAATATATAATGCAATACCTGGCTACCTTCTTTCATTTCTAATTTGACCTTTAAGGGACACGTAGCAAAATTATTATCATCCTACCCTTACCCTTTTCCCATAATAGCATTAGCCAGAAAAAATCCTAAAAAGGCAACAGAAAGGAACGCAAATAGAAACAAATTGAAAATTCATCTGTCATCGAGATCGGCAATGTCGCATTTACTTGTCACAGCTGTCACTCAATCAAGCGATGATACATCAATAAACGTCTATAGTTTATAAGCCTACTCATTCACGTTACATACATATCTAAATAAAGTTTATTTAATAAAAAGCTTGGAACTGAAGGTAAAGGCTTTTTTATTGAATAAGTCAGTTGATCCTCTGCATAATTTGAGCTTTTCCCGTAGTATTTGTGACATATTTATCGTGCAATGCTATTAAGGATCCCCTAGTCAACGGCACGAACTATTTTGTGCGCGAGGTTAAAATTCACGCTATCTAATCCGACAATGCGTGCGAAAGAGATAGATGTTGTGATGAGCAGTAAGAAGCTAGTTCGCGTACGAATTAGCACTTTTGCAAATTTGTATCGAAATGGATGATGATTTAGGATGAAAACGAGAGCGCGAAATTTTATAAACAAACCTTTGGGAGTCTAGATATCATGAAAAAACGACTAAATGTATATTTTCAAAATAAAATTATTTGCATTGTTGAATTACTAATCTATCCCTGTATGGAGGCCGTTTTGCAATTTTCCTTCTTCTTATGGTATTTATTGCCGCCCAAAGATGCGTTAAAATTTGTATCGAAATATGGAACATTCGACGCTCATAACTTTCAAGTATTTTATATTTTTACGATTTGTTTTTATAAACGAGATAATGATGAGACAAATTGATATCATTTTTTATTTTGAACGTAAATCGTCAAACAGTAAACATGGAAAGTAGGATTTTTATTAATTGTGTTTTTGGCACACCAGGCACCTTTTCAAAATTGTTTTACAGATCCATGCACTACAAATGGTCGAGCGCTTCATTTCATAAATAGTAGCCGCATTTCAAATTCATGCAATCGATCAAAAATATTTCATTTCTCTCATTGCATATTTTATGTAGTCGAACAGACGTTTTTTTTTAATAAGTTCGTTGGGCCGAAATTTTGGTTTATTATGTTTCTGAAATAAGGCCAAACCAACTGATTGCAAGATACGCAAACACGGGTGCTGTGATGCAACTTCAGAAAAGTCTTCGTCCAACTACGGGACTGCATCTGTATAAAATCCATCAGGATTTGTGTAGGGTCTTTACACCTTTTAATGATGGTATTTTGATTAATACGCAAGAGTACGTAATAATATAATTTAATTGAATGATAATGAGTGCACGCGATTTGAATGATAATTGTGTACTAAAGTATAGACCGCGCGTAGCGAGTAAAGTGCTGACACAATGATGTCAAATTTGTGCGTGCTTTGCACTGTACATGCTCCGGGGCCCGAGAAGATGTGAATGAGATGAAGGATAATGATTTACAAGATGATAATTAACAATTTTGCTTACAAACTTAAATAAACTAAGCTTAAGGTATTTCATTGAATTGTGTCCGAACGGATGGCGAAGACCCTCTGCTCGTTGTGGCGATGGTAGGGCGACCCGCAGAGGTGGCAACGGGAGCTACATAGCTCACGCTAGCCTCTGCCTGCTCCGTTGTGGCCTCTGCTCGCTCAGCTGTCGGAGGTGCGGGCGCTGGATGCGGCTGGCGCGCTCGTACGCGTTGCCATGTGTACAAGATGATGCAAACCACGACGACTCCACCCAAGATGTAGATGGTGACGTAATGATGAATGTCATGGAATGTCACTTGATCTGCCAGTTCCTGATTGGATTTCATTTTTTTTCAGTTTGCTTATGGCCGCGTTGCAATTGGTAATGTGTTGGTTGATTATTTTGTGCTGCTTGTCCAGGGTATTTTCAATCCTTTTGATGACATTTAGTTCAGCCTCCACCACTGAAGTTTGGTTTTTCCACAGATTACTGAGATGTTTTTGATTGCTTCTGATTAAGGCAATATCCTTCTGATATTGTTCGGCGAAAGTTTCATCCAAAACTCCAAACAAACTATGTGCGACGTAGCCGATGCCGTTGATAAGCCCACGACGTCGGCGAACTTGACCTTGCTGACCAAGTAAAACATTGTTGTAGTGTTCAAGTTCGTTGTACCCGTGAAGCAGTTGTAATCGGACTACGTTGCATTGTGGTATTTGATCCCTTGAACATATGTTGTCCAGATGAGTGATAAACTTGTCCAGAAGGTTAATTCCTTGCCAATACGGAGCCATGTCGCAATAAACGACGAGTTTCCATTCTTCACGTTCCAATTTCATATTTGCGAGTTTATCAAAAAATATGTTTTTATTTTCTGCAACTTTGGAAATTTTGTGTTCGCACGTTCCTGAGCAAATAAACATCAGAAGTACGAGTGTTGTAATTATGAAGTTGCACAATTTTGATGAGGTTGGCTTGGAATATTTATTGTTTGTTGCTTGACCTTCTTTGTTTTCCTTTTCTGTATCGTGGCTTTGATTATTGTCGTTGATCGGCAAGACGGATAATTTCGTAATTGGTCTCTTGAGTGAACCATTTTTCGTCCGTATGGTCACTACTCTGACGTATCCGTCTTTCCCTGGATGAAGTTCAATAACTCTGCCCATGGGCCATTTTCCCGGGGGAAGATTAATGTCGTGAATGATGACGATGTCATTGATCTTCAAATTCTGATGAGGTTTGTGCCACTTACTGCGAGCTGATAGTTGGCACAGGTACTCAGCTCGCCATCTCTTCCACAGATCATCAAATATTTTTTGTGTGAGCTGCCATCTTGTTCGCAAGTCTCTCTCTGTCTCGATGATAGTTAGTGTCGGACCACTTGCCAAAAAGTGGGACGGTGTGAGACAGTCTAAATCCTCGGGATCTTCGCTGAGTGCGCACAATGGTCGGCTATTCAAACATGCTTCTATTTGAGCGAGTAACGTCGAATATTCTTCAAACGTCAACTTCTGATCTCCTATGACCCGCTTGAGATGGTACTTCAAACTCTTGACGGCGGCTTCCCAGAGGCCTCCGGCACTAGGCCAGGAAGGGGCATTAAAATGCCAGTTAATCTCCATACTGGTAATAGCCTCGAAAAAACTGTCATCCAAAGTGTTTTTGATATTCACGAACTCTTCGTTGAGTATTCTACTCGCTCCAACAAAGTTCGTGCCATTGTCACTATAGACATGGCCTGGGGTGCCTCTCCGAGCTGCCATCCTCCGCAAAGCTGCTAAGAACGATGATGAGGTCAGGTCCGATACTAGCTCGATGTGTACAGCCTTGGTGGCCATACAAACGAACACGGCGATGTACCCTTTTGTGGTTTTGATACCTCGGCCCTTGCTTGCTTTGACGTCGACAAACCCAGTAAAATCAACCCCTGTATGATAAAATGGTCGTGTTGGATTGCTGCGTGCAAAAGGAAGGTTGTCCATGAGTTGTTCGTGTTTGATTGGGTCGTGTTTTCGGCACTTGACGCAGTTTCGTAAGCGCTTCTTGACAGCTCGGTTTCCTCCCAGAATCCAATATTGTTGACGCAGCCATGCTTGAGTAACTCTCGCTCCCCCATGGAGTGTCATCTGATGTCCTTGTTCGATCAATAAGTCACTGAGATGTGTGTTGTTGGGAACGATGAGAGGATGCTTCATGTTCTGACTCATTTTCGCGTTGTTCAATCTGCCACCGACTCTCAGTAGGCCGTCTTGATCCAAAAACGGGTTCAGCTTTAGCAATTTGCTCTTCGCGTCTATTTGCTTCTGATCTCGGAGACTAAATACCTCTTCCTTAAATACCGTCAGCTGTACTTGTTTGATAAATAGATGTTTAGCGATTTTTATTTCGCTGACAGTCAGATACTTCGGTTTGTGTTGATTGCGAGATATGGCGCGCAAAGTCCAAGCAAGAACGCGCGCTGCTCGGTCGATGTTGCTGAATCTGCTCAATAATTTTAAAATAATATCTTCATTTTGTTGAACTACATTACTTTTTATTGACTTCCTGATTTCTTCATATGTAATGTAAGTTGGTATGTCTTGATTGTGGTTTACTTTGAATGTTGATAGCCAGGTTGGTCCGTGCCACCAAAGAGGATGATGATGCAGTTGATTTGCTGATAATCCTCGGCTCGCGCAATCAGCTGGATTTTCGGCCGATTTCACATATCGCCAGCTTTTTGTTGGTATTATCTCCGTTATTTGTGTTACTCTGTTAGCCACGAATGGTTTCCAGCGATTCGGTTCACCATTGAGCCAACCTAGTACTGCTGTCGAATCGGACCAACCGTATATTCGTAGGTTATGGGTTGATAAACAGTTCTGGACAACTTTCATCAGTTTTGACAACAAGTGCGCAGCGCAAAGCTCCAATCTAGGCAGAGATACTGATTTGTTGACAGGCACGAGCTTTGATTTCCCTGCTACTATGACCACAGGGGATTGACACTCCGCCTTTTCCTGATTGATAATTCTGCCATAAATTACGCATGCATATGCCTTTTCTGATGAGTCACAAAACCCATGCAACTCTATGTTTGCATTTTTTGTAGTTTGAAGCCATCTTGGCACATTAATATGTTCGATTTGTGGTAACTCCTTTTTTATTTTAAGCCATTCTTCATTGATGTTTGTAGGTATTGCGTCATCCCATTGAAGATTCAACGACCAAACTTTTTGGAACAAAAGTTTCAGTTTGGTGGATACTGGAGACAGCCAGCCGAGCGGATCAAATATCTTTGAAATGTCAGATAATAATGATCTTTTGGTGGATGGTGTCAATGATGATGTGTCTATCTTCATCTGGAACTTGAATTGATCGTCCCGGGGGTGCCAGTGCAGTCCCAAAGTTTTGGTTGATTCTTGATGCCTGAATTCGAATGCTTGTTCCTTGTCTGATATTGATTCTTATATGTTAATGTTATTTGATGACCATTTTCGCAAATTAAATCCACCAGACTTCAGCAAATTAATTAGGTCAGCCTTGAGTTGTTTGGCTTCCTCTATACTGTGGTGTCCTGCCAGAAGATCATCCATGTAGAAGCATTGTTCAAGTACCGCTGATGCTGTAGGGTATCTTGAACGTTCGTCTTCTGCTAACCGTTTCAACGTCATCATGGCCAGGAATGGAGCTGCTTTGGTGCCATAGGTGACTGTAGTCAACTCATATTCTCTAAGCAATTGGGTAGGTGAGTCACGCCAGACGATTTTCTGATACTGAAGGTCCTTTTCATTACATAAGATCTGTCGGAACATTTTCTCGATGTCGGCTGTGATTGCATATTCATACTGTCTCCATCTCAGAATCAATGTAAACAAATCCTGTTGTAAATTAGGACCGCTGTACATTAAATCATTGAGACTGTAGCCCGTCGAAGTTTTCGCTGATGCGTTAAATACAACTCGCAGCGATGTTGTTGCCGAGTCCGGGCGTAAAACGCATAGGTGAGGTAAAATGCAATCCGGCAGAATTTTCTGTGCGCACTTGCGCATGTGACCCAGTTTGATATATTCGTTGATGAATGTTTTGTAATCTTCGGAAATATTTTTATTACTTGAAAACTTTCTTTCCAGTTGATAAAATTGTGCTACGGCTCTTTGTTTTGATTCTCCCAATTTTTCTTTGATATCTGGCTTCAGTGGCAGTCTAACCACGTATCTACCATCATCTCGTCTTACTGTTTCCGATTGATATTGTTGAAGACATTGATGATCCTCAGAGGACATATTAGTATCGGGTTCGGTGACATCTTCAATGCTCCAAAACCTTTGTATGTCTTGTATATTGTTCATGATAACGTTGCATTGATAGGACTTGACATTGCCGCTCAAAATCCAGCCAAGTTGAGTCTGTTGTGCTATTGGCAGAGATGAGTTTTCCTTGATTATGCCAGACATGATGATTTCCGAGTAAACTTCTACTCCCAACAATAAATCGATAGGACGACAAACGTTGAAATCTGGATCTGCTAGTTGAATGTTTTGAAGATATTCCCAAGATGGTTTTGTGAAACTGTGGTTTGGCAAGTTGTTAATTAATTTCTTCATAATAACAACTTCTGTTTGGAATATATAATTCGAGTGTAATGATGACGCTACAAGACTGATAACTCCCTTACAGTTGGTTTGATTGGCACTGACTCCAACTATGATGCCTTTGCATGCTCGGCGCGGCAGTTTCAGTATTTGAGCTGCGTTCTCAGTGATGAGGGAGGCTTGAGAGCCTTGATCTATGAGAGCCCTCATTGTGTGATATTCCCCATTAGCTCCTTGTATACGGACAAGTGCTGTGGCTAGCAGAATTTCAACAACAGATTCCTTGGAAACATGTGTCACATTGCTTTGTGTGTAGTCTTCACATGACGTAGACGGTGACATATCCATGCTGCTGGACACTGCGTTTGTCTGTAGGGCATCGTGTAGTACGGTGTTATGAGTTCCATTACACACCCTGCATCTTGATTCAGAACGGCATGATTTATTTTTGTGATCAACCAGGCAATTTTCACACAAGTTGAACCTTTGCAATGTGTTTCTCTTTTCTGCTGACGCCGATTCTAAAAATGGCTTGCAGTAGAAAAGTCCGTGGCTGTCGTCTTTGCATAGTGGGCAATATTGTGTTTTCGTTGCACAACTTTTTACAGCTGAACTACGCAAAAACGGTTTGTTATAATCGTTTTTATTGTTTATATTATTCGATTTTGATTGATTCTTTTTGCTGAATTGATGTCCAGAATCCTTGCTTCTACTCGGAGATGACGACGAGGTTGATTTGGATGAATAATGTTTTCGTCGTGTTGACTCGAGAGCAGTATATTTGTTCTCTAAAAATTTCAGAAAGTCTGCTAGAACAGGCAAGGCTTTTGGATTTTCTAATGATTGAGTGTGTTCACTAAGCGTCTGAGTATCCAGCTTCAGTGTAAGTAAATGCACAACCATTGGTCCCATGGCGGCTACATCTATACCAAGATTTTTCAAGGCGTTCATGCATTCATTGATGGTGTCGAACATGTTCTTGATCTGTGTGTCGACTTGGTTTTGCATTGTAGGTAATGACAGGAGTATGTTCATATGTGAGGTGAAAATTAGCCTGTCATTGTTATACCTGTGATTCAATATGTCCCAGCAGATTTGGTAATTTTCGGAACTGATGTTGAGATGTTGAATGATCCTTTCTGCTTCGCCTTTCAGCTTACTTTTTAATAACTGCATCTTCTGGGCGCTTGGGATGCTTTTGTTGTTATGGACAGTCTCTTGGAATAAGTCCTTGAATGATATCCATTTGTGATAGTTCCCTGAGAAGGTAGGAATATCTATTTTCGGTGTAAAATTTTCCCGATATGAAACGGAATACATCTTGCTATTGACCAACTTTTTGATGTCAACGTACTGTTTTTCGTAGTTGCTATATTCCTGTTCATACTCCTCATCTTCTGAGTACATCTCACTATCAATTTCCCATTGTAGGGAATCGATGGTTGACCATTTTGCTTGAATGGTTCTGAGCACATCTTCGAATTCCCATTTTTCGGTGAGGCTCTCTATATCCACGCTTCTGATTGCTCGTGATAAAGCCTTGAAGTTACTCTTCTGCTTGCGGAGCATTTCTTCTAATTTACTGGCATTACCTCGAGAGACAATCTTCTTGAACAATGATGTGGATGGGGTGCCAGTTGGCTTGATATTTGGTTGATCTGGATCAACTGACAAAATGTCCGTTTGCTGTTGCTCATCCGCAGCTTCTTGATTGCGAGTATCTGATATACGCATTGATGAAGCGCTAGGCAACTTATCCCCTTGACCCGTACTAGTAGGCGGTTTGTAATTTTGAATGATTTCCTGAGCTTCATTGTAGAAAATTCTTGCTTTATCGTACATGTTCTCCGAAAAGTAGGTATAACCACGATCTTCAAACTCACACAATTGAGCATGATTTTCTTGAAACTCCCTCCAGTATGAATCCAGGATTTGCAAACGTTTTTTGATGTTAGCCGGAGTTTTGCGGTCCGCAGAATCCTTCTTGAAATTCCGCAGTTGCTGCTCCATGGCTTGAATGATTCGATCTTGATTGGCCAAAATGTTTTCCATGCTGGCGCTCATGATTGTTGTTGTATGATAGATTTTCAGTCGTTGAGTTGCAGCAGACGGATGTTACTCTATCCACCGGTCGTAGTCACAGGAGCTGTACTTCCGTGCTCACAGTTTAATCACACTGTTATGAACGCGAAATAGTCCCGCATATACGGATGCTCGAAGGACCAAAAAGATGTAGGGTCTTTACACCTTTTAATGATGGTATTTTGATTAATACGCAAGAGTACGTAATAATATAATTTAATTGAATGATAATGAGTGCACGCGATTTGAATGATAATTGTGTACTAAAGTATAGACCGCGCGTAGCGAGTAAAGTGCTGACACAATGATGTCAAATTTGTGCGTGCTTTGCACTGTACAATTTGAATCAAAGGCCTTCTAATCCCTAGAATCTAAACATTCATCAACATACCCTTACCACAGTACACTAGTAACTCTCAGGGGATTTCAGCCGTGATTCTGACGTCATATTTTAACCCATATTCCGTAAATACGGTGTCATCTGGATAAACGGGCCCCTCGTGTCACATAGGTCGGACACCAAGTAATTATTCAGTGTCACCATGAGCAGTCCCGATCGTGAGTGACCTCGTTTGGACGGCAGCGTGTTGAGGAGCCGTTAATGAAAATTAGGCAGCCATTTTGAAAAAAAGAACGGGTTCGCTGTTCTTTTGTTTTCTTGCAGTATTTTTTGAGCGGTTAACAATGACAGGCCTGACTTTGAATGGGGCAATATTGATATTGATGTGTCAGCGAATTCTAAACCTAACCACAACTGAATTTTGACAGCCATTTTGATTTTGATCGCTTTGTATTATTGTGATCCAGACAGTTATTTGTAACATACCTCTGTAGGTATGTGCCAACATTCTTCCGTATTTGAATACGAATTTAATAGTATCGTCTGGCTGGGTTTAATTTTTTACATACACAAAATCAGAATATTTTGTAGGTCCCTACCTGTTTATGGATGAAATTGTTGTTATGGTGATAGCCTACTATCCCACGCTACTTCATACAATGTCTGGATGTTTAGATGTTAATTTTTTGTAAGTCAATCACGCCTCAACGGTTAGACGGATTAAGATCAAACTGGCCACGCGAATTGACGAATTTGGATTAATCTTGGTTCACATGTAGACCATAACTTGGTCAAAGGTAAGGTTTTATCCTGGAAGTAACACCAGGACAAAACTTACGGACTAGTTATAAAAAAAAAAATCTTTGAATTATTGATAATTGCCGACACTCACTCGAGTGATACTGTTAGCAAAAACTAGTAGAAATATAAATAAATAAAACACTGTACACAGTGCAAAACTGTGCTTATATTACTGTAACTGCTCTGTACTCTTTTGTTCTCTTTTATTTGTTGTGTTTTGTTACTGTCTTTTTTTGTTCTCTTTTATTAACCGACTACCCAAAAAGCAGGAGGTTCCTCAATTCGATCGTATAGGTATATGTTTTTTTTATGTGTGATCGCGGATAACTTCGTAGTTTATGAACCGATTTTGATGATTCTTTTTTTGTTGGAAAGGAGGTATCCCAAGAGTGGTACTATGATAAGGAAACCAGAATCTGATGATGGCATCTCAGAGAAATCGAGGGAACGCCTCAAATTATTAATATATTTTAGGCATACATATAGCGATTTTGGTATTTTTGGTGAAATGGAAATGATGAAAAAGACCAAAGATAGCCACTGGAACTATGATGATGATGTGACATATGTAGCACATATGTCACTGATATAAGATATATCGAATAGCTTACCGACTATGATGAAGCAAATACTAATAAATAAATGGTACTAATGAAAGTGGTAACATCAAACGTATCTGATGATGAAGCCGGAAGGTAGGCACTGGAAATCCGAAATAAAACAATGGATCCAAATCGTGTTTGGGCTTATTGGAATCGGTATGAGATTTACTTTGGCTATAAATGATTTTCATGGTATTTGGAGATACCTACCAAAACTTAAAAAAGATAAATAAAAACTTTTTACATAAAAATCAAACCGACTGCCAAAACAAAACACTACAAAGCGAAAAATAACTTTCTTTTCCGCAGTCGGTGTCGAAAAACGGAAAACAATAGGTACCAAAGACTTCGGAAAAAAAAAGTTTTTTTTCGCTTTGTAGTGTTTTGTTTTGGCAGTAGGTTCGATTTTTTCTGTTTTCTGTGGGGATCCAAGAGAAGCACTTGGGCACCATAGAAGGCGACATTCTCACACGAAAAGAAGAAGTCTCTTTTGTACACAGTAGAAACGTAAAAATATGGAACACAACACCGCTATATATCATAGTTCTTTATACGATCTCCTGACTATTCAGGTATTCATGTTTCAGTCAAAGAGGTTCCGACTCCTGATAAACACGCCCCGTTCCGGTACAAACAGGAAGGGAGGTTCTAAACTGATTACTTATATAACACAACTTAGCAAAATGCTGTAGTGCCCGAAGTGCCTGTATAGGGACACGTGACCACCAAAGGGTCCCAAAAAAAAGGAGGAATTATTTATTTTGTGAAAAAATACCGTCTACTTTTATTGATCGAAGGTCTACTTGGTTTCCAAAGATGATATGATGGCGACTACGTTTTGGAAGAGGGCTCCAGTATTGTTGCTTTTACTTAATGACGCGATGACCGAACAATTAGAGATGACTATACCAATTCCCCATACAGGACCACCAGGTCGTATACTTCTGCCCAAGGTCCCGGCTGGGTAGCCGTCTAAGCGAAGCACTCACAGCCTTATCAACGCGGGGAACCAGGCGCTCGAAGTGCTCTTCGTAGCCCCACCGACCGTCCAGGGTAAGGCCAAGAAACTTAATGTACCGACCGACCTTGACTTGCGCATCTCCACCTGTCACTGACCGTCTGCTCCTCGGCAGTTTATGGAACCATAGCGCCTCAGTTTTATGAGGCGCTCTCTCCAAACCCATCTCGCGGATCGACGCCACGACTCCTGCCACGCCGAGCTCGGCAAGCTGGATGCAATAGATGCCTACCGCGTTTTACCCATATTGAACCATCGCTTCAGTCCTTAAGAGCCCTTAATAGACTTCGAAATATGAGAACCTCGAATTCTCGGTATTCCTAAATACCGCGCTGTTTTCTTTCAATCTATTTTTCTTTGTTCTAAAGGCAGTGTTTTTCTTCGAAATCAGATATTGCCTCGGTTTGTTTACGCGACTTTCAAAGACGGAATCATAGATCGGCGAATCGGGTCTATTTTTTGTTAGAGAACGGTTTAATATCTGAGGGTTTCCATCTGAGGCCTAGTGAACCTCAATCGATGCCAAAAGATTAAGATACCCACTTTTTCTTTTATAAGGAATATTATGTATCAAGAGTATCATTGAACCCACTCTGTCCTCTCGATGGGTGGTTATTTGGTTAATTAAAAATTAATCCGTTATTTGTTTTATACGTAGTAAATATTTGATACGTATTACATGAAAATATTTGGCAATCAACGCCGTTTAACAGTCTTCAGTCCCCAGTCTTCAGCCTATAATCTAAGTTCGGGTTGCTAGATTCTGTAGGGTATGAACCCTACAGAACCACTTGACACACACCTACAGACAACTTGCAAATTTAATAACTGTGGGGCACATTCGAGCGATTGATCACATTATATCTCCTACCTCGGTAGCCCGCAATGTAAAGTAACTTGCATGAGAGCTGGTTGCAAGTAGCAACATGGCCTAAAAATAATCGATATTATTTATATTTATTTTATGAATAACGATATCTACCTACCACCGGATCGACCGTGCTGCGCCTACCGGTCGCAATAAGAATCACTTTGTTCTTTATTTTTTTTCTGTTAAAATGTTATGTAAAACTGTTAAAAAGTTCCATACTGCACTATTAAAGGAATTTATGCTTTGGTAAAGTGCATTTGCCTATAGTTGACAAACATTGGCGATATGCGAGTCAGTGCTAAGACTTTTGGGCCATGAAACAGTGCTGTGTTTTTGCAAGCATATTATGTGTCATAATAAAAGTGAACATTGATCTCAGTGTCAAATTTTTGTACCTAAAAACTGTATACACATATAATTAATTATTATGAATGAGATATTTTTGTTTAAATGTGTAAATGATGTAAATAAAGACTTTTAAAAATCAATCAATCAATTAAAATTGATCAGACTTCGGGTTATAATGCCTATCCAGAATTTTTTATCAATCACAGTGTTTAATAGACGGATTCCTAAATCCGCCAATCAATTTCACTATCTTTATTTCGAGCTTGAATTGATTACTGAGAGACTAAAAACAGACGGATCAGTTTTATGATCCATGACGAGATAAATAATAAACATTGGTTGAATCATCGTATGCGTACACGTTTAACAGAACGTAGAGCATTCAAAATGTAAACTTATTCAATGAATATTAGTCATTGTTCAAACCTTCTTTGAAACTTTTGTATCATGTAATTCATGTAATATTATGTATGTTTATTTTGTATAGTATTTTATATAGCTACTAGCTGACCCGCCAAACTTTGATTCGCAATAAAAACACCAAACATTCATCTATCTTACCTACCCTACCCTGAAGTAGAAGTATGAAGTAGCGTAGGATAGTAGGCTATCACCATAACAACAACTTAAACCATTTACAGGTACTAAATAGTGTGATTTTGTGTACGTAATAAATTAAACCCAGCCAGACGAGCCTATTAAATTCGTATTCAGATCCGGCGGTATGTCGGAACATACGAGTACCTTTATGTAAATGCCTGCAAATAACTGTCAGGATCACATTAATAGCGAGCTTAATAATAATATGAACGTATTATGATACGTTTTAGCTGTCAAAATGGCTGTCAAAATTCAGATGTGGAACTCCTTTTGAACAGTTTTGTTTACAAAATATTATTTGTCAGTTATGAAGAAATTCCAGCCATCAATTATTCTGTGTAAAAATATTTTAAACATCCAATTTGTTTTGGATGAGTATCCAAACGTGGCTTTAGAAAGTTACCGTTTTACGGCACTAAAGCGGATGTAGACTCTTAAATTGTTGTAAAATATATTTGTAATTTCTTTCTTTGGTCTACAATAATGTATATTCTCTTCTATTCTATTCGCTAAGCGTATTTGCGTGGATCTGTTGAAAAGTATAAACAAGAAAGTATTTATAGAGATTATAACATCATATTATGAGTAATAAACTCTAAAGATTATGTAAAACAAAAGAAGAATTTATAGATTCAAGAAAATTTGTGTGTTGTGTAATTTTATTATTGGCAAGTGAACAACTGTTGGTTTAAAATAATGTTATGTAAACTTGTAAAAAAGTCAACAACAAGGCATCTTTTCAGACTTTGTTCCGTTAATTGAAAAGCTAAAAAATATAAAAAAAATCTTTAAGTCTAGCAATTTTTGAGTTGGCGCCAAACAAACAAACATGAAAATTAATTACCTAAAGCGTAAACTGACTGTAGCTAGGTTGATCTTCATTGATGTGGCGCTGCCTCAAAATACTAGAATAATTAAATAATTTATTTTTTGCTTTTCAATTCGTTATTTCGTCGCTTAATGTTTTGTTCAAAAATATTTTTTGCTCTTTGTAGATTACTTAATTTGAACAGAATCGGTTCACAATTGAAAATGGAAAATGGTGGATATTATTTTTCAAATTTAAAAGAGACCAACTTTGAGGTTTACTATTTCCAAAAAAAAAAATTGAAATCGCACCACTCTATAAAAAGTTATGCGTGGTCATACATAATATTATATACAATGTCATTGAGAACCTGCTCCTTTTTTGTCGTCGGTTATAAGGTGAAGTGTTTGAAGACGATGTGCAGAAATGATTGAATTTCTTGTTCCAAAAATAATAGAGGTATCAAAAGCAGTGTAGGTAGGTCCCTATTTATTTATTTAAACTTCATGTACACTGGTGAAACTTAGGCGGACTTAATGCAACAAGGTATTCTCTACAAGTCAACCTTTGGGTTAAAAAGAACTCAAGAGTGGTAAGCGGAAAAATAACAATAATTAAAATAATAATATAAAGTGTGTGTAGAGCTGTGTGAGTAAGCTTGGGAGCACTCATTATTGCCTGAGCACATGCACAGTGTTTCTGTGTGCGTAAGCTCGGGAGCACTCAGTATTACCTGAGCACACAGAAATAATGTGCATGTGCATCTACACACAATTAAGACCAACCCGCCGTCGTGAGATTGAACAACTGTACCCATTTATAACCTGAGTTATCATAAGGGCTTTCTTTAAAATAAACTTATCTTAAACTAGTTATTATCTAAAGATAGGTTTAATATATACAAGCAGAATTGATATTTCTAATTACGAAACTAATAATAGACCAAATTATGTAACTGACATGGGTCCAAGTTAATTATAACTTTCACGATGATGTCAACCGAGTTAATGATAAGCTTGACTGGTCTTTAATGGCCCAGGATGGTCCACTATGGCTAAGCATGGATCACTGGCCGTCCTATAGTGTCAATATAACATTTGGCCGATTTTGAACTTTTAATACCTGTATAATTACAGAGGTATTAAAAGCAGCACAGCAAAAAATTCACTATCGATCTGTATTAGCAATATTTTTCTACTATGAATAGATCCCGGATAAAAAATATAGACGTCCCAAATTGCTTTCTTTGCAAGCCTATTTTTGAAAAGATTATTTAAAATATAAAATAAAATAAACTTACAATGTGCCTATTCGAAGTGTGCAATTAGCTCTATTTTTGACACAGGCAATTCCCTCATAATTCTCATGTAATTTATAGTTGATAAACAGCATAGATTTTTATTATTTTGCGGCTTTTTGTTTTTTGTCTACAACTCTAAAAAAGATTCTGCCAGAATGCGACACTTTGGCTATGAGACGGCAAAGACACACTATGGCCCATTATGTGAAGAAGCAATCGGCCAACCACACCGTATCATTAAACTTAATACATAGACCAAGAACAACTTAGTACTTAAGATAAAACTTAATAGCCGCACGAGACAGTTAAGTTGAATGTAACGAATGGCCTCAAGTTGGGTGATTGTAACTTGTAGAACTTAGACAAGTGTGTGCTTAGAGTTAACGACAGAGCACATTACTTTTTTTGTTTTTCTGAGGCTAAACAGCTAATTGCTTTGTTTAGGTAGTATAGGGTTTTATAGATTTTAGCGATGTTGACGCTATTTTAAAAGCTTCTGAAGACAGGCGCGGCAATGACGCGTTTTTTACTCGAACAGTTCTGAACAGATACCATGAAAGATCATCATATCATCGTTGTAGTATTGTCACGGTTCACCTGTCTGCGAGAGCTTAATCTATTTTTAATACTAGAATAAAATGTTTTAAAATTTTTCGCAGCAATGGTCGAATTTACCTCATACCGTACTCGGCTATACAGCAAAAAAACGGGTCAAGTTTCCCGCGATTGTCGTTATAAATTAGTCTGCTCTAGCAACTTGAACAAGGTTGTTATAGATGTCTACAATCCACAGAAGATTTTGTTATCATACATGCTACCTACATAGGAGACATTTTTCAAGATATCTTAGCTGGGAGATGTTGCAGCCAGCGACGCGTGAGAATCGCAGCGTATGCAAGTTGGTAGAATTACGCTCAATTTCTTAAGTAAAATGTTATCGGAAAATCGATCCCGACTGCGCGGCACGACTAAGAGATGTCTGTCGCGTAGTGTCGCAACGCACCTGTCTATGTAGGCCCTTAAGGGCCTACATCCGCTTTAGTGCCGTAAAACGGCAACTTTCTAAAGCATACTCCTTAGTAACGGCTAATTTAATAGGTTTGAAAAAAAATATTATTGTTTCATGTAGGTACATTATTTTTTAAACATGGTTTTTTCGTATAACAAATAGTTTTGCTTTAAAAAAATAATTTGCAACACGATATTTTTCGCAACTTTTGGATACTCCAAAACGACTTGGATGTTTAAAAATATTTTTACATAGAAAAATTGATGGTTGGAATTTCTTCATAGCTGACATAGCATATGTAAATCAAATAATATTATGCAAACAAAACTGTTCAAAAGGAGGTTCAGTATTGATATTTTGGCATCGAGCGGGCGCACGGCCAGTACTGCTTTTAATTTGGGGCGTATATATCGCCTTAACTATGCCCGTAACAAAGGTACAGATAAGTGTGTAGATAATGTAAAAATAAGTCGAAATAATTTCAAATCAGTTGATTGCTGATTTGAAATTGTTTCGACTTTATGTCTTTAAAATAAATTGTTGATTACGTTTCTGTGATAATATTTTACAACTTTTCTGATAAAATTAAATTTCAGTGACCCCACAATAAAATTAAATCGGTTACTTACGTATAGATTACGTGCTCTCTATCAGCCAATTTTCTATATCTTGAAAAGTAATTAGTAAAAACGTCTAAGTAATAAATTTATTTCCACTATATGGTACCTACAGTTACATAAAAAGATGCCTGTATTGTTGGCGAAGGTGCACAAGGTGCAGGTGGTTATTGAAATATAATACAAACATTTTATATACTACTAGTAACCCGCCCCGGCTTGGCACGGGTAGTAGAGTCTAATTATGCCTACTGGTTTTTCTGTCATAGAGTCCCGTCATCGGTGTGAGACCCGCGCTTGAATTAGTTTTCGCGCGTGTTAGTTTTTACTTGCGTTAACTCCTAAGATATCCATTTTAATTATATGGTGTAAGAGATTATTATAACTTTCCAATTACCGCATTGTACATATTTTTAAGTTAGAATGGGTAAAGTAAGGAAGAGATGGGCGTCTGCCATCGCGGGATTTTCTGTAGTAGACCGGAACAATGCCACCATACATTGTTTTGTATATCAAAGAGATAAGGCACCGATTTCGATAAAAAATGCCAGGTGGCTTGATTTTGTCGACATTTTCATCAGTTATCAACCAATTTACACAAAACTTTAACAAATTATAAACCTTCCTCATAAATCACACTATAGCTGAAAAACGCATGAAAATCCGTTAAGTAGTTTTCGAGTTTGTCACGAACAGACCGACAGACGCGGCGGAGGAGTTTGTTTATAATATGTAGTACTACTACCTATCCTTTCGAGGAAAACAAGCGTGCTATTAGATATTTATTTATGCAAAATAAACTTATATCACAAAATACATATTGAGTTACTTAAAGAACATTGAAGATAATTTTTTGCCGTGTCATAATGAAAACAAAAATTATATCATTCGATGATAGAGATAAACGTGTGACATACAGATAGACAAAAACATTATTTCGTGAGATTTTTATAACTTCCTAATGTAGATATGGAAGAAGATTATGTATCTAATACCTACTTATTTGTTTACGTTGAACGTCTTATATTTGTTTGATAAAACTGATATAACAGTAAATTTATGAAACAATAGATACGTATATTATTTTAGTATTACGCAGAAGTATTAAAAAATTTTTGTTTATATTTTTAATCACAATGTCGTGAAGTTTCCAGACGCCACGATACTCTAAGGTTTTTGTTTTACTATTCAAATTACGATTTTTTTGGAGTCATATTTTAGTTACTAAACTTATTTATGTCCAGCCTTTTTATTAAAGGTCCGGCTTTTTGTCAGGACTATTCAGTTTTCCAAATTGGTCACCGTAATCATGGCAGCCCAATGTCTCACTGTAACATGGTGTATGGTGACCTCTAACTCTGCAAAGAGTGTACCGACGAAGAAGAACGTAATAAATATGCGGATCTAAGCACTGTATATTTTCATATCTAGCACGGTAACAAAAGAGAGTGCTACTCCCATCATGACTGCCTTGACTCGCAATCATATTAATTTTGACATTAAAAAAAGATTCATGAAAAATTTAAGAGATCGATAATACCTGTTGGTATTTTTTCTACAGACTTCCCAAAAAGGAGGAGGTTCTATTTTCGACTGTATGTTTTTTTCTTTTTTTTATATACTATATGCTCGCGCTTGACCACCATCTCACCTGATGTTAAGCGATGATTTTTGTGTATGTTCACCGAGATAGCCATGTGAGGAAGTTGTTTTCATCGCTTATGGACAAATATTATCTGCATTAATAGGTTATCTACAAAAGCTAAAAAAGTACTTCGTTTTTCATGTAGACCAAATCGAGAAGATACATACACATAGCACTCATTGTGAGTGAAGCAGCTCGTCAGTTAATCCATCAAAGCTTTTCAGGACGAGCACGACCTTCGGCAATGAAGAACACGAATAAGCAGAAGATACGAGCTACAATAAAGGTTCAATAACTTTCAATCTATTGTGTTTGAACATGTTCTAACAACTCATGAGGTATGTTAGTACCTCCCTACCTGCTGCCGATGACCGCAAAGATCCGATATTAGGCTGCTTGTCGACCCAAATCGATGTGGAGTCCCTCAGGGATCTATTGTGTAAGAGAGGCCTTCATATAGCTAACATAATACATCAGCTACATAGGTTCGTTTTCTAAATCAGGCAGTTTCATTTTTATGACCCAGATCTTATTGTTATTCGAATAACTCATCGACAAATCAAAATCAGAGGCAAAGATGGAGAATTGTGAATTTCCATAACTCATTTACAGAACTCTAGAACATTCATACATATGCTATGTCTAAAGGTACGACTGCAGGTGGCAGTAAAGGGGACGTGTCGCCGCGACATTACTGGTTTTTATGTACCCATTTCTAGGAAGGAGACGTGTCGCTAGCTGCGGAACGTACCTATTTCATAGAAATACAAAGAAACCAGTAGTGTCGCGGCAACACAACACAACCACCGCTGCTGCAACCTGATGTCGGTTACAAACTTGTGTCTTTACTGTGATGGTCCATTGGTTAAGATCTTGTCTCTCAAGCGAGCCGAATGCCGGATGAATAGCCATTAAATCCGGGCAATTACCAATGTGGCCTTTATATTTAACCTTTTTGGGTTCGGACATCTTAAACATAAAACTGTATATCTAGTATCTCCATATATGTTGTAGTCGAAATAAAAAACAAACCAGTCTTCATAAAATCTCCTAAGCCTCTAATTAATCCTCTATCATAATGGAACTAATTAATACACCTAACCTAAACCTAACCTTATACCTATAACAAATAAAAAGAACCAAAAACACAACGACAAAGTATTGCGCCGTACTTGGCAATACTTGATCTACTGCGTTCTACACAAAGGTAGGGAAGAGCTATCTATACTGTACCACAGCTTGATTCCCTTGTGAAAAACAAAACACCAAAGCGGTAATTCATAATTTACTTGGATTGTTGCTGACACGAGGGTATATATATATTTTTTTTATTAATCTTGCGTTCGGCTTCTCAAGCCATTAGCAGATGCGTCCTGTGCATATTGGCGCTTCGAGTACGGTCCTCCAATGAGAGCCGACCCTCTACTTGTTACTCGACTATACACGAGGTTCAATAACAAATATGTCACACATAGCCATGTTAGCTACTAAGTCGGAGTAAGATAACCCAGAGAAGTGCAAGCGGGCCTTAAAGTTTTCTCGGGTTTAACAGTGATTAAAAACTGAGAAATCCAGAGTGTGCTCGCTGGTACAATTTAAGTACCCATGCATGGTACAATAAAATTATGGGGCAAAGAAATTTGGATATGTTTCTTGAACTAATTTCTCTGTTCAAGAAAGAATATTGACATGCACATTCACTTTTATTTGTATTTCTTTAATTTGAATCTAACTAAAACTGGTATTATACAACCGACTCTCCCATAAGTCGGCAACGTACTGGGAACTATATGCTGCATGGTAATTAACAGCGGTGGAACAAAAGCGAGCTTTTTACCCCTGCCGTAAAAATGCTTATCCATAGCTATCGCGGTAATGGGGTGCAGGGGTGACAAACATTCGGTGTCATGGTGCTAAGTGACAGAATCAATTAATTCGGAAGAGGAGAGGTTGATTGAGTGTGTCCTATGTTTTCGTCAGACTAATCGAACTCAAAGCATTTATTTAAATTGCAGGCACTTTTGAATTGTCAAGAACACAAGTCAGTCAAAAAGTTTTGAAGCTGGTAGACCATTCATGAGCGTATATCTTAAAATACGACCGACTTCCGACTTCGAAGTCGGTTTTATTTTTATGTAATAACGTTTTTATTTTCACTTTTTAGTGCTACCTAATGAACATATTTTATAGTAAGGTCCTATAATGCCCAAAGTGATGCCAGAATAGATAACCCGAATAACATGTAACTTGAAGATAACCGGTGGAAAGAGAGTGTACCAGGGCGAACTGTACACATCTGCCTACCCGTTTAAAGCATACCGGCTTGATGGTATATTATGAAAATGTGAAATGTAAACAAAAAACAGACATGCGATTGCAGCAATCCCGAAAGATTTGCCGTCATTTATTGAAGAGTTCTGTTGTATATCTCCAAAGTTCTTCATCAGATCTTTACTAAATTTAAATGGGACCATTTCGGAATACATTTCTTTCAATTTTGCAAATCCCTTTATATATGACGGAGTTATGCCCCGAACAAACATAAAAAAAAACAAAATCCTCCTTTTTGGAAAGTCGATTAAAAAGAGAAGATTGGGGAGAAAACTCAACCCAACAAACATGACCAAAAGTCTGCAATGCTTTTGTTAATTGTTAAGTTTGGTAACCATTTATAAATTATAAAAGGAGATTTTGTTGGCTAGGACTCTAGGTATTAGAAGAAATCAATGAATTTATTTCCCAAGCGATTTTGAAAATCATTGATTTCCTATTTGAATTAAATGTTCAGCAATGGACGGTTCGATTACTGAGGATTTGATTGACCTTAAACGACTGGCACAATAAAGTATCAAAGAGAACATTGATTGAAATTATAACGCTTTGGCATAAGTACTTACATAGCTATGGGTAATCGTTTTCTGCTTTACATTTATTTATAATGATAGGCTCGCGTTTGACCACTATCTCAATTGATGGTAAGCGATGATGTGGTCAACAGTGAACCACACTTGCCTGGAAGTAACCTATTTACTCTTGATTTAAAAACCCCAGGTTGTAGCTTTTAGGTACTTTTACTTTATAGTATTCTGTTTTGACTTTTCTGCTTACATAAAAGTATCGATTTATAAATTATACTATCGCATTTTGTTGTTCCAAGCACTACCAGTTTTGAAATATTTTGTTTTGTAAAAATGTTGACTATCCCTGGGTCTTGGACTTACAGTGTCGCAGTAGCGTTAGGCGTGTCTTAATGTAATCACACTTCTAACTAGTATAAGCGGCATTCCTTTTATGAGTACATGCAAATTCTTGTACTTACTTAGGTCCTTACCTACTTACTTTATATGATTGCGTGGTTATACTTAGCTTTTAATTACCTTTTGCTTTGTTCATCTACTCGTTAGAAATACTAGGCAACTGTTTTTAAGAAAGAAAACGAAAAAAGGTTCTTTGTTATATTAAAAAAATACCCCAGATAACCCCACGTTAAGGTCTTTACCGAGATACTTACTACTGTCACGATTGAGTTAGAAAATAGAACCTTGAAGAATAAGCTGAAGTCTCGTTTGAAAGTAATAATAAACTAAAGGAAGCAAGTAATTAAAAGGAGAAGTTTATCAGCCCCCCTTTTCCCCCTTTATCAATGAACGACGATCGCCAATATATTGGTGATCTGTCAGGAATGGCAATTATGGTTCTACTCTCTTGCATCTCTGACTCATTATCACTCTCTTGCATTTATTCTAATTTATTTAAGGTCGATGCGATAGGTCTTCTTAATCCAAACTTGATGATGTATGTTAGTATCTCCCTATCTGCTGCCGTTGACCGCAAAGATCCGATATTAGGCTGCTTGTCGACCCAAATCGATGTTGAGTCCCTCAGGGATATATTGTGTAAGAGAGGCCTTCATATAGCTTACATAATACATCATAATTCTACTCTCTTGCATCTCTGACTCATTATCACTCTCTTGCATTTATCCTAATTTATTTAAGGTCGATGCGATAGTTCTTCATAATCCAAACTTGTGTGAATGATGTATGTTAGTAATTCCCTACCTGCTGCCGTTGACCGCAAAGTTTCGATATTAGTCTGCTTGTCGACCCAAATCGATGTTCAGTCCCTCAGGGATCCATTGTGTAAGAGAGGCTTTCATATAGCTAACATCACATCACATCACACACATCATCAGCCTATTAATGTTCCCACTGCTGGGACACAGGCCTCCTCTCTGTGAGAGGGAATGGGCCTTAATCCACCACGCGGGCCCAGTGCGGGTTGGTGGATGTCACATGTCTTCGAATTTTTGGTTCTAGGACATGCCGGTACTCACGATGTTTTCCTTCACCGTTTTGAGAGCAGTGGTGATGAAATAATTTACACAAAGTAAAGCGCCTGCCTGGGCTCGAACCCACGACCTACAACTTGTTAGTCGCGGCCGATACCACTGGGCCACCACTGCTCTATAGCTAACATAATACATCATAATTCTACTCTCTTGCATCTCTGACTCATTATCACTCTCTTGCATTTATCCTAATTTATTTAAGGTCGATGCGATATGTCTTCTTAATCCAAACTTCTCGTACGTCAACATTTCAGTTGTCACCTCTGTTGTAGCCATATCATCTCTCATTTTGATTAATGGGCGAATCGTTCATTGTTTTTTTAGTCTTCCCCTGCTCAAGTCACGACATTTTCCTCATTGCATCATATGCCCATACCATTACAAATATAAGGTGTCACTGACTATTTATGTATAGTTCCTGATTGTCTAAGTCTTATATTCCAAATCAGTTTCAAGGACTCAGTCACCAGTTTTACAACAGAAACCTCCGTTTAATATCAACAAATAACAAGCGATCATCATCTTTATAATTTCAGCGGAAAGACGTCAAATGCTGTGGATAGGCCTCTCCCAATTTTCACCACGGTCCATCGGTCATGTGCCGTGGTGTGTGTGTAATAAGTAGCTATTTTAGTTGTCTTGATTCGAGGTGTATTCGAGTTTGAAGACTTGGAAAATAAGGGCAAAACGGTAACCAAATTCCACAATCCAAGCTCAAAGAGCAATCTTTCGTTTCGTCAGACTTCATTATTGCAAACACTAGATAAATCACGCCGTTTACTATCCCACAAAAAGTTAATAAAACAAAAGTACAAAGGGCTTATCGGTATCAGCAATCACCGCAATCTTAGCCAGGCAACCTTGACGCCTGATGTAACAGTACAGCGTATTAAACGAGGTGTAAAATCGGACCCTAGTTTTTATTGGAATTATTCCCGCTACGTCAAGTTTCGTATCGTCGTGCTTTTAAATTTGCTTGTCCGCACCATCTTGTACGGGTTTTTGTTTGACCACAATCTCACCTCAATTTTTACGTAAATAGATTCTTTCTTCAGAAGTCTTGAAGCAAACAGATTTTTTTTTTACTTTTCAACTATATTTTTTAGGATCTGTTACCTAATAATATTAGTCCATAAGACATGAAGCTGAGAATAAATTTTCATTTAAGCGTAGAATCCGGAACTATTACTTGTCCTCTCTTACGTAGCTCGGTCTTCGTCATAGTTATTATATTTAAATTTCTGTTTCATTTAAAATAATTATATGGTATTTATTATAATATTTATTAGTCTATTTTTTTAGAAAATATTTATGTATTTTATTAGTTAGATAGTTTATTAATATCAGATTTTAATAATTGTTTTTTTTTATTTTTTATTTTGTACTCCTACCACTGTTTGTCTGTTGTGTCCTTTTTAACTCAAAGGTTGACTGGTAGAGAATGCCTTGCTGCATTAAGTCCGCCTATGTATCACCATTGTACATGAAGTTTAAATAAATAAATAAATGAAGTCTTAACTTTCGGCTTTTCTCAAGAGACAATATAATAGAATATTGTAAAAGCAATAGCAGATAAGAATAATTATGCCCAGGGTAAGCAAAGTGGTAAGAACATGCTGAAATCATCTTTTGCCTGTACAGTCTAGAAGATTCTACACGTTCGTAACGTCGGTAACGTTTAAGGCCCAAAACAATATAATTTATTCTTCGAAACAATAGATATTAATAGACTTCCATTAACGAATTTAATAATAACCTTCCAAATACGTTTAAGGAGCCGGCAAATTCAAGGCGGCGACACAACAGAGCTACATTGCAGATTTGAAGCGGCGACTACAGTGGGAACATCTTCAGTCACGGCACTTAAAACGTGATTCACTCGTTATTATATTGAGCCTGTCACAAAAACACAAGAGCTTTGTGTATCTGTCCTATCCTATCATTTAAACTACCTACTCAATCTAAAATATAATTAATATTATAAACGTGAAAGTAACTCTGTCTGTCTGTAACGTTTATATATCTGATAATGTTTTCACACCTAAACTGCTATACCAATTTCGATGGATTTTAGGCTTTCACACGGGCGAAGCCGCTGGCAGAAGCTAGTATCTAACTAAAGCTATACATTTTGAAGTCTGCCAGTCTGGATTGTTGATAAATCATACCTGCATAGCAGAATGGATTTGGATAGAAGTTGAATTTGAATACAGGTAGTCCATGACATGTACACAAGAAAATAGGATGCCTTTTGTTTCAAGTTAATGGGTTCTGGTGGGAAAATTTTCGACCATCAGAGAGCAAGCGAAGCCACTGGTTGAAGCTAGCATTGAATTTATTTTGGACGGATTCCGGTTTGCTTGCAAGAAGAGATGATATTAACAAAAAAATACAAAAAAAAGACTACCGACTGCCAAATAAAAAACTACAAAGTGAAAAGTAATTTTGTTTTTGGATGTCGGGGTCTTTCATAGGTACCAATTTATTGCATTATGGACACTGACTTCTAAAAATAAAGTTATTTTTAACTTTCTAGTTTTTTTATTTGGAAGTCGGTAGGTAGTATTTTATTTATAAAATAAAAATAAAAAAAACAATTTTTTGTTGTACTTATCTGATAGATAAGTTGTTTAGTAAGGTACCTATAACTCCAGAATAGATTACTCAAATATCATGAAACATGAACATAACCGGTGAAATGAGAGATCTGCGTACCCCTTAATAGCGTACTGGCGTGATGTTATGTTATGAAATGGTATAATTATACAGACATGCGATTGCAGCAATCCCGAGAGATTCGCCGTTATTTATAAAAGAGTTCTGTTGTATATCTTCGAAGTTCTTCATCAGATCTTCACCAAATTAAAATGGGACCAAAGAATTTTCAAAATCGGTCCACGATTGACGGAGATATCAGAGAACATACACAAAAAAATACCACATAATGTCGAACATAGAACCTACTCCTTTTTGGGAAATTGGTTAAAAACTACTTTGTGCCGGTTTTGAAAGTGATGGTTAAAGTATTTCATCGGACGAACTCAATTTCTATAAATCTTTTTATAGGTGTGTATGAAACACCTTTATGATGTACAAAAAAATGATCCGCCTCACTAAAGGATCCGCCCTTATGTCAATGATAAAAAGAAGTTTACGAAACTAACTCACTCACTGCGTAGCTTTATTTTTTGTGAAATAATTTTGATAATCGAATCAGGATTTCCAGAGAACCCCCCAAAAGATCAATGTTACCCTTTCTAATATCAGTTTAGATTACTTCATAGTCCCTAGCTAACCAACTGTAATCTACAAGAGTGATAGCTTATCTCAAATGAATAGACAACACAAACTGTCCGGAACTATCCACAGAATCAATGTTTTAACGTCCCCCTCGGTTAATAGCCGCACCGAAATCAGATCGTATCGGATTTCCAACGGTCCGTTTCGACGGCCCGATATTTGATTATACAGAGCACCTTTTGTCTTAAACGGATACGCAGAAATGTTTTACTGAAAAAGGTCTATCAGGTCACGGTTAACCGAAAATTATTTATAGTTTCAATTCTATTGCGGTTACTAAGGAGATAACTAACTCAAGTATAAGAAAAAAAAAAAAGAAAAAAAAATATTAAAAAAAAAACAACATACTACATTCAACGTATTTAAAAACTGCCTGATTTTGATGGATTCCATGCCCGCACGGTACAAATATTAGTATTGCCTACAGATAATTGTTCCGTCGTTTTTGTATGAGGTTTAAATGTTGGTAAACGCACCCATGATACAGGAGAAATTCCTAGTGAAGAGCAACGTTTATTAAAAAAAAATATCATATAGGCACTTTTTTTCGTAAGATCTTGTTATTCTTTTTTTAATTTTTACTTTAGAAAAATGCTGTAAAAAACAGAGTTTTTGATTCATCCAATAATTTTTGTGCTGGTGAGTTCGTAGCGCGACTTCTTATCAGTTAAAATACTAGATAGTGGTGACAGGCAGGTGTTTAGGGTTGAGGGACTTTCTTTTCTAATTATTCACGTCTAAAATCTGCTGGTTTTCAATATAAACTTAACGAAGGCATAAATAAATTAACGATTTTTTATTTGATTTTGAGACCTATTCAATCAATCAATTGAGCGTATCGTAATTCGTTCTCCGCTGCTTCATCTTCTTAACGTGTCGATGGCAAATATAAATATTTAAATATTGTGTTTCTCCCAGAATTCAGCGACGGCAACACCATTCGGTGACGCAGTCATAAGGTCCTCGAAAGTACAGATTACAGGGCATGCTGCGCACTCCGTGGGACGGGCCATAGTCTGCGGAGAAATGCTGCACAAGCACTGAAGACTAGTGCCATCAGCGAACCCGCTGCTTATACGTTAAAGCGATATATACGCCCCAATGTAAACAGTACTGGCCGTGCGCCCGCTCGATGCCAAAATATCAATGTTGAACCTCCTTTTGAACAGTTTTGTTTGCAAAATATCATTTGATTTATATATGCTATGTCAGTTATGTAGAAATACCAGCCATCATTTTTTCTGTGTGAAAATATTTTTAAACATCCAAGTCGCTTTGGAGTCCAAAAGTTGCGAAAAAAATCGTGTCGCTAATAATTTTTTTAAAGGAAAACTATTTGTTATAATACCATGTTTAAAAAATAATGTACATGAAACAATAGTAAATATATACTTTTTTCAAAACTTTTAACCAAGCCGTTACTAAGGAGTATGCTTTAGAAAGTTACCGTTATACGGCACCAAAGCGCATGTAGGCCCTTAACATCAAATCAAAGGCATTCTGCTAAAATAAAATAATTGGTACCAAAATAAATAAAAAACCCAATCCAATATTATAGAACAAAACGAAAGCTGCTTACTGTTTAGCTATTTACTTAATGTACACAATCCACTTACCAAAAAACAAAATCCAATAAATATTAATGACGAATTTATGATAAACGTTCCTATGAATAAACCATCCACATTATGGCCCTTTGAATTTTTCTTCATTCTTTACGAGAATTTGAGAAAACTTTGTAGGTAAAGTCTTTGATAGAATAAAAAGAATCTCCATTCAATAATTTAGTACAATATTATTACAATTCTTTTTTTAACTTTTCCCCACTCTAGGAATTTCTTCCTGCATCGTGGGTGCGTTTACAAACATATAAACTCATAGACACAAACACCCAGAGCCGGAACAACTATCTGTAGGTCATACAAATATTTGTTCCGTGCGGGAATCGAACCCGCGACACGCAGCGTAGCAGTCAATCGCTCAACCACTGCGCCAACGGTGCGCCCAATGAATTACTTTACAAGAAAAACAGTTACATTGTTACATACGTAATATAATATCATCATTTCAGCCGAAAGACGTCCACTGCTGGACATAGGCCTCCTCCAAGGAATATACCTAACATATATTTGTCCAAAGGTAAATTCATTTGCCTACAATTTCCTTTTGTTCAAAACAAGCTTTACCCATGTTTTCTGAATTAAGAATTAAAATTTTTCAAACTCTAGTCTGCAGACCCAACAAACTTTGGCATTAAAGCAGGGTTTCATATATTCTTCACAAATCCAACATCTTAATTAATTCAGAAACAAGCCCTTAATGTAAAAACAATGAAAATAATTACCTACTGTAACAAAAGCATTGCCAGGCTAACAAAATTATTCAGTTCATAAAGTCTCCGTAAAAGGTTTCAATTTCTGAAAACGCGCAATTCAGTGCAAAAAAAAACACAACAAAATTATTTTCAACAATATTTTTGCTGGAAACACTGAAAGCTTTTTTATAACTTCAGTAATACTGCTTAAAGATCTTTACGGTCCATTAAAATACGCTGAAATCAACTTCAGCGATCTCCATTGTTCACTGAAGCCGAAATTCTTAGGGACGAAAAATGCTGAGTACCAACCTCTCCCGTGACAAAAAATAATAACCTTGACGATAATTAGTGGTTCATAATTGGACACTAAAATAATCTTATTTATAAATTGTTTTTTTTTTCAATGATACTATCTATAATTCAACCTTTCTTAATAGTTGTACCTACCGACTTTGAGTGTTGCATTTCGAGTGCCAAATAAATGTTTTCTTTATATTGTTGTGGGTGACGATCGACCGCCAGATTAAACGTCGTAAATGGACATGGATTGGCCACACGCTCCGGAGGGATTCCGATCACATTGATTTGGCATCTTCAAGGAAAAAGGAAGCGTGACCGTCTCCGTCGAACCTGGCGACGCATCGTGTTGGCAGAAGCGACGAGTATCGGAATGACGTGGAGCGAGGTGAAGCGCGAAGCTCAAGACCGGTCACGATGGAGGACTACTGTGGAAACCCTCAGCCCCAGATAAGGGAAATAGGATCTACGAAAGTATTTCGTCCTTTGTTTCAAAGATAAGGCAGCCCAAAGGGTGACGTAGGTTGGTAATTACATAAAATAAAGAAGAATCAAAAATAGAACCAAAAAGTTTGACTATTAGCCTTGACAAAATGTATCGTGATATCCAGCTACTGAGCTGAGGAGGTCAGAAAGTCAGTCGCTACGTGTAAGATACTGGTATTCTGATGGATCCCGGTAGACTGGTAGCCTACCCCAACATTTGAGAAAAGAACAAGCAAATACATTGATTAAAAAATATTAATCCAAAAAAAAGCAAGCTTATCTCGTATTTTTCTCGGCAAAACCTTTCATTTGATAGTCCGCCATCTTGGGCCATTCGCCATATTGGATTGCGAAGACGTCACTTAGCAAAGCACGCATCGTCATCCAAACTAAACGTGTATGCAAAATTTCATCTGAATTGGTGGAAGATAACTGCTTTAAATATACATACATACGTTGCAAGTTAAATAAAAGCTTGTATAAACAACATCCATTCAATGCCATGGATTCTGGCAATCTTTTATCTGCAAATCACGACTTGCAACACCAACAGAGCGTGATAGAATTATCTTTTAGTAATACTGGCTTCCTAATAAAAAGATAAGGCTATTTATACTTAAACATAATTATGAAAAATAAATTGTGTTTAGGTAATAATAATTATTATGTATTATATATTTGAAAATAATGTCGCAGAAAATTAACTCGCTAAGGCGCACTTGCACGAAAAAAATAATTCAGAGTTACTTGCTAACACGAAGATAAATTGTCAACATGTATAATATAAACAGTCAATTTAACGTCTTTTAGCAACTAAGTCTGAGTTAGCTTTTTCGTAAAGGAAAGTATATCGATACATTTATCATAATTTTCAAAAAGGGTAATAACATTTAGACTATGGAAAGAAAATCAAAAGTCTTACCTTTGTGAAGAGAAGAAAATGCTTTTTCAACTTTCCTCTGAAGTCTCACTTACAGAATTTTCATTTAAAAGTTCACCATTGTCATTATAAACTACAATATTTCACAATATACTCGTAATTTGAAATGTTTCTGTCTTTTTTCAGTTAAAAATAAGAATGTACTAATTATAATGCACGAATAATAATTTTTAAACTTACACTATTTAGTCAATATTGTCAATGAATGAACTACAATACTATTCAAAAGTTCTAAATTTAAAACTCAACATAAATTACCAATAGTTCCAGAAAACAAAGTCCAGACCAAAAAGTTTTCAATTCATATTTATTTTTTAAATTCACTATTCGAAAAAAGAACGTACAGAACAAACGTGTACTTCGAATCATGAAACCGCGTCGGAGACTCAACGAACGCGATCGCACGCCGCAAGTGTTCGAGCCCAACTGAAGAGAATTCGAATCAGAATTTACTGAAACTTCGCCGTTCATGCAACAAGTATATACGTTTATGTACTGATATATATTTATGATAACGACGTGTGGGCTTTGCTAAGCTCGGCGGGTGTTCAGTGTGATATTGCACTGCATTTGAGTTTTAAATGTTTTTTGCTAGTTAATAATGAGCCGTGTTTTATTATGTTTTGGTGCAGTTTGTGGATGAACTTTTCGACTGGTTTTGGTTTTTAAATGCGTGTCTGTTTTCTGTGGGTGAATTGAACACGGTTATTTGATGGAAAACTTTAATAGAATAAAAAATAGGACAATTTTATAAAGTTATTATTGAGTACCTACTATTCTCACAACCAATGATTTCACGGTGTTTTGAGATAAGTTATGTATTTGGAATTATTGATGAGTTTTTTATTATTATTGTTTAATTAATTTCAATTTATTGATTTAGATGTCTGTAATTTTTTAATTTAATATTTTTTATTGTAATTTATTAATTTTTTATGTCTTTTTTTAACTTGATAAATCTGTTTTTGATTAATTGTAATGTATTTTTTTATTGTTGTTGTTATTGTAAACTAACAAAAAATGTTTGTATGTATAACCATAAGGTGCATGTTGTGTTAGCCTGTAAGTAATTGTTGCACTTATAAATGTATAATTATGCAAGTGTAATTTTAAATGTTGGCTAACCTAAATAATTAAATAAATAAATAGAAGCTTTTGAATATAGTTTCGAATAATGAAGGATTAATTAGTATTAATTAATTTTACTGCCTTTCTATAGTTTTTACTGCCCCCATGAGTGAGTGTATGAATATAAGTGCCTAATTAATAAAGTGATGAAATTAAAAAAGCAAGGGATAGTTGTTTTAATTGCAAATGCTTAGAACTTGGTAAGCCTTTCGATATGTTCACCATCAGTGTGATTTTGATGAAGATGATCGTATTGCTGTTTATTTATTTTATATATATTATATTTATACGTATCATGTATATATTATAATAATTATAAAAATGGTCACGCTAAAACTTGAGAACGGCTTAACCGATTTCGCTAATTCTTTTTTTGTTGTGTTTGTTATTGTTAGGAGTAGGTTCTTAGATAGAAAAAAGTAAGATATAAAGACAGTAGGTATGTAGGGTAGGTATGTAGGTTGGGTTGGTAAGGTAGGGTAGGCTAGGCAGTTGACGTGAGCGAAGCCGCGGACACAGCTAGTATAGACATATATATATATTACTAGCTGACCCGCCAAACGTTGTTTTGCCATAAAAAGACGCTACCTACCTACCCTACCTACCCTACCTACCCTACCTACCCTACCTACCCTACCTACCCTACCTACCCTACCTACCCTACCTACCCTACCTACCCTACCTACCCTACCTACCCTACCTACCCTACTAACCATACCAACCCTACCAACCCTACCTACCCTACCTAGTCTCTCGCGATCCCCCTCGCGAAAAATGATTAAATTACTAAAATGGCTATTAAAAATTAGGGGTTGCTGATAAAAGGGTGAAAATTGAGGATTGTATGTATTTTTGTATGTTGTATCATAAAAAAATAGAAATTAAAAATTTTGTCTAAAAAATAAAATAAGAAATTTAGGGGTGGACTACCCCTAACATTTAGGGGGATGAAAAATAGATGTTGGCCGATTCTTATAGATACCGGATAAGCACAAAAAAATTCATCAAAATCGGTCAAGCCGTTTCGGAGGAGTATGGCAACGAAAACTGTGACACGAGAATTTTATATATTAGATATTATGTTCATTTTATATCTGAAACAGACTAGTACTACTGACCTTCAAAATAAGTCCTTGAACAAGCCATCTGTCCCTCTAATAACAAACTAGAGACATTATTTGCCGTCTTAGAGCTCTTTACTTTTACTTTTAGTAGGTAAACAATTCAGCGCCCGCTTTTTCCTTGGAAATAAAGTATTACACTCTTACAGAAAGTTTTTTCGTTCTTGTCTGTACTGAAAGTAATCTTGACTTCGACATCTTTATTTGTTACGTAAAGCAATCGGAAAGATTAAGCTTGGAATTAATAAATTAAACAATAGTCGTTTGATCATAATGATGATTTACGTAAATCGTGACAATTATTTGTTTATTTTTATACTAAAATTATAAAGCTGAAGAGTTTGTTTGTTTGTTTGAACGCGCTAATCTCAGGAACTACTGGTTGGAATTGAAAAATTATTTTTGTGTTGGAAAGTCCATTTATTAAGGCAAGTTATAAACTATACAAATTCACGCTACGACCAATAGAAGCGGAGCATAAATGAAAAATGTTGCAAAAACGGGCAAAATTATTCCTTTTTGAGAGCTTCCGTTGAGTGCGCTGCGTAAGTGTGGTATTGTAGGTAGGATAGATGGATAGGTAGGTAGCCAGTTGACGGGAGTGAAGCCGCGTGGGACAGCTAGTATAAAAATAAGATCACAGTGACAAGTAGAGCTCCTTTACAAGTTCCCTACAAACAGGCAGTGATTGCGCGCGTTTTGTGGTCACAGCAATGCGTTCCATATTAATTGAATCTAAAATACTGTAGAGGCTTTCCACATAGGACGAGCAACCTGTTCGGCTGCTGACACCTAAAGCTGGCGACTTATAAGTTTGGAAGGAAATCGAATACAGAATATTTGAAATATATCGAACGCGTGTAGTTTTTTGTTTAGCTGGGACTTCTGTAAAAGCCGCCTGAGGGCAGGCACGTTGTTGATTCAATACAAGTTAAAAGTAATTTCTGCTTATTATTTGAGCTCCCTGAGCTACACCGTCACAATACTGACTAAGAACTTAATTTTTCCGAGTCCGTGACTATGTTTAACTCACAACTACTAGCTTTTTCCCGCGGCTTCGCTACTGCAAAATCACTACCGTATTTAATTACTTTATTATTTAATAATTTTAACTACTACTTGAGTATGCATCGCAGTAAAGTTATAAAAAAGAAATGGAAAATAAGAAGGTGGTGGATGGTAGTAGAACAGAACAGAGCGTCTTCAGACGTGTGGAAGACGCCGTGCGGTCAACAAAGGCTTTTAGCGCGACAACAAACGGATTGGTGGCAGACGTATTTGCTGATGTTAATACTAGACTAGCCTTTTTATTCCCGTTTACACGTCGGCGGACGCATTCGCAGATGACATCAGCTGATATATCTGTCGATGTGTATAAGGAGGCTTAGGCACCCAGGTGACAACAAGCTCTCAATCAATGAATGATTTTTTAACCGGATATTTACTTACTGATATACCTTCGTTTACGTAGTTTCAAGTTTGTGGGCCATAGATTGGCCTCCAAACTTGAAACTACCTATAGATACCTATAAAATCAATTAATTTCTACCTAATTATACTACTGGCAGCCTTATTTATAAAACCTAGCGTCCATATTATTACGTTAAACACAGAAATTAATACTTAATTCAAATTCTCCATTGAAAATTTTAATTTTGAATCTTGTAACGTTAAGTAAGCCACGTTATTAGAAAAGATAAAGATAAGGACCGGCTTCATACGACGTTCCGCCCGCGTCTTCCAAGTTGGCGAAGGGGCAACCGCAGACCAGGGCAGCGTGATACGGTGCGATGGGAGGCTGGAAGAACGCTACCGCGAGATGTGGGCACTTGTGTTCAGCGTGCGCACACTGCGAGTCCTGCTGGAGAGCTCGAGCAGCCTTAGCGTGCAAATCGACGCGCCGCTGAGGACCTGTCTGCAGCAGTTCATACCAGTTCCACATGCCAGACTGGCACAACTTGTTGTTGTAACAGTAAAAGTTCACTTCAGAGTTTAATTGTTATTTATTAGTAGTCTTCAGGGATGAATAACACTCATTCAAATACTGAATTCATTACAATTTTTATTAGTATTTAGTGGCAACACTTTGTAATTTAAGGCTCAAATATGTGTCCTTCGAATTTCGCAACCAAAACCAAACTAAAAAAACTGACGCCCGTTTTTCCCTCGTCCTGTATCATCTCTTCCAAATTTCAAATTCAAAATATCAATAATATGAGAGTCAGGGAGGGGCAGTCTGCCGCTGCCCTTGTTTTGAAGATAATGTACAACGAGCTTATAGAATGCCTAGTCCATGGTGTGTTATGTCTATGGTTTAAGAAAAATAAATTGGACAGACAGATGTCAATTCAGATGAAAATGTCAGGGTATAAAATATTCTAAGATTTTACAAATTAGCGATATAAATAAGTTATGGAATATTAAAACAATCAAAGATAACTAAAAGTATGCTTTTTAGGTGCTAACAGTGTCAAAGAATAAATAAAAGAGTCACACGAGTTGAAATCACACATTGTTGACCACATCATCGCTTACCATCAGGTAAGATAGTGGTCAAGCGCGAGCCTATTTAAAATAATAAAAAAAAAAACAATATATAAAAAGGTGTGAGTGACAACACAGAACACCACAATCTGCAAATCAATATCAATAGAAAGTATTTTTTTTTAATAAAGTTTTGAAACTTTTGTCAGCATTGTCTTTTGATTTAGGTCTGCTCACAGCCTCAGATAGCACCGTACCCGCGAACCCCTTGTAATAAAATAAAAAATTTTCGTGTTGCATTGTCGTTCACCACAGAGGAGCGTCATGTGGAACACAATCGTCTAGACCAGACAGATATTTCAATAGTAACGGTATGAAACCTTCAGCTAATAGCTACATTTGGCTGACGGTCATAGACATAATAAAAATATTTTCTAGGAAAAATATGTTCGGTAGAAAATGTTGTTTGTACTCTCAGCTCACTTAAAAATAAACATTTAAGTTTGTGAAAGTTGCTGTAAACAAGTTTCTGTAAATGGAAGAAAATATTTTTAACTTTTTATTGACTTTATGCTTTTGCATCTTCTGCTGATTTAAAATATGAACACTTTCTTTTTCCCGTCCGGAATGTTATGAAGATTCTTGAGAATTTCCTACATGTTTTTTTTTTAGCATGACATTATATTAAAATTGCTGCGTGTTGTCGCTTTCGGTTGAAGTCATTGAACTATCTACTTTTAATAACGTTCTCAGAACAGAACGGCTTTATATCTTTTTATTGAACTTGTAAAATAAAAATATATAAAGTTCTAAATCGCCATCAACGTACGATAGACAGGTTATTGTTCATTAGCCCAGTAGAAATCGTCACTAAAATTATATAAAATCGCTTAGCTTGATGTAGTTCTGCATTTTTGATATGTTATAAGGACCAGTTAGGAAGTAAATCCAAATTTGCAACATCGAAAACTTGTGCTAGCAGAGCAACACGCGGAAAACTGCAAAATTTCGGGCCTTTTTTCACTATTTGTTGTAAAAGTCTTAAACTATGCGTTTTTCGACAATTCCTATCTGGTCCTTACAATTGTGGTATTCTGCTGTGCGGATCCACATCCTTTTAGTTTACTTACGTTTTATAACACTATACAAACCACACCTTCATATATTTTGATTTTGTATCAACTCATGTGACTCATTTTTATGTATTCTTTGACACTGTTAGCACCTGAAAAGCATACTTTCAGTTACCTTTGAT
This sequence comes from Orthosia gracilis, assembly GCA_947562075.1. Classification (NCBI taxonomy): domain Eukaryota; kingdom Metazoa; phylum Arthropoda; class Insecta; order Lepidoptera; family Noctuidae; genus Orthosia; species Orthosia gracilis. The sequence continues at coordinate 55,070,519 of OX387268.1, forward strand.
TGTTTTAAAATTCCACAACTTAATTTTTATTACTAATTTGTAATATCTTAGAATATTTTATACTCTGACATTTTCATCTGATCTGAAATTTAGAAGATATGACAGAACGAGGAAAAACGGGCGTCAGCTTTTGGAGTCAGATTCGGGCAGGAAACGGCGAAAGTCGGTTGACTACTTAGTACTATAATACCAAGTGTATTTTCTATTCTGAAAACTCTCAAAATTGTGAATTGCCAGCTTGTGAAAGAGTGATATAAATCTCTAAAATATAAATAAATCGCATTTGGTCTCATAAATGTACTTTTACTGCTTATAATAATCGATGTGCCAGTTCGTTACGTGTTGCAAGAGCTGCAACAATCAAGTCTACAGAGACGCGCGTGACTACAACGCGCCCGCCAGCAGAACGCGCAGATTCTGTACCGGCCTACTTGACCGTCTACCTGAGACATCACAACCCAGCACATACTCTTACCTTGCTGCCTGCCTTCCTTTCAGCTTGACAACTACCTTATCTGGCTACCTGCCTGTTTTGCCTGCTTGTCCGTCGAGGTACCTGTTCACCACCTGCCTACCTCGAGCATACCGCGACTTTTGAAGAGTTCTTGTCCGTCCTGCTGCCTGCCTAGCTGTCGACCACAAGCAACCAACGACATGTGAAGCCAGCCCTTAGAATTTATATTCTTAATATCCTTTTTCTAAGTTTACTTTTTTAATAACTCTTTTATTTTAATAACGCGGCTTACTTTAAGCTCGTCTGAGCTTAACGTAACGTTACACAATATACCAAAAATGAAGAACTACATCAAGCTTTGCGATTTTAATGTTTTTTTTTCTATTGGGCTACATTTATTAGGGGTTATAGTATGAAATTGCCAATTAGTACTGAAAAATTGTTTTTTTTTTATTTAACATATTTATTTAATCTAAATAATTACCATTATTATATATACTACACGTTGCTACCATCTAATAGGAAGATCATTTATGCCTTCGCGATAGAACTCTGGTGATCTTGATTCGACAAACTGTGTGAAAGCATTTTGTACTGCCACCTGAGAAGAAAACTTTTTATCACGTAGAAAATTGTCCAAATCACGAAAAAAATGGTAGTCCGTTGGAGCAAGGTCTGGCAAACACGGAGGGTGACGAATGGTTTCTGATTGCAGTTCCTGTAGAGTTAAAACAGTTTCTCGTGCTGTGTGAGGTTTCGCGTTATCATGGAGCAATAACGGTGAAGATCGATTCATGAGTCGGGGCTGTTTCACTGCTAGTTTTGCTATCATTGTTCGGAGTTCGGCACAGTAGACATCTGCCGTTATTGCTTGACCAGATCGGAGAAAGCTATAGTTAATAACACCATGCTGAGACCACCAACAGTTACCATTATCTTTTATTGGTAAGCTTTGTTTTAGGATACTGTAGCGGCGTTTGACCTGGGGTAAGCCATTGCATTTTTCGCTTACGGTTATCCTAAAGAATCCACTTTTCATCACATGTCACAATTCGATCCAATATTCCTTCATTTCTGTATCGATTCAACAAGGCAACACAAGTTACAACACGCGTTTCTTTCTGCAGATCAGTCAAATCATGAGGCACCCATTTTTCATTTTTTATTTTATTTAATTGATTTGACGCAATTGAGTTAATATTGTTGGTTAGGTAACTTTAAACCATGCCGCTAATTCCTGGATAGTTTGACTCCGATCGGCTTCCACCATCTCTTTAACGTCATTGTTATTCACCTGTGTGGGCGGTCTTCCACGTGGTTCGTTCTTCAAATCAAAGTTTCCATCACGAAAGCGTTTAAACGAAAATCACACGATGCGTTCATTAGCAATCCCCTCTCAAAACGCAACATTGATATTGCGAGCTGTTTTTGCCGCGTTAGTTCCGCATCGGAACTCGTATTCAAAAATCACTTGAATTTTCGAAGTATCCATCTTTCTTGTCTAAGCTGAATAAAAGAAACAACTGAAAGTCGATAATCGAATGTTGCACATTTTTTAAAAGAAGAACTTCATCGATGCCATGTGAAAAAAGTTTCACTCAAAAATCTCAAACCATGAAGGTTCTATGTCAATTCGAAGTACCTATTACAATAAAACGGCAATTTCATACTTTAACCCCTATTATTTGGGGAAGTACAATGACAGCTATTCCCATTCTAAAACGAATTAACTTATAGCGAATGACCAAAAGCTTTTCTGTAAGCAATAACTTTTAACAGCAATTCTATTTAATCTCTACACTCCTGTTGACAATATTAACCGAAACAAAAATAAGGAAGACAGGACAGAGAAAATATACGAAAACCCCATCACTATGAGTGTCATGGTTGGAACGACCCCAGCCGAGTGCTACATTACTGAAGGAGCGTGAGTGACGATGGGTTATTATTTACGATGGGTATAAGCTGAAGGGTCATATTATGAGAGGGAACAATGTGTAGGGTTATAAGTTGAAGGATAGTCATTTGTCACTCGACTTTGGGTCAGAGCTAGTGGAGTCTTATGAAACAGTCCTCGTTCCATAAAACTCCAATTAGGTGGTAGCTACATCTTCTTAATTTCTTCTATTTAATATTATAAATGAGTAAGTGATAGATGGCTGATCGAATCTGGATGAAATTTGGCACAGTGATAGACTATAGCCTGAAATAGCATAAAGGCTTTTCAACTGTTTGTCTCCTGTGCGGGTCACAAATAAATATTTTTCTGTCTTTCTTTTTTTCAACCCGGTATAATGTTCACTTGGAATAAGAAAACATTTTTCGTGCAGGCGAAGCCGCTGGCAAAAGCTAGATACTCGTAACTAAAAAACTTTATTGTGTTTTTGATGTTATTTGTAATAGTTACCTCTATTTCTTAAAGGAAAAATCATAGTACTTTTTCTTCTTTTCGTGTCAGGATGTGGCCACCTCTGGTGTCAGAGTCAATTAAGCCGCCTCTGAGAACTCCACAGGCCTCTGACTTGGCTATTTCAGACTTACATCAACTATTTAAGACCAGGTTTCCTCACGATGTTTCCCTTCACCGTTACCTGTGATGTCCAAGATAAACTAAGAAAGTACCTATGATTTTGAAAAAGTCATATTATTGTTACTTGGTACCGATCCGATAAAAAAAAAAAATCTTTCACTGATAGATTTTTCTCTACGCTGAATGTCATAGATTTTGATTCCAGAACAATGCACTTTTTGTGGGATATGCCTCAAGACCGAAACTGCTGCAAAAAGAAAGTTGAAAATTCTTTCTAGGCACTTTAACCTCTCGTGTGCCGGAATGCAGATCTACGCGAGACAATGGTTTTTTTCATTGTGTCTTGAATGCAATGGCATACAAGCGGTTAAAGATTTTCCCTGAAAACTACCAAACTTTTAAGAGTTTCGTTCCGCAAAATGAAAAAAGGAACGCTTATAGGATCCCTTCGTTGTCTGTCTGTTTGTCTGTCCGTGTGTCAAGACCGTTTTCTCTGGAATGCCTGGATGTATCAAGTTGAAATTGACAGCTTATACTCAGGACTGCAACCTCTAAAAGATATCGCCGTTTATGTCGCAAATTTGAGGAACAGCAAGGTTTTCCAAGTCTGTAGGGTACTTCCCGTTGATCTAGAATCATGAAATTTGGCAAGAAGTAATCTCTATAGCACAAGTAAAGGAAAAAAGCCAAAATCTCTAAATTTGTACCAAAATAAAAAAAAATATTACTAACTTGGTAAACTGACCGGGACCTATGTCGATGTATGGGGACAACAGTTTCACAACGGCAAGTTAATTTTGTACCTCAATCCACTTCATATTTTTGTTAGACCAATATCATCAGAGCTTTCATTGTTTATGATCTTCAATAATGTTACCTTACTATTTTGGTGAATGTAGTTATTTGTACGGAACCCTCGGTGCGCGAGTCTGACTCGCACTGGGCCGGTTTTTTACTTAACTTTTCACAGGTATTAATTGAATAAAAACAAAGGCTTGTACCAGGATCTGTCAAACAATAGTTGAAAGGTGACGGTAGTTGGGTGTGTTGCTATTCCGAACGAGTTCATGAACACGTGAATGTAGCTTCTCTTATAGATATTTCTATTGTAGTGTAATATTACAACAAATAATTTGTATGAGCCTAACAAATAAACAGTAATATTGACACAATGTGACGTCATTTATAAGCTATTGTGTACCTAACAAAAGGTTCAATTTTTCATGAAAATTTTTCAAATAATTTCTAGACGAGCAACACAAAGAAGTATTGAAAGTTTGTTGCCAAACCCTAGGTTATCCTGTATTGTAATGGCGAAATCAATAACAATTGGGGGGGATGTCCTTGGACCTACTAACACAGAATCACAAAGGGGCCTAGCGATAATGTAGCCCTAAAATAGATTTTCTATAAGGCCTTTCATCCGAAAGATTTATGCGCTGAAAATCTTTTGGTCGTTACTTTTTTAGAAAACCTTTTCGAAGAAATATGTGAAGCAATACATTTTTTACCAACACATCAATATAGTTTGCACTTGTGACATTTTTGTGTGTGTGTTTGACATTTTTTGGAGTTCAATAAAAATAAAACTTAAGGTTACACTAGTCGATAATTCTTCTATACAAACGTAGTCTAGCGATTACTCCACTGTTTGACGATATACGTTCAAAATAAAAATCATATCAATTGGTCTCATCATTATCTAGCCCTGTATGGAAACAAAAAAGGAAAAAAATAAAATATTTGTAAGTTATGAGCGTCGAAAGTTCCATAAAATAGTTCGTGCCGACGACTAGGGGTACCTTAAGTAAGGTGCTTAAGAGAAAATGCGGTCGCAGACATCCGACTGAATATCGGAAGTAAAAAGTCATAATTCGAGGTTTATCTCTCGTCTACTTCCTCCTCCAATATTGGACCAATTTAAAAGATCTTCCATAAACTGAAAAATAAATATATATACTGTGCACCTATGTTTTCCTTTTTGACGAAACATTATCTTTAGAAGCACTAGAACCCTCAAAATTGCGCTGCCAACAGAGACCTATTGTACAAATTTGACAACAATAAATGAAAAATTAAAAATATAAAAGCACAAAATATATCTTTTTTATTCAATCTATGGAATATCTTTTAAATTTGTGCAATACTGGAGGAGGAATTAGGCGAGAGCCAAACCTCGACTTATGACTTTTTCTAAGTGAATTCAGTTGGAGCTCTCTGCCCGCATTAGGCTCTTAACAATTTAATTCCTTGACTGTTAATAACTCATCATCATCATTCTGGCCATCTTTTTCCTATGTTGAGGACGGCTTCCAGTTTAACCAGATTCAGCTGAGTACCAGTGTTTTACATGGAGCGAGTGCTTATTTGACCTCCACAACCCAGTAACTGGGTAACACGACACTCCTTGGCCAGACTGGTGTCAGATCTCAGTCTTCTGGCTACCCATAATCCCTCGTAATCAACGAGACCAGGCTCGTTTTGGATATCCTACCGAGACTAGCTAAATATAAAAAAAGTTGTGTTTCTATGTGTGTACGCATAAACAATAAGTTACCAAGTACTCTCAAGGCTTTAAATATGAGCTTATTCAAAAATAAATTGTATGAATGGTTGTGTAAACATAGTTTCTATATTGTTCAAGATTTATTTGATTTTAAATGTTAAAATATGCTTGTTAAAATATGCACGCTTATCACTGTTAAGCAAAAACATGCTTGCTCTTGTTTTTTTTTTTTTGAATCATCTTTTTATACCATGTATTTAAGCAAATAAATATTATTCTATTCTATTATATTCATAACGATTGTCACAAATCTTCAAATGACCGCCGGAACCAATGGCTTAACATGCTTTCTTAGGCACTCGGAAACTCGCTATTTAAAGATCCATCCACGGGTCGATCTCAAAAAGCGTTGCATAACCTTGAACATCGTTATTATTAGCCACGACATTCTTTAACTCATGATTATCATCATTAGCCTTTTAATGATCCCACTGCTGGGACACTGGCCTCCTCTCCGTGAAAGAATGAATGGGCCTTTGCAGGTTGGTTGTTGGTAATTTTTCTTGTTGTTTTTTTTTTGTCCCGTATGTTATTTGTGTGTTCATTAAGTATCCAACTAATATTATAAAGACCGACGGATCTGAATTAAATTTGGTACAGAGATAGATTATAGTCTGGAATAGCACATAGGATACATTTTAATCCGGTATAATGTTCCCTTGGGATAAGCAAAAACTTTTCACGCGAGCGAAGCCGCTGAAATAAGAAGCTAGTATAATAATAATATTTTCAAGTCTAATATGCTCCGCAAGCAAAATAAGCCCAAACCCACCGCTTTATGTATTTTTACATAAGATACTAACAATGTTTTCACTTCTTATATCCTCAAAAGGACGCAAAGAGCCTTCCGGATAAAAATTGCAGAACGCAATAACGCTAGCGCGTGAAAAATTGCTTTCATCGTGCATGCAGGCGCTTAGGTGGTTTAACTCAACGTTTTTATACATTCAAAAAACCTGATAACGGTTCCATGAAACCCCGTATTATGTGTAATATTTCTTGTTGCATGGTCTTATCTAAGCTAAGGTTGAAATATGGGTGTGTTTTGTTCGCAGCATTATCGCTTGTGTTCTGGAAATTCTCGTTCAATTCGTTTTCTGTAACATCAATCAAGAACAGAGCTCTATTATGGGTTATAATGAAATTCTTTGCTAATAATGCTGGCACTTTGTGATACTTTTATATAAGAGGCGTAACTACAAAGTATCCAGTCTTTATGTTCTCGTGTTAATTAATACTTTATGCGGATAATAACTTGAACTTTGTTAATATGCAACTTGTGTGTTGTTCGAGTTTTCCATTAATTACTTTGTTGGTTAATTGTCAGAAAATTACTTCTAGTTAGACGCACGAACTGCAAAGATGGGCCCTCAAAATAATATTTACCGATGAAAAAACCCAGTAAAATGTACTTGGAAAAATATAACTTTTGAATAAATATTATAAAATAAAAATTATTAATATTTAAAAAAATAATATTAATAATTTTTATTTTTGTTCCGTTCAAGGTTCGGTGCTTTTATTGTATATGAATTTCAGTATTTTTACCTAATTATGTTGTTGAATGCAGCTGTTTGTACGGAATCTTCGATGAGCGAGTCCAACTAGGACTTGACCGTTTTTTTTGTATATAAATTGACATAAGAGATCGTTTATTTTCTTTTTTGCCTAAATATTCTTTTTTTTTTTATGTTTGTGTTGTTTGCTCTAACTTATGTCAAATAAATGTGTTTTCTTTCTTTACATTTTCTTTTTTTTTAAGTTAAAGTGATCGAGTTCGTTAAAACTCACGCGCTAAGTTCTCTAGAAATATAACCATTGCAAGACTCTTTTAGGTTTTATCCACTTGCTTTCTTTGTTATCCAACAAGAAGTCGGTAGGCTGTCCCAGCGAGTTGATGAGCCCTCTATAGTTGGCTGGTAAGGAGTTTAGAGCCGTCGCGTTGGATTCTGTGCCGTTGACGACTGCGACGTTCTTGAAGAACACCAGTTGCGGCCAAGCCGGTGAGCTCCATAATGAACCAGCTCTAAAGGCTAGGTACCTATAATGCCCGGAGTGATGCCAGAATAGATTAACCCCATACCATGAAACTTAAACTCCAGAGTTAATCAAAACAGGAGCTTTCGAAATTACTAATAAATCTACTACCGGGAAAATCAAAACACAGATACGAAAAAGCAATTGACGATTTTTTTCAATGGAGAACAACAAAATTAGGAGTCAAGATTGTGTTGGAATCCGTCCTCTTAGTTTATTTCCAACATTTAGCAGAAACTCGAAAGTCAAGCTACCTATGGTGCATTTATTCAATGCTCAGATCTACACTTAGAATCAAACACAATATTAAATCAATACATATAGGAGCTTTTTATTGTCTCACAGAAGATGTGAAAAGTAGAGAGTATGCCCTCTGGGATAAAGCCTGTCTTCCTTTTGGGCAACATGAGTCCCTCGCTACACTCGGGCGTTAACTCTGTCCCTCTTTACACTCAAGGTTCAATATGCAGCCCGTGACAAAAGACACTGCTTTAGCCCCTTGGTGCATAATCTACTATTACTGCCTTGACTACTCAGTACTATCAAAATGTATAAGAAAATGGTGAAGTAGTGACCTTACGCAATAATTTTTATTCTTCTCCATTCTCTGTTGTATATTTGATATGTATCCGTAGGTTTATTATGTAATATTGTAAATATATACTGTATGTTATTATGTGTTAGTAATATTATTTATGATATTTTGTACACTGACAACCCCAAATTCTTCTCCTATCGTTCAGTCCATCCAAAGGGTGTCTGTAAGAGATTGCCTGGTGCGATAAGACCGCCCATTGTACACTTGTTTTTGTGAATGTTTGCCCTGTACGTATTTTGTGGTGTACAATAAATTAAGTATACAATATTAAAAAAATACTTAAATTTTAATTTCATGGAGTAACACTCAGTTGCTAATTAAAAATATTTTGCCATGGAATTTCTCTGTAGGGTAGTTACTCTGTGAAATAAATAAGACAGAATTTTATAATTATTTTAATAAATAGCCAGTCTATTACGAGTAAAAGGTGAAACCTACTCATAAAAGTAATTGAAAATCTCACGAACACGATGCGTCCATTTCTTGAATGACAGTCCATTTATTAAACTCACCAACGCATTTACTTAATTAATCCTTTTGTAGATAAAGCAAAATTCATTCAATAACAAAAATGGCGACCCACAATACTTGCTGGTAATTCGTACCTATTTATAATATCAAATTTTCCGCACGCACGCAATTTCTTTGTAATCAATTCAATTGGTTCAGTATAAATTAAATAGATTACATCCTTAATCAATTTAATGCGTTCGGTGTAAGTTAATCGACATATTGTTTCCTTGCGGGAGGCAATGTATCAAGTGCCAGATTGTTCGATGTTGTACATGCAGGATATCTACTGTTTCCGTAGAACATGCTCAATTCGATGACTATGCCTAATTTTTGTATTTTCAGAAGACATTTTGATTGATGAATGATTTCTTATCTAGCGTGCTGACATTTAATAAGAAATCATAATGATGATGCGTAAGCCCTGATTTCTCTACGATTATTTTTTTAACAACCTAGCTACAAAGTTAAAGTTAACGAAACTACAATTTTGTAAAGTAGTGATTAAAATATTTAGATCCACACAATAAACAAAATTTTGTTTATGTATTTATTGATTACTTCTCTGTATGAGAAGAGGCCGTAGTCATGCAGTGAGACAGTTACAAGCTGGTATTATTATTTATTAGAAAAAAAAACAACCAGTAGCATATACAAATTAAACATTTTTAGGGTTCCGTACCCGAAAAGTCTAAACAGAGCTCTATTTCTGTCACTCGCGTGTCTGCGTGTCCGTCGTCTGTCACATAACTGTTTTTCCAGCCAAACGGTTGGAGCTTACAGTCTTCAAGTATAAGCATCTTGTTGACTCAAAGCCATGCAAGTTGGCAAATAATATTTTTAAAAGATTTTTAGGCTTCCATACAGCTTAAGGATCCCCTTCAGCTGTATGGGAGCCTAGAAATCTTAATCTTAAGCCGAAATAAAAAAAATGATCTTCCCCATCGACTGGGGTATCGTTGTTTAGATAAATACTGTATTTTTAATTTCAAAAAATATTGAAAAACAAAGGAATGAAAAGCCACCAATAACAGCTTTATAAAAAAAAAATTGTTCCTAAGTATTTTTTAACTTCCCATTGACCTATGAACTTCAAACTTGATGATAATGTTTATTATTACGTATATTTTACAAACAATTATTATTTTCCAATACAGTGGGAAATCAGATTTTCTTTGAAATTCTCTAATTTTTTCTATTACAACCAACTTCATTTTGCGGTTTGATACGGAACCCTAAATGTGCGAAGCCCGACTCGCACTTGGCCGGTTTTTATGAACCCAGGTATTATCAAGTCTAACTATCATCATAGTACGAAAGGTTTCAAAGTATGCGAGGGTGCCCACTGTTCCATGTTATTCGCATTGTTATTTTTGAATTACTTTTGAATTATGAATTATACATTGTCACACCAATGTACCACGTTTATTGAATTGTTATGTGAACTATTGATTTTATGCGACACAATTTTCAAAATTGTTATGCATTACTATTTGCTGTGTAGATATCATTTTGATTTTTTAATAAATAATATTATAATTCTCTCTTTTCTTCTTTAACCAACCATCAAAATTTTCCGGAATATTCCAAATTACTTTTTCGGGACGCATTAACGGTCAAGAAAAGTAATAACTGGCCATACTCGGCAGTAAAACTACTAATCGTAACTCACAATCTGCTGTATGGACAGTTGCTTATTTTTATGGGAAATCTTTATGGGATAAAAGAAAATTAATTTTTAGGGGTAATAATAATCACTTAGACTACTAAGATCACCTAGACTAGAAGGAGAAGACGAGAGAGAGATGATAGAAAAAAAAAGAAGACTAGAGTAGAGAGAAGATACGAAGGTACTTGGTCCCTTAACTCCAGAAAGGCATGACGCGTGAGTTCGACAATCAGTGAAGTCTATGAAAAATTTGAAAAAAGAGCAGTGGTGGGTAAAGTGGTTAGGATCCTAATTTACGAATGGAGATCGTGAGTTCGAACCCAAGCTGACCCATTACTTTATGTAATGAACGGTGAAGGATAAGATCGCGACGAAACCGACAGGTCCTTGACATCAAAATCGAAGACATGTGACATTATCAACCAACACTGGCCCCGCGTGATAGATTATGGAATATTCCCACACACAGAGGAGGCCTATTTCCTAGCAATAAGATGATTATAGCCAGATTATAATATATGTGTAATTATAATATATGTCTTTCTGTGGTGTACAATAATATTAGATTGTTGCATCGAGCGCAAAGTGAGTTATTAATGCATGAGTGTTACATTGGTGCCCGAGCGCATTCGAGGGCACTAAATTAACACGACTGCATTAATTTGTCACTTTAGCGAGGTGCGTAATCTACTTTTCTTTCAACTACCAATCTACGTACCGTGATAAAATATACCTACTCAAAATAAAAACTCAAGTTAGTGAAAAATAATTATGTCGCGACTTTTGCGGCAAAAGGTTATGAACAATTTAATTTCCAGCTGTATTTATACTTTCTGGTGTTGAATTAATATCGCTATCGCTGTCTATTTCCATTTTTGTAACTTTTCTTGCTAAATTATGAAGCATCAAAGTTTTACAATGATGCGCGCCATTTTTTTTTCATCAAACCGTTTTTTAACCTTTTTTTTATTCAGCCAGTACCTTTTTGATCTAATGCATACATTTTATATTAAACTTCATGTGAGACATTACACCTCTGTGGTAAATATTTTGTTATATCAAAATAAAATATAACAACAGTGCATTATTGAAAACTGTGCAAAAGATGAGATTTCATATAACATTTCTGCACTGTTTTGGTTCTAAGAAAAAAATACGTCATTTGTGATCGATTGGTTTTGTAATTATTAATAATAACATTACTACGTAGTTGAATGAAAAGTACTATTCAATGATATTCTATGCTTTAAAAACTGGTAGTATCGTTGACCCACCGTGGACACCGCAACGATTTCTATGGAAATGTTCTGTAGAATTCTTGCCATATTGTCGCGTCCCTCCTATAAGCTAGCCTGTATAGTACAGTCAATGGAAGAATTTAATTTAAAAGCACAGTAGTTTGTAAAGGAATGCAAGCGGCTACCTACTACCTTCACTTTGGGTCATTGAATTTGCCATCAACTTAATCACACCTACAAGAGAGAATATTCTATTTATAAAGCTCTTGCATTTTTTCATCTATTTAATTATCTTATTAAATCTTAAAGAACGACTCTCTTCCAACATGATATTTTGAAATGAGATGTATCTTGTACTTAAGACAGAATAGTCAGAGAGTGAAAAGGTTTAAGAAAGTTAGCGAATATCAACGCGTTTTATTTATTTTTATTAAAAATAAGGCTTGATGCCTTATTTAAAAAAAAAAAAAAAAATACAGAAAATTACAACCGACTTCCGAATAAAAACACTACAAAGTGAAAAATAACTTCAATTTTGGAAGTCGGTGTTCCTGTTTTCGTATTTATGTATTTTTTTTTTATAAAAATGTTTTTTATTTTTCATTTTTTAGTTGTGGTACATAATGGACCAGTTCTATAATCTGTAATGTCCAAAGTGATGCCAGACATGAACTAACATGAAACATAAATAAAACTGGTGGAATGAGAGTATACCAGGGTGAACTGTTCACACCTGCGTACCCCTTTAGAGTGTACCAGTGTGATGTTATGTTATGGTGTAAATAATAATCGGATATGTGATTGCAGCAATGATGAGATTTGCCGTCATTTATTGAAGAGTTCTGATTTATATCTGCGAAGTTCTTCATCAAGAATCCATAAACAATTCTTTATACTTTGGATTTAAATGGGACCACATGACAAGCACCAGCTCACAATCAAAAAAGAATCATCAAAATCGGTTCATCTAGTAAAAAGTTCTGAGGTAAAACATAAAAAAATACAGTTGGATTGATAACCTCCTCCTTTTTGGGAAGTCGGTTAAAAACGAGCCCCGGCTCCGTCGACAAACTTTAAACGTCGTACGTCGTTGTTTTAAACATTTATAGCCCACTGTTCGTCGCCCACTTAGTACTTCAGTAAGCCATATTCAGTATTATTTTCGTTCGTTTAAATACCATCCATTTTAAAATGGTTCATCCTCTTTTATTTCACGAGTGTACATTAATACCCTTTCTAAATTGGTAGGTACCTGAAAAGGATCATATATCATAATGAACAAGAGTTGTGTATGATACAACTACAAATACCCAAGTTATCAATATTCCAAATCTAATCGGATTACTCTACAAAGTAAGTACCTGCCTACAACTCTCGGGGCAACACAAAACTGATTGGCGTACCCCAGGGAGCCTAACTGGGTCCCAGCAAACTCGGCCGAAGCTCGAGGGTAGCCTTCAAACAGAATCAGTAATCAGTACGCTATTAACGTTTAAATTGAATCATATCCTTAGCATAGTTGATGAATTTATAATATCTGGATATTAGTATACAGGATCAAAACAAACTCCGTAACTAAAGTGAAAATCTTTAATTTCTATTATCCTATCCTAATGAATTGTGAAAGTGTGAATGTTTAGATGTTCATTAATTAATCAGGCCTCAATAGCTAAAGTGATTTAGATGAAACTTGGCTGTCGGTTAGATCATGGCTTGAATTCATCATAATTATCATCATCATGATTAACATCATCACATGATTTTCTTCTAGTTTACGCCTTTTTAGTTCGCTTTTTAAGCAGTCGGGTTTTTTGATTTTGTTCAATTATTTTTTTGTTAATAATTTATCAGTTATTTTTTTTTCGAATTAGGTACATTAAAACATATCTTATATATAAAATTCTCGTGTCACAATGTTAGTTACCTTACTCCTCCGAAACGGCTTTACTGATTTTTACCAAATTTTATATGCATATTCAGTAGGTCTGAGAATCGGCTACTATCTATTTTTCATACCCTTAAGTGATAAGGGTTGTTCAGCCTTAACATATTTTTTATAATATTTGGACAAAAATTTTGTTTTTATTTTTCTATAATGTGGCATTAAAAAATACATACAACCCTAAATTTTTACCCTTTTATCACCAACCCCTATTTTTTAAGTAATTACTTATTATTAGCCATTTTAGTAATTACCTAGAAATAATTTATATGGCAAAACAACGTTTGCCGGATCAGCTAGTAAGTGTTATATATTTTTGAAATCACTTCTTAAAGCCCTTTATTTTGATACCCCACACGATGGGTTTAGAAGAAAAAAAAATTGCGACTCTACAATATGGCGCCCAATATCCGCCATTTTTCTGTTTTCCAATTTTAATGGACACACTCGCAAGGTTAAGACGAATCGATTGACATAAGAATCATCAAAATCGGCCAATGCGTTTGGTCTCTGGAGCGCCACATAGGAACAAACATACATACATAGACTGATAAACACATTACCCTCCTTCGGCAGTCGGATAAAAAAGAACTGTCATATTTGTTTACTAGAGTTAATAAATAAGTATTTCATTTAGCTAATAAACTAAATTAGAGGCGTAAATTAAACTATTTAGATACCTACCTATCTATCTACACGATCTCGTTGTTATAACCCTTGTAATATCACAGGATACTCAAAGGACTGTCTTGATAAACTTTATTTTCCGTGAGCTACTACACGGAATACCACTCAGAATCAAACTCTATCACGAAGTAGATAAGGTGGTAATTCAAATAGTTATTTTGTGGTATCGTATGAAACTTTTGGGGAGATTATTATGTCAGTATCACACGAGTGGGTTGTTATATCATGTCTGTTAGTTGAGTGAAGAGGCCGGCTTAGCAAACTTTGAATTAATAATTGTGTTTAGTTCGAAAAGTAACGAACAAAGACCATGTACCGTACTACGACGTTTCGTGTAACAAAAAATACAAACCGACTTCCAAAAGAAAACACTACAAAGCGAAAAATAACTTTCTTTTTGGAAGGAACGAAAAATTACTTACTTGCCGGCAATCGGTGTTAATAAACGAAAAAAAAATAGGAGCCAAAGACACCGAGTCTTTGGCTCCTATTTTTTTTTCGTTATTAACACTGATTGCCGGCAACGAAAAAAAAATAGGAGCCAAAGACACCGAGACTTTGGCTCCTATTTTTTTTTCGTTATTAACACCGATTGCCGGCAAGTAAGTAATTTTTCGTTTTTGTTTTAGAAGTTGGTTAGATTTTTTTGTATTTTTTTTTATTTATCTACTTTTAGTTTTGGTAGGTACGTCCAATTACCACGATAATCATTTATAGCCAAAGCAAATCTCATGTCCATTCCAGTAAGCCCAAACACGACTTAGGTACGGAGTTCCAGTTCCTACCTTCCGGCTTCATCATCGGTCAGTTCGATGGTACCATTTTCATCAGTACCATTAATTATACGTATTTGCTGCACCATAGTTGGTTAACTATTCGATATATTTTATAGCCGTGACATATTTAGCATTAAGGAGTTCCAGTAGCCGTCTGCGGTCTTCGTGATCAGTTCCACTTCACGAAATGATACTTTCTGAATGATGATTGCATTAAATTGTTGATGAAAATACCAAAATCGCTATATGTATGCCTATTGTATTTGAGTAGTTCCCTCGATTTCTCCAGATCCTGACCTGATGATCAAGGGACTACCTGGAATGTATACCCTTTCAAACAAAAGGAGAATTTTCCAAATCTGTCCTGGCGGCTTTCAGTATTAGGGGCAAGTACATAAAAAAAAGAAGATTCCGACGTATTCAGAACCTCTTCCTTTTTTTGAAGTCTGTTACAAGCGTTATTCGCCTGTATAGATCCGTTAGTGTCTCACTCAGGAACCATAATTATTTTAGGATGTCATCAGGCCTTTGCGAGGTTGATAAAACCACTACAAACCTGACAACAAAAAGAAAATAAAATTCAAATTCCTAGGTTGCACAGATCTTGAGAAAACACAAAATCCTTCCTACTGTTCGTTCATGATTCTTGACAGTACGTTGTCAATATAGTGAATGTTGCATACATTCAAAATAATCACAAGGCACTTTTGCAGGATGCAGAATGGAGAGTCTCAAAGCCGATTATATGCCGACGGTCAATACGGAAATACGTTGAAAAATCTATCCCAAAGCTTTCACGGACATGCCACAAAGTGGACTAAAAGCTGATACTTAAACAAGGAATTCAACTACTGGGGCGATATTCGGCAATCCCTTTGTGGATTTTCAGAGTGTTCTGTTGTGTGGTTCAACAAAATAGTAATGAAAAAAGTTTCTGAATACATTACATACTCTCTGCTAGATACTATGGGGAAGGTCAGGCCACCTCTTGGAGGCCTCCCACTAAGTGGAATGATGGCCTGGTTAAGCTATCCGGTCGATGTGAAGATACTTCGGAGAGGCCTTTTTGATTCCGTGAACGTCTTTCGACTGAAATAATAATGAAGAACATTTTTTTTTTGGATGTTAATTCATCGAATGACTTCTGCCGCTCTGGGTGAAGCGGGAGGGCGTGTCAGACTCTTACTGACAAACCCACCCGTGTTCCTTCATTTGCTTGTGTCAGTGCCGCGGTAAATCTCTTTCAAATTTATCCTCTACCCAGATAGATGATTATGAACCTGGGCATACAAACGTGACGTCATATTATCTCTGACACTAAACATTTCATCTTTATCTTTATTTATATATAATCTTTATTTCAACAAAACATATCTTACAAAATTTGTGTGTACGGAAATGGCTGCATTAGTGTCAAACTGTGTCGCAGCCATTAACATTAACGCCCATCCAACCAGGAGGGACAACAACGCTCCACAGTATGAAGAAAAAGAAATCAATCACAGTTATCAATTATAAATGTCAGAATTCACTTAATTCTACAATGAGATGGCTAACAGGAAAATTTCGTTGAAAAGAAGAAAAGAGCGGTGTCAAAAACGAAAAAAATAGGTAACAAAGACAGGAAGTCGATTTGAAACTTTTCAACAAAAATATCAAACCGACTTCCAAAACAAAACACTATAAAGCGAAAAGTAAAAATCTTTTCTGAAGTTGGTGTCTTTGGTTCCTATTTTTATTCGTTTTTGACAACGACTTCCGTAAATAAAGTTATTTTTCGCTTTGCAGTGTTTTGTTTTGGAAGTTAGTTTAATTTTTATGTGGAAAAGTTTTGATTCATAAATAACGTATAGCATTTTTTGCTTCATGTTTTAATACAAAACACATCTTTTTAACGTCTTTGCAACTTAACTTGCAAGGAATTTAAAACATGTTAATATTTACTTTTTGTTTCCGACACAAAAACATTGTGAGCTTATTAAATATTAAAAAAGAAGCAATTATAAAGAGCAAAACTAGGTCAACTCCATTAACCGGTGTAAAGAAAATTAAAACTATGAAGTTAATACCAAGTAACACTTTCGAGATTCTCAAATGACCTCCTAGGTAATATTGCTGTAGTTAACTAAGTCGTTAACGACAAGTATCTCTTTGCAGCTCATATTCTCTTAAGGATTTTAAAAGGAACTATGCTATGTATTTGATGTAAACTTTTGTAAGACTTCCTCGTTGGCCTAAAGCACGAGGTCCCAGCGCTTACAAAGAAAATTTGGTTCAAGTAAATATCACTAGATGGCGCGATATGCATCGATTTGTTATTGAATTATGTTTCAAATTAACAATTTCTAAAATTGATCTTCAAAATTCATAACCTGACCGAGAGGTCCTTGAGATTAATTATTTCAGGGGTCCGCTATGACCGATGCCTGTCTGGCTCGTGGAAAAATTTGAAAGATGGCACAAGCAACTGAAAGAACTTTTGGTTTTTAGTCCGTAAAAGCCTGACACGCCCTTCCGCTTCACCCAGAGCGGAAGTTATTGGGCGAATTCCCACACCCAAAAAAAAAGTCGTGCTATAAATATATCGAGAGATAAAGATACAGAAGAGGTGGGTATTAGGTACCTACATCTCTGCCCACATAACATAAAATCACTCTTAAATGTATTCTCCAAAGGTCGTGTTTAGTTATATGGGATATCTTTGCGGAGATCAAAAAGGAAAGTGACAGATATCACGCGGTCACCTCTCGTAAGATTACTAGTAGTCACGTAATATTCTTTTGCTTATCTGCAGATTAAAATCAAGTCCACTTTATTATATGCGCAAGGCTTGGACGTAAGACACCAAGCCAAGAACATACTGGGTATTTCTTATCTTTTATTCAAGAACTTTATAAATCTTAACAAAAGAAAATCATGCGTTAGGTAAATTATCTCTAACGATCCCTTGAAGTACAAAAATCTGTTAATTACTAAAGAATCCGACATCCTGAGACCATGGTTGGTGGCTGGCATAGCTGCTGATCACAGTTATCACCAGCTTGGCCAGATGGGGCCAAGGCGGCCACACAATGGCTCGTTTGCGGCCACAATGGTGGGAAACTCCCAAGCGGTTCGCTTATACTATTTCTGTGGGCTCTTTGATGGGTTGTGGTGGGTTCAAGATGTGAGCGGATAGAGAGAGAATATTGTGATACTAACTTTTGCCCACGAACACGTGTAAGCTCATAAGCATATTGTAAAAGAGATGTGAAACTTAATTTTTTGGTGTGCAATAAATTATATTCTATTCTATTCAAATGTGAAAGTCAAACAATATTCCCTAATCCAGATTAAGGCCTATGTATGTGTTTCCATCCAAATCAGAGTTTGAGAGCCTGATGTCAATCAATCACACCCGAACGTTTGAATATCTTACTAATATTTTAAACTATTTACTGCCAGTGACTTCGCCCGCGTGAAAGTCGAAAATTATACCGAAGGAACATATAACCGGGATAATCTGAAAATAATCTATCGCTGAGGCGAATTTCATCCAGATCCAGATTATAGTTTGGCAAAGCACGTAGACCTTTTAACACTTTTGTTTTGGGTTTTGTATCATCCAATAGCTTCACCCAATCTGGGTGAAGCGGCAGGGCGTGACAGACTTTTACTGACTAAAACCTACCCATGTTCCTTTAGTTGCTTGAGCCAGGGCCGCCGTAACTCTTTTTCAAATTTATCCGCGACTCAGGCCTTTTAAACCTAGTATATCTGATTTATCTCTCATACAAAATTCGCCCACCTAAGGCAAAACCCAAAATTCTTATGCAGCGCAATTTTGGTGGTATGAACGTTGATAGTCTTTGCGAGGATGCCGTCAAGATAGATTGGTCTCCCCTGTTTGCGTCTAGGTCTGTCGACGAGCAAGTTAATTTTCTCACTGATAGACTTGTCGAGCTTTACGATGTTCACGCACCAGTACGAGCAGTTAAAGTGAGACATTTGCCGGCACCGTGGTTGACAGATGACATTAAGAAGTTGATGAATAAAAAAGTGGCGGAGAAATCTAGATTTAAGCGACGACCTCCTGATGATAATAGGAAAAATATGCCTCCATTCGCAATCACTGCAATAAGGTGTGTAGGAATTCTAATCGCCAACACATTTATAACTCTGTCCTAAATGGGGACGCATCCAAAGTTTGGAATTTTCTTAGATCATTGGGGATCGGTAAAACTCGACAAGAGTCAATACCTAAAAATTTAGACATCGATTCAATGAATAAACACTTTACAGCTTCGTCCCATTTCGACAGGACAATAAAGTTTAATACATTGGATTATCTTTCATCTCTTCCGAGCCCCAGTTATTCTCCATTTGTTTTTAGTCAATTCTCTGCATGTGATCTTAAGAAGAGCATACTATCGATTTCTTCCAATGCAGTAGGAAGTGACTGTATCAGCCGTATTATGATACTCCCAGTGCTGAACGTAATCCTTCCTGTCATCTGCCACATCCTCAACTTTTCTGCGTCCAGCGGTGTCTTTCCATGCTCATGGAAAGATGCTCAAATTATCCCCTTACCAAAAAAGTCCAATCCCACATCCTTTTCAGATTACCGTCCAATATCCGTTCTGCCATTCCTGTCTAAAGTCCTGGAACGTTTAATCCACGACCAAATTAGTACTTTTCTGTCTAAAAATAATCTCCTCAATCCCTTCCAGTCCGGCTTCCGTCCTGGTCACAGCACCACCACAGCTCTCCTCAATATTACGGATGATATAAGATCAGCCATGGAAAGCAGTAATCTGACGGTCTTAGCATTGCTAGATTTCAGTAATGCTTTTAATACTGTCGATTTCGATGTTTTACTTGGTATTCTATGCTCTCTTAATTTATCTCCATCGGTGATTGACTGGTTTCGTAGTTACCTGTTTGGTCGCAGGCAACGTATATGCATTGGAGAGACCTTGTTTTCCTGGTGCAGTACTTCTGCTGGGGTACCGCAGGGTGGCGTTTTATCTCCTTTACTTTTCGCAGTTTTTATAAACTCAATCTCCAGTGAACTTACTTCTTCCTACCATCTTTATGCGGACGATCTACAAATTTATTCGCGAGCTCCTCTCGGACATTTGTCTGAGGCTATTGTAACAATAAATCTTGATCTGGCCCGCATATGCGAATGGACCAAAAGGTATGGACTTGCGGTTAACCCCACAAAGACACAGGTTATAGTGGTGGGCAGTTCTAGGATGGGTTCAAAAATCGACTGGACTTCTATTCCCCAGGTTTTTATCGATAACACAGTTATTCCGTTCTGCGAGAAAGTTAAGAACTTGGGGATATTCATTGATAGCAACTTTTCTTGGACTGCCCATCTGCAGGAGGTTGGCCGCAAGCTATTTGCATCTGCTGCATCTTTGAGGAGACTGCGTAATTTTCTTCCGACTGCCACCAGGATTGTGCTTGCACAAACTCTTCTTTTACCCATACTCGATTATGCTGATGCCAGCTATCTTGACCTTACTCAAGAACAGCTCGATAAACTTGAGCGGCTTCAAAATGTTTGTATAAGGTTTATATTCGGGTTGCGCAAATATGACCATGTTTCTGAATTTCGTGTGAAGCTCAAGTGGTTGCCAATTCACCTTCGCCGGAATGCACATATTCTTTCCATTTTATATAATGTGCTCTTTACTCCAGTTTCTCCGCGATTCCCACACAAAATTGCTTAGGTCATCATATAACTTGCGACTTCAAATTCCAACACATTGCACGACTTTTTTGGATAAATCCTTTACTGTCCAGGCTACTCGTCTGTGGAATGCTTTGCCAGATCCAATCAAATGTGCTCAATCATTGCCTGTGTTCAAAAGACTTGTAAAGGAACATTACCTGTCGCTGTCTTCGTCTTAGCGTGTTAATTTCAAGCTGACACTGTGACTGTGGTTATCAATAGAGTCATTCATAATTTATTTTTATTGCCATTATATTTAGTATTTATGTATATATTACATAGCATATATATTTATCTGTGTATCTATTATAATATAGTATTTTGAAAAAATTATTGTCACACCGATGACAACCCCACTTCATGTCCAGACTATTACTGTCCATACCAGGTTGCCTGGAAGAGATCGCGGATTGCGATAAGGCCGCCCATTGTATATGTATTAATTTTAAGTTTCTTCTTATAATTGTATTTTAAGGTGTACAATAAAGCATATAATAAATAAATAAATATAATGTGTTGTTGAGAGCAGTGGTGGCCCAGTGGTATCGGCCGCGACTTACAAGTGGTAGGACGTGGGTTCGAGCCCAGGCAGGCGCTTTACTTTGTGTAAATAATTTCATCACCACTGTTCTCAAAACAAAAGTCAAAGTCAAAGTCAAAGTATTTATTAGTGTGTTTTTTGGTGATACAGTAGGTCTTATAGTTAGGTTTTGGTGACTCAAAAAACTACTCATTAGGACATACACTATTTAACAATATAAGAATTTAAAATCGATATTTCATACAAATTAACAAAATTTCAATATTTACAATACAATCAATTTTTGAATAAAATATTTAGAATACAATTAATTATTATAATAAATATACAGAATACAATAATTAAGTCAAGTTTTTTAATTCACAAGCATAAATAAATAATTATCATTTAGTTTATTACATTTTGTCAAAAAGGAATTCGTCAATGGAATAGTAGCATTTTTCATTTAAAAAAAATATTTAGTCTCCGTTTAAATTGTGTCAAGTATAAATCTTTAATGTCATTCGGTATTTTATTGAATATTTTCGGAGCCATGCAGAGGATGCTTTTGTGCATAAGGGCGGTCTTTGAGGCTCTTAGACATAACTCGTGACGGTATTCTTGAGGAAACCGGCATGTCCTAGAACCAAAAATACGAAAACATGTGACATCCACCAACCCGCACTGGGCCCGCGTGGTGGATTACGGCCCATTCACAGAGAAGAAGCCGGTGTCCCAGCAGTGGTAACATCAATAGCTGATGATGATGATGATAATGTTCCCTTAGGATAAGAAAACACTTTTCCAGCGGGCGAAATAAGTATCCAAAAATTATTGTAGTCACAGTAATTTTTGAATAAAATATTTAGAATACAATTAATTATTATAATAAATATACAGAATACAATAATTAAGTCAAGTTTTTTAATTCACAAGCATAAATAAATAATTATCATTTAGTTTATTACATTTTGTCAAAAAGGAATTCGTCAATGGTATAGTAGCATTTTTCATTAAAAAAAATATTTAGTCTCCGTTTAAATTGTGTCAAGTTTAAATCTTTAATGTCACTCGGTATTTTATTGAATATTTTCGGAGCCATGCAGAGGATGCTTTTGTGCATAAGGGCGGTCTTTGAGGCTCTTAGACATAACTCGTGACGGTATTCTTGAGGAAACCGGCATGTCCTAGGACCAAAAATACGAAGACATGTGACATCCACCAACCCGCACTGGGCCCGCGTGGTGGATTACGGCCCATTCACAGAGAAGAAGCCGGTGTCCCAGCAGTGGTAACATCAATAGATGATGATGATAATGTTCCCTTAGGATAAGAAAACACTTTTCCAGCGGGCGAAATAAGTATCCAAAAATTATTGTAGTCACAGTGGATCTTTGTGTCTCTGAAGTTGCCTGCAAGACCCAACGCAGCTGCTATTTTTGTGTCAATGTTGAAGTAGAAGATAACATTGTATAACTGCCTCTTTTACTCGCTTACGTTTGTCGCATCGTCCTATCTCGCTTACTTTATGCAGTATACTCGATGACAAACTGTCTCTTACGCATTGATTCTCAGAGACAACTTCAGAGACACAAAGACTTACAGAGCTAAATAATAACAGCCACATGGGTCAATCGTCAAGGTTAAGCACCGCTTGCAGGCGTCGGTCCGTTGATGGGTGACCATCTTTACATAGCGAGCTTCCTCCGTGCCTCGGTAAGCACGTTAAGCCTTTGGTCCCGGCTGTCATTTGAAGATCTTTGACAGTCGTTACAGGTAGTCAGAAGCCTGAGATCTGACACCAGCCTTGCCAAGAGGTGTTACCCATTTACTGGGTTGTGGAGGTCAGATAGGCAGTCACTCCATGTAAAACACTGGTACTCAGCTGAATCCGGTTAAACTGAAGCTTGACTGTAAAAAGCTAGGCAGATTGATAATGTATAATATTAGTTTGCAGTAGTATAGGATGGGATTTACAACATACCGTTAAATTCCTATTTGCACTATTGTTACTTGTATTTAAGCTACTCAACAAATATTAACCATCTCAGTGTTCTTTCTCAATATTTTAGTAGCGATATAGTTATCGATGTATTTTTTTTTATTTCATTTTTTTTTTTTTTTATTTTTTTTTTTTTTTTTTTATTTCATTTTTTTTTTTTATTTATTAGTTTATCCTCACACTGTAACGCATTGCAGCAATTACACCAATGGAGCACAATCTTATAATAAACTCACTATTAGAGTCCGTCCAGGTTTCCTCACGATGTTTTCCTTCACTTGTCATCAACATTGGTACTTGCCCGGATTCAAACCCACGACCTCAAGCACGAGAGGCGAGGTCTTAGCCACTGGGTCACCACGACAATAGGTATAAAGGCATGATACCGCAACAATAATGGTCCTTATATATTCTCTATAGGTATAAATGAGAATACATTCCGAGCTCAACAGCAATGCCGCGGCAAAATGCAGGACTACCGCGCGTCAGTCGCCCCATCGCCGCCGCCGCGCCCTACCAGTAGTGACGCGTCCGCCGCAGCGAAGATATCGCCAATATTACTGTCTTCGAAAAATAAATCACGAGTTATTTCTACGCGATACCGTACTACAGCTCCTAAAATATAAACCTAGGTCGTTTTTTCCATATTTTTATAATTTTTTTTACAAATTCAATCTGTTATTTACCTAAATTTCAGGTCTCTGCAACGCTGATCTCCGTGGCCGCGCGCTTTGCCGCGTTTCAATAGCGCGGCCACGTTTAAACCCTTAAAACTTTTTAACCATAACTTTGACAAATTTTGGGAATCAACTTTTACAAAATATCGCCGTGACCGCGCCATCGAAACGCACATACGCGACTTATAAGTTTTGCCCCTACCAAAAATTGCTCAACGCGGCTAAATCAATTTTCGCTTTAAAAGAAAAATTGATTTGAAATTCATACAACTTCCCATAATTTGCTTATAACAAACCGAATCCATAAAAAATATAAAACCGTTTCCAAATCGCTCTTTGCTTATAACTTGCGCCGCCAGCTCAGCTCAGTGGACATATGAGTCGACCTTGCGATGGGACTATCTCGCATTTAGAAGGGAAGGAGCGATGGACCTTGTTTTGACTGCTCCGTATCCAAAACGAGGGCATTTTGAAAGTTGACTAACTTCCACTTCTCGATTATTACTTCATTTTATTGAGTACCAATTATTTTGTGTAATTTGGTTCAAATCTTGTTTGAACCAGGCGGTTCTCAGTAAGTCATTGTCGCGCTAAGAAACCAGTCTGAGTTTGTGAACTCATGTTACAAAATATAAATAATAGATATGTGATTCTGCCCATTGATGTTTCATATAATAATAAGTACCTGGGCGACCGAGCTCTGCTCGGGTGAAAATAGAGAAAACGACGTTTTCTAAAAATGAAACCTAGCTATATCGATTTTTCGCCACCGAAATAAAGAGTATGCAGGGATACTAAATTTCATGAAAATCGTTGGAGCCGTTTCCCAGATTCAGATTATATATATATACGAGTATACATATATACAAGAATTGCTCGTTTAAAGAATAAAAGACATATATCTTAAGCAATCAAATTGCTTAAGAAATTCTTTACCGTATAAAAATGTTCTTTTCACTGTTTATTTACAAATGAGTACAGGCTTTATATGACCATCATCACTGTATATACTACATCATATACTGCCATGTTATCTCTCAACTATCCTTGGTTGACTGGTAGAGAATGCCTCAGGCATTAAGTCCGCCTATGTACCTTGTATGTTGCATGAAGTTTTAATAAATAAATAAACTGTAGCTTCACTGCCCAAAAACTAAAAATGACCAGTCCGAACTAGAAAGTTTCTAATAACCAACAAACCACAACCAAAGTCTTATTTTTCTTTCCTAACTATGTATCTGTGATACTCAACCACTAGGGAATAATACGCACTTGGCTGGTTATGGCGTTTGCCTGTCATGACCACCATGATTCGGTTACACGAAGTTTCTTTCATGTGGCGACACAAACATGTCCCAGATTCACGACTTTGATCCTTTGCTCGTCTGCTGAGCAGGGGCACAGATAATACAATATTAGCATGCAAGGTTCTGCAGATCTAAAACATGTATGTGTAAAATAGTAAGTATCAAAATGAGACTCCATCAGTGGTTTCATGTGAATATATTTATACCTGCTTCAGGTTTTTGAGCGAGCTGATAGATACTATTTGAATACTTTGAAGATCAAAAAGTAAATCATTATACAGTGGGCCTGTAGTTATGACCTGGTCAGATAAGGATACTCCAATCAGCAATAATGCGTTTGTGGAACCACATCACAAACGACGGCCCATCTCTTGTCTTGCGCACAAAAACCTGCTCCATGATAGATCTTTGCAAGTCAAGCACTGCGGCTGTCGACGTGACCAATTTTAACTGAGGCGAGCCGCGATGTCGTATGGAGCGTCCCATGTCCCAAACGATATTACGACTGAGCGTTGGAGGCCGCGGCGGGAGAGGAGTGCCGGTATTGCGCCGCTCTCCCTATCTTCCGTGGCCTTGACGGGGTCGCCACCCTCTGAGTGGGGCCGCAGGGGAGGCCCCTATATAGACCTGACCCGACAGGGGTACCAAGAATGCCATACACGGAGTCGTCTGGCGCCCAGGTGCTGGTTTGGTCCCTGGGATGGTCAAGGCGTGCAATGTGTCCTGGTGCGCCTGTAATGGACGGTACACCCCAGAGGAGGGTCCGGGGACGGACAGCCGCGGCGGGTTCGCGGTGAGTGCTAACGTGTACTGTGATTTGTTCGTGAGGACACTGTGGAGTTTTAGTGGGTTGGAGTCCCACATAACTGCGCTATCTCCCCGTGGTAGCGTAGTATGCCTGAGGTAAAAAAAGGCGTTCAATTAGCTGGCTAATTTAACCAGATAGCTGCGACATAAACACTTGAGAACTGTCAAGATCTTTAGTATAGCCTTGCCCAAAGCCGTTTTCTTCTTCGATGTGTATGTATTTTTTATTATATCAGACGATTATGAAGGTAGTGAAAACAGAGTATCTGAGAATATTGAAAAATATGGATACATTTTGCTAATTCTCGTAAAAATATCAGTTCATGCAACTCTAAGAAGTTCTTATGCATTAATGTTGCCCCTTCAATAAAAGACGGCGACGTTCTTAATCTCAATTAGGGAATTCAACCCCTCTTCACATTTCATTACATATGAAAATGAAATTCTACACCAGTAACAAAAATAACTTTCAGCCTTGTAAATAACTTTAGAAATACACTGGAATCCTAAGAACACCGTCTGGCAAATTGAAATTTTAGATTTTAATGAATATTCAAAGGAATATTTTAGATACTGATTTAATTATCAGTATCCAAGAAGATCTAAGAATAGCATTATTGTTATTAATGAAAATAAAAACTTATCAGAAGAAACCGCACGAGATTTATTCCAGATGCTCATGCTTAACTCAATTCAAACTGGCAATGGACAGTTGTGATTGAAACGTTACCTAACTCTTTTCACACAAAATCTGTGGAATTGAGTAGTGTTAGCATTTCATGTACATGGAACGTACTCGTATTTGCTAACTTGAACTTTCATTTCCATTCAATACCTTCCATACATTTTGTGTTAAAAGAGTTCGGTAACGTCTGGGGCGTCTGGGTTCTTGCTTCATTGAGTACACATAATATTATTAAGTCAAGCTAATGAATTATTGTGCCAAACTTGAGAGTTGTGATTGGTTGGCAGTTGATTGGAAGGTGTGGCCAATTTTGAGTTTGAGTCGAGTATGAGCATCAATACGGGCCTCAGGAGCTTTAAGAAGGTTTCGACAAAGTTCCATCATTCCATCAGCGGTAAGGATTGTCAAAGTTCCAAAATATATGGAAGTAACAATTGCTTTGAACCTTTGATATTCGTCATTGTGAAGTTAAGAATATCATTTTGTCCAAAAAGCCCAAGGCTCAAACTATACGTAGATACAGTCAATGACTGTCGTGAAGTTCAATTGTACGGCTGAATCAGGCAATTGTAAATTAGGTTACTGCAAGAGCAATGCCTAACTTTATGTTGGAAGCATCAATTGAAAAGTATAAAGTGCCCTGAAAGTATACGCAATTATTATAATTGATACGAACTATGTGCATGAATCTACAAACTTCCATTACATATTGCAAAATATTCGGCAATAACCGCTCTGCACTTTATATCTTTACTAACAATGGTACTATACAAAAATATATTCCTTACCAAACAGATCTTCATTCCACAATCAACAAATGAAAATATCAGCATGCTCGTTCAACATTCCTCAACAATTTTCGACTGTTATGAAATCTCAATAACGTTCATGTGTAAAAATTTACGTGCACTTATCGTTTATACATTTTTGCACGATCGGTTAAATCATTGGCGTCTGCATGTTGCATCAGGGCCGTAGTTAACTTGTATGTAAATAAAACAGATTCGTAGTATGGCCGCGCTTTGTCTTTCGTAATTTCTAACTGGGTGGATGGTTCATTTAATGATGAAACCGACTAGTGTTACTGGTAACAGGTGTAGTTTTTGTAATTTGAATACTGTTATGAGTACTATCTGCTGTAGTTTTATAGTTGTTTCGATAACACTGATTTGTAGTATGTAGTCTTATAAATTTGAAACGCGTGTAACTACAAGAGTTTCGAATACAAATGTGGGAGAGAACGAGGCCAAAGAAATAATTGATGAATTGGAAGAAAATGAAGAGATAGCGGGACTGTTCAGCCTAAGATCCAACTGCAGAAATCTGCAGGATTCAGGGTTTTTGATTAAACACAAATCATGGAATATATGTTTGATAGTTAATCGACCAACCTAACAATGACGAACCAACCGTGAATCAACGTCATTTGAAAGAAAGTCGTATAGAAAATAGGAAAAAATAAGATAACCCGGCAAAACACGAATGGCAGCTAACTGAGAGCTAAATGATGTATACGCACCCACGATACGGGAGAAATTCCTAGTGTAGGGCAAGATTTAAAAAAATCAAATACTCAAAGACAAAAGACAGATGCGGACAGACAACCCTGCAATAATACATTCTACTGTCAAGAGTCGTTTATAAAAATCAAGTTCATCCAAAAACAAACACATGCAGATTTTTGCAGTGTGATCTCATATCAACAGGGGAGAGTGAAAGATGAAAACGTGTTGCCCTGACCCCAAGTAATATGAGAAAAAGGGCTGAAAGATGATGATGTAATGGTTTAATATTTTCCTACGATACTGGTAGCATCCCTATCCAATGAATCAAATTATATCTCTTAATGTCCTTCGGCAAACATCGCATTTCCGAATACAAACGAATGATAACTTTCAAGTCCATCAATTATTAGATTTATCGTGTATAATAATTTGAATTCAGAACTAAGTATTTCAATGTTGTTTTTTTTTTATTGCCGTGTGAACTATATAGAGCTTTAAAACTATTTATGCCTGCGACTTTAGCAGCAGCTGTTCTCCCATTTTTTAATAAATTACATTAAGTTAAAAGTGTATTAACAACTCTATATACTTCCAAGTTGATTGAGAGCGACCGGCCTGCACCAAGTGCAAAATAAAAGTGATTCAAAACCAATAGCTAGACAATTAGTACTGCAAAGTAAATGATTACAAGTAACCTCAGCCCGTAAACATCCACTGTTTCTTAAAAACATTTACTGTATCTATGTGTCGTTCGTTGACTTGTGTGTGCCCTGGCAGTTGAGATTGTGTCATGCTCTCTCTAATGTGAGAGACATTAGAGAGAGCATGACACAATCTCAACTCACACATGACATGAGATTGTGTCATGCTCTCTCTAATGTGAGAGACATTAGAGAGAGCATGACACAATCTCAACTCTCGTCGTGACACATGGTGTTGGTTCATTCGGTTCCCTTTATGATGGTTGAGTTGAGTGGTGCCAATCCATGCGTCATGTACGTGAACGGGCGCCATCAGTTGGGATTGGTCATAACTTAGCTGCTGAATTACTGTAGAAATTGACAAATAATCAAGTTCGAATTCTTAAATCTGAAATCGCAGGTAATTCCCGCAATAGAAGTCTATTGGCAGAACTGATGCTGATGAAAAACACCCACAGGTTGATAAGTCATCAAGAAATGAAGTCTATTCAAAATCTATTAAGTTGTCATACACTCGTTCAAAATCTTAACTACAACATCCACTTTATCAAACTAAAGTGATTTCAAATGGATATCACCATGAGCATACATTCATACCCGGAAACAGCCCGAAAACAAAAAAAACGAATCCAAATTTTTTAACAACCCTTTCAGGTGATAATCCTTTACAATCCCACCAATATCCGTCCTTGTTCTACTCGAATTAAGATATATTTTTCAGTGTATCATGAGTAGTTCCTTTCAGTAAAAAGAATTTTCGTATAACCCCAAATAAAACAGTATTATTTACCAGGTTACCATGACAATGAGAAGCTACAAAACCAGAGTACATCTGTGTCATTTGTCTCTTGAAATACGTACTTAATATTTCACAGATATTTCCACGATGTTTTATGAAGAGCATAGGGGCTTTTAAGTTTTAGGGCCTTATATAATAGCTGATTCATCAGCCTTTTACTGTGCCCACTGCTGGGACACAGGCCTCCTCTCTGTGAGAGAGGGAATGGGCCTTAATCCACCACGCGGGCCCAGTGCGGGTTGGATGTCATATGGAATTATTTGGTTCTAGAACCTGCTGGTTTCCTCACGATGTTTTCCTTTATCATTTTTAGAGCAAGGCTGATGCAATAATTTACACAAAGTAAACCCTCGACCTACGAAACGTAAATCGGAGCCAATACCATTTCAGCAATAGCAGATTGTAAATTCAAATTCCCTATGGCAAATTTGAATATAGAATGTGCACAAAATCGACATTTGTATAAACATGGATTGAGGGCACAGAAAACATTGTACATTGAGGGTGAACGCAAGGGACTTATAGACATCGAGGATGAGATTCGAGAACTCGAAATGTACTTACCCATACGGTGGTTTTAATGACAATTTCCGTAAGTTTTTTTGTTACAAATAGTGCAAAGTAAATACTCGCACGTACGTACAATACTCTCATATTTCACACTCAGCCGACACATAACGCTTTCTTAAAAGAAAACGTATGTGAGACGGAAAAGTAAATAATGTTATTCAACAACTATTATTTATATAATTATGTTGACAATGTTTCAGTTAACTTTAGACATTACTTTTAATTGGCGTATTAGTAACTTGGAAACTCAAACTAATGTTTCATTGGGGTTGAATAAATAAAATAGTGTGTTTAATAGTTGATTTCTATGAAACTAGTTAATCTAATAATAAAATGTAAAAACTGCAGTAGCTTTGCAGATCATCTCTGGAACTGCTGATGACCGATTTAAGGTTCCGCTAGTCAACGGCATGAACTATTTTGTGCGCGAGGTTAAAATGCATGCTATCTCATCCGACAACACGTGCGAAAGAGATAGATGCTGTTATGAGCAATAAGAAACTGCTGAAGCACTTTTGCAAGTTTGTATCGAAATGGTTGATGATTTAGGACGAAATCGAGCGCGCGAAATTTTATAAACAGACCTTTGGGAGTCTAGATATCATGAAAAAACTACTAAATGTATGTTTTCAAAATAAATTTATTTGCATTGTTGAATTACTAATCTATCCCTGTATGGAGGCCGTTTTGCAATTTTCCTTCAACTTATGTTATTTATTTGCGCCCAAAGATGAAAATTTAATCGCTAAACACTTTCGACGCTCATAACTTTGAAATATTTTTTTTGTACCGTTTTGTTTCCATTCAGGGCCAGATAATGAAGAGACAAATTGATATCATTTTTTATTTTGAACGTACATTGTCAAACAGTGGTGTAATCGCCAGACTAAGTTTGTATGGAAGAATGTTCGACTAGTGTAACCTTAAGGAAAATCCTTGACATTTTATCCCGCACGCACAATATCTGGGGTTGATGCCAGAGAAAAATACTACTCATCCAATATATATGAGTTGTGAGTGATTAAGATTTTTGTGTTTGTATCCCAAATAGTCTAACCAACCAAGTTAAAGGATTGTCTGTAAAGGTCATTGGGCGTATTTGTATGGAAACCATGCCCATGGCGTGCACAAACGAAATATAGCAGAATGTATTGATATATAGCTCTGATATACTATTGCATGTGTCACGGCATAAAAAAAAATACGGATTGAGTTTTCCAATTGGTCCAAATCCGAAACTATGTGGTTAAGCGAAAAACACTGAAAGGTATCTCGCAGCCGATTTTGATGAAAACTAAAACTGCATCATTGGATTTTTGAAAACTCAAATTTCTTCCCTAGGTCCTGTTGATTTTGAAAAACATACACACGCTATGTATTATTACACGATCCGATAGTGTCGCTATTAAGGATAAAATTCTGGGTAGTAACGACATACGGCAAAATATACAAACGAGAAATAAAAGCCTCTGAAACCGATTATAATATTTTAAATGATTCGGTACATTTTTCAGTATCGATTTTAATCAAACAAATATATGCAATAAAAGGTCACATTGCCGTTTAGTTGAAAACTATTTCGGTTAATGTTCGCCACTCTTCGCAAAGCGGGTCAGATTATGCCCAATGACCTTTTCACCGATGGATGCACTTTATTCTGGGTCGGGATTTCTTCGCAGGTGAATTGCGTTGCTCGTGTTCCTCTCAATCAAATATAACAATATGCAATTATTCTTATTGACCAGAGATATAAGAAGTATATCCATAGCTGTGACATCAGTCCATCTTCATCCCTACATGAACCTGCTAACTTAACTGCCTCCCTCCCCAGTCTTTGCCAATACAAAGTCGGACCGAAAAGAAAAGAAAAGAGTCGATAGGCACCCTATCTGAGGACCCACAATATTTAACAAGTAATTAAATCCCAAACCCAAAGAGAATTTAACAACCAACAATTTTAACACCAATTTCATTGCAATAACTTTGGCTGTTCAAAATAATTGTTAAGTCAACATTAATTGTTCTTTTTACCTTGAAGATCCACTGCTAAGTGAAGGTCGGTCAGTCGGTGAGTGACTTGGCTGGCGCCTTTCATTGTCTTCGAACTAAAGGGTATGCCGCATTCCTGACAAAGTGCTGCAGTGTCAAAACCATATATGTGTGGACAAGTAAAAAGGTTCATTAGCATATATATTAATGTCCTTGCAGAACTGTTGAAAAAGAAGAAGAGAAACAAGTTTAACAGACAATCTTGCATTAATTTTCAAGTATCCAATAATAGTCACTTGGAAGAAAGTTATTTTTGAACACCCGAGTGGTGCTAAATTTAGCCTCTCACTCATTTATTAAAACTAGCTTTGTCCCAAGGCTTTGCTTCCATGGTCATACATTTTGATTAACTCTTTGATTTTTCGATAAAATAATTTTTGGCGTGAGGAAACTGACATGTCCTATAACCAAAAATTCGAAGACGTGTGACATACACCGCCCGCACTGGGCTCGCGGGGTAGATACCTCTGTTACCTCTCTCACAGAGAGGATGCCTGAATCCCAGCAGTGGGAACATTATAAGGTTGACGATGATTTGTACTTCCAGAGTTTAGCTTTTACAAGCACATCATACTAATATTATAAATGTGAATGTAAGTTTGTTTGTTACGCTTTCACGCAAAAACTACTGAACCGATCATCATGAAACTTTGTACATATATTCTTGGAGGTATTAGAAGTTACATAGGATACTTTTTATTAAAATTTTTTTTTTTAATGGCTTCTCTGCGAGCGAAGCCGCGGTTAAAAGCTAGTTGTTTATAATTTACCTGCACGACAAATAAATAGTGACAAGTTCAATAAGCTTGTAAGAACTTTTCAAAACAACAAAATGATTTATTCAATTTCAAAACCTGTACTTTTACCATTATTGAGCTACACTATTAAGCAACTAGTTCCAGTTCATTTCTGCTTACCTGGTAGTTTTAAAAAATAAACAATTACGACAGTTGAATTTTAAAACGTCTATCGCTTGTAAACGCACCCACGATACAGGAAGAAATTTCTAGTGTGGGGCAAAGTTTTAAAAAAAAATATATATCACATTAATTACCAATTATTTCATGCTCTTCTCTATGTTTCATCGTTGGTGCGTTTCGGGGAATACTTTTGATGCGATTCATTAGGTGTGCATCGAGGAATAGGTACGCCAAAACAGAGTTAAAAAAAAACCGACTTTCAAAAAAAAAGCACTACAAAGTGAAAATTAACTTCAATTTCGGAAGTCGGTGTTACTGTCGGTACCCTTGTTGTGCAAAAAGCTTTCTTGAAGTATCTTTCAATATTGAAATAGGTGGGTAGTCTGAATAATTACACACGATTAACCGGAGTGCAGTCGCGAAGGCATACGTGCTTTGTCATTCATCATCTTGTTTATGAACCGTGAAGTTTTTGTGAAATGGCAACATTAATCAATTCGAACATTACTTACTTTCTTTTTCTAAAATAATTTGTTGCATCAGCTATTTGTTTTAATTTTTTTTTCACAAAACAAAAGAGTGCATTAATTCAACGATGATTTTTTTTTTAAACAGAAAGAAGTAAGTCGCACTTATGCCCGGTGACTTTAAAGATTCGATTTCTTAGAAACCGGACAGTTGGCAACAACAAACGACAAAACTTACAAGTGTATGAAAAAGCCTAATAAAAATGGGAGACGCATCGCAAGAACAATCGTCCATTCAAATAGGCAAGTAAGTTCAACGTACATAACAAGTGGTATAGTCCTGGAAAATTGAGGAGGCCCTTTTAAAGTGAAATATTCTAGAAGGGAAGGAGCATCTACACGCGGTTGATAGTACGCGAAACCAGAGTGGTGGTGTGACGTGCACATTCACCTGCGCCGACGACGATTCCGCAGTTGTACCTCGCGAACGCGCCACAAACAGACGCCATCATTAGAACAGATTTTTTTTAATTCGATATTTATTTTTTTAAGTGTGTGTTGTCAGCGGTGACGGATCTTTTTTCTCGTAAGTATTCTTTTATTTCTTTTCTTAACTTTTATTTTCTTTATGGCCAATTGGCAGTTATTTTTTTTCGCTAAATATGTTGTTTTTTTTTACTTTTAATGGATAATTGTACCGACAAAAAGATGATTTTCGAAAATGGAACCAGTGCAGTAAATGCACTCAATCCCGACAATATTCTGCATATTTTCCTTCTATAGAACATACAATATGCATACTAGAAGTAAGGCCGGTTTATGACCAAGATCTATGGCGACGTGAACATTATGTTACCTACAATAAAAATAAAATAAGAAATCAATAACGTCTAGTATTTTTTGTTGTAATTTGATCCGATGCAACTCAAATTATGTAAAATGGAGTGGACAAAAAAGGCAGCTTCAATTTTTTTGACGAGCTCTGCGAAGATATAGTCATCGATTAGGTACCTTCTTGCAAAAACTTGATATATTGGAGTTTTAAAAACCAGCTTTATTGAATAGTACCCTA
Source organism: Orthosia gracilis (assembly GCA_947562075.1). Lineage (NCBI taxonomy): Eukaryota > Metazoa > Arthropoda > Insecta > Lepidoptera > Noctuidae > Orthosia > Orthosia gracilis. Next base: position 55,105,329 of record OX387268.1, read on the forward strand.
TCTATTTACATGTTTTTTTTTTTATTTTCAATTTCGAGCACATTTTGTCTTTACTTCCATTTTCAATTTAAGTACACATCGGGCAAGAATTACCGACACACATGTAATAATATGTATGAGCACAAAAAGGCAGTATTACTGGTATCACACGTTATGTCACAGCTAGGTAACTTAGCTCATAGTGAGTGAAAGTGAAGCAAGCTGCCCATGCGCAGAAGATGAGGGGAAGTTTGACTGAGAACACCGAGAGTTTCCTTATTACACTTGCGTTCATTTATACGTACACACACGATTATCTAATGTGTTACGAACTTATGACTGTTGTTAAGTTATGTTACATGTTTTTTTTCACGATGGTGTTTGTGTAGGTACCTATGTTGTAAGTAAAAGTTATCCTTAAAGACTTGATCTTGGTGATTTTAGATCAATATATATTTAAAGAGGTATGAATCACTTGATTGATGTTTATTTTAAGACTAGCTTCTGCTATCGGCTTCGCTCGCGTGATAGTTGAAATTATCCCACGGCAACTTACGACCGGGATATATATAATTCTAGACTGTAATCTATCTCTGCGCCAAATTTCACCAGACCTATTTAGTAGTTTTTGCGTGAATGAGTAACAAACACACATACACCCTCACAAACTTTCACCTTTATAATATTAGTGTGGTTTATTAAGGAGCAAGCCTTTTTAAGGTAACACAACTGAGTCCAGAGCTAGAAAAATCCTTTTGACGAGCAAGCCCTTACTAAAAACGAGTATTTAAATTTTTCCTGGATATAATCCTCTTGAAAAATTTGAGAAGATGTCATCAATCACCTTTACAACTTGTGAAAACCTATAATATGGCTGCAAACACTAAATTCGAAACTAATTCCAAGACCTTCTCTTTAAAGAAATTCTTCTTCGACCATTTTTATAGAAATTCTTATAACAATGGTCCTCTGTTTCCTCGTTCTATTTTTAAAATTCCTGTCCCTATTTTTCAATTCAGCAAAAATCAGTCGATAGTTATGATGATTGAACCAAGGGTGTCGACACATGTTGCATCCCATACTAAATTCCTACCCACCTTCCAAGGCATTACGGTCATCCCGTCTGGTCTGTTCCCATCGTCGTGTGCCAAGCCATTGGGTTCTAAAACACTCGGCGGTGACAAGAGCCTGATATAATTAATGACCGGCGTGCCATGCTATCAAACCAGCGCTCCTACAGCAGGATAGGCATGTCCGATAGTTCTTTTACCAAGCCCATGAAATTCAAAGTTACCTACTTCGGATTTCATTAGCATAAAAATAGATCAACTATATGAAATATTCAGTAACGGTACTAAGTATAAAAGTTATCTTATCTTCCTAACGGAGAATTTGAACTAGTGGTGTATAGAATATATCCAACATTTACACTTAAACGATAAGAATATCGATAAATAAAGACGATGGACGGAATAGCTGTTATGCTAATCGATATAATTAATTACAGAACGGTATAAAACTTGAATGTTTGTAAAAAAACTGGCAAATATCCTTCCATTACTTTTGCGATTAAAAAACTGGCTTAGTCGGTTCGTGATATAAGCTTAGGACACATAACAACACACATCGCATTGAATTATGAACTACTAGCTTCTGCCAGCGGCTTCGCCCGTCTTATCCACATATTCCCAGGAAAAAAAGTATACTCTGTGCTATTTCTGACTACAATCTATCTTTGTGCCATAATTCATCCAGACGTTTGAGCGTGAAGAAGTAACAAACATACAAACACACACACTCACAAACTTTCACCTATATATGAATTTTAAAAAACTTTCACCTTTTTAATATTGGTGTAATAGTTAACTTTAACAGCATAAAAAGTTTTATCTACACTCACAACGTAATGTTCGAAATATGAATTAAAAAAATATTGTATAAACACGTACTTTATATTCGACGATAGAAAAAAAACCATTACAGTGCAACAATTTCCTTCGATTTTCAAACAACTGCATCATAAAATAACTTTTTAATTTTTATAGCACAATCTTACTTTTTAATTTATTGGCGCGAATGGGCTCATAGACTTAATGTAGAAAAGTAGTGTCATTGTCTATGGATGCGCGCGCTGCGCAGTCATGCGCTTTGAGAATCTAAATTGCCCGCCATATCACATATTTTTCGTTTCCACTTTTGTTTTATTTCAACTGAATGAGTAAAGATAAAGTAGTGTATGCAACGGCATATAATTAGGTATTAAAACTCTCGCGTGTTATTATTATCACGCTTATATAAACCCACGCTCGTGTTTTAATAACCCCTATTATATGACCATTACATAAACTACTATTATATTTTTTACTGGCCCACCTATGGACTTTAACAAGATTTTCATAAAGAACTATACTTTGGGCAAGATGAAGATACAATATTTATTAACAAAGCACTGGCCAGCTCAATCAGCTGGCACCAAGAGTATTTTTTTTTACTCTAATCTAATCTTCTAGTCTTATGGCCTTGGATATGTTATGTTCTCAAAATATCTTTCATCTGTACTATACTTCATAAAAGATAGCTTGATCTCTGCGACAGCTGTCAGAATCGATACATTAACAATAGCGCTTGACAGACTAACAATAACGTATACGTCAGTTTGACATATGTCTATCTGTTATGAAGTTAAGTCGATGTACAACAGATACAACATTCTATATCGCATTCGATTTATTTTTGCTGTTGAGTAGAGGGTATCCCTAAAATATCATATCTTCAAAATGGCCGAAATATAGGTTTCTCCCGTTGCTTTGCCCCCATAGCTGATACCGAAAGAACTTTGCATTTGTAAGTAGCATATAACACTCGGCAATACTGCAGCTTCAAAACTGATAGAAATTACCTTTTACAAACATTTAAACAAACAAACAATATACCTGTTTATGATATTACTCTAGATAAACCAAGAAACTAAGATCCCCATTTGTTTCTTATAATCTCCGGTAAAGCCAGCTACCCGTTTCTCACCAATTCAGTTTGTTTAAACTAATTAAAGGATTGCTTTAAGAGGTTGAGCAGCTGCGTCCTCCTTTCTGCTAATAACAAATATAGGTTCTTACATGGGTCTTACAATGCAGCTCTAACTGATACCAACACTGGCTCACAAACATCCAATCCTGAAAAGTTCTGTTCGGGAACAGGATATTATCAGTGTGATTTTTAGGCTTGCAAATGACCAAAGCTGCAAAGCATCAAGCTATGATGTGGTTACAATAGTACTATAATTATCTGTGATGTGGTCAACTATAAACCGAGAAATGTGAAGATGGTGAGACATCTTCCATCTTACTTTTTCTTCATAAATTCAATTTCTATCTATCTTTCTTTCTTTCTTTCTTTCTTTATTTCTTTCTTTCTTTCTTTCTATCTTTCTTTCTTTCTTTCCTTCTTTCTTTTTTTGTTTTTCGTTCCTTCCTTACCGTTTCTACGAATTAAAAGTTTACCATATAACAGAACTTTAATAAACATAACATGTTTGATGATATACCCATCCAATTAGGCTATCTATTTTACCTAGAATTTAAATGACAGACGTCGAGCTTCCAGCTTATCACAATTTCTCTAAGATAACTTATTGCCAGCTTAACTGTTACTTAACAGACGGCGACAGGTTTTCCGAGAGCATTCTCAATTTATCGGTTCATTGGCTTATTATGTACAACTTAAACAGGAAACTTAGTAGTTACTCTCAACTGTTTCTCATTAAGAGAGCTTTCTACTTTTTTTCTTCCCTCCTGGGAAAGAGAAACGGCAAGTGTCTTATTCAAAGATTTCTTAAGGGCAATAGTTAGATGTTTTTCGGCTACAAAAAATGCAAGGAAAATACCGCCCCCAATATGTCAGGTTTCCCGAGAACATTAGAATTTATCGGTTCATTGGCTTATGTACAACTTAAACAAGAAACTTAATAGTTATTCTCAACTGTTTCTCATTATGACAGATTTCTATTTTAGTAAAGAGAAACGGAAAGTGTCTTATTCAAAGATGCTAAGTTAGATTCTTTACTAGATAAAATGCAGGGAAAATACCGCCCCCAATATGTTCCTAGACACTCCTTTCTTGCGTCATCTCGAACATGATAAATGAAAACAGACATGGTTTTCTGAAGAATAGCAAATCTTCACTTCTGTCATAGCTGCACTTATATTTTTAATCGTACCGTCTCATATCCTGGTAGAAATATAATCATTAAGACACATTACAGCTTCATGGAATACTAGACATTATAAATAGCTGGTATTGCCAATTGAAGACGCTTCTTTTAAAAAAAAAAACAAAAAAAAACACAACCGATCTCGCGCACGAAGTTTTCCGCACCATTATCGCAAAAAGCGGCAAAAAACACGTTTGTAGTTGGGAGCCGCACTTAAATATTTATTTTATTCTTTTTTTAAGATTTATTGTAATAGCGGCAACAGAAATACTCATCTGCGAAAATTTCAACTGTCTAGCTATCACGGTTCTTGAGCCTGGTGACAGACAGACAGACGGACAGTGGAGTCTTAGTAATAGGGTCCCGTTCTACCCTTTGATAACGGAACCCTTAACACTCTATTTCCGTATATTTTATAGTGACAACACGTATTCGTCAGTTTCTAAAAAGCTCTTTTACTTTATTATCCTGCTTGCGCACTACATACTCAAGTAAACTCTAAGCATCAACCAAGTGTCCTCAAGATCACTTCAACTGTATACTCAGAGGCACAAATTCCAACACCACGTATGAGGAAACTGTCAACCGGTCGCTTGAACCAGGCAATATTTAGCCACCTTAGCTAACTTTAGACAAGTCCAGTGCGTTAAGTAATGTTAACTTTATTGCAATCGCCTAAGGGAAACGCATACTGTTGCGTATGTCGCTTAAGTATTTTAAAATATGCTGGATACCTAATTACAGTGTGTGGAAAAAATATTGTGACATTTTATAAATTATGTTTGCAGTATTCAGTTTTAACTTGTGTTCTAATATTATAAAATGATTTAAGTGTATGGCCCTCCTCCTCCTTGCGTCGATTCCTCAGTGCTGGGGGGTCGTGACCACACCATGAATTCAAAGTTTTCTCTTTGATGATGTTTCTCCAGTTGCTCAACAGCAACATGCACGGCTTCTGAGGCTTTGATGTGTATCAAGCTTCGGATTTGGTCTAACTAGCGAATAAGTCTTCTGCCTCTAGACTATTTACCCTCGACTTTGCCAGTAACAATTACCTTTAGGAAGTTGTCAGCTGGTTTACGGGCAATATGGCCGTAGCAGTCCAATATCTTGCGGAGGCACACATACGACAACCTTGGCTTTTTTCAATTTTGAAGTCCTGCAATATCGAGATGTTCGACCTGTGTGCCGTCCACGAGATACGCAGCATCTTCCTGTAGCATCACATTTCAAAAGCCTCGTCTTTCGGCTTTGATGCGTTCGTGGTCAGCGGCTTTTAGATCCTACATATTTATATAGACAAAGACAAATGAGTTTTTTTTCTATGTAAATAAATTTTCTCACTACTTTTGTCATATTATAAAGAATTGCATTTTTTCTTATCATCGGTGATATACCGTTACATTATCTCTGAGTCTTTCAATACCAAAAAATGCTCACTTGGAAGCGAAGCCACGAAAAAAAAACAATGTCAAATAAAATCATATCATGGCAGGATTACGTATTAATATTGTCTATTATTAGCAATGTCAGTAGTTTATAAAAAAAAAAACTAGAAAAAAAAATGGCACGTCGCTTTTCCATCACCTTTTCATTTAGTAAAAGCAAATTTTACTGCTCGTAAAATTCTAACTATCAATATAAATAGTCTTAGTACTCATTGAGCTAGAAAAAATACACTTTTATTTTCTAAAAACTCGATAACATGAAACATTCAAATATAAATTTATCTCTGGAAACCATTCATCAGACAGACTTTTCATTTTCTGAACAATTTAATCAGTGTAAGTGCACCTATAAAATCTAGCCACGTTAAGGTTATCTTGAGAGACCAAGATCTAGTTTTCTCCTAGCTTTTGCTCACGACTTTGTCTGCGTAGCAATAGTACTTGGAACAGCCATAATATTCTTACTTGAATTGTTTCTTTTATTTATTTTTTTTATTTTTTAATGTTTTTTTTATGTTTAAATATAGTGTATAACATTTTATATTCTGTGGTATAACATCGTCTTGGAATACTGTAAGATGTTGTAATTATTGGTGTAAATAAATAAATTACTAACTAAATAAATACTTGAAAAATTCATCGTACAAACTTTAAGGGATTTCCTTGTCCGCAGTTAGACTTTGGTCCGTTTTGCGTGGTTAAGGATGATTACCAGGATTAAAACTATCCTATGTCCTTCCCAGCGTCTTAAACTATCTCCATACCAAATTTCATCTAAATCGGTTCAGTGCTTTAAGCGCGAAAAGGTGAAACAGACAAACATAATTACTTTCGCTTTTATTATACTAGTAAGGATTGCAAGGTCGTCTAGCTCTATCTCCTGGATAGGTTGTTGACAAGCATATTACTTTGATACTTGATTCCAGTAAAGGTCAGACAAGGGGCCGAACATTGCTCCCGGATTTTCTCGCACATTATTAAACCGCATATTTCCATTTTTATACAATTTCATAAACGGCATTTATTTTTAATAGAAGAGTTTTACGAGAATTTTAGAAACGAGGGTATTATTTATATTTTTTAATAAAAATTGCTGTTTTGAAAACCATTATTGCGAAGTATTTTTCTTTGTTCTTTTTTTTAGATTAATACTTATTTTCATTTTATTGTGTTGCTTCTTTTTGTTTATATTTAAGCTACGCGAAACTACTTATTATTACGTGAAGCAGGAATTGGGTTTGTACATTTCAAGTTATCTAAGCTAACTTTAACGGTTAAATTGATTTTATTTTACAACCAATTAATATTTAATTTTACGACTTTACTCGCTCGTTTGCGAACTATTAATTACTTATTTATTGCCTGTTAATCTTAGCTCATATTCTTCCGTCAATTCACAAAACTATCACTTGGCGAAATAATATGTTTTTCTATACCTACACAGTATATCATAGTGCACAACATATTTATTTATTTAGATAACATGGAAGACTTACAGCTAACAACAAACAGACCAAGAAAATTTGACAGTCAGCAAATTACAAGTCTACACTTACGTACATAAAAATTACCAATTCTTGATTTATTTGGACATTTCATTAGACATCAATAACAATACAAAAAAATGAGAAATTACTAAATAACATTTATTAATATACTAGTGTTACTAAAATGTTACTCGCATAATAACCTTTACGTTGCAAACTATAACTAATTATTTAATAGCATGCTACATAATTGACAAACTGTTGTTGCTTACAGCATTTTTATTCGTTTAATCAATTTGTTAAAAAAGAAAACAAAATCGGTTCATCCGTTCGGGAGCTACGATGCCACAGACAGACACACACACACACAGACACATAAACTTCAACACCCCGTCGCTTTTGCGTCAGGGGTAAAAACTGGCAAGCTATGTGCTACTAACTACGGACTGAATGTCTGTTTAAAAACATCTTACATTCCATCGTGAACTCATATCGCGTTCACAATCGCATATAAACATTTATTATAACAAGAGTAATGGCTTCTAATTCGTACACATTCGCGTCAAAAACGACAACAATTCATTAAGCCGTAATAAAAACTTGGCGAAAGTATAAAAATAGCAGTTTAATGCTCGTAATAAGTCGTGAATGTGATGATTTGATTACAGAAATAAAAGCGATTGTATATAACTACATATTTATGTGTTATGCATGTAAATAGCTGTTTTGTTGTGTAACTGCAGTTTATTCTAATGACGATTGTATTTTAGTGTTATTTTGTTGTGCAATAAATCTGGCCGCGAGTGTATTTTGTCTGCCATCTTTGAAAGTGACGACACCTCGTTACTCCGTGTTTAATCTATACTTATACTAGCTGTGCTCGTGGCTTCGCTCCCGTCAACTGCCTACCTACCCTACTCTACCTACCCTACCCTACCCTACTCTACCTACCCTACCCTACCCTACCTACCCTACCCTACTTACCCTACCTATACTACCCTACCTACCCTACATTAACCTACCTACCCTTTCCTACCTTCCCTACCCTACCCTACTCTACCCTACCGTACCTACCCTACCCTACCTACCTTACCCTACCTACCCTACCTACCATACCCTACCCTACCTACCCTACCCTAATTAATAATGGTAATAGTAATAAAGAGATCTGGCCGACCGTAATGACGAACATATGAAAAAAAGGATAAAAGGTATCCTGTGTCCGTCTCCTGGTTCTAAGTTACCTCCCCACCAATTTTCAGCCAAATCGGTTTAGCCGTTCTTGAGTTATAAATAGTGTAACTAACACGACTTTCTTTTATTTATATAGATTTTTTGTAAATTCAACTTTTAAGGGGGTGAAACTAAAAAGTCATCTATAGGATAAAACATGGATCACGCGAACGAAGTCGCGGGCGAAATGCTAGTAGATTATAAATGTGAATGTAAGTTTGTTTGTTACGCTTTCACGCAAAAACTACTGAACCGATCATCATGAATCTTTGTACATATATTCTTGGAGGTATAAGAAGTAACATAGCATACTTTAAATAAAAAGAAAAAAAAATGACCTCACTGCGAGCGAAGCCGCGGGTAAAAGCTAGTATAAAATATTATTTTAAACCAGACAGTTTCTTAAATTCGATCTCTTTTGTCAATTTGTTCATTATTCTTTAGCCAAGACTATAGAGCAAAATCCGCTTTCAATCTTAAATAAAGTAACAACTTAAATAGAACTTCAAAAGACAAACCGTCGCCTCAGGAAACATTTCGGAAACCTCTTTCAATCACAGCGAGTAATCTTCAGTTTGACGATAGACTTCTTAACTTAATTTTTGACCAAGATAAACAAATGCCAATTTATCTTCATTAAAAACTTTTGGCACAAAATGCCTAACAAGTCTATCAAGGTTGATCAAGTTTTCAAACTATTTAAATTCAGCTCATAATCTTACCGACACCTCGGTCAATTACGTAACACTACTTAATTTACCCAACCATGTACATTGCTGGTTATGTTCGATGTCCATTGCGGCATTGTCTTACAAATTCTTCGATGGTGCGTGAATAATGATGGTGCTCATAAAATCGCGAGTCGGTCATTGAGCCCGTTACCTTCTTATGTAAGAACGATTTGAATGAATGGAATGGTCTCTTGAGTCTTGATCGTGATCGAAATTTGAATGATCTAACATTATAGGCTGTTTAAAGAGAAATGTTGGCTTTGTATTGTTTAAGTTACTGTCTAATCTGAACAAGGGGTCAAAACTTTTTCATTGTTTGGTTTTTTACCCCACTGCCGAAGGAGGGTAATGTGTTTATCAGTCTATGTATGTATGTTTGTTCCTATGTGGTGTTCCAGAGACCAAACGCGTTGGCCGATTTTAATGATTCGTACGTCAATCGATTCGTCTTATCGTTGCGAGTGTTACTGGATACATTTAAATTGGAAAACAGAAAACTGGCGGCTTTTGAGCGCCATATTGTGGAAGCCCAATTTTTTTGTCTTCGAATACCTTCGTGTGGGTTATCAAAATAAAGGGTTTTAAAAGGTGATTTCAAAAATATATAACACTCATGTTTAAATGTACCTATTTCGAAAAATAAATGTTAACTACAAAATTTATACTTAAATAAAAAAAGTTAATTCAAAAAATCAAAATACCCGACTGCTTAAAAAACGAACTAAAAAGACGTAAACAAGAAGAAAATCATGCTGTGTAGTCGGAGGATACATCTGGTTTTGGTCAGCCAGCTCGCGAATATGAATAATATGTTGTTCGATTTTTAATGTTAATGCAGTACTGGCTGTGCGCCCGCTCGATGCCAAAATATAAATATTGAACCTCCTTTTGAACACTTTGTTTGCAAAATATTATTTGATTTACAAAATATGCTATGTCAATTATGAAGAAATTTCAGCCATCATTTTTTTTGTGTAAAAATATTTTTAAACATCCAAGTCGCTTTGGAGGAGTATCCAACAGTTGCGAAAAATATCGTGTTGGTAATTATTTTTTTAAAGCAAAACTATTTGTTATACGAAAAAAACCATGTTTAAAAAATAATGTACATGAAACAATAATAAATTTACATTTTTAACAAACCTTTTAACCTAGCCTTTATTAAAGAGTATGCTATAGAAAGTTACCGTTTTACGGCACTAAAGCGCGTGTTGGCCCTTAACATGCAATGTAGTCTCAGAAAACAGTTACAATACCCTCGTGTCAGTAAGTAAAATCACGAAGTAAATAATAATAAAACACACACAAGTTAACGACCGGCAAAACAAAATGGCATCACAATCACAACACTTGAATACAAAGCATTAAAAACTCTTCATATTCAACAAAAATGTTGCGAGACCGCTATTTGATGCCAACCGTGAAATAATTTGATCAACTATTTGGTACGTTTCACTATACATTATTTATTAGACAGCGTAACGTGAAGATACACATACGCTCACTAGTATGCACGATCATGCACACATATGCACATACGTAGACATAGATTGGTACACTCAATGTAAGAGTTAGGAGTGCAGGCAAATATGACCACACGATTGAAGTGAAAGATTATGTAAAAGCTCAGCGCAAAATATTCAATAACACACGCATATTATTTAAAACGGACAGTTTTCAATAATGCGTGTGTGTAATTGTATATTTGTAAACAAAGTATAAAATTGTCGGTAACCGTATACAAGATAAATATCACACTGATCATAAATAAATAATTATAAAACATATTTTTTGAAGGAGACACCATGTTAACGCATAACGTGGCTCGACTGGATCCAAACATATCTGATTCAGCATCACTGACCCGTGACGGTTCAGTTTCATTCACCGTACAGAAAGAGCACAAACTGCAACTTAAGAAGTTTTCACTCCAAAAACAAAGACTTATTATCACTTCGCTGACAATATCGCTAATGGCTGTCTGTGCATTGGAGCGCAGAGAAGCTGATAGGACCACCGAAGAAGTTCAGAATTGGGAAACATAACGATTGAAATGTCAATTACTTCAAGTCAAATATTTGGAGAATTTTATAGATAATGCACTTCGCCGCTACAGTCAGTACGGTTTATTTTTTAAATACTTATAGACAGTGTAGTATATTTTCGAATAACTTTTTCAACACGTATGACTTAGAATACTCGAACAAGCTACGTCAAAGTTTCAGCACATGCATGAATTGATTTACTAAATACCCAGCTCGGTTTGCCATTATAGTTACCCGATCTATGTGTATACTTATCGCTTTTGTCAACTGTACTATAGTATGCTTGCACGAAACTGACTGAATGAAGAAAATACTTACACCATTATATTTGTATGTGACACCCGACTTTACCTACTTGGTATAGAGGTCAAAATAGCAGGTAAGTGTATGACAGAAATAAGAATGCGCTTCCTCGGTGAACGAACAATGAAGGAACACTTATTAGCACTAATTACACTTAGCGAAACTTACCAACCCGAACTGATGGGGCCACGTGGTGGATTACGGTTCATTCCCTCACACAGAGAGAAGGCCTGTGTCCCAGCAGTGGGAACATTTAAAAGGGTGATGATAATGATCGGAACACGATTTTTTTGAGCAACTACACGCTCGAACGCAAAACTAAGCTTTTGAGCGCTTGACCGCGAGACCGCTCTCTGTCCGCGTGAACGCTTGAACCCATAAGCTAATATATAGTTTGTTGTTCGTTTTCACTAATTCCAATTCACAGACGATATTAACTAATTTGAACTTATTATTGGAAATCTATGTGCCAAATTAGAAGTCGATCACCAGGTTCTTGGAAAGCAATTATTGATGCAAATTTAACTCACATTGTGATGCTGGTTGACTGTTGCAAATTAATTCAACCAAATACAGTAAGTAACGTGTGTTTGTCAATTTGTCACATTAATTTACGTGCTATACACTGGGGCTCATTATAAACAGTGGTTGTGGTTGGTTACTGAAAAGGGAAAGCATTTCCAAGTACCTTCCGACGTGACTAATTAGAAGTCCATGTCCCGGTACAGTAATTAGTTGTCAAATAATAATGTTGTACCACGGTACATCTGTGATTCCTTTGTCCGTGTGCAGTCAGACTAGCGAAAATTACCTACCTTGATCAAGTAGATAAGTATTTTCAAAACTGAGAATATTATTTCTTTGTGACGATTAAATACTCCTGCAGACAGGGACGTCGCGGCTAATGAAACAACAATACGCAAAAGGGATCTCACATAGTAAATAGCACTTTTAAATAACTTACTTAAGAAAATAAAAACGCATGAAAGCTAAAAACAAAATAAAAGTATTCGCTGAAATAAAATTAACCGTAATGAAATCGACAAGGCAAATTGCAAAGAGTTTTAAAAGATTCCGTCTATGTGATTGGTCGATTTTTCATACTCTTTGCCTTTTGCCTTGCCGAATGCATTACGCAATAACGCTGCTGTTGTTCTAAAATATTATTTCAAAAAGCCTTAATACTTTTTCATGAAAATAAATCTCAATTTAACATCATCAAAATAAACACGACAATCGCTCACTTTTATGAAATTAAATTCCGTTCGCCTACTGCCCACTGCCAATAAATTAAGTAAATTAAATATCGCAGAACTCAGAGCTCAAATTAAGTATTCCAACACCCGAAAAATGCAGACAAAAACCAGTCAATAAGTCCCAAGACACTTATGTAACAGAATTCAACAAAATCATAGCAAAGTCTTCCAATTTTATAACGCAGAGGCCAAGTTTAAAATAACATTTACAAAGTGACCCTCCAGATTATTGCTTGAACAAGCAAACGAGCTGCCAAGTCTGTGCACAAATCCACCTTTGAGCTCTCCAAGCGAAATTTCCTTTAGCAAAGTGCTAGTGTAGTGGAAAATATCGAGATATTTTCGATAAACTACTAAGTTATCGATAAACTGAAAAGGCACTTGACTAAGATGGAACTGATATTGTTTGTAGTGGAGGCAAAATCGATGTATTAGTGTGTTATGTTGAAGTATCGGTAAAAAGTTTCGAAATGAAAATCAATTTAAATAAAATCTGATGAGCGAATAGCGTCGTTCGGCACTCGACAACTGCCCGAGAGGACTTTAGCGCAAGCAACACACCTTTTTTTTAAATCTAGAATAAAACATTTATTTTGTTCTAAACATTACAAGATATGCGCGGAGATTCTTAACTGCGCGATTCAGAAAATACACAATTGGTACAACGCCATCTATCGAGCGTAGGGTAAAACTCGGTTATGGTCAGCCAGCTCGCGAATATGTGTCCTCCAACTGCACAGCATAGTTTTCTTCTTGTTTATGGACAGTTTTGTTTACAAAAAAATTTTTACTAGCTTCTGCCAGCGGCACCCACGTGAATTTCATAAATTATCCCAAGGGAACATATTCCCGGGATGAAAAGAAGATTATAATCTATCTCTGTGCCAAATTTCATCCAGATCAGTCGAGTAGTTTTTGCGTGAAAGAGTAACAAACATACACACATCCGTTCAAACATTTATAACATTAGTAAGATTTACATATCCTATACAGATGAAGAAGAAATTCTAACCATCAATTAAAATATTTTTAAACATCCAAGTCGTTTTGAAGGAGTATGCAAAAGAAGCGAAAAAATATCATGTTAATTTTTTTAAGCAAATGTATTATTCATACGAAAAAATCATATTTCACAAATAATGTACATGTACTAATAATTCATGTATGTAAGTATCGTCGCAGGTGGCGTTCTGTAGTTTCTGTAGTTTCACCCCAATGGGAAAAAGGCGTGAGTTTATATGTGTATGTATGTATGTATTAATCATACGAAAAAATCATGTTTCACAAATAATGCACATGAATCAATAATACTGTATGTGTATTTTTTCAAACCTTTTAACCTAGCCGTTACTAAGGAGTATGCTTTAGAAAGTTACTGATTTACGGCACTAAAGTGGAATGAGGGCCTTTAAAAACCTATTACCTACTGACTAACATAAAAAAGTGAAATTTAAAAAACTTTTTTACAAAAAAATACCTTCCAAATGACAAAACTACAGAGTGAAAAATAACTTTATTTTTGGAAGTCGGTGTCTTTGGAGAGCGCAGTGGTGCCCAGTGGTATCAACTGCGACTAACAAGTTGTAGATCGTGGGTTCGAGCCCAGGCAGGGGCTTTACTTTGTGTAACTTATTTCATCACCACTGCTCTCAAAACGGTGAAGGAAAACATCGTGGGGAAACCTGTCCTAGAACCAAAAATTCGAAGACATTGTGACATCCACCAACCTAATAGAACCTCCACCTTTTTGGTAAGTCTGTTAAAACATAGTCATAAATTAGGTATCTTTACTTTTTACTGTTACCATGTAAAACTTTTAACAATTAAAGCCCAATAATATTCAGTTATTCAAGCTCTATTATGAATTGGGTTATACGCATAATGAATATTTAATATTTGCTCTGAGCGCTTATACAAATTATGTAGCCTATAATTAATTCATAACTCAATTGATTGCGGCTTTGTCATCGTTTGAAAGGTTGAAGCAGCCTACCAGTTATATTAGGGGTTAAAGTATGAAATTGCCAATTTGTACTGAAAAAAAAAATTAGTTTTAATTTTATATTTAACATATTTATTTCATCAAAATAATTACCGTTATTATCTATACATTGCTGCCATCTAATAGGAAGGTCATTTATACCTTTGCGGTAGAACTCTGGTGATCTAGATTCGACAAATTGTGTGAAAGCATTTTGTACTGCCTCCTGAGAAGAAAACTTTTTATCACGTAGAAAATTGTGCAAATCACGAAAAAAATGGTAGTCCGTTGAAGCAAGGTCTGGCGAATACGGAGGGTGACGAATGGTTTCTAATTGCAGTTCCTGTAGAGTTTAAACGGTTTCTCGTGCTGTATGAGGTCTCGCGTTATCATGGTGCAATAATGGTGAAGATCGATTAATGAGTCGGGGTTGTTTCACTGCTAGTTTTACTATCATTGTTCGGAGTTCGGCACAGTAGACATCAGCTATTATTGCTTGACCAGATCGGAGAAAGCTATAATAAATAACACCATGCTTAGACCACCAAACAGTTACCATCACCTTTTTATTGGTAAGCTTTGCTTTAGGACACTGTGGCAGCGTTTGACCTGGGGTCAGCCATTGCATTATTCGCTTACGGCTATCGTAAAGAATCCACTTTTCATCACATGTCACAATTCGACCCAATATTCCTTCACTTGTGTATCAATTCAACAAGGCAACATAAGTTTCAACACGCGTTTCTTTCTGCAGATCAGTCACATCATGAGGCACCCATTTTTCATATTTTTTTATTTTATTGATTTGACGCAAATGAGTCAATATTGTTGGTAAGGTAACGTTAAACCATGCCGCTAGTTCCTGGGTAGTTTGGCTCGGATCCGGCTTCCACCATCTCTTTCAATTCATTGTTATTCACCTGTGTGGACGGTCTTTCACGTGGTTCGTTCTTCAAATTAAAGTTTCTATCACGAAAGCGTTTAAACCAAAATCGCACGGTGCGTTCATTAGCAGACCCCTCTCCAAACGCAACATTGGTGTTGCGAGCTGTTTCCCGCGTAAGTTCCGCGTCGGAACTCGTATTCAAAAATCACTCGAATTTTCGAAGTACCCATCTTTCTTGTCTAAGCTGAATAAATTTCCCGAAGTCATCAGATCGAACGTCTGAATCACCGAAATTCCATAGCATAGATGTACCACAATTTCGAATAGCCATTACATCGAGCGTCCGTTACGCCGAAAAGCCATTGCAATCCAAAGCAAGTCCTATCCATCGAATGTCTAATGGCTCCACGTGCCGGTAATTCGAAAGCTATTCAACCTACAATAATCAAGAAGACTAAAAGAAGGAATAACAAATGGGATAAAATGAAACCAGCAGGGTTTAATTAAAAGAATTTTATAGATTTCCCAGGAATTGTAAACAATGCCTGGTTTTCACAAATTGCCTATAACATTCTCCACAATCACAACAGGAGTAACGGTTTGCACTAGCAATCCCTATCTATGGCCAAGGGGAAGAGTGAGCTGCTCCTCGCCCTTTCTTCATTGAGGGAGGAGCTCGGAACACCACAAGACACCAACTCGAGAAACATCACTGTCCTACTACATGCCAAAGCGCTCTTTTCATATGGAGAAGCTTAAAGACAATTTGCAACTTATATAAATTAAATAAGTTTTTTCCACCATAGTAAGTGAAAGTCGTGATTGGCATTATCATCAGTGTCCATTTCAGTAGGTGTTGAAATATTCGTTCATTATATTGTTGATTTAAAAGGCAGCTGTATCGGTTATAAATTTCTAAAGTAAACACCTTCGATCAACAATAACCGACTAGATTACGGGTCCCGTACAAAATCAATGCTAAATTCTGTCGTCGTGAATATATACTTACTACCATACATACATACATACATTTACAATGGCAATGGAGAGGGCTATGCTCGGAGTTTCCTTGCGTGATCACGTCAGAATTGAGGATATCCGCAGGAGAACCAAAGTTACCGACATAGCCCGAAGAATTGCCAAACTTAAGTGGCAGTGGGCAGGGCACATTGCTCGCAGAACGGATGGACGGACCGCGAACTGGAAGACGATACAATGGAAGGTCGCGGGAAGACGCTGGATGCGAGACGCACGGGATCGGTCAATGTGACGACGCCTGGCCTATGTCCAGCAGTGGACGTCTTACGGCTGAAATGATGATGATGATACATTTACAATACTTACTATGAAAAATTAAACGAAATAAGAGCTCACGTCTCAAGTGAGCTGTTATTTACCGAGACGTATTTCTTGCGCCGACCCTAAATCTAGTTGGTATTGTTGTTCGAAGATTAGCACGGTCAATCTGTATATCAGTCTACCCACTTTCTTGAATATTTAACAAGATCATTTAGCTTAATAGAC
Organism: Orthosia gracilis; assembly: GCA_947562075.1. Taxonomy (NCBI): domain Eukaryota; kingdom Metazoa; phylum Arthropoda; class Insecta; order Lepidoptera; family Noctuidae; genus Orthosia; species Orthosia gracilis. The sequence continues at coordinate 55,122,412 of OX387268.1, forward strand.
TGAAACTAATTCAGTGGAAGTTTAATTAAAACCGTTTAGTTCTGCCTATTAAATAGGCTTAAAAGGTTAATCTGAAAGGTTTACTGCCAATTAAAACCACGGCTTAAATCTAAACAACTAATCCTGGCCCCTTAGCCAAGTTACAAACGTTTCATATCGAATCTCTTTCCCTTCTATTTATTTGGTTAGACCACGTGACTTAACGTTCAGGGGGTGACCATGAGCTCTTAGAGTAAGGTTATTTTGAGTGTGTGTAAGTGACAGATTTATATGACTTGTATACATCTGTCACTTACGCGATATTAAAAAACCTTACTCTAAGAGATTATGGTCAGCCACCATTTCTCTTATCTTGGAGAAGTGCCCATGCATACTGCGCTACCACAGCAAGATAGCGCAGTTATGTGGGACTCTAATCCACTAAAACTCCACGGTGTCGTCCTGTGCCGCTTATGGTGGGAACACGGGCACGCGTTAGCACTCACCGCGAACCCGCCGCATGGTCACCCCACTGATGAGTCTTTTTGATTCTCATAAAATAATTAGTTTTCTACTAGCGTCATCGATTGTAGGCTGTCAACTTGGGTGCAAGTGCTGAATAGTGTATATCTTATGTTCATGAGAATATATATTTTCAAAGTTATCCAATGTGGTAGTTTTTTAAAGAACCCTTTTCGGGCACAAACCTTCGTATTGTTGATGGGTTCGTTCACTAGCACAATCTCTAAACAACTAGATATTGTAGTCTTTATTCGCGATTAGTTTTTTGCTCCCGGCATCGCTTCCGTGGCGCTCAGGAACCGTTTATTAACCCCCGACGGAAAACGAGGTGTGTTATAAGTTTGACGTGCGTATTTCTGTATCTGTCTGTGGCGTCATAGCTCCTAAATGGATGAACCGTTTTTGATTTAATTTTGTTTGAAAGGTGACTTTATCGAGGTTCAGTCAGTCATAAATTATGTAATTTAAAGAGGTATTTGTGTCGGGGATTTTTAAATTTTACTTGTAAGATAAAAAAAAATCATTAAAAAATCTTTTTTTAATCAAGCTTTTTTCGTATTTTTCTCAGCAAACTTTTTGATTTGATACCCATATCATGGCAGTGCACAAAAAATAACTAGTCCGCCATTTTGGACCATCCGCCATATAGGATTTAGAATGACTACACTTAGCTAACCATGCATTGTCATCCAAACTAAACGTGTATGCAAAATTTCATTTTAATCATTGGAAGATAACTGCTTTAAAATTCAGTTGCAAGATTTGACCACAACACACTTACATACATACATTTATACAAAGATACATAACACACACATGCAAACACTGCAAGTTAAATATAAGCTTGTAAAAAGCGGACTATGCCCCTCGATGATAATTGTAGCTTTCTGCCATTGTAAGCATTTTCTTTATTTACCACACAACGCAGTCACCATGATAACAGAAAAACTATCATCAATAATTAACATATGAAAGCTAGATTCGAAGAGGAGTCAAGTTGGAGGACATGACTTTGAATATAGGGGTCATCCAAACATACAAACGTTGCTTCTTTATAATATTAGTGTAGACATAGCAACTCCGTCATTAGACATTAAGTTGCACTAACGACCGAATTTGAAATGAAACTTTATTTTTAAAACAAAGGTGCAATAGTACATTGTTCACCGAGAGGAGAAAGTGACCGATTACCGTCGAGGGTGTCGTTTGAAGCCCGAGCCGTAGGCGAGGGCTTTAAAACACCCGAGATCGGGAATCGCACTTTCTCTCGAGTGATACATAGTGCTTTATACTACACCTACGAGGAAAATAAAAAACTAAATCTTTACTAATTGAAATTTATATTGAAATTGTTGCAGTTAGTGAAGCTTAATGTAACACTTTTTCCATTAATGTTTGTTTGAGATGTTTGCGACAATGTAGGAGGAATAACTGGCTGTGCTGTTGGCACTGCGCTCGTAGAAGGCTGTGGTGCCAAAGGGGCAACTGGCTGCTGAGGGGCATCTGGCATCGCCGCGCTCGTTGATGGTTGAGGAGATGAGTCTTGATGCACATTAATCGATCCCGATATTTGGTTATTTATTCGTGTTTTGTTTTCTACGGAATTCTCTATGTAGCTTTCTGCAACAGCGGACGATTTCCAACCACCGTGACGTTTTATTGTGGTTAAATCAGCACCAGTATCGGCAAGAATAGTCGCTGAAGTTCTGCGAAAGCAGTGGCCAGTGTATTCTAGTGGATTGAGTAAATTAAGGTAGGAAGCTATTTCTCTTGGCACAGTACTTATTTTGGTTTTCCCAATTACTTGTACATTTTTTGTTTTTATATTGTAGTAAAAACCGATTGGTTTTGGGGTCACTGGGGCGAATTTCGTTATATTTCTTCACTATCTCATAAAATAAGCCCGATATAACAAATGATCGCTGAATTTTGGTTTTTGTTTTAGGAATATTGACGATTATTCCATTTTCTAGGATTTCGATATCGTCTGTTGTCATATCAACAAGTTCTTGCGAACGACAGGCCCCATTTACTCCTAAAATCAAAATAATCTGTAAACAAAAATATCAAACATGAAAACCTAGTAGATTTCTACTCATAAATAGGTACGTAATAAATCATAAACCAGTGCATTTTGTTCATAAATATACCTTCATCAACAAATATTTGTCACCTGGAGCATTCTGCAAAAAGGAATAAACATCCTTTGTAGTAAGCACTTTTGATTTCTTACTACGGAATCCCTCCGACTTTCTTTTCAGAAATGCTGTAAGTTTTTTGTATTCTTGAATATTTATGTCGTTTCTTGTCAATATAGTACTTTTCAACATTGAGTACATAGACCATAACGTACTTGGTTTGTATTTTTGCGCTTTTTCACTGAAATAAGCTAGCAAAACAGTTTCAGAAAAAGATGCCGCATTTTTTTTACTTTTCCATTGCAAAAAATCGTCATAAGTTTTATTATATTTTTTAATTGATTTCTGTGGTAAAAGGTTATCAATCAGTATTTTTGCTGTTTTCTTCAACTGCGGCGGAGTTAAAAAATCTTCATTATCACTATCACTACTTATCATTTTGATAGTTTTATTTTACTTTTCTACGAAAACTGAATCCTCAAACAACACACAAATTGAAAATGGCGCCAATGGCGTCTGCAATTTTCACATGTTCTTTTTTCAAATTGTTTGACACCATCCAATACACAGCTAGTGGCCAGTGTCATTTTGCGAACTTGGAGATAAAAACTCACTGTAAAAACTTTTTGGCTTTTGATATTTATGTTACCAGCGCATAGTCTTACCCAAAATTAAAAAAGAAAAACCACGTAAGAAATGGATTTTCATACACTTTTCTCTCCCGCTCAGATGCGTTTTCTCGCCGCATATTTGTTCGATATGCAATGACGTACTTTCTACCGTAAATTTGATAAAGTATCAAGGTACTTTCCGAGCAGGTGTAGTATAAACATACTTAAAACACTAAACAAAAGTAAACTTTACAAACTTATACTAAAAACTAACTACTTACACTATATACAAAAGAAAGGTACACTTAGGCGTCGAAGTACTCCTCCACATCGCTGTCATCCGGGAACGTGCCCAGAAGACTGGCAGCATTGCCACGTTGAATGGCAACGCTGATTCTTTGCGCAAAGAAAGAGCCAGCCCTCTGGTCACGCACAGTTGCACTCATTTGATTTCGTTGTTCACACCTAGTGAACTGGATATATACACATACATATTTATACAATTGTGACCACCTTGCAAACCAGTTTGTCCAGATTCTAAGGCCGTACTTATAACCTAGACAAGAATTTATGATAAACAGGCTCTTACATAATAATAAAAATGACACGCCCAGGTTTTTATGACAAAACAATAGATAAAGAACAAATCTTACTGAAATGATAATGAAAACAAGATTATATGTATAGAAAATGAACTGAAAAGATGTAAACAAGACTTAAGAGGAAATGCGGTCGCAGACATCCGACTGAATTTCCTTAGTAAAAATGATGATACATTCTCTATAGAAGAATTAGAATCCTCAAAAGATGCGCTGTCAACAGAGGCCTAGTGTACAAAATTGACAGCTATAAATGAAAAAAAGAAAACATAGGGGCATAGTGTATACTTTTATTTTTCAATACATGCAATATCTTTTAAATTGGTCCAATATTGGAGGAGAAAATAGGCGAGAGACAAACCACGAATTATGACTTTTCACTTCGCAAAGAGAGCAGTAGTGGCCCAGAAAGAGCTGTGGCGGTCCAGTGGTCACGGCCCGGACTTATGTATCGTAGATCGTGAGTTCGAACCCATTCAGTCGCTATATTTTGTGTAAATTTTTTCATCAACACTGCTCTTAAAACGGTGAAGGAAAACATCATGAGGAAACCGGCATGTCCTAGAACCAAAAGTTCGAAGGCATATGGCATCCACCAACCCGCACTGGGCTCGCGTGATGGATTAAGGCCCATTACCTCTCTTATAGAGCAACATTATAAGGTTGATGATGACTTAGGTAATACAGTCGCATGTCTGCGACCGCATACCCTTCACGCATTCGGAGGCTACGTAAGTAAGAAGGCAAGTTTTTGGTCATCCACTTTTCGATGATCACATTTTGTACGCACCCGAAAATTCGAAATACCCTGAATTATAAAAGTCCATCCAACCCTTAGTTTGAAATACCCCACATACAAAGAACCTAATCCTGTCGAATGTCTCCGGCGTATACAAAAAGGCAGTCTATTACGCTCAACAGTTTGACAAGAAAGACCGCGGATGACGATGTTCCTGTCACTGGCTGATCTGAAAAATCCGATTCTTCATATTTTCGTCAGCTATGCAAAACAAGATGCCATTGGGTCACTGACCCCAATGCTTGCCACCGAGGCGCATGGCGTACGCGAAGAAACTACCAATCCATATCTTATCTGCATCTTATTGAATCTCATCAGAGTCGCTACGGTATGGAGAACAAAAATCTTGATCAACGTTTACCGAACCGTGTATAGTAAGTATTAAAACAGTAATTGAACTTTTTTGTAAAACCCTGAGTCAGAAAGCCCTCCTCTCTATATTTTGAAATGCAACGAGAATCTTGCCAATATTAACGGTTTCGTGTCATCCGCCTCTCAATACTCAACGATTTCATCCTTTTACAGTCTCAACATTCGCTTCTAGGAAAATACCGCTAACCCTAAATAGCTAAGTATGAGCAAACATCGTTCTAAGTGCCCAATCAAACCACATCTTAACATTTTCACGGAATATGTCTGGCCTCATAATCCACGACAGGTCGCCAAATTCGGTGCGATCGTTTGCGTAATACGTACTAATTGTGGAGCTGTGTGCTTTCACCTGCGAACCTGCGTATTGCGATCTTGCGTCAGTAGCGTAATTTTTTGTCGAGGTCGGGGGAATCATCTGATGCAACGATATCGTGCGAATCGCATGTGCGACTGCGAGTCTGTTACGACAATGTGAACCGATCCGAGTGACGTAATACAGTTTTTTTATTGTTAAGGTGTGATGAATGGGTGATTTTGTGTAGTTTAGTGTCGTTTATGTTTATCGCAACTGTGTACTCGTAAATATTAATTTGATGTGTGTTGAAAATATGCGGGTCAGTCGTTATTGTTTGTTTAAGCGTGTTGTTCACATAAATGGCTGGTTTGATCGCAGTTAGGCTATTATAAATAATTAGTTATAATATAGCTGTAGAATAACCAGTGTGAAATGTAGGACACATGAACAATGGCAATACGATATAGAATGCGTTCTGACTTCTGTGTAATATTGTTTACGTATTATTAATTAATAAGTTGTGAAAATATACAAGATGCCAATCAGAAGGTAGATTGTTGTGGTCTCAAAATTAAGTATTTGTAGTTAAGAGCGTGTCAAACCCTACCTAAATGCTAAGGATTGACACTTTTTCAAGCTAATGTTTAACAAATAAGGACCAAAGTTTAAATCCTTAAAACTCATCGTGCGTCTAATTATCAGTCTCAATAGAATAACAATAGTTTACGCACACATGGTGTGCGAACGAGGCATCACGGGTTTCAAAGATTAGGGGTCAATCTCAACTCTGACACACTTACTTATTTATATTTCCAATCAAGGTACTTACAAACTTGATTTAAGTTATATATTTGATAAATTAAACATGATTAAGTGTCTCTATCTCAAATATATCTCACGTAGCTTGTTTGCTACTTGTCTTTCGACAAGCACTCTAAAACGATGACTCATACAAATTAACACTTAATTCAGAAGCTACCAATTAAATTAAAATATAAACTCGACGATTGTACAATAATATTAAAATTAATAAGCTGCATGAAAACGCAGTTCCTAGACACGTTCTAGACTTGAGTCAGTGTTAGCACTTTCTATTTTGTTTTAGCGTCTCGTTCTTAATAACTCGTCTTAACTTTTTATTTACTCACTTTTATGTAGTTTCACTCACATGCATGTTTATTACCTACTTTGTATATTTTTCTAGAATTCTGGTTTTGTACCGATTACTTTTATAAGAATTTGAGGTTGACTATTTGTCACAACTCTAACCTGTATCTACCAAAGCTGGTCACTACAGTAGAGTTTGAGACGATCTGAATTCAAAATTTTCAATTCAGAAGCCGGCCCTTAAAGTGTCTGTCTGTAACAGAAACTTAATACTTAATAAGTCACTGTAAAGTCAACTTGAAACTTAATGTTCAAAAGGGAAAACTGATCTAGATTTTCCAGATTCAAACGTTTGCCCTCTACTTATCTTATACGAGTAGACAGGACCTTTTAAATCTAACATTCCACGTACTGACCAAAATAATTTAAGTTTTTGACACTCATCATCATCATATCAGCCGAAAGACGTCCACTGATGGACATAGGCCTCTCCCAAGCGTCGCCACATTGATCGGTCCCGTGCTTCTCGTATCCAGCGGATCCCCGCAAACTCACCAGGTCATAGGTCCACCTGGTGGGAGGCCTTCCAACATAAAGTATTCCGTCGCCACTCCAGAACCTTTGTGCCCCATCGGCCATCCGTTCTGCGAGCAAAGTGCCCTACCCATTGCCACTTAAGTTTGGCAATTCTTCGGATATGTCGGTAAACCTAGTTATCTTGCGGATCTTTACATTTCTGATTCGATCACGCAAGGAAACTCCGAGCATAGCCCTCTCCACTGCCCTTTGGGTGACTGTAAATTTTCTGATCACTGGCAACACACACTGGTCATAGACTTTCGTCTTGAGACACTGTGGTAAGTTGGACGAGAAGATAATTGCTCCTACTTTCAGCAACATGAATGGCATTTGAGGCTTTCAAGTTCAATGAGTTGCGGATTTTTTCTGACCAGCGTAAAGGACTTCTTCCTCTAGGTCGTTTGCCCTCAATTTTGCCATTGATTCAGAAGGTTATCACCAGGTTTTTTTTATATTTGTAGAAAGAAAGAAAACATCAACTCATCAACTTTTCATTCTGTGAAAATCTGTTTGGAGCGGTGAATACTATATCCAACATGCAAATAGACCTCACACACACACATCATTCAAATCTGATTTACTATGAAACCTACCCGGCAATGCTCTCCAAACTAACAAACACTAGGAACCAGAGCACATCATTTAGTCAACACATCTAGACCGTGTGCCAATTAGGCTGAAAGCAACCATTCCCCCCATTTAGCCGCTATAGGAGCAATCTCAGGAATGTTGATTGTCTATTGCGTTTACAATCAACATAGATCCAATACAAAGGCTGACGTACGGTCAGTTCTCTCAGTGTGTCTACATTCATTACATGTCTATGTTGATTGTAGACTGTCGCATGTAATGTGTAGGTAGCAAACATAACTGGGACGTAGTGTGGTGGCCCAAGTCAGTTCTACTTGTAAAGTTTTCGTCACCTGGGACTGTTGTCTTGTGCTTGGTTAATACTGCATACAGTTGGCTACTGTCAGTATTAAACTAAAAATATATTCATCATTTGAACAAGCTTTTATTTCGTTGGGCCTGTCTCGGTATCTGTGTGAATGTAATCAAAGTTTGCAAGTTAAAGGAGATGTTTGATTTTGGGCCAACACTATGTACGTATCATACTATCTATGTACACTACATAGATAGTATGAAAAAATATAGGGGAATTCCATAAAAATACTAACAAATTAATTTGAAGAAGGGTACAGGCATACAGAAAATATTATTTGAAAACTTTCTAAAGCATACTCCTTAGTAACGGCTAAGTTAATAGGTTTGAAAAATATATATATTTATTATTGTTTCATGTACATTATTTTTTAAACATGGTTTTTTCGTATAACAAATAGTTTTGCTTTAAAAAAATAATTGATATTTTTCGCAACTTTTGAATACTCCTCAAAACGACTTGGATGTTTAAAAATACTTTTACACGGAAAAATTGATGGCTGGGATTTCTTCATAACTGACATAGCATATATAAATCAAATAATATTTTGCAAACAAAACTGTTCAAAAGGAGGTTCAATATAGGTATTTTGGCCAAAATTATTTATTATTTAATTTACATTGGGGTGTATATATCGTCTTAAGAATCGGCTAATCAATAATGTGTACCTACCCATGTGAATGAGGTTTAATGTCACCTATTATTTGTAGACAAATATTGATCCATAATCGGATTAAACTATTACCTAGGTTAAGCGTCTTACCTGCTCATAGTGTCTGCAGTAGTTAGAGACTAATCCCCTTATAAACTTCATAGTAAATCCTACTTAAATAAACTCTGCCATTGCAAAGTCAAGTTTTGGTAACAACTTGCTAATTTCGCTTGTCATATTGAGCAAATTCTTGCAGTTTTTAAAAAGAGAGTGAAAGAGATCTTTCCATTCCGTCTTAGTTGCATATAATTATATGTAAATATTATTATTTAAGTATTTATTATTGTAATATTTATTTCGATTATTCAATTTTTACACATTTAATATTTACATTTTAAATATTTCTTTATAAAAACAAATCATAAAAAAAATATATAAAAAATAATGTTAGTCCGCCGTCGGTTTCGGGAGCAGGGTCCAAGCTACCGGTGGTTAGGACTCCAGAGACAGGAACCACCTCACAATATTTATTTTATTAATATGTATGTATATAAGAGTATATATCATGCATATATTGTATTCTACTTTATTGTGAATTGTTTAATATATTTTTCTTTTATTTCCCCTCTACACACGGTGTCTACATATCTTTTTTTGCATCTCTCCTCTCGCAGGTATGCTGGAAAATATTTATTTAGAAATAAGCATACCTTTGTACCTATTTTCTGTTCCTTCTTCTTGTATACTTATTCAGTATATGTACATTAATGGCTAATTAAATAAAGCTCACTTAAATAGCAATTCAAATTACATTCAACAAAGCTTTTCACTTTATCACCTGAATTAATATTCTCTTTCATTCTTTTGTGGTGTGGTTTGTTTTATTAAGAATCTCGTTTGTTTTCTGTCTAGGTTCTGGGGAATACTCGTATTTATGTAAAAGAGAGTGAGTTAAGAGATTGCACTTTATAGAGACTGATTGCGAAAATTAATTAGACTGGTGGTTAATAATATCTAGGTCAGGGTTTCCCAATCTTAGGGTTTCGACCTACTGCTGGGTCGCGAACGAATTTTGAGTGGGCCCTATCTGTAGAACGACGCATTTTGGCTCTCGGTTGCTGGTCCATCCATGCCTGTTTGATGAAGCTATGAAAGTCCTTCTCCCTTTTACTACCTCATACCTATGTGAAGCCGGATATTCTAATATGGTGATCATTAAAACTAAATTCCTATTTCGGTATTTTAATTGGACATATCAAACTCACTGAGATTAAAAGTAACTTGAGTTCAAGTTGATGTCAAAACTGTAATGGCAAAACATAGAAAACAATTTCATCCTTCCAAAGAAATAACTTTTTGATGTAGTTATTTTATTAAGAATTAAAAATTGTGCTTAAACTTCGTTATTTATTAGAAAAATCCTTTATTCATATTGTTAACGGTTAAACTTCCTAGAAGTGGGTCCCGAGTTTGGTAACTTGGTTTTAGACAGGTCGCAGTCCAGACAACTTTGGGAACCACTGATCCTAGGTTATTAAAAATGCTGAAGCCTGAATATCTTAGTGTATGATATTTATGCCTTACGTGTAGAGCTTTCGGATAGATACTTCGGTTATTCGATTTTCATTTAGTTCAACTCTAAAAAAACATAGTTAGACATGATATACTTGATTGATTTAATGAATATAGCTTTATAAAGTACGTTATAGTATTTTCAGTAAAGCAAAAACCACCTTAGTAGGTACTTATTTACCTACTAACAATATTGTAACTACGAGTACATACCTAATTAAATAGCATTAAACTCGTAATGAAAAAAATTCAAGAAGATTTGCTTAGGGAAAGCAGGATTTAGGCAATCATAATCTAGCTACCTTTTTCAGGCAAATAAACCCAAAATACCACAGGAGCAATTCAATTTGCCTCTGCAAACAACCAAACAAATGAAATCATTAATTTCAAAGCAAAACATAATTACAGTGAATTGCAGTGAAAATCAGGCAGTTACTTGCTTTCTGCTTGTACGTGTTTATTTAACGCCAATATTCAACTGAATGTAACGCTGAATTACATTTCATGTCACGGGGAATACATTCCAGGAGCTTTCACGGCATATCCATTCAATTTTCCACCTTATATCAAAGATATTAAGATTCAGTGGGTCTGCGTTTCAGGAGGCCTTCGCATATGGCACCGTATATACAATTTTCTACCTTTAGTTCAACATGTGAAGGTTTATTGTGACTAAACAAACGTAGATCGTACGTATCATCGCGGCAGTTTGTAATCAATGCTGGCGCGGACAGCAAATAAAATGCAATTACAATGGGATTCCTCTGTTATTCTGGAGACAGAAGGAGAGAAGTTCAATTTATGTCTGTTTTCACTGACCTTAAGCAAAGCAGCGTAACGAAAACCTAAGAAAAAGTATGAACAACCATTCCAGATCTTCATTCATTTGTTTCTTATTTAGTAAAGATCATAGCACACTTATCAACTCGGAAAGGGATCGTAACCGGATTGCCTTTCGCCTCGGATTCAAACGGGCGTCAACCTTACGTAAGTACATAACCAATGCGGATCAGCAGCTCCGGTATGTCGACTCGGCTACGGCTAGGCGACGCCGCGCTTACGGCTCGCCTACCGCTCGTTTTCCTGGCTGGCACTAAATCAGATGACGAGCCGTAAGCGCGAGGATGAGGAGCTATAAGCGCAAGAACTCAATTCAAAGTCAGTCAGTCAGTTATTTCAACTAACTCTGCCATTAAGCGGCACTTTTGAAGGTCAACAATTAAAATTTACATGTAATAATAATTGATTCTACCGTCCATTTGGAAAAGTACGAGTAGCTTCTTTTAGAGAAGAACGGACAAGAAATTCCATACTAAGTGTTTGTGGTTTACAATATTTACATAAGTATATACATTAATAAATTCACATATGTGAGGACGATGCACCCAGAGTAGCACTACATACTATACGACGTATATTTATAAAGCATTAAAAGCATTAACAAGTAAATTCATTAATTTGATAAATAGGAACATGGTTCTCACATACTTACAAATATTGCAAACATAGGTAAAATACCTAACTCAACAACAACGGAACAGTGTGTGTGTGTGTCAATTACTTAAACAAAAAAGAAATGGCATACAATAACTATGAATTGATATACAAAGAACCTCCTCCTTTTCGGGAAGTCGGTTAGTTAACAAATTTGACTTTTGGCTACTCTAAAGATTGCCCTATAGAGCAGGACCAGCATGTTTCCAGGCATTCTTATCTGCAACTGCAAGTTCACCACGCTTCGCACCGTGATTCGTGAGTTTCCCGAGGCGAGGCGATTACTTTACGATGCCGATTAGTGTGCATTGCAGTAGGGAATTTCATACAAAGAATACAGCACGGCCCGAGTTGATACAGTGTCTATGATATCTTAACTAAGCTTCGAAACGTCTGCGTACTGAAGCAGCTGCATACCAGTGTAACACATGGAGCGACTATCTGTCTGACTCCCACAAAACTGACTGGATGACATTCCTTGGTAATACTGCAGTCAGACTTTTCGGCTTCTGACTATCTGTAACGAACTACCGACAAAGGTCTACAAATATATATCGCATGCCAGATATATAAAATAATACAGCCTGGCTGGATGCAGATACTCCTCAGTAGCTGATTTGAAAATGAGAAACACGTCTGATTTGAATTTGAATTTAAAAAATCTTTTGGAAAAAAATATTATGTTACATTTATTTATAATTTTTCTTTATATTTTGAGGTTTATTATTATAACATAGTGTAATTAACTTGTAAAGTTATTTCTAACACGGACAAAAACACGACTATCATACCGAAACCGCCGGACATATTTTAATTAACATTATCAACATCTCAAAGACAATTTATTATCTACATTTTGATCTAAGGCTATTTTTTAGTCATGGAATATTAAGTAAAGTACAAAAAACTACTAAATTATAAGTCGCGCGGGTGTGAAACGAGTGCGCGTTTTGTACCCTCAAAGTCGTTGGCGACAAGTGCTTGCTGAGGGGCGGAGAGATCTCGGTGTGATGCAGATGATCTATTCATCCATTCACCAACTGATCTCAGCAAACATTTAACCTTGAATATCAACTCGTGCAGCTGTTATTACGAGTACACTACTTATTCTTTACTATGTTTATTAACCGACTTCGCAAAAGGAGGAGGTTATCAATTCGACTGTATTTTTTTTCATGTGCACCTCAGAAGTTTTTATTGAGTAAACCGATTTGGATGATTCTATTTTATTTGAGAGCTGGTGCTTTTCATGCGGTTTTCCATTCAATTTTCATCAAGATCTGATGACGAACTTCGGAGCAATAAATACATCAGAACTCTTCAATAAATGACAGAAAATCACTCGGGATCGATTCAATCGCATGTCTGTTTATTGTTTACACCATTTCATAACATAACATCGCACTGGTATGCTCTAAAGGAGTACACAGGTGTGAACATTTCACCCTGGTATACTCTCATTTCACTGATTTTGTTTAAGTTTCATGTTATTGGGTTAATCTATTCTGGCTTCACTTTGGGCACTATACGCGTAGGTAGAAGAAGGCTTTTGAACTGGTCCATTATGTACCACAATTAAAAAGTGAAAAATAAAAAAAAGCTTTTTACAAAAACTTTAGACTTTTACAACAACAGACTCTATAAAGTGAAAAATTACTTCAATTTCGGAAGTCGGTGTTACTGTTTTCGTTTTTTGGCACCGACTTCCGAAATTGAGGTTATTTTTCACTTTGTAGTGTTTTTTTTGGAAGTCGGTTGTCTGTGCTATGCTCAACAATAACAGGATTGTCAACTGATCATAACTTATTATAATAAAAATTACTGTGCAAAGCCGGTTTTAAACTTTGTATCAACCTGTCCTACTGTCATTAACCTGTCCTCTCATTTGTTGCAGTGTTTATTGGAGCCACGACTTGAACATGTTATCCAGGCATCATTGGACGGCTCTCGTTGGTGAGTCCATTTTAATATCTACTGGGTTTCATATTATGTCGGACTCTATGCAGAAGGGAACATAATTAAAGGCTTCGATATTTAAAGCGGAATAACAGTAAAAGAACGTATTTGAAGATGGGACATGTTTCCCTCTAGAAAGAAACTCCCACAGACAAGCTACGCGACCACACTGCGAATGCCATTATTTTTTACACTGTCTAGCTAGTGCACGTAAGAATGGAATTCCCTGCCGGAGTCTGTGTTTCCCGATATATACAGCCTAGCGAACTTTAAGTCAAGAGTGAATAGGTTTCTTCTAGGTAAGTGGGCTTCACCGTCATCGACCTCATCATCGCTTAGGTCCTCAGCATCAGGTGAGATAATGGTCATGCGCGAACCTATCTAAGAAAAAAAATTGCTGTTAAAACAAACCTGGTATAGTACTCGTAAAACATATATTTTCCGTAAGTTAAATACGGAAAATTGTCCTGGTATCAACAAATACAATACTACTGACATTTGTTCTTCCCTAATAAAAAAGTATTATTTTTGCCTATTGATCGTAAGTGTTTGAATTTACAATTTTTTTAGTCCAATAAACAATTATTTATTTATACTTATTAAGAAATACGAGAAAAATCGTCGGTCTTAAGGTGTTTTTCCTGTTCTGTAGAATAATTGTTGTATTTTGAGAAAGATAATGATTCGATTAGCTAATCGAATTGTCGTGTTGAAGTGTCAATCTTTGTCAAAATTTATCATATTTCGATCAGGATTTTTACAATACTTGTCTGAGTAGGTAGAGCTTAATAGAAGTGTATTTTTCTTGGTAACCAAGGCAATTACAAGTATACAATGTTACCAAGAAAAGTAACCGGTGGCAAATATATACACTTACTAGCTTTTAGCCGCGGCTTCGCTCGCAGTAAAGCCATTTTTTATTATATATTAGTGTTCTATGTTACCTCTAATATCTCCAAGAATATATGTACAAAGTTTAATCATGATCGGTTCAGTAGTTTTTGCGTGAAAGCGTAACAAACAAACTTACATTCACATTTATAATATTAATAAGTATAGATATAAACTTTTTTTGAATTCGGTTAAACATATCAACTTTATTGGTATTTCTTTCCAGTTCGCTTCGTTTTTTAATTTTTTTTTCTTAATACTTTCTAAATGTTTACTTCACCAGTTACTTAAAATCTTCCTGACAACATCAATTTAACCAAACTTCGTAATGACTTTTACATTGTTATCGATTCATAATGTAAACAAAACCAAGCGGGGAAGTCTGAACGAAACTTTGATAGGAATACTTACAAAGTCAACTTACTTTGAGTTTTAATTTAATTACTTTGCATTTTAACAGAAAGTTTGGTGGCGAAACTATTGTATTTATTTACTAGCTGCCGCCCGCGGCTCCGTCCACGTTTTATTATAGGCATTTATTTCTATGCCAATTTTTGTGGCAAATTTTTTTTTTCTTTTTTGAAGGGTATATTCTCCCGAGATAAAGCATAATTATCCTATGTCCTAATACAGGACATGTTCTGCCAGAGTGCCAAGTTTCATCCGAATCCGTTTAGCCATTGGGACGTGAAATGATAATTTATTTATTTGGAACACGTTTACTTTCGTCTAATGAAACTGTTAAAACGTGCAAGTCACTGCTAACACTATCTATATCCGTGGAACGGAACCGAACGCGATCGATGTTCTTAGAAAAATAATCAGTTTAATCAGACGAAAAACGCTGGTGGGGATGAGGCTATGGGATGAAGCTTCTGTATGCTAGTATTATATTATCTGTGGCATAGGTAACAATCAGCCTCAGACTTAAAATAACTCTGTCTACGAAAGTAATTCTGTCTGTCTGTTACCTTTCACGCTTAAACCACTGAACCGATTTGAATTGATACCTTGGAAAGGACATACGATAGTTCTTATCCCGGAAATCGTACTCAAAGTGAGGAAAGAGGTGAAAGTTTGCATGTAGATGGCTAACATATTCTCAACTACTAATGCTACGCAGACGAAGTCGCGGGCAAGAATGAATAAGGAATTATAACACAATGTTCCCAAACTTGAGAAGACTGATCTTAATCTAGTTGTACTGTAGGAGATGCAAATTAGTGAGATTAATCTTAATGAATATTTCTTTATTAAAATTGGACTAATGAGAAAATAATTTGGTCTCGTTTAATTAAACTTTGTCCTTTGTAAAATATAATATTAAACATTACTATTTAGAAAATCTGTTTTATTGAACATAAATATATTTAGCCAAGTTGTTAATTTGTTAAACGTAAATAGTGGGAACACACAAACTTTATAAAATTCACTAAAATACTCTAATTTATTTTTACCTTCGATGGTGAAATCAACCCTTCGAACATAACATTGAAAATGTGAAGTCTGTATGTTTGACTTTAATTCTGATTTCGTATCAATCGACGTCTCAACGGCTGAACCGACTCCTATAGTTAGATTATTTAGCTTAGAAATGCTTGTACCCTGATAATATCGTCTCATAGATACACTGCTCAATTACTCACCATAAAATATATATAGCAAAAAAACACGAGCTCTTTTCTTTAAATAAATCTCGCACGACACGCCCCATACAAGATTCAATTTGCATGAAAGAAACGCTGAGTGACAGCCTTCCGATTACGAATTATTTATTTCTCGACACTGAAAGAAATACATCTTTTCGTTTTCTTAAATCGCTGTTAAATCTACTTCTTTCATGTTTTTATTTCGTTTATTGATACGAATTATGTACATTTTTAGGGTGCCGTACCCAAAGGGTAAAAACGGGCCCCTATTTCTAAGACTTCTCTTCTGTCTGTCTGTCACCAGGCTGTATCTCTTGAGATACTATTAAACCGTGATAGCTAGACAGTTGTAATTTTTTACAGATGATGTATTTCTGTTGCCGCTATAACAACAAATACTAAAAAGAGAATACAATCAATATTTAAATGGGGCTCCCATACAAAATACGTGTTTCTTTGGCGTTTTTTGCGATTCTGGTACGGAACCCTTTGTGCGCGAGTCTGACTCGTACTTGGCCGGTTTTTTGGTGAAAAAGGGCTGTGATAGACATTTATCTAGACCTAGATTTATTTTTTATTACCATGGACAGCCAAGCGCACGAATAAGTCCATTCTCGACCAGTTGAACACCAAAACCAGACTCCACGATCGCTACCAACGAGTCCTAAGTTACTTTGATCACATCGCCCGCAGACAGCCAGACAACCTGGCAAAACTGGTTATAGTAGGAAAAGTGGATAGAAAAAGACCACGCGGACGTTCACCTACCCGCTGGTCTGACCAGATCAGGGCCATTACGGGACTCACGGTGACCACTGCTCTGAGAAGAGCCGAAGACAGGGTGGCTTGGAAGCATCTCGTCGTTGACTCCGTCAAAGCTTTTCAAGACGGGCACGACCTTCAGAAATGAAGACAATGAATAAGAAGAGTTACTTTTTATTTTACACTATAACAAATTGCAATGAAGAACTTTAGCATAAAAATATCCATGTGTGTAAATTGTATGAAAGTGTGTAGCTTGCACGCCCTTGTGCTATACAAGCTACTTGCTCACTTGTATGTAAGTTACAGGCATGTGTATTTTCGCACTAACAGTCAAAAAGGTGTAATAACAGGCATTATTATCGCTAAAAGCAATAATAAATAAAATGTAGAAAAATAAAGTATAGTGTTTATAAAAAAGTCATCAGAAATTTTATGGACAAAGAAAGTGATTTTGAGATAGCTTTGAGTTGGGTCAACAACGGCAAATTGCCTCTAAACTTTGATTTCATTGGCTCGCCTGAAAATTGCGGCGCGAACCGCTCCTGAAAATAATATTCCTAGATTGCCTGGCCTATAATTTTCACCATGAAATTTAATAGAAAAGATAACATTGTTGTGGAAACTAATTTTCAGAGTTCTGTAATGATTGTGTATATTATTTAGATAAGTAAACCTTTAATAATCCTTTCCGTAATCAATCAGTAAGATACCATTAGACACATCTTATCTCATCTTGTGGAGGGGCCGAGAAATAACTCCGATACTTCGACCCATTGGGATATATCGTGCTCATTTAGACACATACTATGGTTACCCCATTTATTAACTTTTGGGCGCACGGCTGGCGCAGTGTTTGAGTGATTGACTGCTCCTCTGCGTGTCGCGGGTTTGATTCCCGCACGGAACAAATATTTGTATGAACTACAGATAATGTTCCGGCTCTGGGTGTTGTGTCTGTGAGTTTATATGCTTGTAAACGCACCCACGATACAGGAAGAAATGCCTAGGTGTGGGGCACAGTTAAAAAAAAAAAAGTAACTTTCAGGGCTGTCTCTAACGACTCTCTCTCTCCCGCTTTTTTACGCTGACCATGTGTGTGACAAAGTTGGCTGGGAAAATGTGAGTGGTCTGTGCCCAGCTGTGGGACATCTTCATTATTATCATCATTTCTGCCGAAAAACTACTGGACATAGGCCTCCCCCAAGTATCGCCACATTGACACTGATTCTGTGCGTCTCGCATCCAGCGGATCCCTTCAACCTTCACCAGGACATAGATAGTATAATACTAGCATACAGATGCCTCATCCGAACAAAGAAACCGTGCCGACGTCGCTTTCGTCTGATTAAATTGATAATTTTTCTAAGAACATCGATCGCGTCCGGTTCCGGTTCACGGATATAGATGGTGTTAGCAGCGACTTGCAAGTAAAATTGTTTACTCGGTTCGCGAAAACGTTTTTTTTTTTTTTTAAATACAGTGACGATTTGTTTTATAGTATTTTTTTGCACGTTTTAACAGTTTCATTGTACCAAAATCTATAAAAAGCAAATTATAAAATCGAGTGGATTTCTCAGAAATATAAAACCGCGCCATCTGTTTCTTGATTAAAGAGCCCAATATTCCTTAATTTTGTGTTTAGGAGAATTATCGTCTCTAGAGAATCTTAATATTTCACAAAACTCAATAACAAATCGAAGCTTATCACGCCATCTAGTGCAATTTATTTCAACCAAATTTCGTAAACTTGTAAAAGCTTACTTGACTGTGATAGTTTTCCTTTTATTTCCATTATACTTTATATACTACTGCCGTGATTTTTTTCACATATCCAAAAGCAAACATTTAGCTGGCAGGACCATTGACTCTAACAAAAATTAACCATCTAAAGCATAATTTTACACAAACGGATCCCGGAATCGAAAAATCGTTTTCTCAGACCCGTAATATTTTTGAATAGCCTATCCAATGATACGTGTACAGGGGGTATAATAAAAAATGGTTTCGTCGTTTTAAATTACCACTTTTCCGGCGTGATTAATATGTATATCCGTGCCTAATTACAGCTTTCTAGTACTAGAGGTCTCTGCGCTAAGCTGCGCACGGACTGACGCGTGACGGACAGGTGGACATGGCAAAACTAAAAGAGTTCCTTTTTGATCACGGAACCCTAAAAATGGGTTGTGATGGTCAGATAGGCAATCACTTTATGTAATATATCGTTACTAGCTTCTGTCAGCGGCTTCGCCCGCGCGATTGTCGAAAATTATCCCAAGGAAACATATTCCGGGATAAAGAGATTTCTTTTTGACAATATCCCTGCAGATACACCATTTTAAGCTAACCTAGAGCGAATAAAACTTTGATATTTTAAGGTTACACTATTCGATCATTCTTCCATACAAATGTAGTCTGGCGATTACTGCACTGTTTGACGATGTTCGTTCAATATAAAAAAAATGATATCAATTTATCTCATCATTATCTAGCCCTGTATGGAAACAAAAAAGTAAAAAGAAAATGTATTTGAAAGTTATGAGCGTCGAAAGTTCCGTATTTCAACACTAATTTTAACGCATCTTTGGGCGGAAATAAATACCATAAGAAGAAGGAAAATTGTAAAACGGCCTCCATACAGGGACAGATTAGTAATTCAACAATGCAAATAATTTTATTTTGGAAATATACATTTAGTTTTTTTTTCATGTTATCTAGTCTCCCAAAGGTCTGTTTATAAAATTTCGCGCGCTCGTTTTCGTCCTAAATCATCATCCATTTCGATTCAAATTTGCAAAAGAGCTAATTCGTACGCGAACTAGTTTCTTACTGCTCATCACAGCATCTATCTCTTTCGCACGTGTTGTCGGATGAGATAGCATGCATTTTAACCTCGCGCACAAAATAGTTCGTGCCGTCGACTAATGGAACCTTAACCGTTTAAAATTTGTCAGCTTAGTTTGTCTCTTTCTTTGTCATTAATTTTCAAGTCACATTTCAAACTTGTGTTCCCTTTGGCTTCGCCCACGTGAAAAGTTAAAAATTTCCGAGATGGAAAGTACTTTAAAGTCTGTCGTCTACTAACAAGTTATTATCGTTCTTACGGTTTATTTGTGGCAATAAACTTCAAAGATAAACATTTAAAATACTTATTTAGATAACAAGTCAACGATCTGGTGGATGTTGCTTTCAACACGATTAGAAATAACATCCTTGCCTTGAATGTCTCGTTTATGTAGTTCGATTCTCGGGTTCTGCATTTCTCAGTTTCAGTCCGGATTCTAGATCTGTGCTCGGTGAATGGCAATCACCTCCTATTTCATCGCCCTGACAAAATGAGGGTACAGGCAATGATGTTATATATAAACTGATGTAGATACGTTTTACCGACGTCTGCGCTGCAATACAAACACAAGCTGACCAGCTTGAGTGAACTCAGTCCGTCCTGCGTCTGGCCGCGACACGAACGTACAGTGCGTGCCACGAAAGATGATTATTGACACAACACGTTGTTTGACTTGCACTGTAGATGACTATAGGTCTCTTTAGCGGTATGAGGTATGAGTGCGGGAAGGAATCAGGCATCATCGGGGCAGCGTCACAGAGCGCGGGAGGCGCGGTCGTTTCTCATCTTTCGTGGCACGCACTTTACCTTTGAACAGTATATTTATCTCTTTCTGACAGGGGTCCTATTTATATATCTGTGATTTTTTAACCTACTCAGTGATAGAAATAAAGTTCCAAGTTCCATAGGTCCTATGTAGGTAGCTAATGTAAAATATCGCCATATTTTTATTTCTTTATAATGAGTATTACGTCTCTACACTGGTATACCACACAGAGTTAACCGGTAGAAAAAACTTTAGCAATGTCAATGAAGAAATAATTCACCATCGTATATTTTAATAACTACCAAATCAAAACTAAAATTCTCTTTAAAACTTGTCCGAAACAAATATTGCCATCAAAATATAAGTTTTAATTACCAGATATTAAACTATCAAAATATTTAGTTGCAAGTTTAAATAAACTTTATTTCCAATCGTTTTAAGTTCAAATCAAACGATTAGTTGATTACAATATCTTTTGAATTTTGCGAAAGATGTTAATTGGTAATATTACCCCGAATTTCTTGTATTTCGGGGTCAGAGAACATTAGTATTAATATTTATTGCAGTTCAATATAATTTTATTATTTTTTGTTAATATTGTCTACAAGTGTATCTTAAGAAGTGTAGCAACATTTTTATTAAGATTCAAATAACATTACATTGCCTTTTAAATCTTAACTGGTATTATATATAGGTTATAGTTTTTTTGGCACATTATATCTGGCAGTATCTACTGATCCTTAAAAGCTACACCATGATTGAGTGACGTAGGTTAGGTAGATACTTTGCAAAAAAAACTCAGTTTGTTTACAAAAGTTAGATTACGATACCACAGAGGATCTGCTCATTGTTCCCTCGTAGGATGTATATAATTTTTCCATCATAACAGAAATAAAATGGCTACCCTGCACAAGCTCGCTCAAACTATCACCAACATGTAACCTCTAAACTCACTTTATCACCTACCCACAATTATTACTAGTACCTGGGCGATCGAGCTCTGCTCGGGTGTAATAGAGAAAACGACGTTTTCTAAAAATGTAACCTATTATTTTTTTGCTAATCAATTTAAATATTGGTATTTCCATTTTTTTCTGTAATCTCACAATTTGTTTGGGTAACTCCTCATGATGTTTGTAGTTTTAAGATAAGCAATTGTCGCGAATTCGGGGTGAGAGCCTGAGATCCGTCACACAGGGTATCCTAGTAAGGACTCCAGAGTCTCTCACAAATATTTTGAGTATTTTTTCTTTGTTATTTAACTGGTTTTATCTCTTAAGTAAGCTTTATAATTATGTGATCCTTTGTGAACAGTGAAATAATAAACATTGTTATTGTTTTTTGTAACTCGAATAAAACTACGAACGAAGCTGTAGAATGGCAAGTATGTAAAAGCACAGTATTAGCTTAACACGCTAGTAAAACTTTACAACCTCAAGAAATATAAAAATATTCGAACGGACAGCAAAAATATTGATCTCTCAACTGTTAAGTCTAATTTCTCATGCGTCGATACACGTCCACACTTCTATCTGAAATTGTCCAGCTTAAAAGTTATGGACGACTGTAAATGTTAAACTTTTTATTATTTTCTTCCATTAACTGGATTAGGTTTACAGTAAACGGAGTTTTGGTAAATTAATAACAGCCCCAAGTGATGGACGATTCGGATGAGTCGTAAAAATCCGTACGGTACTGTTAACCACAAGTCCGATAAGTCCGTAGCAACGAAAAGCAACCTTAATGCTACGAAACAAAAGTGAATTTAAAGTCAAGTTGGTACTTCGGGTGGTTTGAAACTGTACAACATTGCCCGTTAAGAGGATTTCTTTTTTTGCTAGCTTTTATTAATTTCAACATAGGTTGAGCTGATACTAGACGCAACGTGACGCGATGCGACTGTATGCGCACTTCTTTGCGGGATTCGAATTCATTCTAGGTAATGGATGGGGAACTTTCACTTTTAAATTTTTTGGGTTCCGTACCTCGAAAGGAAAACACCGAACCCTTACAGGATCACTTTGTTGTCCGTCTGTATGTCTGTCAAGACGAACGCGTGGAGGTATCAAGCTGAAATTTATATCAAATACTCAAGTCTACTGTCACTTAAATTACTTACTGTGAAAAAATCAAACTTCTCAGCCAACGCAATCAAAAGATACTCGTACAGCCGTTTATGCCGCAAAGTTCCGCAAATTTTCGACACTCGCAAGGGAATCAAAACCTACAGGCAGGCAAACGTTAGACGTCGCGTGGCGTCTCGGTGAGAGCTGCCCTTTTCGGTCCTTTTTCATGTTGTACTGGATTTATTGTTACAAATCCTAGAGTAAAGTCTGTATTAGTAAAAGCACTGGCTTGTTAACTTACCCGGCTTACTAATTAATCATTCTGAGTAACATTTTCATTTGCCTTGCCAAGGAAATAAAATGAATTAATTCAGAACGTGGTTAATTTATTTTGTAATGAACTTAGGGCTTTTTACTCACTTTAAAAGTTGTCTAATTAACTTTTGGTGGTCTCACCAGATGCTTATGGCTGCTTCTGTAAGTTGTGGTAAGATTCCGCCGGTCAGATTGCATGACACTCACATTTGCTTTCATATGTGAAAAACGTTCAGTACTTCGAAAGATTATCTCTTACAAACAAACAGACGTTCTTACCTCTTTATTTAAAATTCAGTTGCAAGATCTGCATACTTTCATTGCTACTGCAAGTTAATGAAACTTTTGTAAAAATGTCTACTTGTATCGCATTGAGTTGTCAAAACTTTACAAAAAAAAAGTTTGACCGAGGCAATGGAAACATTTGCTTTCTTCCATAAATAAATTTGTTCTTAAATTGTGTGTGAATAAGTGGCACGCTTGGTTTTCATACAGATGGAGGGACTTGCATTATTTAGTTAGATTTATATCTGTGGTTTACATGTATGTACATAACAGCTTTCTAGAGAACTGAGAACGCAATATACACATGGTCAGGTAATAAATATGTAGTCATCTACCTATTCTAGAAGCATCTATCTTAAAACATCTATGGGATAGTTTTAACTAGCTTTTCCC
The DNA here is from genome assembly GCA_947562075.1 of Orthosia gracilis. Taxonomy (NCBI): domain Eukaryota; kingdom Metazoa; phylum Arthropoda; class Insecta; order Lepidoptera; family Noctuidae; genus Orthosia; species Orthosia gracilis. Next base: position 55,146,002 of record OX387268.1, read on the forward strand.
CCTGCCTCGATCCCGTAGCTTACTCCATGGGTACCTTGCATTTTTAGGGGGTAAAATGTAGCACTGCAATGAAAAGTGGTGGCCCAGTGGTAACGGCCCCGTCTTACGTGTCGTAGATCGGGAGTTCGAACCCAGCCAGGCGCTTTACTATGTGTAAATTACTTCATCACCACTTCTCTTAAGACGGTGAAGGAAACATCGTGAGGAAACCGGCATGTCCTAGAACCAAAAATTCGAAGACATCTGACATGAACCAACCCGCATTGGGCCCGCGTGGTGAAGTAAGGCCCATTCCCTCTCACAGCGAGGAGGCCTGTATCCCAGTAGTAGCCTGATGCTGAGTAATACTAAGAAAAACCGGCCAAGTCGGACTCGCACGAATAGGGTTCCATACCTCAGTCACAAAAAACGGTAAAACATCAAGTTTGTTGTATGGGAGCCCCACTTAAATATTTATTTTAAACTGTGTTTAGTTTAAGAATTTGTTATTATAGCGACAACAGAAATACTCCATCTGTGAAAATTTCATCTGTCTAGCTATCACGGTTCATGAGATACAGCCTGGTGACAGACAGACGGACAGTAGAGTCTTAGTAATAGGGCCCTGTGTTTACTCTTTGGGTACGGAACCATAAGAACGAGTTTATTTGCGCTTAATGTGACGCATGCAATAAAAGTTTTGTAAAAATTAAAGAATTTTTGTAAACGAGATAGTAGGTACTGACAGAAATTACTCGTTACGAACATAGACTAACAAACCGTTCTGCTTCAAAATAATATTAGTTAAGACAGTCTATCTAATTAGTAGAGGCTAGATTAGGTAAGCAAAGCACTAGTTTTCAAAGGAATTTATACTGAAACAATTAATATTATGAAGCCTTAGTAGACACTTTCCTTGAACCCGTCAGTTTACAGAAATTCATAAATTCTTTGTTCCTAAACTTTGCAGACTTGTATAATACGAAAACCATCAATTTATTAACTTTGTAACTAAACACATTTAATATTTACGATATAATTAACAATGTCAACCCTTTTAGGAGTACTTATCTCAATCCAAATAATAACAATATCTTTTTAAATAATCACTAGTAACAAAAATGCACTCTATTTCGTCATATCCTCGACATCAATGTAAAGTACCTATTTAAGATTCTGTGCTGTAGCCCTGAAAATAAATACCTTGCCCACTGACACAGTTGAAAAAAAATACCCACTACAAAAGCTTATAAAACTCCCAAAGAATAGGTAATCTATACTAATATTATAATAAAGCTGAAGAGTTTGTTTGTTTGTTTGAACGCGCTAGTCTCAGGAACTACTTTTTGGAATTGAAAAATTCTTCTTGTGTTGGATATTCCATTTATCGAGGAAGGTTATAGGTTATAGAACATCACGCTACGACCAATAAGAGCGGAGCATACATGAGAAATGTTGCAAAAACGGGCAAAATGATTCCTTTTTGAGAGTTTCGATTGCGTGCGCTGCATGGCGGTTAAAGTTACGCAACATTCATGTATCTAGGGTAGGTAGGGTAGGGTAGGTAGGTAGCCAGTTGACGGGAGCGAAGCCGCGAGGGACGGCTAGTGCATTATAATTAGCATACTTCTCGTACCTAAATAACATAATAGGCTATATATCTAATTGCTATTTAAGAATTCCCATGTCATAGGTTATCCGACAATGCATATGTTGTCCAACATTGCCTAACATAATCAATAGAATGGGTAATTCTGTAGTCAATACCACAAATTCAGTTGTAGGATAATTTCACCCAAAAAGTGCACTCCATTTTTTACCATCCTCCTTATTAATTGGAGATGTTTAGATTCTTGACTATATATATAGCCCTGAACATATATTCGTACTTACACAACCAAACTACACAGGCAAAAAATATTCTCAATCTCGAAGAATAAACTTAATGAATTCTCTAAAGATTGTAAAAAGGCCAGAAAAGAAAACACAAACATTTGAAATTTCTCAAACAGTATGCAATCATTAGCACCATGTACCTAAATCACACACTAAATAGGCAATTTATCTAATTCCTAATTAATTTCCCCCTTGTCATGGGTAACCCGACAATGCATGCGTAGGGTGTTAAACATTGCCCAATAGAATGGGTAATCTTGTAATCTTGTCGGATCCGACAGAAGCTCGCCATTGTTTGTACAACAATGTACGGTGGGTGTCACGTTTTAGGCTTACAATCACTGCTAGATACGCGATGAGATGCTATTGTGCACTATGATTTGTGTGACGCGTTTCGTTATTAAGAAACCACCTTACACATAATTTATAAAACTTAAACACAGTTCAATAAAAATGATTCATCTGCTTGTTTTCTCATTATCATTATTTTTCTAAACTTGTCCTATTCGTTTCGTTTATCCTCGCACTGTAACGCATCCGTGTTCCATATTTCTTGGAGTTGCTGCAATACGTAACATGACTGATCTGCTTGAGCGATCTGATAAATCGTATAATCACTGCGCAACTAATTCTCAATGTCAACGCACGGATTTATTTATTATTTATTTATTTAAACTTCATGCACAAACGTACAGTGGCGGACTTAATGCCTTAGGCATTCTCTACCAGTCAACCAAGAGTAGTGAAGAGACAACATGGCAGGTGCACAGTTTAAGACGTGGCAACAAAAAATAATAATCATAGATTGCTTAAAATACACATACATACATATTTTATATAATACATACCTATATAAATATATATTTAATAAACTAATAAAAATAAGTTATCGAGATGATTCCCGCTGATAATAAATTCGCAATTTCCGCTTGAAAGAAAACCGACTGGTGGCCGTCCTGATTTCGAGAGGAAGCGCGTTCCAAAGAAGAATAGACTGAATATGAAAGGAAAAATGAACAAAAAATCTTCTCTGGCGAATGGGCATCCATTTGAGCTCAGACCTATAGCTCGACATATGGTCATATTTCCTCCGATAATGACCAAACTCAACGAGCAATTAAAAAAATCTGAAAGCCAGTCTTACCAAGAGGTGTCGAATCACTCAGTTATTGCAATCGTTTCTTTCATATAAAATAATTGTATTCAGCTGCTGTCGATTAGACTGGAACCCGACCCCAACATTACTGCGAAAACTTTCTGAAATGGACAAGAGATAAGCCGCTCCTACTAAATTAATATTACCTAATGAACCTAGGTTGCAAAATATTTTCCTAAACTTACTGAACGTTGGTTGTTTAAATACTTCTTAATTAAATTAGGAGACCCAAGGCTTTTTCAAAAAATATTTGTCGTTAGCGGGAAGACGCTGTGTTATATCTAAGTAAAACTCCTGAATTACTAAATGCAAATAAAAAACTTGTTGGACACTACAATAGTATTCAAACAGTCTTGTAGGTGCTGATGATGACCACAAGGGTGGTTTTAGAGAGGTAAAAAAGCCACACTCCTTGGCCTTTTCCCCAAAATTCCAGGCGCCTCTAGATGGTTCTCCTAAGTTAAAGAAGGTACTTTGATATTACTATGATTAGATGTATCTGCTGTAATTCAAATCATTCACATCAAATTCTTTCTCTTTGGGATGCTGTTATTAACTAAATCCTTGCCTGGATTCATCTACTTGTAACTGTTTAAAACTTTCTGAAATTGACAATAGAAACATCGACAAGCAGGGTCACTAACTACTACTAACTAAATGACGCGATTGTATGTACTTCGCGTGCCAAAAAATGGAATAAAGGTACGACAAATAATCGTAATCTGAGCTCTTCATTTAGCATTATCGATACCGGAAATCCACCGAAATCTAGAAAAATGCCTTTTTTATGCCATACTGAGCTGTAAATAATGTATTGAAAAAGTTGACCCAGGCATTGGAAATGTTTTCTTTCATTGGTAACTAAATTTGTTTTACCATTGTTTGTGAAAAAGTTACTTGGATTATCTGGACTACGCTGGACTTGCGTTATCTATTTAAATGTATGTCTGTGTTCAAAACTCTGTGCCTGTTTCTTTTGTGATTCCACGTTATCTTTTATATAGCATCGCTTTATATCTTCCAGTGTGTACCGTACTTGTTAGGTTGCGTTCTCACGACCTTGAGTCGATCCTAGTGAATGCCTCATTAATGTATCTATTTATACACTGCAAGCGAGTGCGTTATGTAGGCTAAGATTTGTACCTACTACGCTTGCAACTCGGTAACATGTGATCAATTAGACATGTCAACTTATGTACAAGGTTGAAATGAGGTCGATGAGGTTTGGGAGGACGAAGAGTTGTTTAAGAGCATCGAGAAGGTACTGAAAGTTGATAATACCCAACTATTTATTATTTATTCGGTTATCCTTGCACTGGAAAGTTCATTTCTTGCAGCAATTACACCACAAAAATACTACGAACTAACTGCTTTCACTAACCATAAGTTCGGGTTTACTGAAGATGTTTTCCTTCAGCGGCAGCGTTGCCAGCGATGTTCAAGATAAATTAAGAAAGTTCATGTAAAAATAAAGTCACATTGGCACCAATGAAAATTGTTTTAATTAAGGGCCGTAAAAATAAAATTGGTAGTTTGCTCAGCTTTCAAAGCTGAAATAATCTCAAAAGCCACCATATTTATTCTTTTGGTAACGGTTAACTGACTTTTAGAAACTCTGCCCTTAGAAGGTAAGAATCAGTAACGACAGTCTAAAGAAAAACCATTTGGTAAATAGATATAATTTATTCAAGATTTGATCAAAATATTACGTAATTTACAGGGCTCTACTTAGTGGTTATCTTGCCAAAAAATCTACCCAGCCTACCACAATTATGAGATAAGCCGCTCCTACTAAATTAATGATACCTAATGATCCTGGGTTGCAAAATATTTTCCTTAACTTACTGAAGGTTGGTTGCTTAAATTTTACTTAATTAAATCAAGAGACCCAAGGTTATTTATAATAAAAAAAATGATGATCTAAGTAAACTTACTGAACTACTAAGTGCAAATAAAAAACTTGTTGAAGACTGCAATAGTAGATTTCAAACAGTCTTGTATTTATAACAAGCATCTAACTCACCACCGTTTACCTCACCACAAAACGGTACAAATAAGCCAAAGAAAGCCTAGTTGCCAGTGTTCAAAACTTTAACACCATCTCGTGGTGACAGGGGTGGTTTTGGCGAGGTAAAAAGCCCACACTCCCCGGCCTTTTCCTGTAAATTCCAGGCGCCTTTTGTAAGTTCCCCTAACTTAAAAAACCGGCCAAGTACGAGTCAGACTCGCGCACGAAGGGATGCCTACCATTATCGCAAAAAACGGCAAAAAATCACGTTTGTTGTATGGGAGCCCCACTTAAACATTTATTTTATTCTGTTTTTAGTATTTGTTGTTATAGCGGCAATAAAAATACATCATCTGTGAAAATTTCAACTGTCTAGCTATCACGGTTTATGAGATACAGCCTGGTGACACACAGATAGACGGACCGCGGAGTCTTAGGCCAAGTTTCTCACCGTAGAATTAATGAGACAAATTGTCAAGCACGCGTTATCTGCTGTGATTGGTTGAATGAATTTTCAACAGCCAATCACAGTAGATAATGCGTGCTTGACAAATGGTCACATTAATTCTGCAATAATTTATTTTGCGGTTCCCGTTTTTGCCCTTTGCGTACGGAACCCTAAAAAGGTACTTTGGTATTACCATGATTAGATGTATCTACTGTAAGCCAAAGCTTTCACATCAAATTATTTTTCTTTGGGATTCTGTTATTAACTTAATTCTTGAATGGATCCAACGTTTACTACCTCCAAAATCTCACCCTCTGACTTCAGTAAATTATGTACCGAAAAAAGCACCGCTTTTTCTGAATTTTTTTGCTCTTTTTGGGATCGAACATCTTAAGTTAACGAAGACATCCCACTAAGAGGGTGAACCACTCAGCACATAATTACTTCACGTTCTTAGCCCAAGGCTTCAAGAAGGGCTAGCTTCTTTGGAGATTAATTTTCGACTAAGAACCGACGGTATTTGTGTCACGATGTTTAAACTTGAGGGAGGAAGCACCAAGGTCATGAGCGTTAAATTTAATACTTATTGTGTGTTTTGTGAATAAGAATACAGGCTATCGTTATAAAAAATTAAAGACAGAGAATAAAATGTTTTCTCAAAAATGGTATGTAATGTTGCCATAACATCTCTAAAAAGTATCCAGAAAGTGAACTCTACTGGAGACTTATTCACAACTGTTATTCACAACCTTCTGTCCAGTAAGTAAGTATGTAATTTACTTACTGGACAGTAGGTCATCCTCTTTAGATCTGCTTCGAAAAAAAAACATAGTACCAGACACAGATTAGAGTTTAGCCATTATAACATAGTCATAGGAGGGAGGCTCTAAATATATATCTATCTCTATTTTTGGTATGATATTTTATGAGATAGATATATTTTTGGAGCTTTAAACAGCCATTTTATAGTCTGTGACACTTAACGCGACACAGAAAAAGACAGTATGCACATTACGTTTTGTACTTAGTAATGTTGTAGAAGTATAGTGTGGGATTTTATGTTTGTTTTTAGAAATTTCAGTTTATAAATCATGTTGGATTAAAACTTTCCATTCTAAAATTAACACAGAGTTTCAAAAACAGTAATTGTGTTGTTAAACTTTCTTTCATTTTTGAGAAAAGCATTATACAAGCCTCAACCAGTAAGAAGGCCATCCCGGCCTCGTATATAACCCGACCTCGCCTTCGGTTCGGTCCGGTTAACTCATACTTGGCAAGGAAGGCTTACTTACTGGATTGTGCTGTAATGTACTATTACGTTACTATAGAAGTTTATAAAAAAATCTGTGATTATAAAAAAAAAACTGCTACACAGGCATCTATTGAAGTTGAAGATATAATTCAACAAACTGGTAGTTAGAGAACAAACAACGATTCACAAACTCGACTAAATGATTTTGGCTGTAACCCAAAATCTCGTCAACTTCAAGAAAAATGAACAACGCTTGGAAAATCTCGTAAACCACAGTTCAATAAAAAGTGCATTCAAAACAATTTAACAATACTATTCTGCTCTAAAACGTTTACGACGCCAAAAGAAATCTGTTTTCCGCGAGATCCCTTACAATTAAAAGTTTGATTTCACCCCGTTCTCAGAATTAGTACTAGAAGAAAAGCGAGCAAATAACATTCCAAAAAGAAAACAGACAAAAGATGAACTCTCATCCGAGACAATGGCGCGGGCTTTTTAGCGTTCCGCGAATGAATGTGAAAACGGACTGAATCAATGTGGTGTCATTGTCAATTAATGTTCTCTTTCCTATTGTGTTCTTTCTTTTGTGTTCTGAACTGGTTTCTGAGTTTGTGAAAGATCTTTTAGTAGCTGCAATATTCAGGATTTGATACTTATTAATAATCTGGTACATACTTGATACTATTGTTAGCATAATAGGTACGCCGCTGCAACACAAGCCTATGAACTATCTAATTACTTAGGTAGGTACGCTACGGTAATAAATATTAAACTTTTTAGATTTTTTATTATTATTTGAAAAACATAGTTGACCTTGTTGTTATTGTTGGTTGTTGTTGTCCTAGTTAAAGTAGTTGAGTTTTTGTTAAACCCATTAAAAAATACTACACGGTTGTCCCATGTGCCCAAGAAATATATCCTGGATCCGATCATGCGTGCTGGATTTGATTTTAGTACCGAATGGGCGAAGCAGTACATTCTTCTTTAGGTACACAATCGCCGGATTCCTCTCGCAAGTAACCATGTTGACATAGGCACCCGGGTACGCACTTCTTAACTAACGGGCAGGCCGTTGGCAATTCTCTCTGTGTACAACGTAATGGAGTACAGGCTGCGTTCACGCAATAATTCCATACCTCGAAACGTGGGCATTTTTTGTCTGAAAACACAATAATTATAAAGTTAATAAAACATAGAGCTCTAGACTAAATGTCATTATAATAGGATAAAAGATTTATAAAAAAACGACTTCAAAATAAGGAGTGAAAAATAAAAAACTTAAAAAAAAAAAAAACGGACTTCAAAAGCAAAAACTTAAAAGTTAAACTTAAAAGTTAAACAAAAACTTTAAACTTAAAAATTAATTTTTGTTTTGGATATCTGGTGTCTTTGGTACCTCATGTTTTATCATTTAGCGACACCGACTTCCAAAACGAAAGTTATTTTAGTACCTTTTTTATTGTTTTATATGCTCGCGCTTGACCACCATTTCACCTGTTGTACTTTTAAGTTTTTTGCTTTTGATGTCGGTTCATATTTTTTTTAAGTTTTTATTTTTCTCTTTTTAGTTTTGTTACAATATCACTAAAAACAGAGCAAGTTCTATGGTAAGGTACATAGACGATTGACAAAATACCCATAATAACTCAATTTACCCACTCGTGCTGTTTGTCACTAAGGATTTCGGTTGTATGTTCCATCTTGTAAACTGCTGTTACACTATTCCCTAAGTTCAGAGATACTTATTCCAATAAAAAAGAATAACCATGATCCAATAACTAGTTTCGGAGAAATGCGTGGACAAAACATACATACATACCCACATACACTTATGAAATTTGGCACACATGTTTAGATGCCCACATAGTGTAAATAATAATTCGATAGCGTTCGGAAATATCGAAAATATGAATTAAGAGCCCAATATTCTAAATAATAATTCGATAGCGTTCGGTTCCGTTCCACTGCTATAGATGGTGGTAGCAGTGACATGCAAAAAAGAGGGTTTTCTCGGTCCATGACATTTTTTCTTTACAGAAAAAAAAAAAAAAAAATTCTTTTTTCAAGTCAAGAGTGAATAGGTTACTTCTAGGCAAGCGTGCTTCACCTTCGACCACATCATCACTTAACATCAGGCGAGATAGTGGTCAAACGCGAGTCAATTAAAATATATATATATATATTGACGACTACGACGATATTTTGTAGTATTTATTGCACGTTTTTACAGTTTCATTGTACCAAAATGTGTTAAAATAAAAATTTAAAAAATCAAGTGGCATGCCTCAGATATTTAAAACCGCGCTTTCTATTGGAATAAATTTAAATGATCCGTTCAAATATTCTTTGAATTATTAATTAAGAGCCCAATATTCCAAAATTTTGTGCTTAGGAGAGTTGATTAAACAAGAACATACAATTCTTATGATCAATTCTAGAAAACGTTAATTTTACACTCAAATCAATAACAAATATATGCATATCGCGCCATCTAGTGACATTTATTTGAATCGAATTTTCTTTGTTAACGGTGGGACCCCGTGACCAGACACGCTCACAAAGCATACACAACACACACGGCACAGATGACGTTATATTTATGTTTTTTTTTTCAACAGAGATTTAGAATTTAGAATCTGCTAATCAGTGTTTAAACAAATCATTGGGTAAGATTTTTCTTAAAAAATTACAGAAACAACGATAATAGTGACAATATAAGCTTTTCGTATGCTCACCCAAGGGTTGCGCCACCACTAGCCCGACGAACATTGCTACCAACAGCACTGTCTGCACTCTGCACATTTTTCTTTACAAATAAAATATTGTTTCAAAAGAGAAAGATGCGTCCACTACAGAATATTTTGTTGTACTGGTTCACCCTTGATGAACGCTCTTTAAATAGTATGTAAAGCAAAACATTGGTTTTTCCAGAAACAAAATATCATGCATTTTGTTTCTTTTATTTTAGTGATAAAAGACTCCTTGATATGAAGTTTTAATATTAGGTCATTTCAACATTCAGATAACTTTTGACCAATAAGCAGATATTGAGCGCTGCAACAGCTTGCTGACTCCGCGGGAAAACCACAGATAATACAATACCACAGATCAATAAAAAAACTCTGTAGAAAAGTCGTTTTTGTACTTCGAAAATGTTTCCAAAAAAAATAGTCAGGGTGTTAAAGGAGAACTAACAGAACCCATTTCCAGCATTTTTGGAATTTTTGACTGTTTATCTGCTTGTCTGTTTATTATATATATTTTTGTTTCATCGCAATCGGTTCACTCTATCAAAATTTAGATGAATTTAAAGTATTCAAGAAGTAAAATTATCACAACACACGCAATTCAGATACTCGGACAGTTGAACTTGATATTCGATAGATGGCGTTGTGCAATTGAAGTCATTTCCTGAATGGCGGTGTTAAGATTCTCTGCAAAAGAATGATGACCTTAGAAAAACAATTGGTAGGTAGGTGAGTAAGAGGTAAGCAGGGTCGGGTGAGGTAAGTAGGGTCGGGTTGGCAGATAAATGACGGGAGCGAAGCCGCGGGTATATCTCCACATCAAATAACCCCGTGCTCAACTAGACTAGAAGGTAGTCGCCCACTTAGCCTGAACCCCGTCTGGGAACGTAGATAATTTATATTAAAAAGAAATTTAAATAAAAAATGTTAGAAATTCAGTTTGTTTTACATAAACATGCGTATTTAACATAGTTATTAATTATCTATTCCAGTAAAAAAAAAATAACATCATACGGGCCTCACAAGCACACACGTCAGTGCTAACGTATAATAAAAACGACGTCAGTAGCTAAAAGTTATGCGATAAGCAACTCCTTGATAAAAAGTCTCAGTAATAGGTTGAACAAGATTCAGATAACTTTTGCCCCTTTATCATTATCTTGCTGACGCCGCGGGAAAACCCTGTAGCAAAGATAATATACAATCAGCCCGTAGCAATATTCAAAGATTGTCATGCTCTTAATCACTACAACTTCTGAGTTCGGAAACTGGCCATTTATTTTACACACCCTTGAAAATTATACACACATGTATTTTATTTCTACACTAGCTTTTGCCAGCGGTTTCGAGGGAACACACTGCTAGGATAAAACTGTGCCTATAAAATAAAACAGGACAGTCATGGTCTGCCCGTATGCTAAGTGTCATTTGAAACCGTTAAGCCGCTAAAACGTGAAAAGGTAGGTAACAGTCTAACAGTTAGAGTTATATTCGCATTCGCATTAGTATAGTAAGTAGATTTTTTATTTATGAATTACTTTATTTCAACATAACTAAATGCTCTATATCTTCCCTTCATAAAACTCTTATCCCAGCCAGACTAGAACGTACCAGCCCACTTAGACAAGCCTTAGTCCCGTCTAGGAACGTCGATTAATTTCCAAGAAGAGTAGTAGATTGTGTCACAAGGGACTAAAATTATGTATTAAGGGAGAGAGTGAAGCGAAGGATTCTAGAGTAGAATCCGAAGCGTAGCGCGGGATTCAAAGTACGTCGCTCGAGGATAAATAATTTTGGTACTGTGTGGCACACTCTGCTTTTCATCCTCCTCTATGAGAAAAATAAAAAGAGATGCTTTTAGTAGTGACGAATATTTATATTAACATAACCAAGTTACAAATTTACATCAATATTAGATACGTTTTTTGCAATTTTGGAAGTGTATTCTAACTGGTCCACATACAAATATCTTTCACTACCCCTTTCTCAGCCGATCTAGAATGAAGCAGCCCACTAAGTCCCGTCTAGGAACATTGATACACAGCTATTTATATTAAAAAGATCTTTCAACCACAAACAGCTGGGGACCCGAGGTTCCGTAAGATATTGCGATAATCTCTCGTTGGAAATATCCCGGAGTTATTTGGCAATATTTCCTGTCAAGGGGGAAAATGTGGCTAATGCAATGTTTGGGTTATTTTTAGATACGGGAGATATTATAGAGGAAATTAATGTAGAGTAATGAAATGTTGTGTGCGCGTATGATTAGATGTATGAACGAAAATGAAGCACCAGGAGTATGTAGGGATCGTAGCTGTTGACGGTTTGTAGTTTCTGCCTATCCCCATGGGAAAAAGGGGTGAGTTTATGTATGAAGGCATAAGGTGATGTTATTTGTTTAGCTATAAATTTGAAAGAAACGAGGAACAAATTATGAAAAATTACTTATGGAAAAATTTGTGTGTCTCGAGAATGAACAAATCATTTATTTAGACTTAATTCATAAAGGTACAAAGATGACTTAATGTCTTTTAGGCATTCTTTACAAGTGAACCAAAACAATTTTTCTCTTTGTGTATAAAAACATGTATGTATCTGTTTGGTATATCATGCTTCTTCTTCATGTCACTGGCACGACAGTTGCTCATATTTGTTTGGCTCAGAACTTAGACACATCCACGGCAGTTTTCTGAGCAATCCTTTCCTATTTTTGTATAGATTAGGCATGAGAAAAGGCAGATATCTGTGAAAAAAATACCAGAACGATGATGACCGTTCTCCCCGCCTAATTTCGCAACTACACCGGCTAACGAGATCACATCACATAAAACAAATCCGCGATGATCACAATGTGATCTCACGATGGTCGCACGACTCCACAATGCGATGCTATCGACGCAAGAAAGTGGAAAGTGTGGGCTTTGAACGTGAATTGCCATTGTTATCCAATATCCTGGTTTATTTCTATAGATATTATCATTATCAGGGGTATCAGATCTGTGAATTTGCGAATGATGGAAAAAGTATTATTTAATTTTATTTGAAAAGTGGTTTCATCATCATAGTCAGCCTACAGCAGTTCACTTCTGGACATAGGCCTCTCCAATTGCAAGCCGTTTACCTCGATTTTTGGTAACACTCATTCTAAAATTGTTTACCCTTTCTTGGCGAAGTCCATCGATTTTTTTTATAAAGACCTACTGCCTGCTTTGGAATAGGCAACTACTTAGTTATAGCTCATCTTTTTTGCCAACTGGACCCCCTGTAAATGCTTTAATTGAAATAAATACTTTGATTTCAAGTTGAGTAGACCAAGATACATTGTAAAATTGGACATCAATCCCACCACTATTCCCAAACCAATGCAACTCCTGAAAGCCAGAATCAAAAGTGGCGACCACAGGAAAAGCGCCGAGACAATGAAGCTCGACGAAGTCCCAGAGAATGAATTTAACTGTCTTGGATCCCGCAACGAAAAAAATAAATGATTATAAATTGGACAGTCGAATGTTTGTTTTTCTTTTGCTTTCTTCGGTTTTATCTTCATATAGCTGTACTCGTAGTAGTGAAATAGAATCAAGAAAATGGTCCCCTCGCTTGCAATTATTACTATTTATTTTAGCAGTTTTTTTTTAATATTTTTCAATGCTGATGTGGTCGACGGCGAAGCACGTTTGCCTAGAAATAACCGATTCACTCTTGATTTAAAGACCCCTAGATTGTAGTTATCAGGAAACAAAGACCCCGGCAGGGAATTCCACTCCTTAGCTGAACGCACAATGAACGCATTGCCGATGCGATGCCGAGTACCGATGTGATGGCGCATTGCCGTACGTAATTTTGGGCTAAATACAATTTGTCCTTTTAAAAAGCTTCCAATCCAGCCTGACCAAACTAGGAACACTTCAAAAGATTGACATAGTAGGAAGGCAGATATTGTAGCTTTAATATTGACGAAGATCTCAGTTGGTGAAACACAGCAAAGGCACATTAAACCAGCATAAACCATTCCATTCTTTATACAAGGACAAACATATTACAGTTTCCGTTAGCAAACAATACAAGTACCTAGATTGTCTTAGAGCTATCAGTTCTAAAGTATTGTGTGTCTAGAGTCAAGGCAAGGATCAATGCTGAGGTTAGCTGCGGTGGCGCAGTCGTATTAGCTTACCGACAAATGAAGGGTCAAGGTCGAAGGCTGCAAGTAGGAGCGACTCAACAATCTGACAATGAAGCGACCACAATTTTAGAATCCTAAGTACCTATGTAATCCCACTGTGGATGAGAAGTGATATGAAACAAAAGGAAGTCAGTGATAGCGCGACGGTAAAAAGGACGAAGAAAACGTGTTGCGCTTGCGCCGACTCCAAGTAACATTGGACAAGGGCAAGAAGATGATGATATAAACCCGTCGGACAATTTGCTAGAAAATGGTAGGCATTGACGTATCGCGTCTGTCTGTCTGCCCTTTAACTTACCGAAAGCCTAGAGGTCAAGGTTGATGCATCTGCCTGCAACCTTCGTAGATGGGAGATAGCAAGCTGATCGCTGCAACTGTTTTAGAGGCTAATACAGCGAAAATTCTAGCCGATAGATTTTCTGTACTCAAAAAGGGGCTCAGGCTCGCATCGCTTGCTTGTGCTATGCACATCTCCAACTTTTCTTCGTACCGGCGCGGGGAGAATGCAGCTCGGCTTCACTTATCCAGCAATTACGATTTTAAGAAAACTATCCATCGGGATAGTTATTGTACAACTGACGTCTTTGAGTATTTTGACGTTTATGGCCCGTATTGTCAACGATAATCCCATCAGCTGCCCGAGATCTTAAGATTTTTCACTGATTTTTGAGAGATTGCACGACGATCCTAAGAGGAAGGCACCGCTTTCATCCCTCGTTAACTTAAGGCGATATATACGCCCCAATGTTAACGCAGTACAGGCCGAGCGCCCACTCGGAGCCAAAATATCAATATTGAACCATAAATATTATTTGATTTACTTGTGCTGACAGTTATGAAGAAATGCCAGCCATAATTCTTCTGTGTAAAAATATTTTTAAACATCCAAGTCTTTTTGGAGGAGTATCCAAAAGTTGCGAAAAATATCGTGTTGTTATTAATTTTTTTAAATCAAAACTATTTGTTATACAAAAAAAACATGTTCAAAAAATAATGTACATGAAACAATAATAAATACATATTTTTTCCAAACCTATTAACCTAGCCGTTACTAAGGAGTATGCTCTAGAAAGTTACCGTTTTACGGCACTAAAGCGGATGTAGGCCCTGAACCAATGGTTACATAAGCTAACTAATGGTTTTAAAATTCGGTAAAACGCTTTTGTTTATCATTGTTAGTCTACCAAATGGTCCAATAATTAATTCTCCATAACTGGGCCTTAGAAAACCCATGCTTAAAGTAATGTAGCCGACAAACTTACTTACCTGTTAGTGCAAAAAAATTGTGTTTGTAAACTTTTGCCGAATCCATAGACTATATTTGGAAGGCCAAAACTCACAATATTGCCTTTGTTTATTCTGTTCGTTCAAAACCTGTTATTCACCAAATAAAAACAATATTCGATTAAAATTTCATTTCCGAAGTTAAAACAAACAATGAATATGAAAACCATTTCAAACAACCTTTAATAAAACATATAGATAGGTTTCATTCAGTCTACTTCAACAAATACACATTCAATCTAACGTTTATTTGATTTTGATTTCAATTCGGAAACAAAACAGTTATGTATTTTAAAACGTGCAGATTGAAACATTTTAAAGGGTTCACAAGGGTTCAATAGTACTGGATGTCGTAAGGTTTGTAAATTAGATTTAAAATATAACTCCAAACTAAATTTTCCGCAAATCTTTTGCTCGTTTAGTAAATACGAGCTTAGCGAAAAACTGCACCTTCATTTGTTAGTATGTTCCAAGTTTTATTTTGTCGTCATTCGAGCTTACAGAATAAAAAAAAAACTGGCCAAGTGCGAGTCGGACTCGCACACTGAGGGTTTCGTACAAACAGCTACTATTCACTAAATTAATTAAATAACAATACTGAGGTGCCTTGAGAGCACCAAGCATAGCTCTAACGATAAGGTAAACACAATTTTGTAGGTTAAAATTTACGTTTTTCGGTTTTTGTCCTTTATTTGTTTTCTTGTGTTGTATTAAGACATTGCTTCTTTGCCAAATTTCATGATTCTAGGTCAGCAGCAAGTATCCTGTAGATTTTGATTCCCTTGCGAGTGTAAAATATGCATCAGTAACGGCTGTATCTCTTGATTGCGTTGATATAGAAGTTTAATTTTTTTACAGCTGCAAGGGATTGCAAACTTAAGTATACAAGATAAATTGAGTATATGGATATTAATTTCGACTCGATATTGCCACGCGTGCCCGAGATAAAGGGTCTTGACAGACAGACAGACAACAAATAACAAAGTAATCCTATAAAGGTTCTATTTTTTCCTTTTGAGGCGTATCTATGTTTTTAAAGTTCCGTAGGAACTCTAAAACATAGATACCGCCACTAAGGCACGTACGGATCTATAACTTCTGCTCTCCGAAGAAAGGAATCATAATATTACCTAAAAGTATTGTATAATGATCACAATACTTTTATATACTTTAGGATCGAAAGTTTGGGTCATTTAAGATAACGCTAAGAATGGACCTAGACAACCCAATAACTGAATAACACGATACCCTTTGGCACGACTTTTGTATTTTATGGTACCCCAATCACATAATTTATAATAGCCATCAACTAGACCACGATGTGCCAATCTCGAAGCCCATCGAACTTTCCATTCATATCTTAGTTTCATCACTCCTCCCTGCGGCCATTACAACATGACCGAACATCGGGCCACAGTATCTTACATCATGAGATAACGACCTTAATAATTATTATTGCGGTACGAAATAAGTGACTTATTACCTTTTATAGTTCACGGACACTGGTGTTATTACGCATCTCTTTTATCTTTGCGGATAGTAAAGGTCTTAAGAATCATCGGTGATCCGGAGATGAGATATGTAGAGCAAACAATGCAATGGGCTGTCACAAGAGCCTATAATGCTCATAGCGGAATGTCTCTGAAGTTAGCTGCAAGACCCTGCGCAGTGGCTATTTTTGTGTCAGTGTTGTAGGTGCTATCTGCATTGTACAACTGTCTCTTTCATTCGCTAACGTTGGTCGCATCGTCATATCTCGCTTACTGTATGCAGTATACTCGATGACAAATAGTTCCTTGCGCAATGGTTGGCAGAGCCAACTTCAGAGACACAAAGATCCGCTGTGACTACTATACCTAACTTCACTCAATTCGCTGGAGCAAAACATACAAGGTAAAAAAACCAAAAGGTTTTTACAGTGTCTTCTTTGCTGTCACTCAAAAATCTAAAATAAAAATATCATGGGATGTTTAGTTCATACAACAACCAAATGTACAAATATGTCAAACATTAACTGCCAAAATAATTTCTATCATAAAAATAGAGCTATTTTAGTAAAAAACTTAATAACATAACTGCAATAAAATTTAAACATATAACCAAAACAAAATATAAATTTAACCATTTTTCTGATACATTAGCATCTCCTTCTTTTTACCCGAAAAATTCGCATACATAACAAGTTTTAGCCAAAAAAAAGTACATAAAGTGTAAAGATTTATACACCACAAAATAAACTTATCCTAAGCCCAAACTCGAGTCTCATAAATTGGTCCTGGGATCTTATTTCTTGCGAAAAAGGCTTCTTTAGTGCATTTAAGTTAGTTTTAAATTTACTTTAGACCCTGAATTTCTTTACAAGGCAATTTATTTAGCATTTAGCGAAGTCATTGATCTTTGGTGCATGTTTGGAAAGATCCCAAAAATTCCTAAGTGCCTTAACACTTTGTGTGTCTTTTGAATTTAGTGTTTGCTTAGGTCCTTTGCTTATTTATGCTTTCGGTAGATCGCATATGTCACTGGCACTTAATTTTCTTACCGGGTACAACATATATATTTTTTTAAATCATTTTAATATTATAAATGTGAATGTAAGTTTGTTTGTTACGCTTTCACGCAAAAAATAATGAACCGATCATCATGAAACTTTGTACATATATTCTTGGAGGTATTAGAAGTAACGTAGGAAACCTTTTATTAAATATATATATATATATATATTGGCTTCACTGCGAGCGAAGCCACGGGTAAAAGCTAGTTAAATGAGGGTATTCTGAAATCATGTACACTAGGTGGCATCACTGAGACGTGAGGTCCAAGCTGCTGTCAAATGCTTATGTTTTTTGACATTAGTCAAATTGACGTCAAGCAAGTTGATGTCATAAGTTAAATTTTCCAAGTAAAAGACCTCTCACCAATGTGGCGCCAACTAGTGGCGTGAATTTTCTTAAAAACCCTCAATATAATTTATGCCAATAAAATATAGATGACAATATTTACCTAGGTAAATGCTATTCCCGTTGTCAATGGTCCGATTGTAGCCTTCTAACGTTTTTACATGAGACTTAGGTAATATTCTTGCATAATTAATAAATTGGTTTTACACTAAAAAAAACCGTAGATTTGATATAATTACCAATTTATTTGCTACGGTTGAAAAAACGGTGCGTTATCATTATCGTTTTGCTTGGTATTTGGACTAATAATTTCCTGCAGTTTATCTCACGACAGTAATCTTGGAATACACATCATAGTAAGCTGATTAGATCACTACACATCTAACGCATGTGTAACCGAATCAACATAAAAATGTCAGTGAATGCGTCCTGTCCCACTACATTGCTGATCTCTAGCGAACTCATACGCAACCATCAGCTGTCTAAGTTATAGACATAGAAGTAATCGCCTTAAGACTATTCTTAAGAATAGCCAGTAGGCGTTTTTGTAACGGCGTCTGATTTCTGATCTTTGCAACTTGCCTTTTCTTTGGTTCATCAATAGGATAGACCCTAATCTTAATACAATCTAGCCTTATAAATAGGCTAATAAGTAATTTAATTATTACATTATTATACAAACTATTACATTGTCTTTACTAAGAATGTGGCCAATAGCACCTTTCTTATTGTTTATATTAAGGCGAATACACTTCGTTCTTGTGTTTGTTTGATAGCACTTTTATAAGTTACACTTCAGTTAAATTTAAAATAAGAACGAGATTTCACCAGGTATGTTAAAGTCCTATGAAATGGGGCCAGCCTTCTACGGTAAAGCAAAGCAAAAACACCACCATATCTACGGCTTCATGTTGCTCCTAATCCCTATGATGAATGCAAGATTCGTATTTAATGATACGTAACATAAAATGGGTGGTTTTTAAATCCAATAGTTTATTTTGTTTATAACACAGGGTCAAGGCAATCTACATATTACGTATCTAGTATTATTTTAATAAATTTTGAGAAAATTGTAACTACATCTAAGTATATTACCAAGAATATTGCAACAAACCTGCAGTCTGCCGTATTCATAATTTGACAGCGTAAATAAAACATAATATTGTGTCTAGCATTTTCGTTGTAATATTTTTCACGTATACAAATTGTTTTAAACCCACACACCATATTTCTTCAAAAAGGTCATATTCGTTTTGCATGCTACAATAAGATGTAAAAAGGCACCACTGTAGGCCATTTTAGGGCACAGCAACATTTTGTAGAATCAAGCTGTTCGTTTCATGACCCATTCAGGATCAGGTTTCAACCTTGTTGATTGTACTAAAACCACTAGTGGGCTGCACGAAAATCTTAACTCAGAATTACTAGCTAACACGAGGTTAAATGGTTAATGGTTCTGGAATGGCGACCGCAAACCGGAAAACAATACGTTGGAAGACCTTCCATTAGGTGGACCGATGACCTGGTTAAGGTTGCGGGAATGCGCTGGATGCGAGACGCACGGTATCGGTCAATGTGGCGATGCCTGGAGGAGGCTTATGTCCAGCAGTGGACGTCTTTCGGCTGAAATGATGATGATGATGATGTTGACGAGGTTAAATTGACAATATAGTATGACAAACTGTCTATTTAACCTCGTTTTAGCAACCAACTCTCGAGTTAAGTTTTTCTTGCAAGTGGGCCTAATTTGCACTATTCCTCTTCTCTACAATACGCTTATAACTTGCATCAAGAACCAACGACATAAGAGCCTAGCCTACATACCTTCCTACTAATGTAATAACAGCTTCAAATTAATTTCTCAATACCGGTCATTTGCCGGCATTAGGAGCAAGCACTGACTCTAATGAGCATTAACCTTTATTGAATCGCTTATCATTAGCATATTTTGTACGTTTATCTTGTAGACGCGTATATAGGACTAGAGTCCGCGGCACGAGAAACTATAAATTTTGTAAATAAAGAACTTCTAATAAGTTACGTAGCGTCTAATGTTTTGTGGTTCTGGAACGTTCCATGAGTCAGACGCGTTCTAGTACCACAAAACATTATATTATATAACAACAAAAAACCAAAAAACATTATATGTTGATTGAATTGTCGCTACGTTTAGTAGAAGTTCTTTATTTACAAAATTTATAGCTTCTCTTGACGGGGATTTTATTTGGATTTATTGCTCTTGCTTTCATTGTAAACCTATTTTAAAAGCTTTTTATTGTTCTTGTTTCGGCCGTGGTCGATTTTAGTATTGTTAGTTTTGAGGCATGTCTTTGATCCGTAAGTGCATGGAAAAAGATCCGTAAGTGCATGGAAAAAGGACCATTATTTTCCAAATTCAAATGCATTGAAAAATTTGGAGCACATGCTGTTATATCTACGTATGTATTGTCTTGGATTAAGAAACAAGAAATAGATTTACGGAGCTGGTTTGAAAATAGTACTTTCTTAACTAAACCATGATTTCGATGAAAGAATGTCACTTTACTAGAGACTCAGATGGCCTTACTAGGCTGCAGGACCCGCTCAAGGCCAGTCTGTGGTCAGCCAATGTATAGAGACACTCTTACTTTTTAGATTGTTCTACGGATAACAATATCTGAAAGAAAATCTATTAAGCAGTAAATTCGCCTTCGTCACCCATCATCCCATGGGAAAATATGACTGGCATAAAATCCTATGTCCTTCCCAGGGTCTCAGACTATCAGTTCCAAATTACCAAATTTCATCTAAATTGGTTTAGCTGTTTAATCGTGTAAAGATAACAGACAGACTGACATACTTACTAGCAGGAAAAGACGACAAAATCAAACAAAACATTCCTACACGATAATTAATTAATGTAATTAGTAGTAAATCAAAACAAACACGTAAACGCCTCTATTTAATAGCAAACATAACTATGATTAACGTCAACCATTTCCCGGTTTCTCTGTAAATTCTAAATAATTACCTAACAATATAATTACTGTGGCAATGTACTGTAAATGCAAAAAACTCGTAAATCACTGCTTTTAGAAAGTACAGAGTCAACGTTTTAATTTATACATTCAAATACATAATTGCAGTCTGTTAACTGCTAAATAGAACGCAAGTGTATTAAAAAATACAAGTGCATTTTGCGATTAAGGCGTATATATTTCCCAATGTTAACGCAGTACTGGCCGTGCGCCCGCGAGTAACCCGAATAACAATATTGAATCTCCTTTTGGGCAGTTTTGTTTGCAAAATATTCTTCGAATTACATATGCTATTCCAGTTATGAAGAAATTAAAGCCAACAATTTTTCGATATCAAAATATTTTTAAACATCCAAGTCGTTTTGGAGGAGTATTCAAAAATAGCGAAAAAATATCGTGCTGTTAATTATTTTTTAAAGCAAAACTTTTAGTTACACGAAAAAACCATGTTTCACAAATAATGTACATGAATCAATAATAAATAGATTTTTTTTCAAACCTTTTACTTAGCCATTACTAAGGAGTGTGCTTTAAAAAGTAACCGTTTTACGGCACTAAAGCGGTGGAAGGCCCTTATCTACAGTAATACTTTATTTGAAAAAAAATTCTTAATTTCAAAACAGATGAATAACTTCACATGGAAGAGAACTTTTTCGCAGTGTCGATACGAAAAACCGAAATATAAGATCTAGGAAACTCTTTTTACATAGTGTTTTATGCTAATCTAATCGTGCCTAAAACAGAGCCAGTTTGACATGATGAGCAGGTAGGTGCATCTATTTCTAATCACGATTAATCAAACAAAAATACCACATGTACAAATGACCAGCGCTCTTCGACCGTCAGCTGTAGAGTTAATTGAAATTAAAAGTTAAGATTATTGTTTATTTTTTTTATCGTCATTAGTATCGGCAGTTACACGCTTGCAGAGTTTCACTGATTAGTCTCGTTTGTCATTGTGTTCATAAACATAAATACTTTCCTTCTAAAAACCAAGTTAAGTACCATTATTATTCCTCCCACGACTAATAAATTAAGTATTATTCTTCCCTCTTAAATTAAGACTAAGAGAATGAGCCGTCAAAGGCGAAGGTCGGGCGTAATAGGAGCTCTTTTGTGAAGCTGTATTTGAAAAGGGCAAAAAAATAACTCTTTTTATTTATAGCCCAGACACTATTTAAACGACAGAAAATTAATTTTCTTTTTGAAGATATTTTCGTTGTTTTTGTTATGCATTGAGAAAGAGAGAGATCTCCTTGAAGAGGAGACGTGCACTCGGGCCCCATGACCCAAGCGTTTCGATGTTTTGTTATGTGAGGGATTTTGATAAATACTGTTATTTCTATGAGTAGTACAAGGTTTCTGGAAAGAAAGGTTTCACAAACTAAACGCAAGGCAAGTGATGTGATTGGCTGTTGAAAATTAATTCAACCAGTCACAGCAGCTCAAGCGAATTTGACAATTTGCCAAATTAATTTTGTAATAATTTAGGTTGAGAGGCTGGACTTTTATTTTCTAAAATAGACATAGTCTTTTTTTATCTTAACACTTATCCCCACCAACGAAATTGGCGCCTATTCTTTACAAACTTCTTTCAAATAATTCCTCTTTCATGCCTCTCGCACTTTTATTCTTCATACTAGGGTTCATCGTGCTTTCATTCTCTTAAATACTGTGTGGGTTTATTTAAGTAACTACGGGCATTTTTATTTTAGTCAGGTCAAAATTCAAAAAAATACATGGGTACTGTTTATCGCAGAAAAAAAAAATACAAGAAATGCTAATTATCACAGTGAAAATTAAAAATATACAAGAAGTTCAAAAATACAAAAGGTGCTTCTTATCACAGAAAATACATGTTAGGGATAAAAACACAAAAGTACAGTTATCAAAAAATATCACAGAAATCTTACACAGTCTATATACTTATGCACTAACATGAAATACTGCCGACTACACTGTCTGATCCAATAGACATAGTCTGGTCCTAGGTCCCAAAAGGCAGCGCTAATAAAGTTAGGGTTAACATTCTTCAGTCTGCGGGTAGGACAAGCTTGTACTTTGATCACGAGTATGTAGGACAAAATACCGTCTCCAACCACTAGAATGCCGCATTTTTGAGTAAAGAGCATATGAAAAAGGATTTTGCTATTCGAAATTGTTAAGCCGCTTTTGGACGGGCTTTTCGATGGCCGTTTACGATAGAGATTATGTACTTCTTACAAACAAACAACTTTACCTATACATAATATTAGTTAGAACTTAGACGTTATCATTTCCCTTGACGAAGATTTTCATAAAGGTATCTACAATATTTCTTGTAATAAATCAATACCTAAAGGTCAAATCAAATCAAACTACCGTCCCGTCATCAAACTGTCACCCGTTTGCAGGTCCAATCCAATATATTCCAAGTTAATTGGCGCCGATTCGATATTCTAATTGGCGCCGCTTGGATATTCTATTTAATACTGCACACACCCACGCAATCAAAATGTCATGTATCATGGTCAAAGGTCAAAGCCTTCATTTTACATTCGTTTTCGTCATCCATTTTATAGGCGGAACCAGGCTTAACAAGATTAAAGACAGGTTCATGTTGATGTCACACTTACCGAATAGCAAAATATCTGTAGAATTGTAATATATTCTATGCTGATTTAAAATTTATTAATGGCAAGCGGAGCCGATGTCGACTATTCTGCTAATATCTAAATTGGAAGACTAAGTGTCCATATTATAAGTCCAAAAAAAAGTTAATATAATCAATAAAAAACTTTTTTACAAAAATTACAACCGACTTCCAAACAAAAACACTGCAAAGTGAAAAATAACTTCAATTTCGGAAGTCGGTGTTCATGTTTACGTTTCTTCATTTTTTGACACCGACTTCCGAAATTGAAGTTATTTTTCACTTTGCAGTGTTTTTGTTTGGAAGTCGGTTGTAATTTTTGTAAAAAAGTTTTTTATTTTTCACTTTTTAGTTGTGGCACATAATGTACCAGTTCTATAGGCTAGGTACCTACGCGCATAGTGCCCAAAGTGAAGCTAGAATAGATTAACCCAATAACATGAAACTTAAACGAAACCAGTGCAACAACTCTCAGTATACCAGGGTGAACTGTTCACACCTGCGTACCCCTTAAGAACGTACCAGTGTGATGTTATGTTATGAAATGGTGTAAACAATAAACAGACATGCGATTGGATCTATCCAGAGTGATTTGCCGTCATTTATTGAAGAGTTCTGATGTATTTCTCCGAAGTTCTTCATCAGATCTTGATGAAAATTAAATGGGACCACATGACAAGCACCCGCTTTCAAATTAAAAAAGAATCATCAAAATCGGTTCGCCCAATAAAAAGTTCTGAGGTAACAAACATAAAAAAAAAAAAAAATACAGTCGAATTGAAAACCTCCTTCTTTTTGCGAAGTCGGTTAAAAAACCTGACTGCTTATGCGAACTAAAAAGATGTAAACAAGAAGAAAATCAGACTGTTCAGTCGATTTTTTTTTCGAGTGACTTTTAAATATATAATTGCTATACGTTTTGGTGATCACCCTAAAAACCCTTCATTTTGATGGGTCTGAAAGAAAAAAATATTGAATTAAAATATCCGCCATGTTTCTTTTTCTTAACGTCACTTATCAAAGGACACTTGGGTGGTCAAGACCTATCTAACGATGTCTTAATATATAAATCCGTCTAGTGGTTTGAAAGATATTAGGTAATGAAGAATAATACATACATACAAATATACATGCATACCTTTCCTTGCAGCCGGGAAGAATGGGCTAACCACTGTAGACTCAAACAAGTTAAATAAAAAAAAAACCCGACACGTTATTATTGCATGCTACATAATTTATCAGGTACACATTTGAACGTCGAAAATTAAAATACATACAGGTAAAATGCCTTGAAAAATGACTTGTGTGTGCCCTGGCAGTTGAGTGTGTCATGCTCTGTCAAATGTCTGATGGTGGCGCGTGTGTTGGATCATTCGGTTCCCTTCATGATGGTTGAGCTGGGTGGTGCCGATTCATGCGTCATGTTCGTGAACGGGCGCCGTCAGTTGGGATTGGTCATAACTTAACTGCTTCGGATGTTAATGTTTTTCTAGTACCTTTTAAATATCTGCACAGTAGGTACAGGTGTGAGTACTTTTAATACTTTATACCTGTACTTATTCGTAGTACTTGTACAGGTATAAAGTATTAAAAGTAGTAGTGATTCTGGGTGCATTGTCCTTACATATATGAATTTGACCCTGCAGACAGAAATAAGCAAAACTTCGACTTAAACTAATATAATATAATAATATTACTTGTTTTTAACAGTCGACTTCTTTGCTTAAATACTAATCGTACTTACCTCTATATTAAAACCAGGCAGAGTGTGACAATTTCAAATCTACCTAAATTTCTTCCACTCATACCACATATAGATATTTTAAAGAATAGGTATTTTTAACGTTAATGTAATGTAAACTTAGGTATATTAAATGTTGACATTTTGAACATAGGTATAATGAGTATCGACATTTTTAAACAGTCGATATTTTAATCACTCGGCCTTATAATCTTAGACATTTTATAACAATTTTCAATATTTCGATACAATCGATATTTAAATCTTCGATGTTTTGAATAGTGACATTTTATCCTTAGGTATTTTAATATCAACGTTCAAATATGTACCCAATTTTTGTAGTAGTAGACGCGCTTCGATAGACAATTTATTGAACTCGTAATTATGACACGATAAAACACCCCGATTTAAACAGTAAAACGCCCATAACTTTTGAACGGCTGGACCAAGTTCCATCATGGCACCAAAAACCCACGATAAAAAAAAAACGAAATCGCAATCGGTTCATCCGTTTAGGAGCTATGATGCCACAGACTGATACACAAATACACGTCACGTCACGTCAAACATAAAACACCCCTCTTTTTCCGTCGGGGTTAAAAAGATGTGAAAGAGCTTGATTGGGAAAGCACTAACTATAATCTCTGATATTATCTGTTCACACCGCAAAGCAACGTAACTGTAGAGGCATATTATGAGATATTTAGCTTCTTCCACATATCGGCCTCATACAAAAGTATTTGTCAATAGTAAGTATCATATGTCCATATTCCATTGAAGAGGGAATAAAATATAGTGTTAACCAATGTCATGTTTCTTAGATGATCCTATATGTTTGTGCCTAGGTTTTCAGTATATTGACCCTAGATCGAATATATTTAAATACGGTCGTAATAAAACAAATTTAAGTATCCTTTTACGGCCAGTAAGCCTTCGGTGGTCGTAAAAAGCTACTTAAATTCATTCATTAACCAGAATCACTGGCAAAGCATAATTATAATTTTAATAAATATTTACACAAAACGCAATATGCAAATTACCTTCAACGTGCATTACCATAAACTAAAATATTCATAACATTGTTCGTTCGGTTAAATTAATTAACATTAATACTAGAAACTCGTATAACAACCAACCAGTGTTTAAGGCGACATATACGCCCCAATGTAAACGCAGTACTGGCCGTGCGCCCGATCGATGCCAAAATATCAATATTGATACTCTTTTTGAACAGTTTTGTTTCCAAAATTTTATTTGATTTACATATGCTATGTCAGTTATGAAAAAATTCCAGCCATAATTTGTTTTGTGTAAAAATATTTTCCTAAAAATAGAAAAATATCGTGTTGCTAATATATTTTTTTAAACCATGTTTAAAAAATAATGTACATGAAACAATAATAAATATGTTTTTATTTTCAAAACTTTTAACCTAGCCATTACCTACTAAGGAAATGCTTTAGAAAGTTACCATTTTACGACACTAAAGCGCATGTAGGCCCTTAATATGCAGAAAACAAAATTTACAAACGCAATGTAACAACGGATTTTACAATACTTCACGCACGCATGAGAATTCTTAGCCTATTTCTGTGATGTATTTGTTAACATCACTTGTTAACAAATACATAACAAAATATGTTAACACAGTTGACCTAACATAAAACAATATTTATTGAACAAACCGGTGTGACCGCGTTGTATTGTTTCACGAAGTTACCCGAAGTTAAGCGAGTTACGTCAGATGCGCGACGGGTGCGCAAGCGCGGTGAAAGAGCTGCTTGCGCAAGAGTCGCAAAGATTCTTTGATGACATTGGAATCATTTAAGGTTTTCAAAGAATTACAAACCATTTCATAAGTTTCTATTTGGTTATAATTCGCAAAATCATGGTGTATAATGTTGCATGGACCACTCTGACCAGAATCATGGCCGCCCGGATGTGGAGAATGCTCGGAGCAGGAAAAAATGTGGCATTTTAGGGGATGATAAAAAGGATTTCACTGAACCATATCGTAATACTTAATTTTCTCATTACAATAGCAAAAAAAGTAGCAACCACTTCTGCTCTTTTCTGTAGTAGGATGGCTAGCTTACGAGTATTACAATTGAAATATAATCCTAAACTTACAACCCCATCAAACTTCTGAACTTCCCAGTACCCTTCATATTGTGTTCCATTAATTACCCGAGTAAAATGTAGGCGCTTTGCTAAATTACTCTCTCAAACAACAACAAAAGCACAAAACAACTTCTTTCAAAGTAACAAACATTCGTAGGAGCATACAAGAGCGATAAGTACAACAACACAGAAACAATTACCAACTTTGTCACTAAAGACTTAAGTAAATAATATTGTTGGGTACTGCAATGATGTTCAGAAGGCCCGTTCCAGTATCATGGAAGGATTACCATTTTGTGGCACAGATGACAATGTCTGTAGATATCACCTATGAACAAGAACACACTCTTTTTCATATTGTAGACTTTTTCATGATCGTAGCATATAACATACTTACTAACTTTTCCAGCGACGTCATTCACGCGGCCTATACCAGATTTTTATCAGAATTAAAAGTAACCTACGACACTACAACCTACTCAAACTGTATTTAAATCAAGGAAAAAATTAGCGTCCTTTTTACAAATAATCCGGCAACTGGTAATCAATGTTTCATGCACTTTCTGGCAGTCGATTAAGCTGAAATTTGGCGTACTTTGTATACATTGAAATAATATATTACTTTGGAATGAATTTTGAGTGTAACGTATCCATAGGTGTGAGTGAAAGGGACAGAGAAAGAATGGAAATATGGAAGGCTGGGTAAGGAACGAACAGAAGTGTTATTAAAATTTTATTTTAAAGTTGTATTCGATATTACTAAAACAAACAAGTTTTCAAGCGACAAACCATTTAATTTCACCCATCGATCCCACACTACTATGGATAGTGTCATGATGGAGTAGTCAGGTGGCCATAGCAAGTCCTCAACGAAACAAGTTATCACCATCGTGTTTGGGCTCATTGAAACGAAAACAATGAGTAAGAAAAGTGTTATTACATTTAGTACCTTTCACTTCAAAAAGCTTGTTGAAAAATAAAACTTTTACTTAAGGCGATATATACGCCACTATGTAAACGCAGTACTGGCCGTGCGCCCGCTGAATGCCAAAATATCAACATTGAAGCATTGCCAAATTATCAGCATTGACTGCGAAGACTTCACTGATACACAGTCGATCATGTACTGCGCGGCTGTAGCGGCATGTCGTGTATCCCACGTCAAATTTGCAGATGACAGTGCTACACGACCAAAACCAGCCGTACCGGCTTGGCAGTGCAGGATCGAACATCGTATTGGTGGGGCCAGAGCACTCATTGGCAAACTAATTTGTTTCAGGGAATCAAGAGTGATCGAGAGTCCTTTTGAACGGTTTTTTTGAAAAATATTTTTTGATTTACATATGCTATTTCAGTTACGAAGAAATTTCAGCCATCAATTTTTCTGTGTAAAAACATTTTTAAACATCCAAGTCGTTTTGGACGAGTATACAAAAGTTGCAAAAAAATATCGTGTTGTTAAGTATTTATTTAAAGCAAAAATATTAGTTACACGAAAAAACCTTGTTACAAAAATAATGGTCGTGAATCAATAATTAATTAATTTTTTTTCGAACCTTTTCATCTAGCCGTTACTAAGGAGTATGTTTTAGAAAGTAAGTGATTTACGGTACTAAAGCGGTGGAAGGCCCTTAATACTTATTACAATGTTTTACCGTGGAGCCTGAAATTTTATCGTCATCGTTTCCCACAGTACTTTAAAGTGTCATCATAATATCATTCTGACGCACCCCATTTAAACTTACATCGTTAATATGGTTCAGTAAAAAGACAACTTTCTTTTAACGTTTTTTTATAAGTGGACTTTCTCCATCGTTCCGCCCAACCTCTCTCTTTACCTCTCATATCCACGATATTACCAAATAAAGTTCAGAAAACACCAAGTTATGCGCTGTCACGCCAATAACACCGGTTTATTATCAATCGATACGTGACAGAACACTAATATGTCTGCTTACCTAATAACTGGTTCCATAGACTAGGTTCACAAACATTGGAACTTAGATTGGAAGTCTAGCGTCGACGGTTATATGAGTTTTCTTTATTGCTTTCCTTTAATGGTGTTGCCGCCATGAAAATGCATCAAAGGATAGTAAATGCGCCAATTAGAATGTCGTCAGTAACTCGTTAACCGTAATTTGTCTAGTTTCTGAACACCTGAAAGTTTTAATTTGTACATGGTGTTGACGGGAGGACACCCAGTGTCTATAATGATCCTTTGATCCTTTGATGCCAGCATACATTTTTAATATTTATCATTTTTTTGTTATTGGCTCGAGCTCGACCACTATTTCACCAAATCTTTCAAATCTTTTAATCGATGTGAAATACCGTTGGACTCACATCGTGTATTGATTTTCAACTTTTAACTTCATATTTTTTATGAGTGCTGAAATTGCCAAAATGCATGATGAGAGAAAATTGAGTTTTTTTTAAATAAAATATCAAAGTTATTTAAAATTGACACCTTGACAAACTAGCATGAAAACCCGTCAAAAATTACAGTTTGACGCATTCTTTCCTATTCTTCATATTCTTGCTTCAGAAACCGGGCGAGGAAAATTATCATTGTAACTTTGAACTTTTGTTTTTAAGAGAATGATTTTATGAGTTGGTTATCATCATAATTTGACCCTAAACATGTCCAATACTGAACACAGGCTTTGTCCAAGTGTCGCACATCTCCGTCCCGTACCTCTCGTATGCAGTGTATTCCCGGAGTCTTAATAAGGTCATCGGTCTACCCAGTGGGGATCTTGTTTTTTAGAGAAATCAGAGCTATGGGGAAAGATTACTAACACATTCACCTAAAACAAAGCATGTATTTATCTGCCTATGTGATTGTAGACTAATCAAAGGCATACCCTTACGCTTTTAATAAAAGATTTACGCTCGACATAATATTAGGCCGTAATGTAACACGTGCCGAGCCAATCTAGAGCCTTTGTTCTAGTATTCATAAATTATTCAAACTGTGAGCACTAGACGTAAAATCTAAATTCAAATAGGTTTTTAAATAATCTGTTTTCTAAATGACGTTATTTTTATTTGAATTCAGAATTCAACAGTTGTCAAATTTTGAAACAAGATAGTATAAATTAAATTGCAACACATCATTATTAGGGACTTTTTAATACAATTGGTCACTTTATAATCAACTTAAAATACACAACAGTAAACTCGACAGTTGAGTTGGTGTTTATGCATTAAAATGATCTCGAATAATTTTAGTAATATTTAGTTTTTATGAATTATTCATTCTCAGTTAAATCCGAAATATGATATGTCTAGCTCTGGAACGGATAACATGATTTATTCAATCTTGTAAAAGAATATTCGAATCAACTGTGAATAGTGACGTATGAAAGTATTTGAATATCTTGAAAAAACATACTTTTTAACAGAAAAGGTTAAGTTTGGTTAGTTGGGTTAGGTTTGGTATCATCATAATACAAACGTTTTTGTATGTAATATATGTAAAAATGTACATATCCATAACTCAAATCATAAAAGCATTAAAGATACCAGCAAGATAACAAAAAAACGTAGACAAAAAAATATGCTTACTTACGAGTACCTTGCTGAAATTCTTTTATTCAAGGATTCACAATGCTGTATTGCTCTTGTATTTTAAACCTTATGCCACCGCAACAGGAGTTCGTAATTAAAACATCAGATATAATGACTCGGCTAACACTTCCTGAGGTGGTAGAATTGTGCTGAATCGGCACGACGTCCTTTTTAAGGGTTGTTGACTTTTGACTTGACAGCAGGCCTCAAAAGTGAAGGTTCAGGGTCATCCTTCACTGCTAATGACAAAAACGTGGACACTTTTCTGTGACTACACTTATATGTACTACATGTCTTTGACAATCTCGAGACTCTGGAGCTTTGAAAGGCCGAAGGCAACTCGCAGAGGCCCCGTTAGACATCATTAAATGACTACACTTAGTATTAGGATGAAACCCCCTAATACTTAGAAATCTTTTATTTGTAACATGTTGACGTGAAGTTAGGAATAGCACTAAAAAAACGAAAAGAATTGGAATTCAGTCTGTCCTCCGTTGACTATTCACCCATGTTTGTATCCAAAACCATTTTCAAATTAGTTGGCAATATCCAATTTAAATTTGAAAATACTACTGGACCCAACTATCTAAGGGCGGTTCCGCACTGCACGTCCGTGTCCGTGATTGGAGTTCCGAGTTCGAAATGTTCTGAATTATGACAGATTATGACGGATATAGTTCGGGATACAGCTTTCGTACAAGAAGTACTACGGCTACTTCTGAACCAAAATTTCACGGACATGGATTGGATGTATTGCGTTACCACACTCAGGGTTTAAACTCCATCGACTCGAAAATAAGAATAATTTAAAAATAAACGATTTTAACCACCCTTTTTCATCTTTCCAGTACTGCTGGCAGTAACGTTCGCATCATGCGGCCAGATCGAAGACCCCTGCAAGACCAAGTCCAGGGTGGTGGCAGACGACAAGTACTGTGACAAATACTGGGAGTGCGACAACGGACAGTCCATCCAGTATGACTGCCCCAATGGACTGGTCTTTGCTGGCAAGCATCGAGGAGTGACGGAGGGATGCGACTATCCATGGAGGTCGAATTACTGCGAATATCCTAAGGTTCAGATAAGTAAGTAGCTCCAATTTTTTTTGTATTTTACAACCTTTTTATAAACCTGCAAAATATGTATGTATTTATGTAAGTGTGTTCGTCGGTCAAATCTTGCAACTGAATTTTAACCAATCCTCCTTCACCAATTAAGATGAAGTTTTGCATACACGTTTAGTTTGTATGACAATGCATGGGTATCTAAGTGACGTCATTCTAAATCCAATTTAGCGAACGGCCCAAGATGGCGGACTAGTCATTCTCTATGCACTGCCATAATATGGGTATCAAAATGAAAGGGTTTGCTGAGAAGAATACGAAAAAAGCTTGTTTTGAAAAAAGTTCTTTAATACATTATTTTCATTAGTGCTATTTTTATGTCCCGATGGGTCATCCTTAAGCCAGGATAAGACGTGATAAGAACTGGTCTTTAACAGCTTTTAAAAGAGAGGAGTAGAAAGAGAGTAGGGGCTTTTACTCTGAATTAGGGCAGGCATTTTAAAAATCTTTTCTTACTGTATCACATTTAATATTATAAAGGCGAAAGTTTGTGAGTGTGTTTGTATGTTTGTTACTCCTTCACGCCAGAACGGCTGAACGAATCTGGATGAAATTTGGCACAGAGATAGATTATAGGTAGGAATAGCTCATAAGACTTTTATCCCGTGTATATGTTCCTTCCGGATAGTTTTCGACTTTCACGCGG
The DNA here is from genome assembly GCA_947562075.1 of Orthosia gracilis. Classification (NCBI taxonomy): domain Eukaryota; kingdom Metazoa; phylum Arthropoda; class Insecta; order Lepidoptera; family Noctuidae; genus Orthosia; species Orthosia gracilis. The sequence goes on from OX387268.1 coordinate 55,178,700, forward strand.
GCGAAGCCGCTGGCAGACGCTAGTAGTATTATGAATGTGGAAGTTTGGATGGATGGATGTGTGTGTGAAGGTTTACTAATGGTAATCATAAAATATATTGACATAATTTACATTGGCATAACGAACCAAATCTCACCCTGAAATGTTTGAAAAATTGGGAGATAAATGTAACTTTAAAACCAGATATCCTAATAGATTAATAAATCCTATAAGAATAAAAACGGAACTATATAGGCGAAGTTGTTATCCTATGTGTATTCAGATCTATAACAAGATTCCTAACCAAATTAAAGAACTTCCAATGGTCCGCTTCAAAAGGGCTTTACGCAGGTGGTTAATTGAGAATCCCTTCTATAATATAAAAGAATTTCTTGATTATAAATTAAATTAATGTTCGAATTCTACCTATACCAAAAATTTGCATGTCATTAAGTTATGATTGAATATGTTAAGCTACTAATACTACCATTGTAAGAACTTTTGTAACCATATTTATCTGCAAATAAATCTTTGACTTTGACTTTGACTTTGAAATTCAGCGTAATGATCATTACGCATAATATTATTAGACATAAATGGCCGGAAAGGCTTGTGGAGCACCCGCGCAGCAGAAGAGGAGAAGGTGGGCCTAGGTTGGTGGGAGCTCTTTCCCACCCTCAGTCTGGTTGCTCTTCGGCCAACTTCAAGCCTAGGAATGGTGCGGAGAGAATGGATTGCGCATAATGGCGCTCTACCATTTCCTCCATGGCAATATAATTCTAATCTAACATTCATAATAAAACTATTATGACGGATAATATTCTGCCTTAAAAAAATATGTCACTCCAAATTATGACAAAAAAAATTAGATCAAATAACAGTTATGCTAACCTTTGCCAAAGTATTATTATACCACAGTATTAAGCTAATATTTTTGCGAAAACGTTATGCCAATCAATATTATGCCTTAAAATTGTATGCCAAGAGGGGGATTCCCTTGGGTGAATGTATGTTTGTTACTCAATAATGCCAGAACGGCTGAACGGATCTGGATGAAATTTGGCACAGAGATAGATTATAGTCTATCAGTACTTCCAGAGATTAACCTCTTAAAAAAAAAAACAATTTTACTTTTTTATAACATCCAGACTAGATTTGGAGAAGTTCACTCAAACCTCCAAAGGATATAAATTAAAAAATATCCATCTTTCTTTCTTCTAAAACCACTTGGCAGTTAAAATTCGAAAATCGAATGAATTTTTTATTGAGTCAATAAAACTGTTCTAAATAATGTATGACAAATTGAAAAAAAACCTTCACAAGAATCATTCTAGTGAGAAATAAAGGCTTTAATTTTACATAGAATTGAAACGTAGGCACCTAATTAAAGAAACATAATATCGTTTTACGTATGTAGGTCGTAACATATATGAAGAATTCCTAGAAGACGTAGGTGGAACAAATGAGGCTCCATAAATACCGACTCTACGTGATGTGGAATACAGGTGCTAAGAAATTATCCCCATTTATTTGATCTTTGGAATTTGTTATTAATTTCTTTGCTGTGCGAATTTTCTACCTCGTTTAATAAATTGGGCTTTGACTTTCGTTTAAATGAAAAACAAAGAGTTTAGTAAAGATAAAGATTATTTATACCAGTTTTTCGCCGCGACTTCGTTTACGTGCTCCACAATAACTGAGCATTTTACGGGGTAAAAGTCTCCTAAAACCACACGCAGCTAAATTTTTGTTTCCATGTTATATAGGTAGTGATTTGACCACTTCCAGAGACAATCTTTTACAAACAAAAAATAAACAAATAATCTTTTCTTTTTTTAGTAATAGTGTAGAAAATTACATATCATCATTGTGTCCTATAGTGCTGCCAAATAAAGTTGTAAGGTTTTTTTTATTTTATGTCGTATACATTCCCCAAATTTAACACAGTATTGGCCGTGCGCCCGCTCGGATCCCGAATGTCAATATTGAACCTCCTTTTGGACAGTTTTGTTTGCAAAATTTCTTTGATATACATATGCTTTCAGTTATGAAGACATTCCAGCCATCAATTTTTCTGTGTAAAAATATTTTTAAACATCCAAGTCGATTTGGAGGAGTATCCAAAATTAGCGGGAAAATATCGTGTTGTTAATTATTTTTTAAAGAAAACTATTTGTTATCCTAAAAAAACATGTTTAAAAAATAATGTACATGAAACAATAATAAATATATGATTTTTTCAAACCTTTTAACCTAGCCGTTACTAAGGAGTATGCTTTAGAAAGTTACCGTTTCACGGCACTAAAGCGGATGTAGGGCCTTAAGTAATTTAATTATCACAGCCCATGCATCTTTCATCTCAGATCTTCAGATCAATATTATTCTAATAGACACTAAACATACCTTTCCAAATACCTTCATGTTCCTAACCTCTGCTTAACATTCTTCCTCCAGACCCCCCACTGGGCACTGAGCACTGCGACTGGCTGTACGGCATCTTCGGCCACGAGACCTCCTGCACCAGATACTGGACCTGCTGGAACGGAACCGCCACGGAACAGCTCTGCATCGGAGGCCTGCTCTACAACGAGAACGCCCACTCCTGCGACTGGCCTGAGAATGTTGATGGCTGCCAGAAACATCGTGAGTTATTATTTTGTATTTGTTCATGTATGTGCTTTTCCTGGTCTATAAAAGGGGGCACTGTTCTATATTCTGGTATGTTTTAGTTAGGTTTACGCAAATATCATATTAATTTTCACATGTGAACCCTGCAGTTGCTTCTTAGGGACAGAAACAATACATAGTCAAAGCGCACTTAATTTCGTGTGTGCCCTAAGGATTTATTAATTCATTGTTAGCTACCAAAACCAGAGCATGACATTGCATCTTGAATCTCTCATTGCTCAAGAAAACTATGGGATACGGGGCCCAGCTCTTCAACGAATAGAAAGTTATTTAAATAACAGAATGCAGTGTGTTGAAATCAACAAAATTAATAGTAAACTAGAACTAAAATCTTAAGATCAAACTATAATTATAACAGGTCTGGTGTGCCCCAAGGGGGTGGGCTGAGCTCCCTATTGTTTTTACTTCTTCTGCTGGCTTCTGTATTCACGACAAAGTAATGAAAATGGATGGCAAAAATTTGACACAGCTATCCTGGTGAACCTAAGTAATACAGCAATTAAAAATTGTTATAAAAAAATAAAAACTATTCTTTTTAAAGCCAAAATTAAGATATTCCTATAATTCAGGCAAGTACCAGTACCAGGTCACACTTCGAATCTACATCAATTTCACTACCCCATCAAAGACTTTCCGCCCTGTTTCCTTAACAAATAACATTACCAAACCAAATGAGGACCGACTCGGGAACGAGAAGCCATGAACAATACTTCGAGGAATTAATTAATTTAACTTCTTGTAAGACACATTCACACTTCCACCCTTATTCAAGGACACGACTCCCGGCAGTAATTGGGGCAGGTTTGTTACGAGAACATTGTCATTTGAAATAGTATTAATCTCATTTATTTGAGACTAGCTGTTACCCGAAGCTTCGCCCGCGTTAATATGGATTTTGTCAATCAATTCTGGTTGTCGACATACAGGGTGAGAAAAATCCAATGTTGCAGTTTTAGTTTTAATCAAAATCGGCCCCTTGACTCCTTCGTTTTGTGCTTCATTTGGCCATCCACGTTATTGATTTCGAAAAGTAAAATATATTTGAGAAAATTAGTTCTAGGTGCTATTTAGTTTTAATTGCCGCGCATTATTACTATACAAGCGAAAAGTACTATACAAGCCTTGGCCACAACTAGGTATTGATGGACTTACGTATCACTTACCTACACGTTCGTCCATCAATGCCTGTTTTGCTGGCCGCTGCAGTAATGTACTATTAATCGTTATATCTACTATTTGAAGTAGGTATGTTACTTGTGTCACTTTTTAGCCAACTTCCCAAAAAGGAGGAGGTTTCTCAATTCGACCGTATATATATATATATTTTGTATGTGTGTTCGCGGATAACTTCGTCGATTATGAACCGATTTTGATTATTCTTTTTTTGTTGGAAAGGAGATATCCCAAGGATGGTACCATGATAAGGATAATGAAACCAGGATCTGTTGGTAGGATCCTAGAGAAATTTAGGGAACGCCTCAAATATTATAGGCATACATATAGCGATATTTGTATTTTCATCAATAATGCAATAATTTGCACTCAAAAGTATCATTGGGTAAAGTTAAACTGATGAAGGAGACCACAGTGTCCACTGGAACTCAGGAATAAAAGAATGTACCCTAGTCGTGTTTGGGCTTATTGGAATCGTCATGAAATGTGCTTTCGCTATAAATGATTTTCATGTTAATTGGATATACCTATCAAAACTAAAAAGAAGAAAATAAAATCCTTTTTAACATAAAATCAAACCGAAAACAGTCGGTGTCGAAACACGGAAATCAATGGGTACAAAAGACACCGACTTCGGAAAAGAAAGCTAGTTTTGGCTTTGTAGTGTTTTGTTTTGGAAGTCGGTTTGATTATTTGTTAAAAAAAAAAAATATTTGTATTCAGTAGGTTTTCCTTTTTTTGGATGTTGGTACTTTGTTTCCATATTTGTGTGCACTGAATAATTTGTCTATCTATCTATCTACATAAATCGGAACGTGAGCGTGAATCCTGTTAATCAGTGTTACCAAGGAGTCATCCGGTTTCGGTTACTGAGCTAGGAGGTCAGATAAGTCATCAATCCATGTAAAATAATGAAATCTAACTGCATCCCCAAGACCGGAAAAATGGAAGGAGGGAAGAGACGCCCTTGCCCTGATGCGGAACAGTAAAGGCTCATAAAGAAGCCGCATCCAGTTAAAGTGGAAGCCGACCCCAGTATAGACAACTGAAAAGCCTCAACATAGACAACTGAAAAGCCCCAACATAGACAACTGAAAAGCACCAATACAGAGAATTGAAAAGCCGCAACATAGACAATTGAAAAGCCCTAACATAGACAACTGAAAAACCCCAATATAAAGACCCGAAAAGCCCCAATATAGAAAATTGAAATGTCCCAACATAGACAACTGAAAAGCCCCAACATAGACAACTGAAAAGCCCCAACATAGACAACTGAAAAGCACCAATACAGAGAATTGAAAAGCACCAATACAGAGAATTGAAAAGCCGCAACATAGACAATTGAAAAGCCCTAACATAGACAACTGAAAAATCCCAATATAAAGACCCGAAAAGCCCCAATATAGACAATTGAAAAGTCCCAACATAGACAACTGAAAAGCCCTAACATAGACAACTGAAAAACCCCAATATAAAGAACCGAAAAGCCCCAATATAGACAGTTGAAAAGTCCCAATATAGACAGTTGAAAAGCCCCAACATAGACAATTGAAAAGCCCCAACATAGACAACTGAAAAGCCCTAACATAGACAACTGAAAAACCCCAATATAAAGAACCGAAAAGCCCCAATATAGACAATTGAAAAGCCCCAACATAGACAATTTAAAAGCCCTAACATAGACAACTGAAAAACCCCAATATAAATAACCGAAAAGCCCCAATATAGACAATTGAAAAGCCCCAATATAGACAATTGAAAAGCCCCAACATAGACAATTGAAAAGCCCCAACATAGACAACTGAAAAGCCCTAACATAGACAATTGAAAACCCCAATATAAAGAACCGAAAAGCCCCAACATAGACAACTGAAAAGCCCAAACATAGACATCTGAAAAGCCCCAATATAAAGAATTGAAAAGCTCCAACATAGACAACTGAAAATCCTCATATAGAGAATTGAAAAGCCCCAACATAGACAACTGAAAAGCCCCAACATAGACAATTGAAAAGCCATAACATAGCTCATAGCTAGATAATGAGGTACCTATAGAATCAACCACCAATCCTACGCCAATAAAGTGTTATTATGGTTACGCATGCCACATATCATTAAATATTATTTCACATACACACACATTGCACATATATAAACCTACCTACCATAATTTGTCATCGCTCACAATGTGGCTCATACAATAACGCTTTTAATAAGACGACTTACATCGGTGACATGAAAAGCCCATATAAATAATGCGTGCTATTCAAACAACATACGCAATGATGTACAGTTGCCTACGCAAGTGTTGATGAGAAAACATTACCCTCATTCCGGAGCAGTCGGGTTAAAATGAGTGCGAATCTATGTAGTGCTTGGGTAGGGCTACAATTTGTTTTATTTACGTTGTTAAAATGACTGAAACTAATTGCAGCACATTTTGTAACTGACATTTTAGTTTAGACATCGCAAGATCTCCTGCTGAACTTTACGGCCTGGGTTCGATCTCCAGGTCGTGCGAATCAATATAGTTTTTTTATCAGCAACCCGAAGTCTACATTTGTGTGCGGGTGATGACAATAGGCTTGCTTACGATAAACTTAGAAATAATTGTTTAAATGTGGATGTATATCTCTGTGTTACCCTTCGGCAAATGTCGGCTTAAATATGTGATATTAAATTGTAGACCTTCATTCTTAAAACCCTCTTTCTACGTTTCCAAAGACTGTAGATTTCACAAAAGTCTTCGAAACACAATTAAAAGTAAAAAGGTCTACTTGCGTAATATTTAGTTTGGCTACAACGTCCAAACACGTCGTAATAATATATTTAGCTTGAATCTTTCCTAAAAATGCCACAAGGTCAAAAATAACATTATTAACCCTCATTTTGTTGGTTAAACAACCCAAACAAAATGTTAGCGAATTTCTTCATAAAAATTGCGTCAGCATTTTCATATCTTGAATTCTTAAAAAGCACTTCTTTTGGCGTCGCGTTTTAAAATTCACTCGACTATTCGGTACTTCATAAAATATAATATTTCCTGGCTGACAAGAAACAAGATATATTTCTTGGAAACTGTCTGCAAAATTATTTTATATTTTCTTTGAGGAAACATACGCAAAAAAATGTACGTTCATAAACTTGAACTTGAAGATTCTTGCCGTAGTAAATACAACAAGACAAGATATGAGGAAAACGGACCGCAAATAACTTAGCGATCTTACCGATAGCTCGATGCGATTCAATTTGTATCACATAGGTATATAAGCGATTTTTACCAAGCGAAATTGCAACAACATTCACATGGACGTATGTGATGCAATATATAGGGTAGTTGACAAATAATATATATTTAGTCCATCAAATAGATAACAAAAAAAAAAAAAAAAAAAATTGGACAGGTATTTTTTCTTTTGCCACTAAAACAAAAAAATATGATGATACAAAAAAAATTACACGCATGACGTCACGGTGTGCTACACTTTTATACTAACAAAGTGACGTCACAATATTTATTCGACATAGACACATCACTACCTATAGCAACAATCACAAAGTAGCAGAGATGAATAGTAAACAAGTACAAACAGAGTTAAAGAATTGTGCCGGGCGCAATCGGCAATCGACGCAATTTAATTTGCCCGCCATCAGTAGTGTACCTTAGAGTTACTTGTACTTGCTTACAACTATCCAAGGCTAAACCTAAAGCTAATTTTACTCCCAATGAGAATCCATTGGCAAAAGCTGGAATCTCAAAGCTTTTGCCAGTGGATTGCTTGCGAACTACTTACTCTTCTGCGTTATTATCGACTGGCTTACAAATATTCGGCTTTATTCCAGGTAAAGTGTTCATGTTATTAAACTAATTTTAAAAATGAACGACTCCTGCGTCTTTTGTAAGAAAAAACATGCTATTTAATAAACTAAACTTAGTTCTAGTTTTTTTATATGTAATTAACTCAAGTAATGGTTAAATTTCCTAAACAAAGGTTTTAAATTTCTAAGACTAATAATTGATGAATTAACGCGTTTTACCGAAACTTGTAAATATTGGTTACCATAATTATGTATCTATTGGTTGAGTTAAGTACTGATAAACTGGATCTGAGCTTAATAAATCAAATTGTATGTTAAGTACTGACCAAAAAACTGGACCTACGGTTAGTAAATCAAATTAGATGTTTTTCTCTTACAAAAGACGCAGGAGTCGTTGTTTTTTTCAAAAAGAAGTTTATGGGACTCGGGTTAGTGTAGCTGTCTGTGAGTTATAATTTTTGTAATCGGATTACGACTTGCTTACAAAGAGTTTATCAACCATAAACAAGTAAAAATTTTGCCCAACAATAACAGATTTATGTTTATAGTAAATATTCTCATGTTAAAAGTGAATTAGTGTATTATTCTTATGACAATAAAAATAATATATCAAACCTCAAACATTTTTACTTCTTAATAAAATATAAAAAACTCATTCAAGCTAAAAACCAGCCAGATTAAAAAAATGGAACACGACACCTACACTTCACGTAACTGGAAAATTCCAATTAAAACTTCACCACCCAACTGTACCTACCCACTGCAAATACTAGTGAATGAACGGCAATCGTTTCACCGATCAATCACGCAACTTTCACACTAATTGCTTCGTTTAATAAAGCGTATAATAGCATAATAGGTGCGGCGGCTTCCTTATGTAACCCAGTAATCGGCAGTTTGACACTAATGGTGTATCGGGCCATCGACTCGAACGAAATCGAAAGTGCACAGTGATCGATGGTTAAGCATAGACTCAATCAAACCTGTCATTTGTCTATGGCATAGAGAGATGACAGGTATGGTACATGATTGTTGGGTCATTAGTTTGAACCTAGTGGTTGAACAAAGGTTATTATGTAGGCAATATAATATGTTCGCATGGGAAGTACTTTCAATATTACAATCGTTCATTCATTGTATAGTTATGCGGATTTCATTTTGAAAACAATGCAATGCTAAATCATAGCTTGTTAGACCGCGCTGGCTATTTTACAAGTTTTTTATTAACTTACAATGTATGTATGCTCGGGTCATATCTTGCAACTGAATTTTAAAGCAGTTATCCTCAACCGATTAAGGTGACATTTTGTTTACACTTTTGATTTAGATGACAATGCACGTTAAGCTAAAAAGCTTGTCTAAAAAGATTTTTTTAACTGGAAAAATTATTTTTAAATTCTATAACACAGCACGCCACCTACGGTGAGGAATTGGCAGAAATGTTCCCCATTCCACGCAAATACTCAGGAATCAATTTAGTAAGCAATTGATCAAGAAATAAAATACATTTATTTAAGACTGGTTCACAGAGTTTCAGGCTTTTAACTACCCGTAAAGTGTGTCAAAGATCTACAAATGAGAACCGAGCATTAGGTACAGTGCGCAACCTGTAATGTTCTTCGAGCATTACATCGGTGAGGGAAGAGAAACGAACATTACAGTGCGCAACTTGTAATGTCCTTTGAGCATTACATCGGTGAGGGGAGAGAACCAAGCATTACAGTGCGCATCTTGATGAGACAATATGTAATATTAATAGTATAATCGAATGTAATGTTACATTACAAGCGAATGCTCGTCAAGTGAGGGAGGCGGTACTGTAATGTAATTCACAAAATCGAATCTGGAATGTTACATTACAGGTGAAGGAGCACCATTACGGATGCTCAATCATCACTACCTAGGTGTATAAAATATACATGAAAAACAGTTATGGAAACGACTGAGTATACGGTATCTCCAGTTTAATTTACATGATTTGCAGGAGCATGCCCGGCTTGGTATTCCTTTCCGTGCCAATCCAAATGCAAATTAAATAATTTATCACCAATATAACGGTCTTGTCAACCCACGCGGGTAGCTGCAGAATGTTCTGGTCATACATATTGATGTAGATAGAGTCTTCGCCCTTTGAATTATACAAAACAAGAAATGCGCTTGGACTTTGAGTTACGGATATCATAAAAAGTAATATTCATAATTAAAACTAAAAATATTTTAAAGATCTAACTTTATGGTTACACTAATCGATAATTCTTCCGTACAAACGTAGTCTGGCGATTACTCCTCTATTTGACTATGTATGTTCAATATAAAAAAAAAACAATTTGTCTCATCATTATCTAGCCCTGTATGGAAAGAAAAAAGTAAAAAAAATGATTGAGAACTTACGAGCGTCGAAAGTTCCATATTTCAACACTAATGAGGGTTTTTAAGAAAATTCACGCCACTAGTTGGCGCCACATTGGTGAGAGGTCTTTTACTTGGAAAATTTAACTTATGACATCAACTTGCTTGACGTCAATTTGACTAATGTCAAAAAACATAAGCATTTGACAGCAGCTTGGACCTCACGTCTCAGTGATGCCACCTAGTGTACATGATTTCAGAATACCCTCATTTTAACGCATCTTTGGGCAGAAATAAATACCATAAGAAGAAGGAAAATTTGCAAAACGGCCTCCATACAGGGATAGATTAGTAATTCAACAATGCAAATAATTTTATTTTACATATAAAAGAAGTATACATTTAGTCGTTTTTCATGATATCTAGACTCCCAAAGGACTGTTTATAAAATTTCGCGCGCTCGTTTACGTCCTAAATCATCATTCATTTCGATACAAATTTGCAAAAGTGCTAATTCGTACGCGAACTAGCTATTTCTATGATCTAGCTAGCTACACTATAGTCATCTTGATAAACAATTGACCATCACATCAATAGCTGTCGTCACATCCTTTTCCATGACTATTCTTTTTTATTTGTCTATTGGCTCGCGCTTGGCGCTTATTTCGACTGCATCTAGCATAAGAAGAAAACCATCTAGCCCAATCCTATCAAATTATTTCTTTCCGCCATCCTACGAAATTGATTAATAACATTGTATACAAACGAAACCAGTTCCCTGGAAGGGATCGCGGAATGCAATAAGTCCGCCTATTGTAGATATATATTTTTAATATTAGTGTCCTTTTTGTTTATTACAAAAGTACACAGTCGAAGTCAAGTCGAAGTACACTGGTCTCCAATACTAAGCACGGTATCACACTTTGTACAATTTCGCCTAAACTCTAGAAGTCAGAGTTTTTAAATAAAAACTTTTTTATAGAAAATTTCATCAAATGCCGTATGAAATTGAAATTATATTTTTTCTACATTAGTAACGTTTATAACTTAAACAAAGATTGTTACCTAACAAACAAAAAAAAAAAAAATTTCTGGCAAAAACTCAAACAACATTTTATAAGTATGTTTTACGCCATTACATTTTAATAACTGGTATTGCCTCCTCTGATTACAGCTTCAAGCCAGTTTTTCATACTGAAGACGTGGTTTCGGAGGCGATTTTGGAGAATACGCTACCATTCTTCAATGTTTTAGGGCCCTGAGGGTGTTGCCATTACATAGTCTCCAATAAATAAGCAGAATTAAATCCCATAAAAACTTCATATTACTCAGTCCATCTGTGAGAATATCTTGAAATAATAGCCAACTGACATTGGTAAAATCGTGAACTTAGGCGTGGGACAGAAGTGGCCTATAAACGGATCTTAGTTCTCAGGCAATCTGATAATTAAAACTATCATGTGCCTGTAGTGTTCACGATCGCAGTCTGAATAGGAAACAGAAGCGTGGGACTGGCTGGAAAGAAATATGGTTTAGAAAAAGAATGAAAATATTTTTATTACATATTTGTGATACAATTTGTACGTGGGAATGTATGATTGTCACTAACAGAATAAGTTATCTGTGGCCACATTGCGCACGACACAATTTGGCAAAATGGTTATTTTTTACCTGTACAATATTAAATGTGAGTGCGGTCCCTCTTTGCAGAATAAAACACACATACTAGAGTGCCCCAAGTACCTGATGAACTCCACAAACACTGCAATTAATATAATATATGACCACCAAAATAATAAATACTTAATCCTGCTTCGGTAGTCGGGTAAACACTTTTTAGTCAATAACATCCAGTTTTCGAGTAGATGTTGAAAATATAAAAGCAATCGATCATGATCAAGGTTAAGGTCTATCAGATTATGGACAGGCAAACCAATAAAAAGGTATGCCTTCATTAAGCTTCCTTACATTGAGAAAACAACTTCGAAATAAGAGGCTTTTCATGAGTTCGGCAGGCACTTGATAGCGGCTTTAATTTGGAAGAGATGGTTTCCTGGAAATCATTTTCAAAAACAGAAAGTAATTTCATTTCAACACCAAGTTTCAAGACATAATTTCTAAGACGATCGAAGAACATTTTCCTTTGTCGTTGAAAAAGGCGTGTTCATAGTTACAATAAAAATAGACAATAAAACCTAAACAAAGGTATAAAAAAACATTTCACGTTTGTCAATCCCGAACAAAATGGACGTCTATCTTACTGTCCTATAGCTAGAGTGTTGCTATCTGACAAAATCATATTTTGAGTTATAGTTGAAAAACAAAAAACCGCGAAATAATAAAAATCGATGCTGATTATCTATACTAATAGTATAAGGAGGTAAAATTTGTAAAGTTGTAGGGGTTAATCTCTGGATCTACTGAACCGATTTAGTTTAAATTTGGCATTTTAATATAGGCTCGCGCTTGACCACTATCTCACCTGATGGTAAGCGATGATGTGGTCGACGCTGAAGCACGCTTGCCTAGAAGTAACCAGAACACATCAGTAACACATGAAGATAATTTGAGACCCTGGGAAGGACATAGGATTTATATTCCCTTGGGATGATAAAACATTTTTTACGCGGGCGAGGCCGCGTGCATAATCTAGTCAACTATAAATCATATGCGAGATTTTCTGCTATCAAAATATAGTCTAACTGTGCTCTTTTGAATAGGCACACTTAAACTTATCAAAATAGGTTTATAGGTAAACATAGCAGTTTGAAGCGTTTTTATTTTTAGCCGGAATCTAGTGGTAGAAGAAAAACACTGCTTAGACTGATAACTGATAGAGAATTTTCTGCTGATTACGAAGGCATCAAAAAACTAAAATCTGTCAATTGTCAGATAGAGTCACCCTAGCTATAGGACGTCTATCTTAGTGGTTATAACCATAGACGTATTAAATAGTATGGACTGGAAATACCTACAAAAAAGATGCCTACCTAAACCTTAAAATGTCACTTAAAATGGCTGCCGATGCTAGGGTTGTTGAATCAAGGAACACACACACTCACAAATCTCAATAATATAATAAGTAGACAACCATTTGACAGCAGGCCTACCACGAACACAAGCACAAAAATCGTCACCTAATATGGCGGATATGGCACTTACCTACAACTGTCACTACGTCACAACAAAATGTTGCCATAATGAGCAACAACTGAAATATTGTTGTCTCTTTTATCAAATACGGTTTCTAAATTGGAAAAAAATAAACAACACGATGTTGCACATTCTGTATCGTATATCACTCATATTTGTATTAGTTAATGTATGTATAGAACATCGCGGCGCCTCCATGTTTTTCCTATCTCAAAGGTTTATTCAATGGTCAGCTCCGGACACGACTTACCTATTGTCTTCGATTCTCGGAAACACGGATAGACTTGCTACAAGCTTTAATGTTTGCTCTTGTATTTAGTAGACCTTTTTTTTCCTTATTGACAGAAAATATTTTGATAAATGTGACGCTAAAAGATGAAACGATCAAAGGATCTTGTGAATTGAGAAAAACCAGTCTATCAAAACGTATGTACAGAGGTAAAATCGTTTTTTTTTGTACTTAGGAAGTAATTTTTAGAAATAATGAACCGATAACAAAATTCTTTTACTGACGGAATACTATCGCTGCTTTTTATTCGAAAGTCTACTTTTTCTCCCAAAAATTGTAAAAAAGGCCAGAGGAATGACACCTCTAATCTTAAATATATAAATAATAGTTTGAAAACACGCCTCAATGGAAAACCATACTTAAAATTTAAAAAATAACTTTAAATAAATTTAAATTTAGAATAGTGTGATCAACAAAAAAAAATATTGTAAAAATGCGTGGAAAATATTCGGTGTATCTTAATTGCCCTGAGATAAAAAGACCAAAGCCAAAAATATAAATTCTGAAACTTTTCAGAATAACTCACAAATCAAACATATCAGCACCTTAATATTCTACCCTACTCAGAGAGGCTTAATAAAGAAACGAGAAAGTTACTCCGACTTATATTGGTACAGCTTAATGCTCGGAGTTGGAACAATACTAATTATATAAGCCAAGTTCCAGTGTGCTATCAATCTGCTCTTATTAATGCACGAGCTAACTTTCGACTTCAAGTTTCTGACTTTATTATTGACTAGCTGTCCCACGCGGCTTCGCTCCCGTCAACTGGCTACCTACCTACCCATCTACCTACCCTACATACCCTACCCTACCTACCCTACCCTTCCTAGAATCCCTGCGTAAGTGGTAAAAGTTACGCAACATAATACATGAATGTTGCGTAACTTTTACCACTTACGCAGGGCACGTAACGAAAGCTCTCAAAAAGGAATAATTTCGCCCGATTTTGCAACATTTTTCATTTATGCTCCGCTCCTATTGATTGTAACGTGATTTTATATAGCCTATAACCTTCCTCGATAAATGGACTATCAAACACAAAAAAAAAAATCGATTCCAACCAGTAGTTCCTGAGATTAGCGCGTTCAAACAAACAAACTCTTCAGCTTTATAATATTAGTATAGATGACAATGCGTCGCTAAAGTCGACTGTTAATTTCATCAGATAAGCCAGACAAGTATTTGTTTGGCGTTAAACAATATCAAGACTCTTTTTATAGAATCTAGAAAAATAGCGTGCTTATTTAATCTATACGATCTTTTTGTAACGTGCTTTTGCTTTGTTATCTCAACTGGTTAGTCCCCCTATGCTCTAGTCCCGCTACGCTCGACTCGTAAAATACTTACTAAAAAGTTTCGCTATTTTACTAACAAAATCAATCTGCCTAGCCTTTTCCCAACTATATTGGGGTCGGCATCCAGTCTTACCGGATTCAGCTGAGCACTAGTGTTATACGTGGAGCGACTGCCTATCTGACCTCCACAACCCTGTAACTGAATAACACGTTACCCCTTGGCAAGACTGGTGTCAGATCTCAAGCTTCTGACTACCCGTAACGACTGTCAAAGATCTTCAAATGATAGCCGGGACCAACGGCTTAACGTGCTTTCCGAGGCACGGAGGAAACTCGGTATGTTGAAAATGGTCACCCATCCACGGACCGACCTCGTCAATCGTTGCTTAACATTGAAGATCAACCCGTGCGGCTATTATTATTTAGCCACGAGCTCCTCAATTTTACTAAAAAATTCGCTATTTTACTAAAAAATACCAATATATTGATAAAACAGATATTTTCTTTAAAATTCCCACAATCTTAACAAATCACACATTTAGACTCAAAATTTTCTATTCTTCTTCCAGCCCTCTGCAACGAAGACCCCAACGGCAACGTTCCCCTCGGCAAGTCCTGCAACCGTTACTGGCAGTGCCAGGGTGGCTACCCGCGTCTGCAGAGGTGTCCCGCCATGCTGGTCTTCGACAGGAGGTCCCTGAGGTGTGTGGTGCCTCCTACTGAGGAGTGTGATGTGCCCACCACCACCGCACCACCACCGGAGGAAGAGAACCAGCAGGAGCTAAGACAGGTATGGAGATGAAGCAAGACTATATTGTTTTTACTAGTTTTTATTTTAACTTGCAATGTATGTATGTATGTATGTAATGTATGTAAGAGTGCTCGGGTCAAATCCTGCAACTGAATTATGAAGCAGTTATCCTCCACCGATTAAGATGAAATTTTGCATACACATTTAGTTTGGATGACAATGAATGGGTAGCTATGTGACGTCAGTCTTAATCCAATATGGCGAACGGTCCGAAATGGCGGACTACTTATTTTTTGTGCACTGCCATGATATGGGTATCAAACGAAAGGGTTTGCTGAGAAGAATACAGAATAAAGCCTGTATTAAAAAAGATTTTTTTTAATGATGAAATTATATATAAACAACCCTATTTGCCCTTCTCAGCGTAGCACGCATTTTTGTGAGAAAACCAAAAGGGAAAGTTTTTATTTCATCCTCTCTGTGGCTAATTTAACAAAGCAGATGTTGTACAGATTTGAATACTGCCAAACTTAATTGACTCAGGGTCAGATTTTTTCAATACCAGATATTTTTCATAAATATTTTTTTCTTTACAAGGAATAATTTTGAATTCAATTTTGGACATAATCAACAATCAATTTTATTCCAAGGATAAAATAAATCTGACGTTGGAATAACAAGCCCTAAATCACTTGTTTATGTTCCTGAGTTATTCAGCTAGGAATATTGTACTGATTTACTGAAGTTCCACTCCCCATTAGTAGAACGAGATATGCCCGAATATTCGATAACACACGGATTTAGTTACGAATCAAGTAAGTACCTACGTTCCATTTTCATAACGTTTCGGGGTAAGAACAGGATCGACGTTGTTTTATTTGTACAGATTAAATTCATGTGGAGATCGAAATACATGTACCACTGCAGCTTTTTTTAAAAAAAACAATAAAAAGAAACCTCTCAAGCAAAGAAGCAAATCTTCCCTGCGGGCTATTCAATGAAGTATTTTTAATTGTATCTGTTTCCAAATGTAAAACTTTTACTGGTCGCGTCGAAATAATAGGTATCTGGAAATTTAAAAAAAATCCCAAGTGTACCTGAACAAAAATATAGTCTGAACAAATAGGAAGTATTCCGGCAATATTCCCAAACATATGAGGCCGGAAATAATTCCTGTAGTTTCGAAATAACTGAAATTCCACTATTGAAAATTAATGCAATCAGTTTTGCTGACATCTACTTTAAAATCGGAATGGCCGTTTGCGAGATTTTCCGAAATTGGATTTAGATGTGTGACTGACACCTGAATTTTCCATATTCCTCAGTGAATGGACACCTACACGCCATTTGCCTAATCTGATTGGATTCGTTAGGTTGTCAGTTAGTAATAGATTTTAATATTGAGCTTGAAAATCGTTCATAAAGTGGTTCTGTGTATCCCGACCAATGAGATTTTACCAATAGAGACGTCATACTCATTTTATAGAAATAAAAACATGGCGATATTTTACTTTAGCTACCTAAATAGGACCTATGGAACTTGGAACTTTATTTCTAACACTGAGTAGGTTAGAAGATCATAGAGAAAGATCACTCTTTATTTTTAATAATAAAATAAAATAATAAATAAATAATAATAATAAATACAGAGATATAACCCCGTTGTCAGAACGAGATAAATATACTGTTCAAACGTACGTTCGTGTCGCGGCTAGACGCAATAGACGCATGACAGACTGAGTTCACTCAAGATGGTCAGCTTGTGTTTGTATTGCCGCGCGGGCGTCGGTAAAACGTATCTACTTCAGTATATATATAATATCATTGATCCCGACTTGTTTAGTGATAGTTAATGTATCAATAGGTAGGTACGCCTTTCTTTAGATCTACTTTTAAGGTTGATCCTAAAACAAGTCATTCTCAGGTCTAGTAGTAAGCCCTGGTTTATAAAATATTCGGTTCCTTAAAAAGTTTCAAAATACAAATTTCACCTAGATCCGTTTAGCCGTTCTGGCGTAATTGAGGAACAAACATAAATCCAAACTAACTCATTTATAATATTAGTAAGAATCAACAATAGTTAGAAATTGCCCGCTAAGTAGGTGCCACCACAAAAAAGTGTTTTTTTTTTTACTTAAATGTACTACCGACAGTCGGTGTGAAAAAACGAAAAACAAAACCATAAACACGAACTTTCAAAATTTAAATTATTTTTTACTTTGTAGTGTTTTTAATGGGAAGTCGGTTGTATTTTTTTTTATATTTAAACTACATTTAGGTTAAAAGTTATGAAAATAAATAAAATGTTGATTATAATCACTAAAACTATATTTTACTTATTACTAATGAAAAAACACAAAAAAATACTCGGTTCAAATGTCCGGGCAAGCTCCAAAATCCGAGGTTATCACGCTTCTTGTCCTGGTTGGCAGATTTTAGAGATGGCAACCCTATACATACATAAACTCTTGCCATTTTCTCATTGGGGTAGACTGAAAAAACAGAAAGTCATCTCCTACGATCCTTACACACTACGCTAAAGTACAAAATTTAACAAAAAGAAATACCCGAGTTCCTCTCAAAATACTTGAAACCGAGCCCGATGTTAACACGCCAATCACAGCGGTTCAACTAAGGTAAAGAAAACATCCCAAACCGATTGGAAGAGACCTTCGAGTCGAGTTTCGACTGATCTTAATTAAATCGACTGGCAAATCGAATTGCCTATTGATTCGCGCCCGAATTTGTGTTTTGGCAGTTGGCTAGATGTTGGTTTCGTGATATAGAGAAGGACAGAAGGTTAAGAACAGAATGCAAACTGTAAAATTGATCACTTTTCTTAGATCGTAAACGCACAATACCACTAATAGGAGTTTTTATTATCCAGAATTGAATTTCCTACAATTCCTACTCGTAAGAGAGTTCACGGTAGGACAAAAAATAAGCCTGGGTAGTTGTCACCGGGTACGGTGAAAAAGACTACTTTTATAATACGAGCATTATCTATACTCCATTCGCTGTGGCAAAAAATAAATGGTAAACAAACCTAAAATAGGTTATTACAGTGTCGTCTTTGCTGTCACTGTAATTTGAAATAAAAAATATCATGAGAACATGTTTATTTCAAACAACAACCAAATACACATATTCACAAATATGTCAAACATTCAATTATTATTTTCTTAACTGTATTCTACAACAATATCAATATTTTTAATGTATGTACAAACAAAAAAAAATGGTTTTACTAAAACCAAAATCAATAGCCGACATTAAAAAGCATCTCGAAAGCCTGGAGTTCAGTTTATTATGATAATAAATTACAGAGTGCTACAAAAGTAACCATTTGGGGTTGTAAGGTTGTTCTTTTAAATTAGTCGGATCATAACCCTTTGACGTTTGTTTGTTTACTTTTTATTTTTGCCCGCAGCGAATGAATAACCCCACTGATCAGACTATGGAATGTCATGGACATTCCGGTTCTTTTCGTTTCGGTCATAAACAAAAACGTCTTTTTGGCGCCTTCAATTACTTTAAAAAAAAAGTTAGTGATTGAAAATAAAACTACAATAGATAAAGATTTGCTTGCCAACAACAATAGATTTTTTTTGACTTATGACATTCCCTGTTCTTTGCCTGTACCCTTCAATTAACACTTGCTGCAGTCTTTATACCTTACATATCCTTTTTCTTGATTGCGAGTTTTTGTTATTAAGGGTTGATCTTCTGTAGCAATCTGTCTTATGATAGTCTTGCTAGATTGATTCAATATATTGAGCCATTTGTACCTAAATGGAAGTCTACGATCCAGTTCACTAAAATTAAGGAAACATTTACTTTTGGAAAAGCCTTAATTAATATGTATCGACCGTGGTTGGAACAAGTAATTAGCAATAAAAAGTTAGCAAAAGCTTTTGTGAAAATCTATGAACTAGGCGATCTGCGAGTGATTGGGTATTGAAACATCGCATTTGAACTCAATTTGCACTGTTTAGGTAAAAGATTTTCCTAACCTCGTTAAAATATTTCGTGCAATTGTTCCGCTAATTTTCATTAAAATCTTATATCCTAATTATAATTGCAATAATGTTAAATCTCTCTGTTTCAGAATCAACAACAGCACAAGCGGCCGAGCGGCGAATACCAGGAGCAAGGCCGCCAAAGACAACAATCTAGAAATTAAGTCTCCATCATCTAGAACCTTCTAGAACACCTTCCTCATTCCAAATTCTTCTTCTTCTTTCGTCTCGAAAGTCTTTCCCACCATTGTATTCTCTTCTCCATTAGAAGTAATTAAAACTTCATTGTTTTTTACTTAATCGTGTAACTAGTTTAGTTATTAATTTTAAATGTAAAATACTGCCGTGAAACTAAAGTAATACTCAGTAAGTGAATCAGGCGAAATTTTTGTCGGGTTGTATCATCGGGGCGGGAAAAAACAATTCCTAATAATGAGATTTTTATTCTTTCTTACTTCGAAGATCAGACGAGAACTTATGTATTCACTGTAGTATGACGTTGGCAATACCTATTATATTTTTTCTTTTTTTCACTATTAATAGAAATTCTTTTGTAGGAAACGGCAAAATAATTACCATACCATGCACCTATATCTTCTGATATTTCTTTGATATTATTAAAAAAATGATGAATTTGAAAAAAGAATGACAAAAAGCAGGCAATAAATTATGATATTATAATATTTCCATCGACAGAAATTGGTAGCTCGTAATTTTAATACTGGCCAGTAATTTTCTAAGGATAATACCTCAGAAAGTCGTCGAAAATGGCGTCTCTGGCAGATATAATCCTTTGAATTCTTCAAGAAACCTCATTGAGACTTACTGACGAAGTTACGAGGCATAGTGGCTTTAACTTTTAATGCTCATAAGCCTTCTTTAGTATGAATTGTCCTCAAAGTTTGAATGAAAATCGTGAGAGATTTAATTATGAAATACGGAACTCAAAGTTTTTGACAAACTCCTTATTAGAGATACCTACTAAACTAATATTTATGACGATACCTACTCATGATTGGATTTTGTTTTGTTTGCAATCAGTAAAAAGTTAATCATTTCTACTGTTGAAAGTATTTTGAAAGCTTAAACTTAAATTAGTGTCATGATGATCTAACCCGACTGTAAGTTCTTATACTTAGTCAATATTTAAACACGTAAGTTTATACTGTTCTTAATAATAGTCAATAAAAATATTATTTACTTATGTTTTTGTTTTTATTTGGGTACTTGACTCAAGTTACATTGTGGGTTGATTCTTTCAACAGAATAAAATCTTTGATAAAAAACTCATCGGCAGTAGGTGTTTTCGTTTTTTGACACCGACTTCTGAAATTGAAGATATTTTTCATTTTTTAGTGTTTTTATTTTGAAGTCGGTTGTATTTATTTTTGTAAAAACCTTCTTTTTTTTCACTTTTAGTTGTGGTACATAATGGACAAGTTCCATAGTAAGATACCTATGTAGCCAGAATAGATTACCCAAATAACATGAATCTTGTACATAACTGGTGGAATGAGAGTGCACCAAGATGAGCTGTACACGTCTGCGTATCCCTTTAGTGCATACCGCCGTGATGTTATGTTATAAAATGGTATGAACAATAAAAAGAAATGCGATTACAGCAATCCCGAGGGAGAAGTTCTTCATCAGAGCTTCACCAAATTTCAATGGAATCAGTTCGAGAACATAAACTACAAACAATAATAATATAAAAGTTTGTAGTCGGTACACAATTCACGGAGAACCCAACTGAAAAAAGATAAACAACATAGAGCCGAATATAACAACATAGAACCTCCTACTTTTTGGAAAGTAAGATAAATATTTCGGTTAGTATCGAAGTACCGGGACAAAAGCCAATAATTACAATATAGCGTTCAAATCCCGATAATTACATTATGGTCGGACCAAGACCCGATAATTACTTAATTGAAACTGGCGCTTGAGGGATGTTGACAAAAAAAAACTATTTAGTCCGCTAGTTAGATAACCTAAACGAACTCGACTAAAATAATGACAATTATACAGTTCGTTGAAATATCGTGTGACGTCACGGTCTGCTACACTTTATATTGACAAAGTGACGTCACAAGCCCACACTCCTGAACTTTTATGCGCTTTATCTCTGTCAATTTGTATTTATTTGATAAAGCAAAAATACGGGTCCAATATATTTTGGTAATCTCACTGACGGTTTAAATAGAATTATTATTTTTCTACCCAGAAAACATCCCTATTCATCGAATCCAACCAAACAACAAATATTGACTGCTCTTGGTATAGTATTCATAAGCGCTATTAACTGCTGAGCTTAGGGCCCTGGGTTCGGTTTATGACACGAGAAGTGTTATTTGGTTGTAACATTATAAAACAGGAGATATCCCGGATTCGCCCCTATATTGCATGGGACACTGGCAAATGTGGCCGTAATGTAGGTGCCTTCCGGGGAAATAGGCTTGCTGTTACAAGTCTATGGTACTAGTATATCAAGTGGCACCAAACGCACCAAGCGCTTCCAAACATCCTTCATAATGCGCACAGCAAAAGAGTGGAACTCACTGCCTGCGTCTGTGTTTCCGAACGCATACAACCCGAATCTCATCAAAGTTAGAGTTAACAGACTTCTTCTGGGTAAGCTCACTGAGTCATCGATTTTGTCTCTGTCACCTCTGACCTAGACTAGAGTCAAGAGCAAACCCATAACAAATAAAATAAAAAAAGTGGAAAAACACAGCACACAAAGATGGTCTATCAAAATATCTTTCAGTTACGTAAACGCATTGATTCCATCCTAAAGTTCTGTCAAACCAATATAGTTGTCGAAACTTTGGACAAAAATATGTTAGTGCTAAATATAACAGAACAGAGGTCCTCAGAGAGGCGATCGGGCAGTCTCTGGTGTGAAGGGTGAAAGCCTGTAATCCTTCCATTAAGCAGTAATCATAGCCTGTGTCTCAGTAATTGGATTAGGGCGAAGTATTTTGACAAAGACTAAGCTGACTTTTTCAGTTTAATAGGATGTCATCCTAATGTTTGTCGTCTGTTTTGTTCGTTAATATTAATGTCTTTTTCAACATTAAATGTATGGTAAATTGATCGATTTATATTGATTGACTTTATTTTTATTGCAATTCTGGAGAAACTGAGCCTGAAGGCAATCTTACTTGTATGCTTAAAAATATAGGCTGGCCATAATTTTTTTAACGGCACTCATGGTTTAATCGTAAAGATAGGCTGCTTAAAATATTGTCTTTTACCATCAAATATAATAAAAGGCAATCAGAGATTTGAGTACACAATGGCAGCCTGTTAATATCTAACCATTCATTCTAAAAGACGAACGGATTAATTTCTTGGAAAATTACCATAACCTTAGGTAAAATCATCATCTCATCAGAGATACCTCTGCTTCTCGCAAACGCCCGGTACCCGGTACACCTCCCTCATAAAATCATTGTTCTACCTTTTAAGACGCTTTCTAAAACCTCATCTTACGGTACGCGGTCGCTACTTAGAAACCTTTCGGCTCCATTCCATCAGCCATTCACACTGTGAGCAATATACCTTTATTCCTTTCCTTTTTTTTGCCTTTCGGCAATCATCCAATGACTTCGCTCGCTCTGGATAGAGCGGGCGACTAAAACTATCCCGTGTTCCTTCAGTTGCTTATGCCAGAACCTCGTTAACTCTTTTTCAAATTTATTCGTGACCCATACAGGCATCGGCCCTAGCGGATTCCGTCAGTATCTGCTGACATCTTTTAGGGGCGCGGGTGGATCACTAAGCGCCGTCGACTCGGGTCTGGACCTTATGGGTAGGTCGTTATTACTAGCCCATTACGTCCGAAGTCCGAAGCCCAGGGCGTCTCCTGCGGTGGCTAGGGACGTGAAGGTGACCCCGTTGCATCTCCTTTACGCGTTCCGCCACCTCCTTCGCGAGCATTACTGTTTCGCAGAAGGAGGTGACAGCTTCCCATACCCTCTCGGTCCGAAGCATGGCCTGCCCGCACGCGAGAGATCGCTAACTCGCTACCGCGAACAATATGACCTGCCTACTGCAATTCTTCGAGCCATATTATTTAGCTTGGTTTCCTACGGCTCTCTTTATTTCTAATTCGATCACGTAGGGGAACTCTAAGCATTGCCCTCTCCACAGCCCTATTAGTTACTAATTACTGTAATTTCTGATAAGGCCCATGAGGGCAAATAACCAATTTCTTACGACATTTCGTTGATTCAAGTAGGTTGAAGTTGTTTTTGGTGTTGGCGAATCTAATCTAATTTCATAGTCTATGTCAGGGATGGCGAACCTACGGCACGCGTGCCAGAGGTGGCACACGACAAAATTTCTCGGGCACGCCAATATAGGGTTATTTAGCATCTAGATAATTTGAATAAGCAGTTATGGCATCGACTTCTACTTCTATATCGAAAAAAACATAAATCTGTAAATAAAATAATTGCTGTACGAATTTCAGGTTGCAAATAAAGGGTTAATAAGTAGCATTGTATTTATTAAGTCACCAATTTAAGATTCTTTGGCGGCCCGGCATTTTTACATTTATAAAAATATATAATTTAATGGCACGTTTTCTAATAAAGGTTCGCCAACCCTGGTCTATGTCCTTGCACCTAACTAATATTTCGAAGTGCAATTCGATATTTTGATGCTCTGTAATTGCTGAAGCCACCCGCCGAAGACTCGCTTTGAGATACTCAGCACTCTGCTCTGCCAGTTTATTGTAGCTTTGTGCTGTTGCGCTCTTTGTGAAAATAAGCTGATAGCAGAACACTGCTTACTTTGTTCGGTACAGAGAGATCGGAAATGCAATTTATTTTGTTTGCTGTTTGAACGGTAAACGTGATTTGTCTCGAACTGCAAAAGGAAATATTGAACTGAGTGGATTTTAAAGGCACTCCTTTGAATGAGAGAGCAGTTCTCAGAGAGTAGCGTGCTTATTAATTTAAGCTTCAATAATCCTAGAAAGGAAGGATGAGCTCGAGGCTAAGTGATAAAAGCTGCACAGATCGATCTTAAAGGTTAAGGGCCTTCCACCGCTTTAGTGCCGTAAAATTTTTACCTATCACTTGTTTACATCATTTTCCCTTTTGGTAGTTGAGAAAAAAGCGATTCGTTTTTATGTCATTAGTTCTGATTTTTTTCATATTTTTTACCATTTGTGTAAACTCTTCTCGTATAACAAACGTGCGCTCAATGTTTGTTTTGGTTTTAGTCAATTTTACTAGTTATAACTGGCCTTGATTTACAAAGTCGTTAATTGTTAAATTTGTGAGTTCACTGCTTCTGCAGGCGCCGTTTATACCGAGTATCAACACCACCTGTGAAAAACATGATTTCTTCATTACTATTATTAATCTATTAGGTACCTATGTAGATAGAATAACAAACAAAGATCTTTTACTCCAGAAATGCACGCCTATCCGACGTCTTTACTCACAATTTACGCAATCTGGTCAGTGTGTTCGATTGATATGATTGCCTCTTTTTATGGAAACCTATCTATAATACATATCAGAGTAAAGACGTTGGGATCGACGTTTATTTTTAGAGTAAAAGACCTCTCCCTACCTAGATAAAAGTTTATAGCTTACCTTCACTGCCAAACATTTCTCGTCAGGGGCTTCATTTAAAAATGCGAGGTAAAAACTTTCACTTCGTAAGAGGTAAAAACCTTAGATTTTTCTCTTGAACCCCTGAGACTGTCTTTTCAGAAACGATGTTAGATTATGGAATCTTTTCAAATCGACATTGTGTTTTACTCTTCGTGTACTCTTGAGCATTGAATACCGGCTACATAGCGTAGAAGTCTTTATTTTGCCAGATAGTCCATTGAAGTATGTAAGAAATACACTTTCGGAAAATGATTTTATTTCCATAACTGCTCGCCATTTCATAAAGTCATTGTATGAATTTTGGTATATTTCCTTAGTTATTCCGACAAAAGATTTTCGATAACTGTATTTGCCTCGACTTTAACAGAATCTGTCGCGGAAGTGACACACCGTGTCACTGCCGCGGGCGGACGCGCTTAGTTTTTTTTTAAATTCTCACTGGTCTTTTATACACTCACAAAACCGCAGCATTTTTTCTTATTTATGTTAGATTTTTTACAGCCGACTGCCTTACCAAATTTAGTTCTAATTTTAAAATTTATTACCACCCTAGGGAGGGAAGCAATTACTATGAATCTTTCCCGCCCAAAGGTGGGAACTAGCATCTTCCACCCGCTACTCGAATCAAATAAACACTACTTTCCTGGTTTGAGAAATGAAAAAGTATATTATATTCATTATTGATGCATGTACATTATTTGTGAAACATGGTTTTTCGTGTAACTCAGTCAAAGTCAAAGTCAAATATATTTATTCAACTAGGCCCAGCGGCACTTTTGAACGTCAAATAATTAAAATTTACAAGTAATAAAAATTGATTCTATTAACAACACGATATTTTTTCGCTACTTTTGGTTACTCCAAAACGAATTCGATATTTAAAAATATTTTGACACAGAAAAATTGATGGCTAGAATTTCTTCATAACTGAAAAAGAATATATATGTAAATCAGAGAATATATTGCGAACAAAACTGTCCAAAAGAAGGTTCAATATTGATATTATGGCTCCGAGCGGGCGCACGGCCAGGGGGGTGACCATAAGCTCTTGAGTAAGGTTATTTTGAGATCGCGTGAGTGACAGATATATACAAGTCATATACATCTGCCCCTTACACACACTCAAAATAACCTCACTCAAGAGCTTATGGTCACCGCCCAGTACTGCGTTAACGATGTGGAATATATACGCCTTAAGGTTGCCCTAGTCGACGGCATGAAATATTTTGTGCGCGGGGTTAAAATGCATGCTATCTCATCCGACAACACTTGCGAAAGAGTTTGATTAGCTGATGAGCAGTAAGAAGCTAGTTCGCGTACGAATACACACTTTTGCAAAATTTTAACGAAATGGTTGATGATTTAGGACGAAAACAAGCGCGCGAAATTTAAAAACAGACCTTTGGGAGTAATCATGGCAAAAAGCGCTTATTGTAAGGTTACACTAGTCGATCATTCTTCCATACAAACATAGTCTGGCGATAACTCCACTGTTTCACGTTCAAAATAAAAAATGCAGTAAGAAGCTAGTTCGCGAACGAATTAGCACTTTTGCAAGTTTGTAGCGAAATGCATGATGATTTAGGACGAAATCGATGGCGCGAAATTTTATTAATAGACCTTTGGGAGTCTAGATATCAAGAAAAAACGACTAAATTTATATTTTCAAAACAAAATTATTTGCATTGTTAAACTACTAATCTATCCCTGTAACGTGACTGTTTTGCAATTTTCCTTCTTCATATGGTACTTATTTGCACCCAAAGATTCGTTAAAATTAGTGTTGACATATGGAACTTTCGACGCTCATAACTTGCAAATATATATTATTTTTTCCCTACAGGGCTAGATGATAAGACAAATTGATAATTTTTTTTTATTTTGAATGTACATCGTCAAACAGAGGAGTAATCGCCAGATTAGGTTATGTATGGAAGAATGATCGACTAGGGCAACCATAAGCAACGCTTGTCAAGGTCGATCCTTGAATGGGTGACCATCCGTTAGGTTCTTAACGAGACTCCTCCGTGCCTCAGCAAACATGTAAAGTGCGCGTTGGTCTCGGCTGTCACCAGTCTTGCTAAGGAGTATCTTGGATTTCAGTAACTGAGTTGTGGAAGTCAGATAATAAGTCACTCCACGTTAAACATTAGTACTCACCAGAATCTGACCACACTGGAAGCCAACAAAGTTGGGAAAAAGCCTGACGGATTTTTAATCCTCCCGACCAAATTTCGATCACGCGGGTGGCCAACCTCAACGAAGATTGGGCCTAGAACAAAGTACCGTGCCCAAATGTGTACGCAAACACAGGTGCACTATGTGTTACTCTCGTATGCCGATGACACTGCAATCAACACGATCGGGGAGAAATCAGATACAGGACGAACACCTCTACCTGTTTTCGCTGGCAACTAAAATTCATGTCATTTATCACAAGATTTACCGTCGATATGATGTCACACAAATCCTGCATCGCGCAAACAACGTTTTCGGCGTGATTTGATCGTATGCAAACATTCCAACTGTACTGAACTATACTGAACTATACTGTTGGGCAGTTGCCCGGGCCAGACACAACACCCATCTGGTCGGAGGAGCCTGCATTTTCTATAGAGGTTTGCGGGACTTTACACCCTGTTCCCATACCTCCAAATACATAATTACTTTGCGCGTAAAGTTTGCCCTACCTCACGGTGTTCGATCAAGCTGAAATTTTGCACACACCTTTGTTTCACGGGATTATGGAATGTTAATATAAAATTCCAAAACATAAAACGATTCCAAACTCCAGGCTGCTACGGAAAAAAATCTAACGAAAATGCCAATTATACGTTGAACCAAAATAATTACGAAAACATGATCAGCGCTCGACATTTTGGCCTCGAGACAAATGGGGCAGTCAGTCAGTTTATATAGATAATTCAACCCATATTTGCGCGCGGCGTCATGAGCTCATACACTTGCAAAAAAACACCCACACATACTTAGACACACCCACACATAGAGCCACGCGCAATGATGACTTGAACTAATTGTACTATACTATATCGATTCTAAATTTTAGAGGAAGGTATTGGTAAATTCATGCTTACCTTCTTACGTACGACCATACTTACTTGACTAAAAAAGTATCTACAAAAAAATTAGTTCTTAAGAAATTAACAGATGTCTTGCGGAAGAAGTTAGCTCCTCATCATCATAATCTTTATTTCAGCCGAAAGACGTCCACCATTGAACATAGGCCTCACCCAGGCGTCGCCACATTGTAGGACCCCATGCATCTCGCATCCAGCGGATTTCCGCAACCTTAACCAGGTCGTCGGTCTACCTAGCGGGAGGCCTTCCAACGCATCGTCTTTCGGTTCGCGGTGTCCCATCGACCATCCATTCTGCGAGCAATGTGCCTGCTGCAAAAAAGGCTGACCCTTTCTACAAATTAGATTAAGTACTATGAGGACACAACTCAAGGGTCCAATTTCTTAAAGTGACTTAATAAAAATCCATTAAGTCAACTAAATCCATAGGGACAATATCTGTCCCAAAATTCCTTCCACTTACCTAGAATCCCAAAATTTAGCTATTATGGAGTCTCGGGGGAACTGAACTCTTTTGTGATTGGGTCACCAATTAATTAAATGAAAAGGAAGTATTGTACGGAAGTACCTGATCGGCCCAGTTTGTATTTTTAGGGTAAGTAACATAACGTTAAGGTTACACTAGTCGATCATTCTTCCATACAAACGTAGTCTGGCGATAACTCCACTGTTTCACGTTCAAAATAAAAAATGATATCAATTTGTCCCATCATTACCTAGCCCAGTATAGCTATGAGGGTCGAAAGTTCCATATTTACTCGTAAATACTAATTTTAACGCATCTTTGGGCGGCAATAAATACCATAAGAAGAAGGAAAACTGCAAAACGGCCACCATACAGGGATAGATTAGTAGTTCAACAATGCAAATAATTTTGTTTTGAAAATATAAATTTAGTCGTTTTTTCTTGATATCTAGACTCCCAAAGGTCTATTAATAAAATTTCGCGCCATCGATTTCGTCCTAAATCATCATGCATTTCGCTACAAACTTGCAAAAGTGCTAATTCGTACGCGAACTAGCTTCTTACTGCTCATCACAGCGTCTATCTCTTTCGCACGTGTTGTCGGATGAGATAGCATGCATTTTAACTCCGCGCACAAAATAGTTCGTGCCGTCTACTAGGGCAAACTTAAGGTACGCATACGTCATCGGAAAAGCCTCTTTATGTTTGACCTTTTACTAACATTATAAAAAGAAAAGTTATTTATTTGTAGGCGGTAAACTCTGGCAGTAGGTAAATCCAGTTACAAAAATCTTTACCAAATAGAAAGCTACACAAAGCCATAGGTTTTAGCTTGAAAAAATGCTCTGTTTCTAGTACTGAATGAGACGAAATTTAAAACTTGTATAAAACGGTCGCTATGCAAGCAGGCATGTTATTACTTGGGGGATTACATCGCTGATAAAAATGCTTGGCTCAAAGCTAGTCCTGCTGCACAACCACTGGGCTGCAAAAACAAGTGATGTTAACATTATTGTTTTGAATTGTTTCTGGACGTGCTGAAGGCTGTAATAATATATTGGTATTTTATAAACCCAATGCGTTTTAGTATCATATAACTGCACAGCACATGTGTTAGTACTGTGAGGTCTCTGCCTAATTAAAGGCCTCCTTGCCTATAATAAGACTGGCAACAACTACTTAGTTTTGGAAGATAATTGAAATTGGAACATAATTAAAATTTATGAAGATGTTTCTGCTAAGCTTGGATTGTCAATTCTAGAGAAGCCGCCTTAGGGCAGGCACATTGTTGCTAAAATATATCTGATAAAAGTAATTTCTGCGTTTTAATTATTAGCTCGCTGGCTACCCCACCTACAGTACTTTGTACCAAATGTGAATCAACCATTTACTGTACCTGTATATCGTTCTGTTACGAGTACACAGCCGACACCGTAAATCTAAAAAAAATAATAATTGCCAAACCACTTGTATATACACAAAATCTACAATTACACTTTTGATCAATGTTTTACTAAATAATACACGATAATACACCAACCAAAATAATGACTTTCTTTAATGTCTTGTACCTCTTTCTAAAGAATTTGGTTTACGCGACGGATTCCAGAATGTAACTGACTAAATGAATATTAAAATTCCGCTATTGTGCGATAACTGCAATTCAGCCTTGACTTTGAGAGTGCAAATGTCGGCTTTATTGCCTTGTAATAAGGGTTGTAACTGTTCGTTGACTTGTGTATGCCCTGGTAGTAGAGAATACGTCATGCTCTCTCTAAAGTTTCTCTAATGGTGGCACATGTGTTGTGTCGGTTCCCTTCATGATGGTTGAGCTGAGTGGTGCCAATCCATTCGTCTTGTTCGCGAACGGGCGCCATCACTTGTGGTTGGTCATAACTTAGCTGCCTCGGCAGGGTTTTCTATATATGATTCAGAGACTGCGTCAGAACACCATGTCGCTTTAAAGTAAATATATCGGATCCGAATCAGCCAACATTGTAGCCGAAGTTTTTCTACAACTGTGTCCAGTGTAAAAATCGGCCTCAGGCAAATCTAAATATGACATAATACCAAATTTGTTAATACCGATTGTTTGCAGTACATTTTCCTTTCTGAAAGTTTTGGAAAAAAGCGATCATTCTTTCATTCATCATTGTTTTTGTTGATAGGAGAGCTTGATATTTTTTCGGTATTTCACGAAACGTGCCGTGGATTGTAAAAGATCGCAGAATCTTAGTTTTGGTCTGGTTAATTTTGACGAGATGCAAGTTGTCAACAGTCAACAGTCACCGTTTTCTTGCAATGACAACGATGAAATCGACGGCCGTGAGAGTCTATGGCTATACCAGCTGAACTTAATGTTCAACGCAATGAAGATTTTCATGAAAATTCATGCCATTAGCTGGCGCCACTTTGGCAAGAAGTTCCTTTTTCTATGTGGAGGGCCCCCTCCACATAGAAAAAGGAACTTATGAAAACATAAGGTTTGAAAGGTTCCCTATGCCTAGACCGTAGTGCACTATATAAAGATACAGTACTAAGTATGAAACTAGTAGTTTCGTCGCTGGCACAGCGCTCCGCTCAAGGCTGTATCCTAAGAGAATAGCAATTCTGCCCCCCTAGCCAAATTACAAACGTTTCGTATCGAATCTCTGTCTACAATCGTTAACGCCTTCTATTTGTATGGTCTGACCACGTGACTTAACGGTCAGATGTGTCATTCCCATACGAGATGATTCGTTTCCTATTACCGTTATCGATTGTAGATTGTCAACTTGGCTACAGGTGCTGACGTCTTAATGATACCACGCATTGCACATAATTTAAGAAAATCCTCATTACCACGAATATTATAAGTAATGGCGGCCTTGCCGCTGATAACTAGTTCCATGATCTATAGACATACTAAACTGAACTGCGTACCTACAAAGATAGCCCACACACAACCCGAATAAGCCTACAGTGCCCACAACCTTTACTGACACACGCACGTCTAAAAATAGCTCCCGAATTAAGTACCTGCAGGCAGGTCGAATCCACCCCAGTGTAATGTAGGAGCCCGATCAAGGAATTTAATTTGGCCGTAAGTGCTCCCCAGTCTCCATGCGTCGTAAGTCGTACTCGTAACTACGCGTAAGTGATGGGTACGTGAGTGTTCGCAAAATATGTAGATCACCGTTTGTGTTAACGGGTTTTTGGGTGATTCGTTGCACTGCCAGAGGGTTGAAGGAATTAGAGAAGGACATTAATTTGAACAAGAATGTTCAATCTATAGAACGACTTTGACTTCGATTTATAGTGGGGTAAGGGTTCCACAGACATGTGTGAAATGACAATGCGACAATGATGTGATGCCGCATTTTATAGGCATTGTTTTAAAATTGCTTGACTGAGTGAAAAAAATTGTATAAAAAGCGTCGTCGCATGGTCGCCTTATGTGACAGGTGACAGAATACGAGGCTATGGGTCTCTGGAGATGTTCAGGTGACAATAATGAATGCTCTATTATCTATGGAGTAGGTACTCAGCTCTAATGTAGCTCCAACACGCAAGATCCTACAATTTGAGAGATTAAAACTGAGAGAAGATGAGAATCAGATTGTGATCACCTTATTAAGCAGAATGTCGAGGTGTACAGGATATAAAACTAACAACACAATTCAACGACCTCAAAACTATATGTTCGCACAACTCTACAGAATGGTCAAATTTTCTGGTTTTTATTTCATTTACATCTTGTATATGGTAGTGACACGCCAACATTAATTTCTTCAAATCAGAATATTGTTTGAAAATGTTGCAAGCCTTAAAAGCTTTCCTCAAGTGGAAGAATTTACGCAGCATTCACAACATAATGAAGGAAACAGCACAACGAGTTTTAAATAAACTACATTAGACATATGTTTTGAAAATAAGAGCTGCATAAAGGCAAATAAGAAATGAGAATAAAAAATCAAGTCAGCGTGCTAGAACATGAAATCGTACTTTATGTCTGTAAAGGAAAACTGAAAACGGAAAGAAATAATTGGAAGACAAAATTTTGTCTTAGAACAACTCTATCTAGGGATGCTTGCTGTGGCGTATTCAAGGGAAAAGAACCGGGAATGTCCATGCACATTCCGGTAAAGAAGAAAAAAAATTACATACTTCTAAACTTATATCTGCGTTTTTCTCAAAATATATTAATTAGGACATTTCCTATTTTTTGCCTGTACCCTTCATATGCGATTAAATAATTAACAAAAAAGTTAAATTTCAGTTATGCATGCTCAAAGAAAATTACGTTTTAAAAGACAAGATGAAGTTACAGGATGACTAGAAAAGCATAATCTTGTCTAACTTGTAAAACATTAGATTAGTAAAGGTAGCTTCTGCCGCCCCTCACATTGGTCCTTGGTCGTCTTGGCCTCAGGGGAAATACACTACTGGTCGCCTGGTAAAGTATGTGATATCAAGTATATGGGTTTTGGTCGCTGTCGACAAAAATTGGTTAGGCAGTAAGTTGTTCCCAATAAGCTACGAAATGCATTTTGTCTTGATATTGATTACAGAAAAAAAAAACTTACAAGAAGTCGAACATAGAACCTCCTCCTTTTTGGTAAGTCGGTTAATGAGGAAACTATAAAGTGAAAAATAACTTCATTTTTGTAAGTCGGTGTCTTTGGTAAGTACCACTTTTTTGCGTTATTGACACCGACTTCCAAAAATAAACTTATCTTTCACTTTGTAGTTTCCTTATTTGGAAGTCAGTAGTATTTTTTTGTAAAAAGTTTTTTATTTTTCGCTTTTTAGTTGTACCTCCTAATAGGCGTGTATTAGTAAGGTACCTATAATGCCAGAATAGATTACCCGAATATCATGAAACTGAACCTAACCGGTAAAATGAGAGTGAACCAAGGTAAACTGTACACATCTGCGTACCCCTTTAGAGCGTAGTGGCTGGATGTTATGTTATGAAATGGTATCATGCAATCCCGAGAGATTTGCCGTTATTTATTGAAGAGTTCTGTTGTATATCTCAGAAGTTCTTCATCAGATCTTCACCAAATTAAAATGGCACCAATTTCGGCACATAAATTCTAAACAAAAAAAGATTTTCCAAAATCCGTCCACAATTGACGGAGATATCGGTGAACATATATAAAAAAAGAACCGTTTTATATCAATATTTCAATCAAATTATCTAGACAATCCCACTAGCTATCAAAAGCAAGTTAATTATATGAGTATTCTTGTACTTTATGGTTTATATTGAAATAAGTTTCTTTGCTGTACAACGTCGGTACCTGCTGTGCAAAGACCGTCTTACTAATAAACACAGTATAAAGTTATACCAAGTACAATCATCGGCACGGTTCTTGAGCGCTGAGCTTCACGTGCGCAAAAGTGAATTATTGGGTCCCTCTGGTGGTATGAAGTGAGGCGCGGGGGCGGGGAAAGTGCAGTGATTGGCCCGTAGCGTATCGCGTCATAGCCGTCAGTCGTGATTGGTTCTTTACTCTTGTTGCACGTACCTCACGACGACGAGTACAATTCCGGCCAATTTAATTGCTACAAATTTTTAAACTGCATCATTTTAAATTATCTGGTAAGTTAGAACTCAAATATGTTATGTGATTTTTTTATTAATTAGACCTTTGTTATAATAATAAAAGGTGATATTTATCGAAAATATAGCAGGAAAAAAATTAATGTCAGTTTGTAATTATAGCAAAACTATTATTTTTCATTACTAACTATACTACTATACTTACAAACTATATTGTTTTTCATTTCATTAATGAACAAATGAAATTAGAGGTCAAAAATGTTAACAAAAAAAAGTATGTAGGTACGTTGTAGATTTTTTAGTAATTTTTGACAAACTATAAGAACTAAGTTATAATTTTAAATTAGAAATACTTTTGTTAGTTACCTTTTTTTTTGATCTCAATTTCCATTTCTCAATTTAATAAATCATTATTTAATCTTATAAGTAAGAAATTACGTAGACCGTAACTTAGAAAAAATAAATAATAAACGGGTGTGCGTTTTATTTGTCATAAGTGTACGATGCGCAAAGCGATCCCCACTCTTCCGCCGAGCGCTCAAGAACCGTGCCGGTATCTGTATAAACCTATGAAAATGTATGGTTATTCCTTTGTTATTCTTGGTATAACATTATTCCGTGTTTATTAGTAAGAGGAAGAAGGTACCAAAGCCCTAAAAAAAGTGGTGAATCTCCTTTATCGTCTTTTCCTGACTTGAAATAGCTCGAAAGTTTTGTTAAACTGTACTGTAGTTTGAGAATAGTTCTACAAGATGGTAAAGACAACCGGCAGTCGGTTGCAATTTTTGTAAAAAAGCTTTTTTATTTATCACTTGTTTGGTTGTGGTACATAATGGACCAGTTCTAAAGGCTAGGCAACTACGCGTATAGTGCCCAAAGTGAAGCTGAATAGATGAACCCAATAACATGAAACTTACACAAAACCGGTGCAATGAGAGTATACCAGGGTGAACTGTTCACACCTGCGTACCCTTTTAGAGCGTACCAGTGTGATGTTATGTTATGTAATGGTGTAAACAATAAACAGACATGCGATTCGATCTATCCCGAGTGATTTGCTGTCATTAATTGAAGAGTTCTGACGAAGTTCTACATCAGATCTTGATGAAAATTAAATGGGTCCTCATGACAAGCAAATACAGTCGAATTGATAACCTTCTCCTTTTTGCGAAGTCGGTTAATGTTCGAATGCATATTTCTTGAGAATGTATTCATAATCGAAAAAGAAAATATCAAACCATTTTATTAACATATTATCTACATATTTTTTATTTCAAAAGGAAACTTTGTCGAGGGTTTTTCTGCTGGATCTTTTCTATAAAAGTGTAGTTCCTTCGAGAAAACTCATACCTTTTCATTTTCTTGAGCAAATAAGTACAAGACGTTTTTCTGTTTTAATAAGCAAAGTAAAAAGTCACGTCTTTGCTTCCAATTTTCTATGGAATCGGCACTAATAAGCAACTTTCAAATCTGATACTAGTCATTTGGGTTATTATTGAGTATTCAAACTTTTTTTTGTGTGGGAAATCATCCAATGACTTCTCCCGCTCTGTGTGAAGCGGGAGGGCGTGTCAGACTATTACTGACTAAAATCCGCCCGTGTTCCTTCAGTTGCATCTGCTAGGGCCGCAGTAACTCTTTTTCAAATTTATCCGCGGCCTAGACAGGCATCGGCCCTAGCGGACCCCGTTAATTTTTGCTGACATCTCTATGAGACGCGCGTGGAACACTATGCGCCGTCGACTCGGGGCTGGTCCTTATAGGAATGTGAGCTACACATTACTCGCCGTCCGCAAGCCCGCGCCTACGGTGGCCAGGAATCGGCTTGCGACTCCAGACGACCCTCACGCGTTGCGCCTCCTCCCTTGCGAGCATTACTGCTTCGCATAAAGTGAAAGCTTTCCATACCCTCTCGCTCTGTACCATGGCCTGAATCAGGTCAAGACGCGAGAGGTCGCCACCGCTGGGAGAGTTTAATATTTTCGGTCAGGTTAGTGATAAGCAACATGCAGAGTGAAGTGGAACAAAACACTCTATTTGGTAATTAGACTAAATTAAAATGATGCCCAATTACTATAAATTAATTTATGGTTAATGTTCTTCTAAATTTCGAGTCATTGTCAAAAAACTATCAAATATTTGCCATCCAGGACGTCAAGTCTGAAATTCCTTAGGGTTGGCAGTCTTGGCAGAGATAGAAATAATCTTTGTTTTTGATTACTTATTGACGATTTGTACATTATACTGTAAAGATTTCTCATAAAATGACAATCTGATGGGATTTAAAGTTAAAAACATTTTTATTTTGTTTTTGCTGTTATGGTTTTTTTTTGTAAACATTGTATCTTCATGTATACTATATTTTACAATGCAATAATGGTTTTTAGTAACTCTTATTTATATCGTCTGGACATATCAAATTCCACAAAATCGATCCAGCAGACTCACAAGTTCTATAATTAGTACCTGGGAAATAGAAAAAGACGTTTTGTAAAAATGAAACCTAGCTAGATCGATTAATCGCCCCCGAAACCCCCTGTATACTAAATTTCATGAAAATCGTTGGCGCCGTTTCCGAGATTCAGATTATATACATCACACAAATATTATAAAGGCGATAGCTTGTATGTGGGTGTTTGTTACTTCTTCACATTAAAACGGCTGGACGGATCTGGATGAAATTTGGCAAAGCGATAGATTATAGTCAGAAATAGCACAAAGGATACTTTTTATCCCGGGATTATATTCCCTCGGGATAATTTTCGACATTCACGCGGGCGAAGCCACTCGTAGAAGCCAATACATATATGTATACAAGAATTGCTCGTTTCAAGATATCAGATAATTCCAGTCCCAACAGCAAAACAATAACAACAGAACTAAAAGGTGGTACTGAGAAATACGTCATAATACTTGAGCTTGTACAAATATTTACCTTTCAGGGGTACAGGGGAGTGGTGACCTCCCTGGGGTAATGGAGGCTGTTTATAGAACCTGGTATTACATGTGACGTCAGTACCTCCATGGTATGGTTTAGCTTACTATGACTAATCGTGTCAATCGTGTCTTTTTAATATCGTTGCACATGCTGAGATAGGAGCCTTTTTGGTCTCGCACGGGGATTATTATTTTTATTTTTTATTATTGTTTGTGTTTTGCTTATCTCGTGTCGCCTGTGCGGGTCACAAATAAATATTTTTTCTTTCTTTCTTTCTTTCTTTCTATAATAGCTGCAATGTAAGTAGATACAGTTATCTAGAAGATGTTTGATAAGGCATTATCATTTACATTATCTTAAGAAGAAATATGGGTAGAGAACGCCGACTGAATTTCCTAAGTAAAAAGTCATAATTCGAGGTTTGGCTCTCGCCTATTTCCTCCTCCAAGATTAGACCAATTTAAAAGATATTCCATAAACCAGAATAGTAAGTTATATACTGAGCCCCTATGTTTTCCTTTATCCATATATATTTATTAAATTTGTACACCTAAACCTCTTTTGACAGCGCAATTTTGAGCATTGTTTGAGGGTGCTAGTGCTTGCAAAAATAATGTACTATCAAAAAGGAATACAGAGGGGCGTAATTGGTCTTATATTGGAGGAGGAAATAGGCGAGAGCCAAACCTCGAATTATGACTTTTTACTTAGGATATTCAGTCGGAGTTCCCTGCCCATAATTCCTCTTAATCACACTTCACACAAATATAATAAAGGCAAAAGTTTGTGTGTGTGTTTGTATGTTTGTTACTTCTTCACGCTCAAACGGCTGGACGGACCTGGATGAAATTTAGCTCAGACATGGACTATAGTCTGGTATAGCACAAAGGTTATTTTTTATCTCGGTAATATGTTCCCTTGGGGTGACAAAACACTTAGAAGCCGCTGGCAGAAGCTAGTTATATATAGATAATAATTAATACTTGCTGAGTACTGGAGCTCGTGGCTAAATAATAACAGCAGCACAAGTCGTTCTTCAAGGTTAAGCAACGCTTGACGAGGTCGGTCCGTGGATGGGTGACCATTTTCAACATACCGAGTTTCCTCCGTGCCTCGGAAAGAACTTTAAGCGGTTGGTCCTGGCTGTCATTTGAAGATCTTTGACAGTCGTTACGGGTAGTCAGCCTGAGAGCTTGAGATCTGACACCAGTCTTACCAAGGGATACCGTGTTACCCAGTTACTGGGTTGAGGAGGTCAGATAAGCAGTCGCTCCATGTAAAACACTAGTGCTCAGCTGAATCCGGTAAGGCTGGAAGCCGATCCCAATATAGTTGGGAAAAGGCTAGGCAGATTGATTGATTGCTGAGCACTGAAAATTATACCTTCATATTTGGATGCATATGTGAGAAATTTGTCATTGCACTTGAAGCTGTATTTGCAGTTCGAGTCGAAGGCGATGACATAATAGAACCACCGATAGTTGGCCACTTGTGACAATATTTTACTGTCAGTCTGTACCCTATATTAACACCGGGTTGGGCCAATGCCTCCCTCAAAACGAAGATACAATATTTTATGTTCTCTAACCTAACCTAATATGAAAATAATAGCAAGTCATTAGCAATTTCTTCATTAAACTTCCATTATACACAAATAAGAATTTATACGTATTAGGATTTTAATTTAAATATCCATTAGCTGGTACATTGAACCTGCAGTTTTCATTAATAATTACAAGTATCTCCCACGCGTTTGAGCTGTGACCACACGCGACATAGCGGGTGAGGGTGCCCGAGACGCGGGTGAATGTACTAGTATCCTTAGTAAGAATATTTATTAATCTCCTATCACTCTAATAAGTCTAATATGATCTTGGGACAAACGTTGCCATACTTCAGAACAAGCTGCCTATGCCCAGTAGGGAATAACAAATAGAGGTCTGTACAAAAAATACAACCGACTTCCAAAAAAAAACACTACAAATTGAAAAATAACTTAAATTTCGGCAGTTGGTGTTTCTGTTTTTGTTTCTTCGTTTTTTGACACCGACTACCGAAAATTGAAGTAATTTTTCAGTTTGTAGTGTTTTTTTTGGAAGTCGGTTGTATATTTTGTAAAAAAAAGGTTATTTTTCACTTTTAAGTGGTGGTTCCTAATGAGCAAGTTCTATAGTAAGGTACCTATAATGCACAAAGTTGCCAGAATGGATTACCCGAATAACATAAAACTTGAGGATAACCGGTGAAATGAGAGTGTACCAGGGTGAACTGTACACATCTGCGTACCCCTTTAGAGCTTACCGGCCTGATGGTATGATATGAAATGGGTGCATTCCCGTTGTCCCCGTAATCTGTGTCCCCGTCACGGGGACAACAGGACGTCTTAATATTTCCTTACCGCTGTCCCCCTAACCAATAAACAGATATGAAATTGCAGCAGTCCCGAGAAATTTGCCGTTGTTTATAGATCGCCGAAGTTTTTCAGCAGATCGAAGAAATTAAAATGGGACCACATGACCACACACACCAGCTTTCAAATAAAAAACGATTTATCAAAATCGGTCACCTAGTAAAAAGTTTTGAGGTGAAAAACATAAAAAATACAGTCGAATTGATAACCAACAAAACTTTTTGAAGTCGTTTAAAAAAACCTAACACGGCTTCAAAAGGGGGAATTACAAAACGATCGAATAAAAAAAAACTTTGCGACTGATGATGAGATACTGTTTTAATAACTTGAGTGGTATGAATTAGAGTAAGCGAAGAATTAACTAAAGTAACGACGAATATCGATTAATAATAAAATCCAGAACGAGCTTACAAAAAGTGGATTGTGATTATTCCATTCCCGATTTTAAAATTCTAGCCGTGCGACTAAATTACTAAGTGAGCGACTAAAAATGCGCGGAGTCCGAGTGTATTCGTGTTTTTAACGAATTAGTCCAAGAGCGAGCGAAGCGAGCTCGGAAATTTAGGGAACCCCGACACGGATAGGTTAGGTTCGAAGAGGATGACGGGAGCTGAAGTGAGCGAGCAAAGCGAGCGAACTCAGCGCCCGTCATCTCCTTCATGTTAGGTAAGTTTAGACCCTGCAGACAGTAAAAGGAGCCCCGTGCAGCGGGGCTCCGTCTACAAACTTTTATTTTCAAGTCAAATATTATGAAGCTTCTCATTTTGTAGTTTAAGTAACTCAAATTAATGTTTGAGAAAGTTTCTCGTCACTCGCAGTCAGTCGCTCACTTAGTAAGACTATAACGTAAATTAATTATTTTTGTCACTTAAAACTTTAATTTACAGTCACTCCTTTAAATACCACCTCATCAAAAGTGCCTAAATAAAAGACGAACAACCTTCGAAAACAAAGGAGGCCAGACTCTTTTCATTCGACATATTAATCAAACTGCTCGCCAGTTACCTCGGTCCTCGGCCACTCTTTTTCGGCTACCATTGCGCGAAAATGATCGTTACTTCACCCTGACTGCATTCTAGCTTTGCCGATGCTTGGTCTTCAGAACACGTCTTTACGGCTAACCAGCCCATTACTCTAAAGAGAGGTCCTTAATAATATTGATTTGTTTTGCATGTATTATCCCCGGCACGTAAGTAGGCAAGAGTCTTTAGATGCGCAGAAATCGTGTTTTTTTATCTTTGGTTGTGAAGCGGGGCGCGGGGAACGTTTAGGACCGTTCCGAGCGCGCAATCGGATGGTCAGTTGACACAAGATTCGACTGACTAATCGGGTCGCGTCCACATTCCGTTTGCTCTACATGTTGGTTAGTCAATTCGCGGATTATGCGCGAACTTACCCCTAGTCACAGTTAATATAATACTAGCATACAGATGCCTCAACCCATACAAAGAAACCGTGCCAACGTAACTAGCGTTTTTCGTCTGATTATTTTTCTAAGAACATCGATCGCGTTCGGTTCCGTTCCACGGATAGAGATGGTATTAGCAGCGATTTGCAAGTAAAAGGGTTTACTCGGTTTGTGAATACTTTTTATTCTAAATACAGCGACGATTTGCTTTATACTATTTTTTTAAACTTTTTGTACCAAAAAGTGTTATAAAACAAATATAAAAATCTGACATTTATAACCGCGCCATCTATTGGATTCAATTTTAAATGATCCATTTAAATAGTCTTTAAAATGTAAATTAAGAGCCCAATATTCCAAAATTTTGTGATTAAGAGAGTTAATTAAACAAGAACATAAATTTTTTTACTACAGTCTCTAGTAAATCTTAAATTTTCACAAAATTCAATAACCAGCCGAAGCTTATCAAGCCATCTAGTGCAATTTTAATGAACCAAATTTTCATTCTTCGC
The DNA here is from genome assembly GCA_947562075.1 of Orthosia gracilis. Classification (NCBI taxonomy): domain Eukaryota; kingdom Metazoa; phylum Arthropoda; class Insecta; order Lepidoptera; family Noctuidae; genus Orthosia; species Orthosia gracilis. The sequence goes on from OX387268.1 coordinate 55,220,233, forward strand.
GTTGGATGCCCTCTAAGCGGCTCGCAGTGGTTTCGAACGTCATAGAGCGAGATCGGTAGAGTTTCCAGCTAAAATCAGTATATTTGTACCCAAAATCGGTATTTGACAAAAAAATACAATATTCAATCAAATTCGTTTATTTATTAAAAATAAACTTACAGACTAATTTATAACAATCACACTTAAGTATAATTATTCATTATACCAATATTCTTTGGCCATCGCCGCCAGCCGCGGTCATCTTCGAATTAATTTCAAAATCATAACAATTAGCTGTATTAAAGAGTCGTTTTGAATGTAATAGACCAGTGATTGATTCAGTCGACAGCCTATTTCACTGTTTTGTTTTCAAAAGATTAATATGTGAAAATATGCGTTCAACGTTAGCGGATGAATGCGGAAGTGATATAATCTATAATATTGTAGAATTGTTTTTCTTCTTACACTCGCAATTGTGCTTGGCTCCTCGTTAGACGACATTTTAACTTAATGATCTGATTTTGTAGGCACTCTTTAGGTTAGGTACTCTCTCTTCAAAGCGAAGAAAATTAATGAAAAAAAATAAAACCGAATTCCTGTTTACATAGACTAGACAGGTAAATTCCCGAGCAGGAAGCCCCTTAATAACATCGAATTGTAGGATACTAGGGTATTCCCCAAAATATATGGAACATTCTGCACTAGGTTCATACTATTAGGGGCTTCCCCGTAACATTAAACATAAATGAAAAGGGTTGCCAACTTAAAAGTATAAAATCGGTAGGAAAATCGGGAGAATTTCTATGTATACTCAGAAATCGTAGAAAAATCGTTATATTTCGGTATTTCGGTAGAACAGAGCCCATATTGGTAGAAATACCGAAAAATCGGTAGGTTCGAGACCATTGGCGGCTCGCACTACTGATAGTACCGCGAGAACCGATGAGGGGTCTCGTCAATGCGCATGTTTGTGTGAGTGTTCCGTTTCAAGCGTTTGTAGGTAGTTTCCATACAGTATGTCCAAATTTATACTGTGCCCCAGTACACCAAAACCTTGCCATATTACGTGCCGGGCACTATAATAGTGATGATATTTTTAGTATTTTATTAATTTTTATTTGTGTTGATTTTATAATTATTATTGTAATTTAAATTAAAGTTATTATAAATTATCGAATTGTATTTAATATCAAATTTATCATTTTACTAAGGAATAAACAAGACTTTATTATTATTATTTAGTATTATTGCCAGCCCTTTGCCACTTCACCTAGCTGATTGTGTGAGCAAAGTATGTCAAACACTCAGCTTCTTTGTCAGCATCATATTATTTAAAAAAAAAACTAACTTCAATATTTTACCTCAAACAACGCAAAATGAAAACAAGCAATTTTCTTTTACAACCAACATCAAAACCTAAATAATGTTTTGAAAGCTTTCATAATAATATTCAGCAAGCAACCTTGCGGTCCTAGTTCTTATAAACCTTTGCAAGAACAGGGACTAAAGCTACCTTGACCTATACCTTTAGTGAGAAAAACTTTTCCAGACGTTTTCACTCAGACATCAAACACAAAGGTGTTAGACTCTATTCAAAGGGAAATAACATCTTAAAACAACCATACCATACCTTATTTTTTACACGTCAAGAACACGTAAGACATGCCCACAGAGCACAGAGATACCTACCTACCAATTTGTTAAACTATTTATTTGAATAGGAATTAATACCATATTACAATACGAATGTAACCAACTTTTGTTCTACCGGCGATCTAGTAAAATTTTAGAACACAAAAGCTGCTATTGTGACTTAACTATGATAGTGACATATATTCTCTCGCAGACTGTTATGTAGCATAACTAAGAGTATTGTATGAAAAACTGTTAATTTAACATTGCGATTATAATCTGAATTCAGGTATACTTGCAAATGAGCCTTAGTACGGTAACACCTTGTCTTAGGGGCGCGCAATTGCGCTGAGCAAACGTACTGGCTCCATAATTAATTATCGCTGGAATTGTCACGGGCCGTCAATTTCTAAGAGTAAACGGTGAAAATAACAGACACGCCTTGTTTTTATGAAATGTTTTGACGATGGCGTTTCTAGCAGTGGCCATCGACTCCGAGCTCTGTGGATATTCCGATGTTCCCTAGCCGGATTTTAAAAGGTATGACGTAAAACCGACGCCCTCTTGCGGAATGTGATATAACATGACTTATGTAAAGGAAAATGTCTGAAGTTTGTCTGTACGAAGGTCCCACGTGTATGTCTAGTGGAGTTAGGCAAGTTTTGATGTTATTAGTAAAGTTTCAGTTCGTTCTTATTATGGGATAGAAAAAGTAAGGTTTTTGAAGTAGGTACGAAGGTAAAATTATATATAAAGGCTGTATGAGATGGGATTGTATGAATGTTTCATTTCGACCTTTCAACCGCATCAAGTTACTATGTTGGAAGCTTCAACTTCTAATTTTCACATCTTTTTAACGGACGAAAAAAAAGGATGAGGTTCTCAATTCGACATGTATACTTTTATGTATGACCACGCCAATCAATGGACCATGCATAACTTTTTATAGAGTGGTCTTATTTCAAAAAATCTTTTTATTGGCAAATCGGTCCCATTTAAATTTAAAAAATTATATTCACCCCTAAAGGTAGAAAAAAGATGTTATTGATAATTTACCCACTGCATTTTTAATTGTGAAGATAAAAAAAATATTTTTAACAAAAAAAAAATATACCGATGTAATAACGAACTGAAAAACATAAAAATAAAAAAATATTCATTCTAGTATTTTGAGACGGCGCCAAACATAAGCTACTTACCCCGAGTTTCTCAGCTCTAAATTACGCGTTATCTGCTGTGATTGGCTGTTGAAAATTCATTCAACCACGTACTTTCTTTGCTATAATTTATAACGTGCTCTTTAATCCATCTAGTCCATTTTATCTTAAAGAACGCTTTCAGTTCCTTTGTGACACACATTCTAGGTCCTTGAGATCATCGGATAATCTAAAATTAAGTATACCTATGCATTCCACATCCTTCTTCGACAAATCTTTTACAGTTCAAGCAGCTCGTTTGTGGAATGCATTTCCTATTGAAATGAGGCGTGCTCAATCCTTGCCAACATTAAAAAAAAAATGGTGAAGGAGCATTTCCTTTCACTATAATTAGTCTTCTCCTTTCTCTATGATATTTTTGTTATTTTATTAGTATATTACGTGTTATTGTATGTATGTATTTTATGTTTTTATGTCTAAGTATTATTATTCAAGATAATTATGTTGTACACTGACAACCCTAAATTCCTCTCCTTTCGTTCAGTCCATCCAAAGGTTGTCTGTAAGAGATTGCCCTGTGCGATAAGACCGCCAATTGTACACTTGCTTTTATGATTTTTGTCCTGTGTATATATTTTTGTGGTGTACAATAAAGAATATCCTCCTCCTCGCATCGTGTTCCTCATTACTGAGGGTCGTGATTCCCTGTTCTTCGTGGAAACAACTTCTCCTTCACCAATTTGCGCCATCTGCTTCTGTCTTTGGCGTCGTGGAGAGCATCGTGCAGCTTAGTATTTAATGATGTGCGGACTTGGTCTGACCATCTGATTGGACTTCGACCTCTCGGACGTTTTCCTTCGATCTTGCCAGTAACCATCAGCTGTTCGAGGTTGTGTCCGTCCTTCCTGGCAATGTGACCAAAAAACTGCAGAATCCTACGAAGGCAGACCGTGGACGGTCTGATATTTATCTTTAGTTCCCGGAGGATAGAATTATTGGTGCGATAGGCAGTCCAGGGGATTTGCAACATCTTCCTCCAGCACCACATCTCAAAAGGATCGATTCGGTCACGGTCGGCCTTCTTCAAAGTCCACGTCTCGGACCCGTAACTGAAGATTGAGAACACCAGGGATCTGACCAATAAAAAATATAATAAATACATAAAATAAATAAACACAGCAGATAACGCGTGCTTGACAATTTGTCACATTAATATATGGTAATGATAAAATGATAATTTAGATCCGAGAAACTCGGGGTTAGTATCACAAAGTAAGTAACGGCGGCGCGCTTTCTATTTTGTGTTAGTATCCTATATTTCTACAACATTAAAAAAAATATTCGTTTATTTCATTTAATATTTTATAATTAATTGAAGTCAGCACACTCATTAACGAGTACCTATCGTGTAGAGGTAAATTATTCGTTTCAGCACGAACAACATAACAAAAATAACATTATTCGTGATCTAAATCACAATAAACACTGAAGCGTAATGAATTATTTGAATAATATAATTAATATTTTGTAGAACGGCATCAGTTTGTATTTACTGCTTCAGTAAACAGAACTGATTTGAAGGGAACTAGCTACCTACGCCAATATAATTGTAATTATATTTTAGATATATACTAGAATAAAATGGTAGTCCAAGAATATAACTCAAATGTAGGCAAGTATCTCGGAATGAGAGATGTAAAGTATTATAAACCTTGATTTTGGCACCCCAAAACTTGTCTCAAAACCTACTTATCGTAGGGTATCCGCGACTACAGATATTCCAAAGTGTCCAAGGTCAAAAAATAGATTTTCTACACATATATTGCAAATATCTCGCTTCCTATGGGTTTTATGCTATTTGAATTAATTATAAATATTGTAGAGGATAAAATAAGCCTCATACTCGCGTCGGGGAACGGCTAAGCAAATAAAATAAACTGATGTAAACGTTGGCGGTTCACCGACGCGAGTATGAGGCTTATTTTTTTGCTTTTTAGAGGTTTATATGTCGGGGTTTTTAAAATTATTTTATCCTTTTTTTCAAACACTTTTAAACTGACGTGGGTTTTTTTTTATTATGCTTTTTATTCTGATATAATCAAAATCCAGGAAATTTTCAATCAGTTCTCATTCAAAGCGTGTGCCTGAGATATTTAAAAAAACAAATAACAATACATCAATGTTTAAACATTGGAACAGATTGAAACAAATCGTAATACCAAAAATAATTGGTGCTACATGGAAATGCGAGTTCCCTTTTCTATTAAATCCCGACTTGGAAGCCGCCCGCAAAAGAATGAACGCAAAAAGGTAGATTCAAGAGTTTAAGACATCTTTTACAGCGAAAGCTTAACTTATTTTATTGGAATTTAAACGTGGATATTTCTATAATTAAGTATACTAGTATATCTTAACTCATTTTGGGTAATTTATTTTGCCACATAGCTTCTCCATTGATAACGAGTATGAAATGATTTAAATATTTATATTAATACACCTTTTCAAAATAATTAAAATAAAAAAAAAAACATCATTAAGTTTGCTACAATTTTCATTTACAGGAGGATAGTACTCGGTTGTAGCAAAGAGCGTAAGTATTTGCGAGTAGATCAATCTGGTACAAATCGTCTCATAATTTTATTGTTTTCATAGTATTGCATGTTCATGGTTAGCATTTTTGTTGCAGACTAAACTAATTACTTTATCAATTCAAAAACTCATAATTTTAAAAGATACTTTGGAAATTACAGTACCACATCATACGTACCTGCACATTATTTGATACTTTTCAACACAGTTACCGACATGCTTACATATTTGGTTCCATTGAATCATTTAATTTAAAAATAGTAGTTTCCTTCGTAAAAGAAGATATTAAACGGAAATGGAAAACGTGCCTGGAATGCAGACGGCGCAAATTGTAACACGGTATGATTGAAAAGTCTTTTCTTTTGAAAATATGTTTTATTCACATTTTCGTATATTTCGCAATACACAAGTGAGCATTGTAAGACTGCATAAGGCTCCGCTGTATAAGGCTGCGAGGATGTGTAGCGGGAGATGTGTTTGTTAAGAACCAATAGAATCACTCCATTTACCTAGCCTCGCTCAGTGCAGCGTAGATTCCACCAAAGATGTTCGCACATTTCTGGTGGAAACGCAGCCTAAGTCGCTGAAACGACATTTGTCTTTGTGTAACATAGCAGATTTTTTACGGGCAATTAGATTTTTTATTATTATTTGAAATCAAATTGCTCTTGAATCTACTCTATGTCAGAGGTGACAGAGACAGAGTCGACGATGGAGTGTGCTTACCCAGAAGAAGCCTGTTCACTCTAACTTTGAGGAGTTTCGTGTTGAATGCGTTCGGCACAACAGACGCAGGTAGTGATTTCCACTCTTTCGCTGTGCGCATAATGAAGGATGTTTGGAAGCACTTGGTGCAAATTGGTGGAATGGCAGTCAGGTAAGGACGGTAACTTGCAGTGCGTCTAGATGTCCGATGGTAGAAGGGATTGTTATAAACTTATCGAAGAAGGAAGACGTTGGGTCACAGAAATTTTCAACATTCCAATCCTCGACATTCAGTTAGGTCCTATTAATTAAAGCAAGCAATGAAAAGCGTAAAACTCTGTAAACTCAGGTTTTCAAAATTATGTAATAAAATAATTGCCTGTCATCTTCATATAAGCTGCTTCAATTGTATCAAGCGCAAGGTCGATCTTGCACGGAGTACTATTCTCATCTTTGATTCTTTGGAACGGATCTGCCAAATATATTGGCAATGAGACACTGGTTGAATCAAAGCTTTGAACATCGTCGCCGAGTTGCCAGCTTGTCGGTTTCTTATCGGTTGCATTTCGGGGAGAGTGCGATGGAATTGCATGTTCTTATTCCGCATAGCCCGTTATATCTTCGGACTACAAGACGAACGGTGATGCGCCATCGGTACATGGTGGACCTCCCACCAATACGCACATTTTTTTTTGGAAATACTTTCATTATGTTTACAGCTAAGGAGTGGAATTCTCTGCCGGAGTCCGTGTTTCCCGATAACTACAATCTCGGGGTCTTTAAGCCAAGAGTGAATAGGTTCCTTCTAGGCAAGCGTGCTACATCTTCAAGCACATCATCACTTACCATCAGGTGAGTTAGTGGTCAAGAGCAAGCCTATCTAAAATAAATATATATAAATCCCTAGTATAATTAAATTCACTAAGTTCATAACTACTTTTAACAAAAATACCTTGCAAATATACCTTGTCGTTTTATAGCACGCCTGCAAGTTGCATTCAACCTTAGGATGACAAACAAACAATTTTCCTGGGGGGAAATTTATAAATAAATCGGAAATAGATGAGACACGTGTACTACAGGAATAGAATAGAATAGAATACTCTTTATTATGTACACCATAAAAGTTACAGAAAGTATAGAAGAAGTAAACATTACACTGGGTGACACAATGGGCGGCCTTATCGCTAAAAGCGATCTTTTCAAGACAACCTTTGGATGGATTTTAAAAATGACAGGAAAAACAGTACTGTAATATTTTAATCAATTTTTCAGCTATTGAATTGAATATTCGATTATTAGATTATTATTAGATTTCCGAGTTTTTTTTTTTTTTATGAAAATGCCCAATTTTTCGGCTATTGAATTGAATATTCAATAGCCGAAAAATTGGGCATTTTCATAAAAAAAATTAACACTCGAAAATCTCGAAAACGGTTAAGTTTAGGATGGGGGGTTCCATAGTGAAATCATTCAGAAATGATGTGTACTACACGCCCTTAACGGATCTAGGTCGACTTTTCCTGTAACCCTGTATATATAGACAAATATATACAGTAATAAGTATGGAACAAAAACATAGAAATCAAGAAAAACAACTATTAAAGAGAGAGGTAGTGATTCTTTACCATAGTTTTAAAAATGGGCAGAGATTGAGCACGCCTTATTGACACGGGCAAAGCATTCCACAACCGCACCGCTTGAACCGTAAAAGATTTGTCGTAAAAGCTGGTGGAATGCATCGGCATCTCTACTCTCAAGTTTTCCGATGACCTCAGATATCTATTATGTGTGTCATGAAGGAACTTGAAACGTTCTTTGAGATAAGGGGGGGTTGTAGGATTGTATGAAATACTGTAAAGCAGAAATACAATATGAGAATCCCGGCGAAGACGTCCGAAATTCAGAAATGTGATCATATTTGCGCAGGCCAAATATAAATCTTATGCAAAGGTTTTGAAGACGCTCAAGTTTATCTAGTTGTGCCTGGGTGAGATCGAGATAACTGACGCGCAATTTTAGTGGCAGTGGGAAGAAAGTTTCGTAATCGTCTAAGGGACCTGGCAGATGCAAACATTTTGCAGCTTACGTCCTGAAGCTGTGGACCCCAAGACAGATATCTGTCGATCCAAACCCCAAGGTTCTTAACCCTCTCACATATTGGAATAGTAGTTCCGTTAAATTGTATATCAGCATACAATTAGTGAATTACTTATTTAATCATAAATTATTATCAATACCAAAATGTAACAACTTTGTAGACGATAATAATGCTGATATATATATACAAACTTTTTTTTTACCTGGCGAAGTGCTCATGCATACTGCGCTACCACGGGGAGATAGCACAGTTATGTGGGGCTCTAACCCACTAAAACTCCAAGGTGTCCTCATGTGCCGCTTATGGCGGGAACACGAGCACGCGTTAGCAATCACCGAGAACCCGCCGCGGCTATCCGTCACCGAATCCTCCTCTGGGGAGTACCCCCATTACCGGCGCACCAGAACACACTGGTCTAGAAATAAAAATTCGAAGACATCCACCAACCGGCACTAGGCAGTCCCTAAAACAGAAAGGCGACCTGTGATCCAGCAGTGGGAACATTCAAAGTTTGATGATGATGCTGACATCTCACTTATATTTCCCGAGTGATTAGGTACAGGGGTACAGCTACATTTGACCAGTTTTGTTTAAATCTCTTGTAGTGGGCCTCCTGCCATCAGTCGAGCATACATCCGAAATCTATCTTAGTAATTGTAGCCTCATTCTTCAAATTGTCGCAAGCGACTGCTGTTCGTGGAGCTCCAGAATCGATCCCCAGAGGGGGAAAGATTACAACTGAAAGAAAAAGAAGAAATACTTTTATTACTCATATAAATTTTTAGGGTTCCTTACCCAAAGGCTTAAATTGAGAATATTATTATTAGAACCTATTACTAAGACTCTACGGTCTGTCTGACTATCACCAGGCTGTATCTCATCAACCGTTAAAGAAGATAGATAGTTGAAATTTTCACAGACGATGAATTTCTGTTGCCACTATAACACTAAAAAGAGAATATAATAAATATTTAAGTGGGGTTCCCATACATCAAACGTGATTTCTTTGCCGTTTTTTGCTATAATAGTAAGGAACCCTTCGTGCGCGAGTCCGACTCTCGCACTAGACACTTTTTTTTAGTTAAAAGGTTTCCTTAAAAACATTCTCAGCAGCACAGAGTCTGGAGTTGCCCTCGGTTAATAAAAACAATCGCAGCGTTACAAATGAGACTAATTTACAAACACATATTACGGTCGAAATGTGATTCAGCTTTTTCCTCTGAGTACTGTGTACCACAGTAAAGATAAATCATTACACTGTGACGGTGCACCCCTACCTAGCCCTTCACGGAATACACGCGTCGTGTGTGTCACCTTACTAGAATGTCAGGCGGTTATGACAGCCTTAGGTACCTACAATATCCACAAATAGCAGTACCTTTATTCTGTTTATTCCTCATATTTCAGAGAAATGAAGGTGTATTTTTATTTCCTGGCATTAAATGCATTGCTAGCTGTACCTACGTAGACTTCACCAAGTTACACGTATATCGAAACACATGCGTGGGGCATGTGTCGTAATTAACTCAAAACACGCACAAAAGCCTCACCAGAAGTCAGAACATAAACAGATCTACACAGAACTTTTGAAGTGGCCTATTTCTCGTTCTTAGCAAAAATGCTATAAAGGCTTCTCAACACTATTCCATGCTAAATTATAGACTGTTGTTTTTTGCGATGATTCAAATTTAGAAAATATTTCCTAGGTCCGTTCCATCCCTCCCATACGCACTACTAATAATAATTAATAAGAAAACCCTCAATCGATCAACTCGGCCACCCCCAAGTTGCGGTATAATACCAATAATACGCTTGACATGAGCACAGGGCCGGTCGACATCTTATCTATGCCAATATTATAAAGAGATTTTTTTTGTTTGTTTGTACCGAATAGGCTCCGAAACTACTGGACCGATTTTAAAAATTCTTTCATTTATGAAAAGCCGCATTATTCCCAAGTAACATAGGCTATAATTTATTTAAAAAAAAAATAGAGATCCTTTTGAAAATTGCAATAATGTGAGCCAAAGTTGCAAAATATTGACTATAAAATTCATTATTTGGTCTGCGCTGAGAAAACTATTGATGATACGTAAAAAATATGTAGTACATGATTAAAGTACTCATTATTAACTACAAGAAAGTCTGCGAGAATATATCTCACTATCATAGTTAAGTCACAATAGCAGCTTTTGTGTTCTAAAATTTAATTAGATTGGTTTGGAATTTAACAAAAGTTGGTTACATTCGTATTTATTCAAATATAAACAATTTAACAACTTGGTAGGTAAGGTAGGAGGTTAGGTAGGTAAATAGGTTAGGTGGGTGGGTAGGTAGGTCGGATCGATAGGTATGTGGTAGGTAGTTAGCCAGTTGACGGTAGCGAAGACGCGGGGGTCAGCTAATGATTGATATTATTATGATCATTTTCAGTTTGACTTTAATGTAGTTAGGTCTGTAGAAAAAATAAGGAAATCACCAATATAAACTAACATTTAAGACAGTTCGCTGCAAACCAACTCGTACCCTTTCTAATATCTACGAAAAATGAATTTATGACCAGAATTTAAACCTATACTAAGCTTCTGACCTCGTTGTATGTTCCTCGTGTAGACTCCGTGAGCTGAATTAAATGAGAACTATAAATCTTCATATCGCGACACAGTATAAATATGGACAAACAGTACGGAAACTACCTTCAAACGCTCGAAACGGCACACTCACACAAACATGCGCATCGACGAGACCCCTAAGCAGTTTTCGCGATGCTGTCAGTAGTACCACTGTGTCCCAACTTCCTTTGTAAGGTTTCGCTTGTGAATGATCTGGCATTCCAATATACACCAGCTGTTGCCCGCGACTTTTTCCGCGTCAAAATCATAGATCAACACAAATGCCACCGTAAACTAATAATTCGGTGCTGCCGAAACCTTTACATTCATTTATTTTGCTTTTGTATAAAACAGCTAAAGGCTAAAACCAGAATTAAATTTGGCAATCGTAGAACAACACAAATGCTGCCGTAAACTAATAATTTTGTGCTTGCGATTTATTCCGAATTCATTATATTCATTTATTTTTCTTTGGCATAAAACAGCTAAAGGCCAAAACCAAAATTAAATTTGGCGAGCATAAGATATATTGATTGATAATTTTTAATTTAGTTTAATTGTATGATTCAAAGTTGATTGAAATAAATAAACAATATTAATAAGGAGTATGTTAGGCTGTCGTAGCAAATGGCGTATTAAGTTTCCGTTATGTGTGTTTTTAACGGACATTCCAAAAAGGTGGAGGAGGTTCCATATTCGACTTCATGTTCGTTTTTTTTTTGTATGTCCACCGATATCTCCGTCAATTGTGGACTGATTTTGAAATTCTTTTTTTGTTTGATAGAAAATGTTCCAAAATTGGTCGCATTTTAATTTGGTGAAGATCTGATGAAGAACTTCGGCGATATACAACAGAACTCTTGAATAAATAACGGCAAATCTCTCGGGATTGCAGCAATCGCATGTCTGTTTATTGTTTATACCATTCATTTCATAACATAACATCACGCCAGTACGCTCTAAAGGGGTACGCAGATTTGTTCAGTTCACCTTGGTACACTCTTTTCACCGGTTATTTTCAAGTTTCATGACATTTGGGTAATCAATGCTGGCATTATAGGTACCTTACTAAAGAACTTGCCTATTAGGTACAACTAAAAAGTGAAAAATAATAAAAAAAGTTTATACAAAAAAAACGGCTAAGTGCGAGTCGGACTCGCGCACGAAGGGTTCCGTACCATAATCGCAAAAAACGACAAAAAAATCACGAATATTGTATGGGAGCCCCACTTAAATATTAATTTTATCCTGTTTTTAGTATTTGTTGAACAGAAATACATCATCTGTGAAAATTTCAACTGTCTAACTGTCACGGTTCATGAGATACAGCCTGGTAACAGACACACGGACCGTGGAGTCTTAGTAATCCCATTTTTACCGTTTGGGTATGGAACCCTAAAAAATACTACCGACTTTCAAATACAAACACTAAAAAGTGAAAAATAACTTTCTTTCTGGAAGTCGGTGTCCATAACGAAAAAATTGGTAGCTACCAATGACGCAAACAATACAAAGGTATTGTTTTTATTTGGAATTCGATAGTAATTTTTGTAAAAAAGTTTTTTTACGGAAAAGAAAATGATCAGAGCAGTTACTGATCAATACTCAATTCAACAAAAGTTTTTAGGTTTTCATTGAGGGCATGCTGTGTATTTAAACACACAGCCCGAGTCCCTCCCCGGGCGCTTCGCCTTCCAAGCGAGCGGCGCGCGGCTTGTCACCCACCACGCACCGCTGAGGCCCGCAGGCCCCCGCCAGTCGCTTCGGAGGCTCCTTACGAGCTACCGTGCGGCGCCCCAGACGCCTAACTATACCCGTGGAGAGATTAATAGCGTGCACAGAGACATACAAATGTTGTGGTGAGTCTCGTGCACTGATGGCGTCTGAGGCCTGCAGGTCGCGTCGCTAGATCAAGCCGCGACAGGCGGGTCGGTCGGTGAAGGTTGCCCAGGGGAAGACCGAAGGAATAGCTTCGACACTCATATATATTCTAAATCGCAGGAAAACTTTGATTGCGCGATGAAGAACAAAACGCATTTTCTCGTCTGAGGAAACATTTCTACTATTATTTTCTTGGCACAATTAGTAAAACGTTATTTAATAGAAAAACTCTATTTTTATATTTTTGTGTTTCTGTCATTATTTCTATTATTTTTTACTTATTTTGTTTTCTTATTCGAAAGTGCGTGTCGGCCAATCACAGTGCATGGAAGGAGTAGGGAAGCCCCGCGCCTGACCAGTTTCCAGTTGTGTAAGATAATTTATTGTAGCTACGCTTCTTCAAACGCCATCTCTGTATCTAAAGAGGAACTTTTATAAAATCTATGCCTACAACTTAGTTGATAGTTGTGAAGCTTTTGGCATAGATGGCGCTCCCATTTTATAATTAGTTTTGTTACTGCTCTCATGTTTTTGATTTCAGCAACATAATTGCCTATTATCTGTTTTAGCAGCACGAAGCGCACTTAGCGCACTCTCTCCCTTTTATTTAGATAACACAGCATTATTCAATGCGTGTTTTACGCTGTCGAGTAAACGAATTTTTGAACATAATATGCCAGGAAAGCGTAGATAACTAACCTGTAAGTACTACTCTTTGAACTTACACAAATGCAGGTGCAGATCTCAGCGCAGAAAAACCTTTGTAAGGGAACAACAAACAATTCGATAATACAATAAGTATTAAAATAAAACAGGCCGAGGCATTTAAGTTATGTATGACCAATCTATACTGACATTGCCCGTCCACGAACATGACATATTTTTGTCAGAAAACCCGGCAGTCACCCGCTGCAAACTCTTACAGGACACATTTCGCCCTCCCACCCATTATAAATTACTAATAGATTGCACACAGGTACCTATACTACCTATATATAGTACATACTAAAGCGTTTAGTTTCTCGATAAGCATTTTCACGCAACTTGCATGACAGTCATGACAGCGACACTAGAGATTTCAATTTCATGACACTAATCGATTTGACTCGTATACTTCATTATCGATTCAATAAAAATTGATAAACTATTGAAATTTGTGAAATAAATTTAATCTAACTTATTGTCTTGAAATAAAGGTAAATTCATTCATTCTTTTGGAATAAAGGTAAGGGAAATTATCAGTAGTTCCCAAAGTTTTAAAAACGAAAATATTAATCGAAATTAACTCTAAGGTACATAATATTATATCATTATATTCAGGTTGTCGCAGGTCACTCCTATGATCTATATCACAAGAACTGTGCATTTCTATTTTCTGGGATTACTAGCTAGTAGCTACTCAAGTAATTAGTAACTTAGCTTGTGGCAGTCGGCTTGACAGGGCGTTTGCGCACTAACTCGTAGGTATTCGATCCGTATTTTTTGCAAACATTATAATACGATCCAAATTTAAACGAAGACGTAAAAACGCTTTAACGACTATAATGCAGCGATTTAAGTTACGTATTGGATTTTTCTCAATTACTTTTTAAGATGTCTGAATGAATATAATCGTATTCTAGGGATAATAATAGCGATTCCTGCACTACGATTAGACTGAATCGAGATATTCGTTACGTCAAGTTTTTTGTCGGTTTATTTACGACTTGATGGTAAACTGACCAATTTACAAAAGTTACGAGTACGACTTCTCCATTTGGCCACATATTCAATCATCTGATGTTTACGCAGTTGATTACTGATTAGCTAATTTACTTCCAGTGGTGAACCAATAAAAATTCAGTGAGTTTTGTCTGATTTCGTTATCATTATTTTACTTCATGACTTGACAATCCCTAGCGTTTTTTTTATACTGTCATATCGTAATAGGTTAAGTTTACTGTTTCTCGTTTATCTTTTTTATCATTATTTGTGATGTTTAGATTGGGACAATCGTGGTTCACGGCTGTGCGAGGCCAGAGCGGTGTTGTAGACTTAAAGAATTTAATATTTAGGACTCTGAGTTGTACCGCTAGCCAAATGACCGACAAATTCAAGTTACCTGCGCGCTATGGGGCTGGCGAAAAAAGTGTTTGGTGAGTAAAATCTATGGAATATTTGCATTAATTATCTCTCACGAAGAGTGTAGTCTTTGTCGAACATTTTATCATATTCAGAATGTTTCGTTCTTGTTACATAACCGGCGCTAGAAAGCAATATTGTTTAATTTACATTGTGCTTGTAATTATGGAAACAAGATATCATATGTTCTTCTTGCTATTATAACTGTTATATTAGCACTATCGTAACAATTTATGAGTAGGATGTATCAATTATTGAGCAAATGAGGCTAATGATAACTATTATACATTTGAGAAATAATATTGCCTGGGAGAACTGCCACTTATTTTTTTAATGTTATAGATAACAATTTATTTATTTCTTTAGCTGAGCGTAATTTTGATTAAAGTGATAGTCTCTGTTAAATTGGATGCAAAGAAATAATGATAATAAAAAAGAACATAAAGCTTTTAAGTCTAGTGGTCAAGTGCGAGCCAATCAATAATAAAAAAAGTCTATAGAGGCAGTCATTACCAGCTTTATTTAACTTACTGTCTATAGAATTTATAATTACTAAGATTTTTTTTAAATTGCACCAAGTGCAACCCCATATCATGTCCAGGCTATCTCTTTCCATTCTGGGTTGCCTGGAAGAGATCGCAGAACGCGATAAGGCCGCCTGTTGTATGTTTGTGACTATTTTAAGGTTTCTGTATGTATTATTTTTATTATCTTGGTGTACAATAAAGTATATATAAATAAATAAGATATTTTTTTATGATGCCATTAAATATAGTATCATAGAAGACAGATTAAAAATTTTCAACACCCATTTATCTTAATTTTTAGGGTGGAATACATCCAACTGGCTGCAGAATACAAGCCTGCAGTGAACCTTGGTCAGGGTTTCCCAGACTACCATGCTCCAAAGCATGTCACAAAGGCCCTAGGGGAGATTGCAACCAGTGAGAACCCTCTGCTGAACCAGTATACTAGGGGTTTTGTAAGTACCATCCTATCGAAAACATAAGTTTCAAAATGGAGATGAGATTGAAATGGGTCCCAAGTAGGGTTGCCACCCATCCAGGTGTCCTCGGATTTGTCCTAGTTTAGAAGGCTTCCGGGGAGTGTCCGGGTGGGGTTTTATTTGTAGTCTGGGTTTTTCACCGATTTCTTTGTCAATTGTAGACCGATTTAAAAAATACTTTTTTGTTTGGAAGGTTATAATCCCAAATGGGGTCCCATTCGGGATCATAACCTGCATTTCAATTCGGTGAAGATCGGATGAAGAAATTCGGAGATATAAAACAGATCTTTAAAAAAAATACGGCAAACCACCTGGGATTGCATGTCTGTTTATTACACACTAGCTTCTGCCAGCGATTTCGCCCGCCGGCATAAAATTATACCAGGATAAAAAGTAGCCATCCTTCTGCCAATTTCATCTAGATCCGTTTAGCCTTTCTGGCGTGATTGAGTAACAAACATATATCCAAACTTGCGCGTTTATGATATTAGTAAGAAGTAAGATTACTTTAGAAATTGACCACTAACTAGGTGCCACAACAAAAAAAGTGAAAAATAAAAACTTTTTCCAAAAAATACAACCGACTTCCAATTAAAAACACTACAAAGAGAAAAATAACTTCAATCGTTTCAAAAAAAAACTTCATATTTAATAAGTTGGTGTCAAAAGACGAAGAAACGAAACACAACTTCCGAACTGGAATTTATTTTTCATTTTGTAGTGTTTTTAATTGGAAGTCGGTAGTATTTTTTTGTAAAAAAATATATGTTTAAACTACATTTAGTTAAAATTCTAGTTTAAAAGTTATGAAAATAAAATTATTAAAATGTCGGGTTGTAAGCTCCAAAATCCGGGGTTTTCACGCTCCTTGTCCGGGTCGGCAGATTTTAGAGATGGCAACCCTAGTCCAAAGACTTATTGAAGTGAAGCAAGCATGGCCTTTCCTATAGTAACCATCCAGATTTTGGAGAAAAGTCTTTTGCATACAGAATATGTGAAGTTTCATAATTGGATCAGTTCTTCACATGGTTACCTCCACCAAACAGATAAATAATGTTACCGCTCTATCTTAAGTACTACTAACCCCAATAAGAAATTTTACAAAGCGAAATTGCATTTATTTTTATTTGGACGCAAAGCGATGGCATACAGAATATGTGAAGTTTCATAATTGGATCAGTTCTTCACAAGGTTACCTCCACCAATCAGATAAACAATGTTACCGCTCTATCATAAGTACTACTCACACCAATAAGCAATTTTACTAAGCGAAATTGCATTTATTTTTATTTGGACGCAAAGTGATGGCTTACAGCAAGGATGGCAAACCAATAGCACGCGTGCCTGTGGTGGCACTCTACAAAGTATTTTGGGCACGTTAAAATGAAGGTATTTAGAATCTTACCTAGATTTGCAACAGCAGAAATGACACCAACTCCTACTTTTATTTAAATACAACAAAAAAGTGTAATTAAATATTAGGATTGCTGTAAAGGCGGAAACAAACTTACGTGTCGTGGCGTGGCGCATTCTGAAGCAGTTGATTGGCTACAAAACTCGTTATGTTATGACGTAGGCAGAGTCGTTTGATTGGTGGATCCCGAGCCACGCCACGCCACGTAAGTTTGTTTCCGCCTTTACAGCAATCCTAATATTTAATTACACTTTTTTGTTGTATTTCTTCTGCCTTAAGAATTTCTGAGTGCAAATAAAGTATTGATTCATTCATAGCATTTCGAGTTTCAGTTTTTGTCAATCAAGACAAAGTCAAATTTTTTTGGTGGCACTTCATTGTCACATAAAAACAAATATATAATTTAAATGGCACGTTTTCTAATAAAGGTTCGCCATCCCTGGCATACGGAATATGTGAAGTTTCATAGTTGGGTCAGTTCTTCACAAGGTTACCTTCACCAAACAGATAAACAATGTTACCACTCTATCATAAATACTACTCACACCAATAAGCAATTTTACTAAGCGAAATTGCATTAATTTTTATATGGACGCAAAGCGATGGCATACAGAATATGTGAAGTTTCATAATTGGATCAGTTCTTCACAAGGTTACCTCCACCAAACAGATAAACAATGTTACCGCTCTATCAAAAATACTACTCACACCAATAAGCAATTTTACTAAGCGAAATTGCATTAATTTTTATATGGACGCAAAGCGATGGCATACAGAATATGTGAAGTTTCATAATTGGATCAGTTCTTCACAAGGTTACCTCCACCAAACAGATAAACAATGTTGCCGCTCTATCATAAGTACAGCTCACCCAAATAAGCGATTTATACTAAGCGAAATTGCATTTATTTTTATATGGATGCAAAGCGACGTAATCCGACGATATGCACTTTGAATTTACAGGAAAATATGTGCATGTTAAAGCCATAATAGTTACAATTATTTCTTTGATTGATAACTGTTGAGAATTGAGATCTTATCATTTAATTTAAATTTCCAGGGCCACCCGTCACTTATTCAAAGCTTAGCAAAAGTGTACTCTCCGTTAATAGGCAAGGAAATAAACCCACAGAATGAGATCCTAGTCACATATGGTGCTTATGAGGCTCTGTATTCAGCTATTTTAGGTAAGCAAAATAATTATTCAATTAATTTATTTCTAAGAAATATGTGTACTTAAGGCTCTATAAAGCTGGTTGGTACAGGTTAATTCTAACTTAATAACGGCTGTGAACTTCGCTGCGCAATACCCCTCCTTTCACCCCCACTGTAACATGGATTTGCTGCTGTACAGCGTCTCGCAGTGTTCCGAGCCGCATTTAGTTTGATTCTACCGATACTTGAGTAATTATCTCAACAACAACTATAAATTTATACAGATAATATAGGTGTTCCTTGTGGCTTTGCACCCGTGGCACACAAAGAGGACGCGTATTCGGGATTCAAAAATACCCGATGTCACTCAGGAATAATTTAGCTGTAGATCTAGAGACTTTACCTGTTATAATATTAGTAAAGTTAATTACAAGAGATCTTAATCAACAGAGTACATAATCAAGACTTACTACTGGATTCTGAACGAGAAAATATACACTGTAATTCTTTTCTTATCAGAGACCTTATACACTCTGTATCACTAGTGATAAGATTTACTACTGAGTACTGCTATTAAATTCTTTCAACTATCAATGCTATATTTTCAGTGTGCAAAAAATAATGATATGAATAAATAAATAACAATAGTTATGTGCCAATTTGTTCTGTAATTAATTCAAAATTTACATCAAATTGATCTATAACCCGTTGTTACACCATAATAATTGACGACTAACGACCCACCATCATTATTTCATGTATCTATTTTATTGTATTTATACATGTTCGCCGTGTAACTTTTGACCCGGCTGAGATAAGATCACGCCACGACTTCTTTATAATTCATACATATTGTTACCTACTTAGAAAAATAATTCTGACGTCTTAATATAATCTATTGTAAGACAAATTGTGTAAAAACAAATCTATCGAAGTTACATTTCCGTGCATTTATGTATTTATTACTTTAAGACGGCGATAGTCGCCAACGACCTTGAGGGAACAAAATGCGCAATCATTTCACACCCGCGCGACCCAAAATTCAGTAGCATTTTGTACTTATTATTCTATGACTGAAAAAAGCCTCAGATCAAAATATATTAATTAAATTGTCTTTTAGATGGTGTCCATTTCATTAAAACACGCCCGGAGGTTTTCGTGCGATTGTCGTTTTTTTGTGCGTGTTAGACATGACTTTAAAAATTAATTACCCTATTATAATATCAAATTATTACGAAAATTGTCTAATGTGACATATTATATTTTTTCTTTAAATTACGACTAACGGTTTAGACGTGATTCTTATTTTAAAATCATCTACTCAGGGTTATCTGCTCCTTAAGCACAAAAACGTACAGAGACAGACTTAATGCCTTTGAAATTTTCTACCAGTCAACAATGGAATTGAATACAAGCCATAAATACAAGCTATAAATACAATTTAATGATACAATAAATATTAAAAAAATAAACTAAATACAGGTATATACTTAACAATTAGTTGAAATAGACAATTGGAAAAAAATAGCGCTGTGAAGATACTGCTGCCAAAAAAAACATCACACACACAAACTACAAACACATTTAAAGTATAGTTTTCTAATTCCAGGTCATGTTGATGAGGGCGATGAAGTGATAGTTATCGAGCCTTTCTTCGATTGCTACGACTTCATGATCAAATCAGCAGGTGGCATCCCTAGGTTCATTGCTCTTAATCCTGTGAGTAAATCTCTTCTTTATGTTACCTACTTTAGAACCGTTAAGGGTGCCTTAGTCGGCGGCACGAACTATTTTGTGGGCGGGGTTTAAATGCATGTTATCTCTTCCGGGATAGACGCTATGATGAGCAGTAAGAAACTAGTGCACGTAAGAATACACACTCCTAACTTTGTGTAACAAATGGATGATTTTTTAGAACGAAAACTAACGCGCGAAGTTTTATAAACAAACCTTTGGGAATGTGGATATCATGAATAAAGTACTGAATGAATCTGTTCAAAATAAAATTATTTGCATTTTTGGACTTCTAATCTATCCCTTTAAGGTGATTGTTTTGCAATTTTTCGTTTTCATATGACTTTTATTTCCGCACAAAGATGCGTTAAAATTAGTGTTCAAATATGGAATTTTCGACGGTCAGATCTTTCTAATTTCCTTTTTTTTTAAATGTTTTTTTCCTTACAGGGCTGGATAGTGATGAGACAAATTGATATCATTTTTAGAGTTCTATTTTGAACGTAAACTGTCAAACAGTGTACTAATCCTACTACGTTTGTATGGGAAAACGACCGACTAGTGCACCCTTAAGCTCAAGGCACAGACAGAGTCGATTTTCTAAAAATATAATTATGGAATACTGAAAAATCTCTACAAATGTAGTGCACACATTTCTATCCGGATAAAAAAGACGTTTGAATTTGGAAATTCGAATACTGTATGCGAGCCTCCTTTTTTATTGTGATTGTGTGTTTTACGTTGTGGAAATCGGGGTTAATATTCTATGTACTTATATTATGAGAAATAGGCTTTGACTCCGCGTCAGTATGCTGTAGCCTTGGGTAAACCTTTATCTAAAAACCTCAATTTTATAGTCATGATAAGTAATAGTTTAATTAACCCGCGCTCAGTGATAATGGACTTGCTTCTCACGCGAGCTCATTTAGACACGAAACATAGAAGGTCACAAGATAGAAATATAATCATGAGCCCTGGTTATGAAGAGATGAAAAAATATATAAAGAAAAGCCTACTTTAAAACTCTCTTAGATCCAGTTTGTGGAAAGAAAATTATCGCAAAATGAGTGGGACACATTATTGTCATACGTCTGCGAGCTGTTGTGATTCGTTGAATCAAGTGATTTGTTGTATCAAGTGATTCGTTGAATCAAGTGATTCGTTGAATCAAGTGATTCGTTGAATCAAGTGATTCGTTGAATCAAGCGATTCGTTGAATCAAGTTTGCGCAGCCGCCTCCGCCTTTCGGGATCTGAACGTGACGAATGACAGAACTGTCCAGTCCTATATAAATAGTTGAGACAAAATTTTAGTTAATCTATAATAAAAAAAAAAAAAACGATTCACTCATTTTTATACAAAACCCATCCCTAATATTAAAATATACCCTCACCAGAAAAAAACATCCGGCACAGTAACTTCAGCTGACTGGGTGCTAGACGAGAAGGAACTAGAATCCCTCTTCAACGTTAAGACGAAGATGATCATCCTGAATACCCCCCACAACCCCCTGGGCAAGGTGTTCACCAGGCAGGAATTGGAGCTGATTGCTAACTTATGCAAGAAGCACAATGTGCTGTGTTTGTCTGACGAGGTGTATGAGTGGATGGTCTATGAACCTGTACAGCATATTAGGATTGGTAAGTTTTTATGTGTTATTTGGGCACCGGATACGTGCTTCGCTTAGGTTCTCCACCAGGGTGACTGTGGCGGCACGGGGATTTAGGGTGCGGACCCGAGTCCCGTGCTCCAACTGATGATCAGTACAGACATAATGTAATATATAATCAATAGGATTTATTTTAACACTTTTTATCCAATAATTGAAATTATTTATTGTTCTCTCAAGTTTTGTAACCGACCAACATAAATCTTTCATGGTCGAGATAAGCCTATCAAATTAAAAAACCACTTGTCCGTTTTCTCAACTTCTACAATTCGAACGAATATGGGTCAACCATAGTTGTCCATGTATTGTCCATGTAATCCAATGTAGAATTGTTTAGAATACATTCAGAATGTTGTTACAGAAGTATTGATAAAGGGCTGGTCAAACTAACGCTAATCCGACTTTTTATGATTGGGAAGAAGGCTGTATGCGCCAGGTAGCTCGGAACACCTTTATAAAAGTTAGTAGCCACAAACGACTACAGCGAATTTCGCCCCATGCCCCACTCGGGATACGCCCTTAAAAATCAGGGTAGATCATAGGCGCTTTTACGATATTAAAAAAATCATGAAAAATATTATTTCCACAGCAACACTCCCCGGCATGTGGGAACGCACAATCACCGTAGGCTCAGCGGGCAAGACGTTCTCAGTGACCGGCTGGAAGACAGGCTGGGCGTACGGACCAGCTGCACTCATGTTGAACCTGCAAGTGGTGCATCAGAACTGTGTGTACACTTGCTGCACACCTATCCAGGTTAATATTTGACTAGTTTGTTTAGTGATGTGCCAAGATTTTTTGTAACTGTCTGCGTCTAGTTGAAATATGGATTGATTTTATACTCTTCAAGAAGGTCATCACGCCGTGGTATTTCCAGTTATCAAACTTAGGGTGCCAATGCCAGACATCCAGCTGGTTGTGTTGTTCCCAGTAAATTAACTGAGAGAATTTTTTCCAGTTACCAAACTGTGACAGTAATCTATAATTATATCGTCACTAGTTTGTTTAGTAACTTGCCAATATATTTTGTAACTGTCTGTGATTATTTGAACTGTTGATTGACTTTTTATTACCTTTTTCTTTAAGAATGTCATCACGCTGTGTTATTGCCAGTTATCAAACTTGGAGTGCCATTCGCAGACACCCAATTGGGTGTGTTTTTTCCAGTAAATTTACTGAGAGAATTATTCTCAGTTACCAAACTGTGACAGTAATCTATCCAGGTTAATATTTGACTAGTTTGTTTAGTGATGTGCCAAGATATTTTGTAACTGTCTGCGACTAGTTGAACTGTGGATTGACTTTAAACTCTTTAAAATCGTCAACACGCCGTGTCATTTCCAGTTATCAAACTTGGGGTGCCATTCCCAGACACCCATCTGGGTGTGTTGTTCCCAGTAAATAAACTGAGAGAATTATTCTCTGTTACCAAACTGTGACAGTAATTTCTAACCACCTTCCTCGGAGTCCAGTTCTGGGGCACTAGAAGATGTTTTAGTTACCTAATTGGAATTGCCGTTCCCACTGGTACTACTCTTCCCAGTTGTACAACTGGTAGCGTTTTAAACCATTAATTTCCCTTTCACTCACCACCATAAACATCCAAGTACTAATTAATCTCTTCGTTATTCACAGGAGGCAATATCCCGTTCCTTCGAGTACGAGCTAGCTCGTCGAGACTCCCCCGACTGCTACTTCAAAGCCTTGGCTCGGGAACTGCTGCCCAAAAGAGACTTCCTGGTGAACGCCCTCAGGGAGAACGGCTTCAACCCCACCATTCCTGAAGCAGGGTACTTTATTGTTGCTGATTGGACTAAATTAGGTAAGTCATAATATATATGACTGAACTTCTTTGTAATACAACAACACAGATGAAAAGCTACTCTATTGCTAAGTGCCATAGGGTACTTTTTATCCCGGCAAATGCATGGTGTGCCACGTGACCCAAGCCGCGGAAAAAAAACCATCAATAAGGAGTAGATACAGACTGTTAGCCTTCCAGTCAGTCCCGTGAGGTCCCTTCAATCGGCCCTCTAGTGGTATTAGAAGACTACTTCCAATATATTTATTTATTTATTTAAACTTCATGTACAATAGTGGTACATAGGCGGACTTAATGCCACAAGGCATTCTCTACCAGTCAACCATTGGGTCAAAAAGGACAACTTTGTGAAATGGGTACAAAAATATTAGTAATACACATATACAAATAAATTAATACATAAATATTAATAATACACATATACAAATAAAATAAACTAATAAATACCAATAAAAATAAAAACGAGAAACCTGTTAATAATTATTATGACTATTAGTCTGACTCAAATAGAGGTCACGAACTTTTCTTTTAAAAGAGACTTTGCTTTCAGCCTTTTTAATGCTAAAGGGTAGCGCGTTCCAGAGCTTTATTGTTGAGACAGCGTATGAATTGGACATAAAACCGGTGCGGTGTGAAGGAATTTGGAGGAGTAGATTTTTAAAAGCTCGAAGGTTACGACTGTGAGAACCGATATTAAAACTTGAAATGCACAAGTCTTAGGCTTAACACGCACTGCGATTTTTTTCCGTCTATTCCTTGTTTACCTATGGAATTGTATGAAGCTGCACGCATTTCAGTAAAAATATCGCTCGCAAATCATACCGCAAGAAAGCCGTGTTTTGCCACAGAATACACTGCACTGCGGCGCGAATTTTAATTCGCGCGAATATTTTGAGCTCTATGAACGGGTAGGAAATCGCGCGGAATTTTAATCGCAGAACGTGTTAGTTGAAATCAGTACGCGGACGAAAATTCGCTTTTTTTTGATGAAAATTGAAAAACTCGATAAAGATGGTTTTTAAGTCCACTTTTACTTTAAAAAAAAACTAAGTACAAACTGCAGAGGTTTAATGCAGGTAGCAGTTGGCTGATGGAGGACCTCTTCCCGTAGTTAAGGGTTCGAACTACTGTCTTAACTGACTGGCTTTGATCAATTCAAGATTATTTTTGCAATTTTTAAGCTAATTATTTTTCTTTTGACAAGCTTTTATTTAACTTGCAATGTATGTAGTCAAATCAAAAAGGGGTCAAATCTTGCAACTGAATTTTGAAGCAGTTATCCTCCACCGATTAATATGAAATTTTGCATACACGTTTAGTTTGGATGACAATGCATGGTTAACTAAGTGACGTCATTCTAAATCTAATATGGCGGACGGCCCAATATGGTGGACTAGTTATTTTTTGTGCCTGCCATGATATGGGTATCATTGATTTGCTGAGAAGAATACGAAAATAGCTTGATTCTAAATATTTGTTTTAGTGAATAATTTATTCTTTACAGCCAACAAGATCGACTTATCATCAGAGCCCGATAAGTACAAAGACTACAAGTTCACGAAGAAATTCGCCAAGGAGACCGGCGTACTCACCATTCCACCCACCGCCTTCTACTCAGAAGGACACAAGCATCTCGGAGAGGACTTCGCCAGGTTCTGCTTTATCAAGGTAAAAACATTCTATTTAGAGATTTTATTACTGTTTGAGATCCTTTTCTTTACAAATAGGGATGGTTACTAAAAACTCTATTTAGTCCGTCAGATAACACGAAACAAAAAATATCCACGATACAGTGCGTTGAAAATTTGCGAGACGTCACAAATTGGCCACAAATAATATAATACTAGCATACAGATGCCGCATCCCATACAAAGAAAAAGTATCTAGCCTTTTTTCGTCTGATTAAGATGATTATTTTTATAAGTACTTCGGTCGCGCCCGATACCGTTCCACGGCTATAGATGGTGTTAGCAGTGACATGCAAGTAGAAGGGTTTCTCGGGCCGTGACTATTTTTTTCTTTAAATACATTGGCGATTTGTTTTATAGTATTTTTGGCACATTTTTACAGTTTCATTGTACCAAAACGTGTTACAATACAAATTAATAAAATCGAGTGGCATGCTTCAGAAATTTAAAACCGCGCCATCTATTGGAATCAATTTTAAATGATCTGTTCAAGTAATCTTTGAAATGACAATTAAGAACCCAATATTCCATAAAACATACAATTTTTATTATTATTTCTAGTAAATTTAAATTTTACACACAATTCAATTCAATAACGAATCGTGAATCCATCTAGTGACATTTATTTGAACCAAATTTGCTTTGTTAGCGCTGAGACCTCGTGCCATAGCACACTTTTCACTTAGAAATGACACACAAGCTGCCACTCCTGAACTTTGCTACCCTTTAACTTTATATTTTTTTATTGTTTTGATAAAGCATAAAATACTTGTGCAATATGTTTTGTGTTCGTTTGATGGACTAAATAGTTTTTTTACTCATTTATAATTTTCTGTTATTATTGTTAGTCATACATCACCTATACTTTGCCACTGCTATGCAGTTACTTGCGAAAAATATGAACAAATAAATCAATCTAACCGCTATAAACCGTTAACACAATATCTTCTTGTTTTTCGTGTTATTTGATTTGATTTTATGTTTCTTGAGTGAGTAAAAGTATTACTTATTGAATATTGTTTTAATAATGGATATCTGGTTATTTTTTTTGTAATTTATTTCACATTTTTATTATGAGCGAATATATAGGGTAGTGATTATTATAGTAGTTTATGAAACTGTTACATAATAAGGTGTATAAAAAGATGAGTGTGTGTTAAAAACCGAACTGTATGCGAGGTTTTTAATAGTACTACACGAATGTTTTTATACCTAGTTATGTGCAGTTTCAGACACTACTCGTACATTGGGATTGAACCGACTAAATAAAAGAAAGACTCAAATGAGTAAGAAAAATTCAGTACAGCAAAACGTATGAATGGCGCCAAAACCCACTACCCAGGTCATCACCGCATTAAACGCGCATGCGCTAAAGCGGGCGTTCCCATAGACAAGTAAAAATTGAAATCAAAACTTTTTATAATAGGTACTATAAAAATAGCTCGCCCCGCATAAACTTTCCATTACAAAAATATAATTGAAGGAACCTCCTTGGTGATATTAACTTCTTATATTTGCCCTGTATCGTAATAGAAAAAGAAGTTATATAGCATTATTTTGTTAGAGAAAAAGTGTTATAATAAGATCCTATGTTAAATTTCGGTATTGTGTTTATAAAGTACGTCAATTTATACTCGTTTTGAAGTTTATATTTCGAATATTACAAGATTTTTATTATATAATATTCTACAAACATATTGCAACAATATCACTAAAGATGCAGGCAAACGTCTGGTTTAGAGGTCAACAATCACCCTATATCATGGATATGTTACCGGCCAAACTAATTTGTCATAGACCAAATCGGTTTGTCTTACGCGTGTCGGGAAGTACCTAGGCCAGGCCTTAATAATTTAGGCTTAACTAGTTTGGCCTAGACAGGTTCAGTATAATTGTGTTTGCTTGGCAACACGATTATACCTGTACTTGTGTCATATTAATGTACGTAATGCATTTATACTCTGATTTTTTATTTCATAGACTAAACTGTCATTTGGAGGGTTGTCACTTTATCGTTACATAAAAATAGTGTCGTATCCTGACTATCCTGAGTGATTGAATATCGAAGGAATTCGAAAATGGAACTATTTCACGGCAAAAAAATACATATGAAACTAGCGGCCCTTATTTAGTTTCTACACATTTGTGTCAGAGTTCATTTTATCGATCGCATTTATTTTATTGTTGACAAGCTGACCCGGCAAACTACGTTCCGCCTAACAAATTTCTAAAATAAAAGATTTTTTCTAAAATAAACTTAGCCAAGTTACTCCTTATTACATCAGCTACCTGTCAATAAAAGTCCCGTCAAAATCGGTCAAGCAATTTCAGAGATTAGCCGGAACAGACAGACAGACAAAAATTGTAAAAAAATGTTATTTTGGTGTATGTACATGTTTTGGTGTATGTATTATGTACATGTAGTAAAAAACGGTTATTTCAATATTACAAACAGACACTCCAATTTAATTTATTTTTATTTAGTATAGATGATTTTATATTTAACACAATTAAAGTGTATGTACTATGTGCATGAATCTTGTTTTATTAAATATATTACGTTTATATTCATAAAACATTTATTTACATTATTTAGTCAAATTAAATGAGGGTATTCTGAAATCATGTACACTAGGTGGCATCACTGAGACGTGAGGTCCAAGCTGCTGTCAAATGCTTATGTTTTTTGACATTAGTCAAATTGACGTCAAGCAAGTTGATGTCATAAGTTAAATTTTCCAAGTAAAAGACCTCTCACCAATGTGGCGCCAACTAGTGGCGTGAATTTTCTTAAAAACCCTCATTGAGGAGTCATGTCACATTGATTCGATGAATAACTTATGATTGAGCCTTAACCTACAACACTATGTGCCGTGATTGCAACATTAAAAAAATAAGGTCATTGGCAGCTGTCAGTTATAATTAAAAATCATCATATAGGAATTTAGGGCCGATTGCACCACTGAAACTAATCACGAATATTTCTACTCAGTTTAGGCAAATTTAGCGTTCTGATTAATTGAGACCGCTGCGAAACTATCAATCCGATCGCTGTATTCGCATGAACTGAGTTTAGTTCTAATCGCGATCAGTTTCATTGGTAAAATCGGCCCTTAGGATCCAAACAACCGACAGTAATACCGAAATAGTATGTTACGATACGTTAGA
The DNA here is from genome assembly GCA_947562075.1 of Orthosia gracilis. Taxonomy (NCBI): domain Eukaryota; kingdom Metazoa; phylum Arthropoda; class Insecta; order Lepidoptera; family Noctuidae; genus Orthosia; species Orthosia gracilis. The sequence goes on from OX387268.1 coordinate 55,248,666, forward strand.
GGTTTTCAAGTGCATCTATGGTCTAGATAATAAATATCTTGCAGTCGATTGCAGCTTGGTGTTTTACCCGATTTTCTTATGTTTATACCTAATTTATGTTCACAGAAAGACGAAAACCTGAATCTTGCCAACAAGCTAATGAAGGAATGGAACGCGAAGAATTAATACTAATTATTGTGATATAAATTGATATTTTTATACATTGTTGTTGTTATACTTATTAAATTGTCGGCGCATATCTGATAAGTAATATTTTTTTTTTCATTTTTATTGTTAATAATTTTGCTTGGCTGGAACCAAACCAACTAGACTTTTAAACAATGTCACTCACTCATTTTAGTTATTTTTATATATACATAAATGTATAAAATAAAGACTTCTTGTTCGTTTGTTTTATTTCAAATATAAATTCCAAAATAAAACAGTATAATTCGATTTCATCAAAATAGTACCACTTTCGATTTGGACCGTATTGTATTTACAATAAAGTTCAATATTGCTTGTCTGTCATACGTTATTTGAGTTTTATGAGGTGAAATCTCCGCGCAGCCAGCGTTTAGCGTCTCTTGTGTCATTCCCGTACGTTTTCCCAAACCTGGAAATAAGAATACATAGAGATAAATATGGGCATCATATAATACTAGCTGACCCCAGGGGCTTCGCTCCCGTCAATTGGCTACCTAACTACCCTACCTATCATACCTACTCTACCCACCTACCCTACCCTACCTTGCCTACTCTACCCTACCCTACCTACCTTACGCTACATACCCAATCCTACCTACCCAACCCTGCCTACACTACCCTATTTAATCATGTAGTATATATTTTTAAAGTATCATCAATAGTTTTCTCAGCGCACGCAAAAGAATGAATTTTATATGCAACAATTTGCTACATTGGGTTACATTATTGCAATTTTCATAAGAATCTGTTATTTTTTGGTCATAGTGTTTTCGACATAAAAGGTAGTAGATATATGCTGTCAAGCACTATTAAGACAAACAATCCTTCGCTACATTATATTTGTGTATCTCCAACGGTTTAGGCAGCGCACGCGAAGATAGCTCTCAGAGGGCAGATTTTTTTCCGTCTTACTTGATATTTATCGTTATATTGACCAAAAAACATTATAAACTGTAGCCTAAGTGTTATTCTGATGTATAACCTATATCACTTCGAAGTTTCATCCAAATCCGTTTAATAATTTTTGCGTTAAATAGTAACAAACATACATCCATCCTTCCTCACAAACTTTCGCATTTATTATATTAGTAGGATATACATAATATATATTCACTTATTTTTGCATCTCAGAAAGGCTATGAATACCGCAAGGGTCGCTCAAAACAGGTGAGGTGGTTCAAGAATGTAAATAACCCTTTTCAAAGTAGTGTGGCATTGTGGGAAAATATAATAATAACTAAATATAAAAACATTATAAACTGTAGCCTATGTGTTATTCTGATGTATAACCTATATCACTTTGAAGTTTCATCCAAACCCGTTTAATAATTTTTGTGTGAAATAGTAACAAACATACATCCATCCTTCCTCACAAACTTTCGCATTTATTATATTAGTAGGATATACATAATAATATATTCACTCATTTTTGCATCTCAGAAAGGCTATGAATACCGCAAGGGTCGCTCAAAACAGGTGAGGTGGTTCAAGAATGTAATAACCCTTTTCAAAGTAGTGTGGCATTGTGGGAAAATGTAATAATAACTAAATATCAATAGGACCGTACCTGCACAATCGGTACGAATTTGACGTGTTTAATCTGATACAGATTACACCTACAAATAAAAACACTACTGAACTTCTATAAAACAAAATAAAATAAAGATTGAAACTTGAAGAAATTAATGAAACTAATACGCTAACGAAATTAGATCGATCTTCAGGGTAAAGCAACACTTGTCGAGGCCAGTCCGAGGATGGGTGACTATCCATGATATCGAGACCCCTCGTGCCTCAGAAAGTAGGTACATTATTCATTTATTGATCTTTGGCAGTCGTTACGAGTAGGTCAACGATTGGCAACAGACGGACCGCGGTCCGTATAGGTCCGCACTTGGACCGCCAAATACTGTTAAATAGATTAACGGACGGAAGACACTCTTCGCATGAGCCGTTCCAAGCGTGACCAAAACTATACAAAAAAACTGGCTCAAGACCGCAGGTGTAATGTTTCGCATTTTTCAACTATACTCCATTTAACATTTAAATAATCCTATTTTACAGCCCGTTCAACCGATTTTGACTTATATTGCGTTAGTAATATGACAAATGGCAGCTGTATTTAATTAACAGTTAGTTTTGGTATAAACCTGTTGGGTTTATGCTATCCTCATATTTACGGGATAGAACTCAAAATCGATTGAACGATATGTAAAATCTCTCTGTCCATACCACTCGACAAATGAGTTCTAAGAAATGATGTGCATGTGCACTAAACCATAGATTTAGAATTTTTTTGCTACGCAAAAAGATACACGAAGGGTGCGAGCGAGAAAACCTAATCAAGTACTAAACGCCCATGAGAAAAAGAGAGAGTGAATGAAGTACCAATATGTCATTTTTTTCGCGAGAAGGGGTCCATAGCGTCCCTTCTGTTTTACACAGCGGTGAATTTCTTGCATTTAAATAATAATCTTTAGATTTAAATTGATAATATTAATTATGCAACTATGTTGGCTTATTCTGTGAGTGAATGTGACGTTACAAGACGAAATAACCCCAATAAATACATGTTTCATAGGTAAATACAATTTTGTTCTTGGATTGTTTCGAACCATATTTTGACAAATTTCTGCTAGTAATCGGCTCAGAAAAATATTCTTACAATAGTATATTGATTTCCATTGTTTTATAAAAGTATATTTCGTATATTTAAACAGAATTTGCTAAAATATAATGTAAAAGAGAAAATTGCTTGTTTACGCTAGGGCTTGACAAAGCGGTGACGTCAGGAGTATCGATAAAAACTTAATCTTTTTATAGTGACATCATGGCATGAATACAAACTTATTTAGTCAAGTTTTGTTTAAATGGATTTAAGTTAGGATTGAGAAGATGTGTTCATCTAAACTGTACTTTAAGTTGCATGTTTATTATATTAGCCTTTGTTTTTCAAAATGTTTCGGAGAGTTTTGATGTTTTATTACTTTGAGTAGGTTTAGGAATGTCATATTGTTTGCATTTATTAGTTTTACAGTGTCTTGAAAACATGAGTGCTCTGCTCACCAGCAAATTGTTCTGTTGTGTAAATAATAATTTGTAATGTTTATGTACCTACAGATGCCCAAATAATTCTGTATTAAGAGAAAAATGGATTCGAATTTTAAACAGAGATGGATGGTCTCTACAATATGTAGTAAACATTTCGTATTGAAATACCTACTGCATACTAAGAAAACATCGACGAATCCTAATGAAAGGATCTATACCTAATTTATTTGTGCCTGTAAGAATGACACTTCCTATCGTATGGTTAGTTAGTGGCTAACCTAGATAGTATTCTGTATAAGTAAGCATGTATTTTGCCCAGTTTTTATAACAGTTCAATATACACAACAACGGCAACAACCCTTTAATCTTGTTTCTTATTGTGTTCACCAAGTATCGATATCGATACTGAACATGGACTTTTTACCAACACTTTTTTAACTAACACATGGACAATTTCCCTCACACATAGATTTTATTTTTTGGTTTCGCTTTTCTTCTGACTCTGTTTATCTTGTACATACTATATCTATGCACTAAACCGTTGGCAGAGCCAAGTAAAGGCGTCAGTGATGTCATAACTCGTGCTGAGCACCCGAAATGTCAATGTCACTCTGACGTTCGATTCTCGCTAATGGCTCACGGGGCGAAAGAGGCGCGCCGCGCGGGGTAGGCGGGAGTCGTTTGACATTGCCGGTGCTCATTATCTTGACCGAGTTTTAAGTTAAATTTTCCAAGTAGAAGACCTTTTGCCAAAGTGGCGCCGACTGGTGGTGATGACTGATGGACCTTCATTGTATGAACTATAGACATCCTTAAATGTTATATTTTACCTGAACATGCATCCAGGAACGTGCCCCGCGTAGTTAGGCAACATGCCGACGTGCTTGTGGTAGATCTCCGTCGGGTTGATGGACAGCGGCGGGTCCGGCCTGTAGGCGGGGAAGGGTAGGTGGGTTAGGTCATAAATAGTATGTGTGGGGAGGATTGAGGAAAACTACAAGATTAAACTGTTATTTTCTGTCGTAGCGATGATTCCAAATTAAATGTATTGTGACCTGAGGCCATCACCAGACCATAGTGCTAGTTTTTTAATATACTCGATCGCGTTAACGTAAACGTTATCATATCATTAAGAGGGTTTCCTCTTACTGTCACCAGACAGCGCTTATTCAGTTTGAATACAAATTGGCGTGTACGTTAACGCGATCGAGTACGAGTATAAACTTGCGCGTTTGCCTCGTAAACACCTTTAAAACTTAGGTACTGCTTAACACGACAATAGTCGCCAACGACCTTGATGGAACAAAAATATGCGCATTCGTTTAACACCCGCGCGACCCAAATGCTTTAGTTTTTGTACTTTCTTTTATATGACTTTAAAAAAGACAAGACTAAGATCAAAATGTGGATGGTTATATTGTCTTTGAGATGGTGTCTATTTGATTAAAAGCCTCCCGGCAGTTTTGGTGCGATTGTCGTTTTTTTTGTCCGTGTTAGACATAACTTTACAAATTAATTACACTATATTTTACGAAAAAAAAACAAAATTTTCTTAGATCAAATTATTAAGAAAATGGTCTTATCTATTGTAACACATATTTTTCAAAAAAAAATACAAGCCGTTTAGATGTGATTCTCATTTTAAAATCAGCTACTGAGGGGTATCTCATCTGTTGCAAGAATGGTTTTTATTAATGCCCCATTTTTGTAGTGAACTCGCAAGTTCCAAATTTATGTTTGTGCTTAGTTAAGCTAAAACACTCCTGCGAATATTAGTCTGGAAGCCCTTTTCGTGATTTTACTTAAACGAGGCCAGACGCGCAGTGGCGCCATATACAATTCGTTTCGTCTCTGCCTTCGTCATACTATCAAATCTTTTCTAGTTTATAGGTTAGGCAATAAATTAGTATTAAAAGTAAAAAAACGTATAATTATAAACAACTTTATTGTCACACGAGCATCTTGACCATATACGGTCCCTCAAGATGGTAACCGATCTTGGCATAGTAATTCCTGGTCCCAACACCTGAGATGACAGCTATTTTGTCGGAGCCATGTTCCTCCTTGGCAATCCTTTCAGCTTCCTCCATCAATAACATGCCGAAACCTTGGTGCTGGAACTTTGTTGGGTCTCTGGCATTTACCTGAAAAGACGAACAAGAGTTAAAATCGACAATGAAATAAATAAATGGAAAAAATTTTATAAAGAAGTGCATATTCATGATTGACTATATTTGTACTGTCTTTAACTCTTTAACAGGGGTCACCAAGTACTTTCATTTGGAATACGTTTCTTAGAATAATATGACCGTCCGTAAGGTTGAAATCCAATCCCTCTCCCCCCGCCAACATTTATAACGTTAAGTATATTTACTTAGTTAAAATTGGAAACTCTTGACAAGAAACTTATTTTCTTGTAAATAGATAATCTCCGTCTGAAGAATAGCTTCACTACTCTCAAAAACATTTGCAGCTCCATTGCTCCACTGACCATTAGGATACAGAGAGTAAATGTTGATGTAATGTTGACGACATTCTCAATTTTCCTGAGTAATCAATCCACAAAATAGATCGGAGTTCCGGATCTGGACCGCGGTCCGCCATTTTGTGACCCCTGGTCTATAACATAATACAAAGCCTGCAAGTAACACAAGTAAATTATATTGTACTATTTACTTTAGGTCCACACTTTTGTCCCCAGTGTCGTTTTAGTCTCAAACCACATGAAAGACGAGCCTATTACTATAAACTAGGCCCAGATTCATATTCCGTGTTACACCTTGCATTTATATGTAGACAACCAAAATTAATGTAGACCAGCCCGCGGCTTCGCTCCCGTCTCCCGTAAATTGCCTACCCTACTTACCTACCTACTAACTAACCTACTTACCTAACTTTTTTTTTTTTCTAGTGTCATTCTTCCGCGGCGAATCTTAACACCGCCATTCGTCAAATGAACAACGCCATCTATCGAATATGGAGTTCAACTGTCCGAGTATCTGAATTGCGTGTGTTGTGATATTTTACTTCTTGAACACTCTAAATTCATCTAACTTTTGATAGAGTGAACCGATTGCGATGAAACAAAAACTAATTAATAATTCAAGTTACAAACAGATAAAAATGCAAAAATCTTTTAAACTCTGGCTATTTTTTTTTATATTTTCGATGTATAAGAACGACTTTTCTACAGATTTATTATATGTATTGATTAGACATCTACTTTTTGTATGTACAGAAATCAATATTTCACGTTTTCCATTGAAGCCAGTATTTATACTAGACCAACTTACCGGCACAACAGATCCATACACATGCAGCTCTCTAACAATACTGCATTGTTTGAAGTTATCCTTCGGCCCTGGCTTCAGTTCCGGCCTGTATGTCGCTGAAGCACACTTCCTGAGCCTCAGCAGACCTACTAATATGTCCTGGTCTGGGTCCTCATAAGCCAGGAAAGTCTCCCAACCGCCGTTAGCTGTGTAGTCACGTCTGATTAGTTCTACCTGGAAATGAATAATAAATACATAATAATATTTAGGTATAACCAACTTTCAAAGTAAGGCAAGGCGCCGTGACAGAAGTAAAGCAAAGAACGAGTCCGAGACCAAGGACCTGCAGAGTATCTACCAATATAAGCGTCCAAAAATTTATAGCAATTCCGAAAAAAAATAAAGGGAATTTGTCATAACCTTTGCCTACCGAACTGACTTAGGCTGCCGGTGTTAGTCGACCGACAATATAAGGAGACGCGTAAGATGGGCAGGCGAAACGTCTGCCACAGGAGTGTGAGCATTGGCGCAAGTATAGAGAGCCTTGTACCCAGCAGTGGGTGAAGGCTGTAAACACAGACATAAATCTAACTAGATAACGCAAGACCCTCCATCTGCATGAAAACCAAGCGCGCCACTTGTTCACATACAATTTAAAAACAAATTTAATTACCAATGAAAGAAAACATATCCAATGCCTTGGCCAACTTTTTCTATACAATCTTTACAGCTCAATATGCTCATGTAGAGGCTTTCCACATAGGACAAGCAACCTGTTCGGCCGCTGACACCTAATACTGGCGACTTATAAGTTTGGAAGGAAATCGAATACAGAATATTTGAAATATATCGAACGCGTGTAGTTTTTGTTTAGCTGGGACTTCTGTAAAAAACCGCCCGAGGGCAGGCACGTTGTTGAGTCAATATAAGTTAAAAGTAATTTCTGCTTATTATTAGTTTCCCTGAGTTACCCCTTCACACATCATAAAAAAGCATTTCTCTAGATTTCGGTGGATTTCCGGTACCGATAATTATAAATTATAAATGAAAAGCTCAGAAAACGATCATTGATCGACATTTTACTCCGTTTTTTGACACGCGAAGTACATACAATCGCGTCATCTAGTTAGATTTATATCTGTGGTTGTGAATGTGACTATGATGAAAAAAAAAAAACTAAAGTTGATTGTAAACAGCGCCAACACTTTTGAATTGCTTAAATTCAATAGCCACTGTTCCAATGTTTTACAATACCTGCACACTTCAGCCAATGGTCATTCATTAAGAATACCTTAGATAATATAATACTAACATACAGATGACTCATCCCATATAAAGAAACCGTGCCGACGTAACAAGCGTTTTACATCTGATTATACCAATAATTCTTGTAAATCGATCGCGTTCGGTTCAGTTTCACGGCGATAGATAGATCACCATCTATATCCGTGGAGCGGAACCAAACGCGATTGATGTACAAAAAATAATCAGTACAGTAAGTCGGCACGGCTTCTTTATATGGGATGAGACATCACTGATAATACTCAGATGCAGACTTACCTCATAAGGCCTAACCCTGTTATGTATCTCCTGTATGCCGACCTCCCTAGTCCTTACATCCCTGCAGTCAGTGCCCAGGTCAGCCATGCGAGCGAGTGCCAACTCTCTCAAATTGCCATGTTCCACCCCTGATGAGACTAGGGGCATTGGAATGTCTCTTTGAACTCTGAAAACATGAATAACAACTTCAATTAAACAGGGATATTTTATTTTAGTAGAGAAATAAAAACGAAACTAAGATCATTTATTTCAGGTTCTGTGGGTGTACTCACTAAAATTATAAAGAGTTTTAAGCCTCATGGCTTGGGCTACAATATTTGTCGAACTGGACTAATACTTCAACATATCTATCTGTCTCTGCCCTGCCTTATCTATTCTAAGTAAACATCAATACTTTATTTCAATTAGATCATTACAAGGCACATAAGAATGTCAATTCAGCTCTGTTTATTAAGAACTCTATATAATAATGAAGAATTTCATGGGGCTTGTATTTCTTATTTGGCTTCATCATAAACCTAGTCCACTGCTGGACATATTCAAAGTCAAATATATTTATTCAACTAGGCCAAAAAGCGGCACTTTTGAATGTCAAAGAATTAAAATTAAAATTTGCAAGTAATAAAAATTTATTCTACCGTGCATTCGGTAAAGTAGCTTGTTATGGAGAAGAACACACAAGAAACTCCATACATAATCCTTTTTCTTAAAATATGTGTTGCTAGCATACGCCAACTTCACTTTCGTAATTTTACTTTAAAATATTAAAATTATTATAAAGGCTTACCTATAAACTCTAGTCCAAGGCGGAATTAGAGCCAATATCTTAGCGATCAGATCCACAAGAGTCGATGGAGGATAACTCCTGTACCTTCCAGTCTTCCACAGCTCATAAAGACCAGTTCCTCTTATCACCAGTGTGGGATATATCTTTAGCCCGTCAGCCCTGAAGGCAGGGTTCTCAAAGAATTCTATGAATTGTTCTACATCCCTCTCAAAGTCTACATTAGGTAGGTCTGGCATCATGTGTGCTACAATCTGCAAGTAGAAAGAATTATTGTATTTATTTTGCTCTTGAGAGGAACCTAAAATTATTATGAATAGTGATGGCCTATTTATGTTTACATCATACAACTATGAACACAATCTAAAAGATAAGCTTGTAGACTGTGGTTGAGACGAATCATTATAATGTGGCACTTGATGATAAGTGTCATTAAATTTTTGATTATTATTGCACTTCTTGCCCAATAACTCTTGAAATATCATAGAAACACAGGCAAATGAAATATTTATGATGAGGAATAGTACCTTATATCCAGCATCCTTGGCCAGATTAAAGTTCTCACAAACAGCTTTCACAGTGTGTCCTCTGTTTGTGTCTCTGGCAATGTCCTCATATACGGACTGCACACCTATTTCAAGCCTGAAATGTTATAAAAGATATTTATTTGTTTACTACTAGCTATTTTCAAGAATTATAAACACCTGTTATAATACAGCAACTAACATAACTATATAACCAGAGCTTATATAGCGGAGATTGAGTAATTCTATGGGCAGATCTACACATCAATCAGCAATCCCGTTGCAAATCTAGTAAACGACCCAAGAGCTAGACACTATACCGAAGATATCCCAGACGTCAGCCTGTACGAGTATGAGTAGTAGTAGTAAGATTTCAAGAAGGACGAAAATGCCCGGCTGAATGTGTGAAGTCAGACATGCACTTGGCCTCTTTTTTTCTCAATTACATTCCTCGAAGAATTTCTAGACAATACAGTACTTTACTTTAAATGTTGAATAGAAAACAATGACTACATTTTTGTTTTTTTTTTTTTACTTACCTTGTACATCCATAGTTAAGCATATCACTCATGTGCCTCTGCAGGCAGTAATCTGGCCTTGTCTCTATTGTGATGCCAATGCACTTGGTCTTAGCCTTCTCAGAGAATTTCACAGCCTCGGCAACATTGCTTGAAGTGTGGCCTGAGAGGGCATCGTGGAGATTCCTGAAATAACATTGAACAATTCATAAATGACTAATTAATTAAATAAGATAATCACAAAAGAAGCCAATAAGTGCCAAGATGGAGACTAATAAGGATCTGTATTAATTATGCCTCTTTACTTGCAATTGAACTTTGAAACAACTTACCTTATAAAATAGTCTCTATAATCTTCAGGGAGACTCATAAAAGTGCCACCCATCACTATGAACTCAACTTTATCTACACTGTGACCGAGTTGCTTCAACTGTTCGACCCTATGACGCGTCTGTAGGTACGGGTTGTACCGCGCTCTGATCGCCCTCATAGATGTCGGCTCATAACCTGTGTAACTCTGTGTCGAGTACTCAAAGTCCGAGTCTGGACCACCGGGACAGTACACACAGATGTTACCAGTAAAGTTTATATGAGGACATCTGTGGGGCTTACACATCACCGCGACGACAGCAATACCTGACGCCGTACGAATAGGCTTAGCCTTCAACTTAGGCAACAGAATCTTTTTAGCATCAGCAGGCACAGCCGCGATTATATCCACCAGTCTCGGCGAAGTCCCCAGTCCATACTTCGAGGAAATCCTTGTTTTCATCTTGTTGAGGTTAACATCTTTGCCTTGACGATGTGCCACTAATAACTCTTGTATTATCTCAGATATCACCATCACCATTTTCTCCTCTTTAGAGAGGTTTGGCATCAGTTTCTTTTTTGCCATTTTGTGAGTGTATAATACTTTTTATTCAAGATACAACGAAAATTAATAAATTGCGCGTGTGGCCTCTTTGATTCCACTTATGACATTGCTTGACATTGACAGAAATTATTTTGACAGTGACACTGACAACAAAGAGATCAAAACACTCGTTCAAAAATAATAAAAAAATCGCTCAAAAACGTATTTAAATATTTTTACAATAAATAAATATTTTCACAATTACTCTTACTTGCTATTTCTATAAATGCACATTAATAACAATTCCACTTACGTTATTGTTTGAAACTTACTTGACTACGTTTACTGGTGCCCATTCAGTACTCTGTCTTCGTCTGTAGTTAGATGAAAAATCACAAAGCGCCGAGTTTGTGAGTTTCTTAGAAGACTCACCGAATCTTTGGAAACCGTATGGAACATGACCCGCAAAACCTTCAAACAAAGACACAAGAGTCATCAATGAATTAATCGGCACTTATCGTTCACTGGAAATCTCCAAGACTGCGAATTGTTAAAGGTAGGTACATCTAACTTACGCAATGACTCCGACGGATTATACCCCCAAATTTGATTTCGCACAAAAGAGCCGTGTATTTTTCCGTAGGACATTTAAATAAAAAATATTACGTAAGCTAAATAAGAAACGATAATAAAATCAAAAATAAACGAGAAAATGACGGCTAGTGTCACAAAAATGCATCCCACCGCAAAAAGGTTTTATAAAAAGAAGGAGGAGGTTGTGTTGTAGTTTGATACACAAATGAGGATTCCATCCTTGTAATTCTCACCTTTCTTGATGTATTTGTCAGGATGTCCGTTTTCCATGAAGAAGGGACTAACAGAATGCGATGCAGGAGATAGCTTTGGTTCGTGCATGGGCACGTCTCGTAATATTCCTGCACATTCCGGTCTCACTGTGACTAATGGGAGCTTGAACTCGGCTGTCGCGGACTGTGGATGTAGAAAACGTTGGTATACTGGCTGGCACTGTTTATCAGAAACTTCTTTTTCTGAAGGCGCTACTCTAGTGTTCTTTCTCGTCTCCGTCCATTCTTCTTTCTTTATCCATCTCCATTCTTACTAATTCTATTCTTGATGTTTATTTATGCTCTCTCGCAATATGTTCAAAAGCATACAGATATCAATGTGCTTGCATGTGTTTTCAAAATAGTCCTTAGGACTTACGTATCTGTCGACCAAATCCCAAGGCTGTCCTTTCCCGGCTTGTAAGTCGACCACTCTTTCTAACTGGTTTCTTGCTGCCCTCTGGTTGAGCTGTACTCTTTGAAACTCTGACAAGGCTTCTGTTGCAGCGACAGTGTATCGCTGGCCAAAGTGACTGTTGAGTCGAGGGAGGTATCCTATATTTTTGAATATATTTTAGTTAGCTTTTATCAGTCCAAAACGGGTATGCATTTCAACTGGGTGGCTTTCCTTCTTAGTTAGATTATAAATCTGCGATTTGTGCTAAAGTATTTTACACTAAAAATATTTTTTAGGGTTCTGAACCCTTCGTACGAATGGTACGGAACCCTTCGTGCGCGAGTCCACCTCGCACAGTTTTCTTCAATACCTACGCGTCAATTCTACTCGAAATTTTATCCACTATGTGGCCACCTGGATAGCTCTGTCGTTGGCCCCGTTGGAGTGCACAAACACATGCACCATCAACTAAATATTTAGAAATATATATAAAATTACTACAACCAAACTAAGTCGCGATCTACGATAGCTGTATAATAAACACTAAATAAAACACTGCCCGTTAGTTTCACGAACGCTAGTCACAAAACAACTGCTCGCCATCAGATACCAAGAGCCCATGACATAACTAGAGCAACGATTGATAAAGAACGAGTACCGTTTTATTCGAAGATTATGCACATATTTTGTAGGCCTTTATAATGTGACACACGGGAGACAACTCTGGGAACTTTTTCCGTTTCAAGAATATCTTTGATCACGTGCACTTATATGCTTTATCAAACATTTATGAGTGTGCAATATTCGTATTAGTGTGCATTCAGTCTAGTAGCTGCTGCACTAAATACTTTATCTGTGTGCACAAATTCGTTCATGTGTGCACAACCCATGCTTACCTCGACCCTCAATAAAGGACGATAGAAAAATATCATAAGCAATGAAACTATGCCGTTTCTAGTCTACAATATGAACGAGTCTAAGCTCTAAAATATGGGCAATGATCCGGTAGAATTTGAGGTCACCAGACATCTGTTTAGTACATTCATCTTGATATAAAGACAGTTGTCTTGTGGAAGAGATCAGGCGGCCGTTCTTTAGGACAGTTATTATAAATGTATGAAATCTAGATCAGCTTTGAATGATTTAGTGGCACTTTGGAAAAAAATCTATAAAGTGTATCTTCGTATCTATTTTCAATAGTAAACGCTACTTTTTATAATCTCTTGAATTGGTATACCGATCGAGCCAAGGCTCAAATAAAATTAACAAAGAGTCGTCGATGCAAAACGCTGATATTTGGCAGAGCATCTCTATCGTCACAACTTAATACCTTCGACCTTCGATGCGATCGCTTTTTATCTTCAACTCTGTCTCAATGAATCTGGAAGGTCCTTAACCTTAGGTAGACAAATTATAGTACTTATTTATGTTTTGACACCTCCCTTTAGACCGCTTGGGTTCGCACCTCGACAATACGTTGTTGTGCGAGTATTGCACTGTTGATTTGTTCCCTCCATTGCAATATCTTTCTGGTCTGGTATCTAATCAACGCTCAGACAATCTAACAGTCAGTTCAGCAATAAATATGGCCTGTCTGACAATAACTGTATATGCAAATCTTTGGCGAATTAATAGCCACTAGCAGCTGCCTACGTAAATAGTGCAGCTTTGAACTGTAGGCTTTAAACAATTACTCATGCCCACCTCCTACATTCAATGGTCAAGTCAGAGAGACTGCTGCGAGAGTAAAGGCCAGTATTAGCCGAACAACTCCGGATCGCCATAAACTGAGTCTCGCTCTCTTAGTTGGTCCTTCATGTCTGAGGATCGTGGTCAGCATCAGGGTTACATCTGGAGCGCATGATCTGCCTCCACCGGCATCTGTCCAGCGCTTCCCTAATGATCGTGTACAATTCGGAGGACGACGAGTCTTTCACTTGATCGGTCCATCTCGTTGGTGCACGCCCGCGCGACCTTTTGCCTTCGGTGTTCTCAATCACAATCAGTCTTTACAGAATCTCGTCACCTCTGCGCATTCTGTGGCCAAAATACGAACGAATGCGCTGTTGGCATATTGTGGACAAATGAGTTTTTACTCGGAGCGTGATCCGGATCGATGCTTTGATGCATATTGCAGCCCACGATACTCTCAGCATTCGCCTCCAACACCACATCTTGAATGCTTCGATCTTTTGTCTCGGGCCAGGATTGTCCACGTTTCCACTCCGTACAAGAAGATAGGGAATACCAGGGCTCGTATCAATCTGATCTTGGATTTGATATCAATTCCTCTCTTCTTCCAGATGTTGCTTAAACGGGTCATCACATCCTTCGCCATCCCGATTTGCCTTTCATCTCGGGGAGATAGCTGCCGTCATTGCAGATTTGCGAGCCCAGGAATGTTGCAGGTGATATTTGCAAGCTTGCCGGCTCGATCTACTATCATCACTCTGGTTTTCGCTCTGTTTACTGCGAGACCGATGTTGGCGCTTTCTAACTCGAGTCTTTGGAACAGCTTATTCAAATCTTCCATGGATGTTACCAGAAGAACAGTGTGTCGGCGATTATATATCGAAGATTTGATAATCTTTTTCCACCTATAGAAAATCCCTTCTCCCAATTATCGATCTTCTTCAGAATAATGTATTCTCCGTATATGTTAAAAAGTGCAGGGAACAAGATGCAACCCTGTCTCACTCCTCTTCTTGTTTGGAATATATTGGAGTATTCAGTGCCCATCCGGACGAAAGAACGGTTTGCAGTGTACAGACTCTGGATTAAAGCAACGATGTGTTTAGGAGCTCCCATTTCGAGTAGCACATTCCACAGTTTGTCCCATTGCACGCAATCAAAGGCTTTTGTGTAGTCGATAAAGCATAGGATTACGAGGCTGTTTTTGTCATAGGATTACGAGAATTCCCTGTTCTTCTCGATGATTTGGCGGACTTTAAGTATTTGCGCCCGTGTTCCCTTGCCCTTAATGAAGCCAGCCTGCTCTTCGGGTGTCTATCGATTCAAAAAGTAGCTGAGAAGTCGATTAACTACATGCAGCAGGATCTTGCTCGCATATGATATTAACGCAATTTTCCTGTAATTTCCAAAAACTTTTGAAGAGCCTTTCTTATGTAAAGGTATAAAAACAGGCCATCTTCCAGTACCTACTCCAGATGGTGATACAGATTTCAGTGATAGCCTTTGTGCCTCTTTAACCTAGAATTTTAATATTTCGGCTGTAATAGCATCCTTAACCGGGGATTTCTTGCACTTAAGAGCTTTGATGGCATGCTCAATTTCCGATGGTAGGATATCAGGTTTTTCTAGAGCCCATATACTATAAGCGTTAGCAGGCTCTCCCGTGTCGTATAAATCTGCGCAGTACTGCCTCCAGCGCTCTAACACTTGAGCCACATTCGTAACTAGACGGCCGTCTTTATCTTCAATGGCACAGGTTCTTGGTTTACGCGTTCCAGTCAGTCATCCCTTACTTTCTGAAAGAGATATCTGCATTCGTTTTTCAGTGCGTGTTGTTCGAGTTCGAGACATATTCCGTTGATGTGGTTATCATGATCCCTTCGACAGTGTAGTTGGACTTGGCGGTTAAGCTCTGCATATCGCTACTGATGTTCCGTTGAACACGTACGGTTTTCCTTTAGTTTACGTCTCTCAAGGATGATTTGGGCCGTCTCAGGTATGATGAAATCTTTCATAACGGGTTTCACCAGCTTACTATCCCTAGCTGTTTCATCTATCATCCTTTGAGATATTCACATTTGCAGTCATTGTCTGTCATGCAACTTGGAAGGTCTCCCGTTCTTCGCTTTAAGCCTTCTCTGAAACCACTAAAGTTTATGCTTTGCATCTTAGGAACTACTTTAGGTTTATGTATCCTCTTTAACCGCATTTTAACTATTGCTACAAGAAGCTGATGATCGGAGCCGCAGTCAGCACCGGGGAAAGTGGAGATAAACTGAGTAAAACAGTCAAATAAGTATCTGTGTTGTCAGGGTGACTGGATTTTCTAAGATGTCTTCGTCTAGTGACCGACCAAAGTAATTTAGGCTGGAGTTGAAACGAAAAATTAAACTAAAGTTCAGAACTTCTCGACACACATTTCTTGACACAATCTTGGGTAGTTCTAGTCTAGAATTATTTTAAAACATATTTTCTTCCCTGATATCTCTTGAATCTTACTGGGTTCTTCGCTAACTGCACCATAAGAAACAAAGCAAAACAGCCAAAACAAACACCCATTTAACTGTAACCGCAATATTACAATAGTTTTGATATCCCACAAACAACACCACATTTAATAGATTTCCCTTCAATTCTCGTTACTGAACTTTTTGTAATAGGTACCTACTTTAATTTGAAATGTACGTGTCCTAACAGTAATAGCGAATGTAAACATCTGTGAACCTTAGGTACTCAGGAAACGTTGGCATGCCTTGGAGGCTCGGACCGGTCTAAAGTGACTCATACCAAACTGATTCATCGAGATCAAGTTAATTCGAGACAAATTCTTTGAGATTTCACTAAGTTTATGTGAGATTTTGTATTTGAATAACATGTTCAGTGAGATTTTTCGAATTCCATAATGCGGTTAAGTTTTTGCGCAAAATAAAAACGTTAACTCTCAGTTTTTGAAATCAAAATTCAGAGCAGGGTTTAATTAAAACGGGAAAGTGGTCTTACCGAGCTAGTAGAAAACAATCTTTTAATTAATGAGAAATCGAGAGCAGGCTGTCAGTTTTTGTCATGGACGCCTTAGGGTCTAGACAGGCATGGTGCGAATAACAGGGGCTAAAATAAACAAATAAGTCATTAAGGTGAAGAAGAGCTTTCTCTACTGCTCTGCTTACGTCTCGTCTTCTAGAAGATACAAGAAGCATTCATTCATTCATACCTTCATATCCAGGTATCATAGGATGCTTGTACACTGGGTCTCCATTCCGAAACCTTGCGTTGACGATATCGATGTCTGTTTGTGGCGGCCGAAAGATCTGTATGGATATAAAATAACAGTTATTTTTTATTAATGAACATCTTTATTTAATATTATTTTTGTGATTTGCATGATCACTTCACATTTCTGAATGTTGCGTTCTGGTGACCAAATTATTTTTATCCTTTTGTATTTTTTTCCGCAGTTATTTCGCACGGCGTTCACCCCAGAGACTTTTCACTAGTCTAGGGCCCTAGGGGCAGGAAAGTGTGTGTACTTATACGATATATAACTAATATCAAATTTTTGTACTCATTAGGACCAACCCAAACACGATTGCCGATCAAAAATTGATACGATTTAGATATCCTAATTTATCGTCACTGTTATTGATTTGCAAACCTTTCCAAGAGATAAGGCACTTCAAAAACCATGAAGCAGATATTTGAGCTTATATCGGGTAAGTAAATAAACAGATTAGATACACCTACACTGAGTCGCAGTGGTAAATAAAATGATAAGAGATTAACACTAGGGTTAATTGAATGAGCACGTGGAAACAAACGTTTCAGGAGGGGACATTTTATCTAAAAAACACGTGAACCAGTTATTGGTAGAATCAAAACTAAAGGCGGCTCGGACTACTCTGCGAGCCGCTTCGCAGTAACACATTTATATTATGACAACAACGAGAGTGAGGGGTCTGAGCAGCGCAAAAAGCATTTAACGCCGCCCTTACGTCTGAATCTACCTATACCTGTTATCATAGATGACACTTAACCACAAGCGACATCATAAACATAGATACATGTATTGAGTAGGTATAGGGGAAATACTATTCTGAGCACTTGAGGAAAAATTAATGTTATTGAAGTAGTTTTGCGATAAGAACCGTACCTAATAAACATAGGTCGTTTGTTCACGAGGCACCGCACGACACGACATGGTCAAGATTTTAACACACGACGCACTGCATACGATCTGTCGTTCGATCGTTTGTTCACTAGACACGATTCTGCAACGATACTGTAGTGCACTTGTATTGTTTTATAAGCGCGTGACTGACGAACCACGGGTGAGCCGTGTGGTGCGGTGTGTCGTATCGTCAACAAGCTCATACCGGTTTTGTTCAGCCGCTAAATCGTCACCAGCAAAAAAACCGCGACGACATAGCGGTATCGACGACATAGCCGAAAAACCGTATGAAAATCTTATCGCGAGTGGTGCGGTGTCGTGCAATGAACAAACGGTCCGTACAAATATATGAAGCTCTGAATCGTGACCACATTTTGCGGTGTCGTGTGTCGCGTCGTGAACAAACGGCCTTAGAATGAATCATGGCGATTAGTTTGTTGCATCGTTTTAAGCACTGCATTATTCTAACATTCTTAATGTAATTATTCATCCACAGTAAAATAATTACATTTTGCTAATTTGCCAATAATTTCTAACTACCTGCCACCCGCGTCTCCGCCCGCGTGGTATTAGTACTTCTCCCAATGTCTTTATAAATTATAGTTATTCTGATGTATAAGCTATATTTTTGTAAAGTTTCATCAAAAGCCGTTCAGTAGTTTTTGTGTGAAAGAGTAACAAACATCCATCCATCCATCCTCCCAAACATTCACTTTTATAATAGTACTAGCTTCTGCCAGCGGCTTCGCCCTCTTGAATGTCGAAAATTATACCGACGGAAAATATTCCTGGGATAAAAAGTAAACTATGTGCTATTCCCGAATACAACCTATCTCTGTGCCAAATATCATCCAGATCCGTCCAGCGCGCTTTGAGCGTGAAGAAGTAACAAACATACAAGCACACATGCGGTTGATGAGCATTAGCCGGTTTTATTCATCTTATTTTAAGACCCCATCATCTCACAGCAGGAAATAGGTATTTCTGTGGCAAGCATAGACTAACCATCCAGCCAGATCCTGTGCTAAACATTCGCATAGAAATATCGCAACTTGTCTGACGTATACCCACAAGTCAAACTGCCTTTCAGCGCCGGCCCTAGCACTCGATCAGGATAGATCGCGATTGTCTTTCAGCGCCCTTTACTTGACGCTTTCACTTCACGTCAATTCTATTTCTGTTTTATGTCGAAAAAGTCGAAAAAGAAAGTTGAAATTTAACCCGAGCGAACATATTCACGGCATAAAATATAATATGTGCTATTTCTGACTATAACTATCTTTGTGCCAAATTTCATGCAGATCCGTTCAGCCGTTCTGGCGTGAAGAAGTAACAAACACACTCACAAACTTTTGCCTTTATAATATCAGTGTGATAAAGAATAAAGCCCATTTTTTATAAAAAACAATCTGATCTTGCTAGTGGCAATAGGTACTCTACTGCTCCTGCGCCTCTTAAAAGGCGCCATCAAAATTTATTGTGCGCTGGCATTTGTTTTTGGCATTTAGCTTTTTGGCGCCCCTTGCCATCTGGTGACTGGCGCCTAGAGAAACCACTCTTCTCGCTCTTCTTCAGGACCAGCGCTGCTAAAAACTGTATAGCCAGTTCTGAGTTACTAACCTGAAAGTCATCAGCTGTTCGATCTGATAGCACGAGCCTCTCTGAATGCTGGACACTGGGATCCAGCAGGATCTTGTGAGTGGTCGAGCCATAAGTGTCGCCTATTCGGTATTTGTACTCGGGACAGTGTCCTGTGTACCTGTAAACAACTGAAACGGTTAGTATAGGTCTTTGATGAAGAAAGATGTCTAGTTAAGATTTAACCTTGTCTTCGATGTGACCCAACTAGGTTTGTAGGTTTCCCTCATCGATTTCAAACAACATAACACGGTCAAACAAATTTACTGACTGAATGTAACTTCATCTGCTGTCCGTACATAAAAATTTACTAAATAACGATAATTTACGAAAACTACAAACACGCGCCAGAAATACATAATAAACGAGATCATTTATCATATTTGGACACGCGACAAGACCAACGCAACGCCCTAAATACTTTGTCAACAAGAAAAATAACACAACAAGAATTACTTAACGATCCTTATAAGTAAATTCATACAAACGGACGCTCGGTTCATCAATAAAATATATTTGTAACGCACTCTTGACAAGGTGAAATATGTGGCGTCAAAAGTAAACCAGAATCGTTACATCATTGGCGCCAATTTGGCAACAATCGTAACTTTACTGATGAAAAATGGCCAGACGGTCTCACTTAGTTTTAATTTCATCATACGCAAATGTTGCCAGTTTGTATTCTTGGCGACGCGAGCCCTTTTATGGACCTTTAATCTTATAAGCGGAATGTACAAAATGCAATCGTAAATTAAAATATTTTAATATGGGCATGAGGCATTGAAGTCTTGGCTACTAAAAGTTGTGTGGAAGACGAATATAAACGCCTTGGGCTGTGTAGTTGCTATGCTAAGTAAAAGGAATGCTTGCATATATGAAGTCAGATTGTTTACGGAATTGCACGTCTATTAGGTAACTGTCTCTAAGCAGTACTCTCATCATTAGTCAAGTATTGAGACAACTGTAACGATCTAAAGCGAATTTGTATTGCATTGCTCTGCAACAAGCTGAAACTATGTTTGACGAAAACGTTTGTGCAAAGAGAAGGGCAAGCAATTATAACTGTCGTCACCATCCCCACTGTGGGCTTCCCAAAGACTGCATAGCAACACTAACCCCGGTATGTAATGGGGCTGGGCTATGCTGACTAAATCCAACGCCATTTTGTGCTATTTCTTGCTGTACCGGAAAAGGATCAACTCATAATTTCCATATAAAAACCGGATAATTGTTACGCTAGAATTTAATAAACACCACACATTTGTTGATTACTTCTGATTAGGTTTGACGTAAAATTTTGACACGATTGGTGTTGTTGTTTTAATTGACCTGACGTTAAAGATTGAGGTGGCCAGTTCATTAGAGTCCCAAAAATTCGTTAAATCTTAAATACAAACTTTTTCAATAAAATATTTTAAAAGTGCAAGAGATAAAAGATAACTGAAGCCGCGCCGGTCTGTATAAAACCAACTGAAACAGTAACATAACATATAACTAACAAATAGACAATTATGAATTAAATACTAAACAACACAAAGACAATTATTGAAATTTTGAGTAAATGTTTATTATATAGTATCGGCCAAATACAGAAACTTACGATGTTGAAATTGTTGAATACAAACTATTGAACTACCGCCAAAGAACCGAAAACTTCAAAACAAAACAAGACTTGTAGATTCGGTGGCTGCGCAGGCTTCGGACTTCACCGGTCATCGTTCGTACTGTTTCGCAATTCGTTCGTTTGGACTTCGTTCTTTCGTTCATTTCTTCAGCCGCCATATTGAATGTAACCGCCGTCGCGGTCGGGTGTGTTTGGTGGCGCTCCGCGCAGTGACAGTCTGCTATCGATGAATACATAACTTTCAAAAACTTTGTGCTGCGAAGTGCTCCTTTATCATAATAACCCAACAAACTGTGAAGTGATCTTACATATTTACCTTTAAACTATATAGATTCGTTATTTAAAACTGATCCAGCGACTTGAAATGCATGCATTCCATCGAGACTGTTGAACTTTTATTTTTTTTCGTTCGGCGTACATTTTGATTCTTATCAAGTATATTTTTTATAATTCATTCGCCGTGAACTATGGTTTTATATAAAGACATTATATATAATATATATAACATATTTATAGTGTTATGTGTTGATTAGACTGTGTTATCAAAGTTAGCAATAAAAGCTGATTAGGGATTGCCGAAACCTTCAAGGTAAGGTCATAGAAATAATGCACTAATTTTGAATTAACTTTCAGAAAAAGAGGGAATTGTCAAATGAGTGTTTACCGCAAAAATGGCGAAGTCATCAGCATAATTTTATCAACCCATCTAAAATTCGTCTGCTGCAGAACCCCGAACAAATCCAATCGAATGGAGACCGTTTATTTCATTCGGAAAACCACTGACCTGCTTTAATCAAAATTTTATTTACCTGCGTGTTTACTTACCCAGTTACTCTAATCTGCTGGACACACCTTAAGCCATCAATAAAGAACTTTAATTAGAAGATGGTAAACGTTACAGCTATAAACTTGTCCTAAATAAATCACTAGCTGTTTTTACCGGTCACCCAAGAACCTCGATTTTTATTCAAATCAACTTGATTGCTATCACTTAATGCAACCTAATTTTCGAACAGTTGAAGATTTCGGCAGCCTTCAATACAGAATGAAGAAAGTACAAAAGACATTGTCGGTAAGAAAATTTCGTATCGTCCTCTTGAAGAATCCTATAATTAGTGTCACAGAAAGCAGGCAGTAGATTCACAATGCAAAGCAATGGCAAGCCATTCAACGAAACTTTTTAATATTGAACAATTGTCCAAAATTAATCATCAAACGGGTATAATGAAAAAGAAATATCAGTGTGGAAGAAGAAGAGAAAGACCTATAAACATAATATGCATTTGACATTAGGTACAGCATTATCAGTTCACAAAAAGATAAAAAAAAAACTAAAATGAACGGGACAAAAAATTGAATCTTGTAAATATTCTCGAAGCTGTCGGAGATAAAGAGATAAAGCCACTTTAACAGATGCTATCTGGGTTACCTATCGTCTATCAGTTTCATCATATCAGATGATGTTGTCCAATTTAAATGGAATGCGAGTTTGCGACAACATATTAACACAAATGACCCAATAGATGTTGGCGTTACATATGGAACATATTTTGGGCAATATCGAATTCTTTGACTTTGTTTCTATTGAAATTTTGTTCTTCATTGCTTTTGTTTGCAAACTCATAAAATATAGCACAATGATAATTGCGTATAATTACCTTAGTTAGGAAGAAATGCTAGACTATGTGTTTAGAAAATGCATCTTTATGTACGGCAAATTCAGTACAGTTACTAATCAATAAGATCTTTACTCTTTATAGGTACACCCTCATTTCTTTCTCGTTCTTTTTTTTTTCCATCTACATCATGTCCTATGTTACAAAAGAATGTTCTTTCTCGACTTTCTTACAATAGATTTCATCTTTGTTTATTGTCCTTCCTTTCAATCATCATTTAGAAGAATTTCGGAACATTTCAAGTTTCCCTTGTTTTCTTTGATTCATCATTTCATCTCATCTGCAATAAGAATCCCTCTTTAGTATTCACATCATGACTTTTATTTACGAATTGTGACCACAATGCCCCCATGCTTCTCATTTACGGCAAATAACGTGACATTGAGCTAAATACTTCTTCTTCGAACGATAAATCAATTTAACGACCGAACTAACTACTAAAATTGCTAATTGATTTGGTCAATTACGTTCTGCCAATTATTTATAGCTAGTTATAAGGAGCCATTGACTTCATACCTTACAAGAAAATTTGATATGGGTAGAAGTTAGAAGTCCGTCTGCTCTGTACATAAAATCGCCGTTACCCCCCAATAAAAGACAACACGTTCCCAAACAATGAAACAGGCACCCATTCAGTCTCAACTAAAACGCTTCAAAGGAATCCTGTTTGGTGGCCGCCGGCCGGGAGAAACAAAACCCCGCGACGACATCGTGGCGACGTCGCGCGTCGTCGTTCAATGCATGGGAGACCTCCACCGACGAACATATCTTAACCTTACCACCCTCCACATAAAGTACAGCTTGCACATGAAGCACTTGATAACATTCCTGCAAACACCATTCTAGAAACTAGCCGCTTCTTTGTTTTTGTTGTTAGACTTCTATACACTGTAAATAACTATTGAACGGTTATCCAAACCGCTTTCCAAGTCAGCACCAACATTTATCTTTCAAATAGATTGCTTTCAGGTAAAAACGGAAAGTATTCAAGTTCGTTTAATTCAAATTGTCTGTTAATAATGAAACCCAATTACTGATGATGTCGATAACCGAATTAACATAGGTCACGTTTTTTCCTAAAGCATAGAGCACATAATCGTTCAGAAATAGTTTTCCGCGTCCCCAGCAAGTTTCGGAGCAGACCGGTTTAGAGGAAGTCTTCGAATGGCGGTTTGCGTTGTTAAAAAACTGGCTAAGTTCGATTTTGTGCCTTTTATGGGGCTTTGTAGCCCCGACGAAATTGTGACAGAGAATTATTCAAGGATGTTTGATGAAGATTTCTTAATCAACAGGCTTTTAGACAAAACCCGGTTTTTGTTAACATTTGTTGATCTTTCTCGAAGGGGTCTTCTAATATATTGATACTAGTCACAACAGCCAATGAATTAAGAGCTTGGGTACGGAACTCTAAAAAGAAGACCCGTGTCGGCTGATATTCGAGGTCACAACCCAATTGGGGACCAGTCGTTGGTCGCAGGTACGCTTTTGTAGTACACTTTCTCCCGTGCGTGACGCGGCCAACCAGACATTTCACTGAAGACGTCTGCAGGTGCACGACCAACCGACCAACCCAATGGTAAACATGCGAATTTATGATTTGCGAATCATTTAATGATTCGCTAAAGTTAAACTTTCACCCAAGAAAACAGGGTGCGAATAATCGAAATAAAAATTGCGACCAATCACTGTACCATCGCAAAAGTTGCACTCAAGCGATATTTGGAAACAATGTTGACATTGACACCGAGTAAGTCACCAGCGTCACAGTTTTAACGCTTTTCTGCGATGAAAGAGATAGTAAACCTCTTGTTATAAGTAGGTTTTGAGAACGACATTCTAGACCACAGACAGACGACGCGTCGGTTACCTATTAATAAAGAGATGACAAATTAAAAATATCACTGACCCCTATAACGCGAGATTCCGACATTCCTCTTCACAGGAAAGAATCACCATTATACTGCAAAATAAAACACGTGCTACCTTACGTTTTTAGACATCCTGCGATCATTAGAGGCGTTAATGGTGAGAATCTCATAAAAACTAGTCCAGCGAGCGAGAAACAATTGGCTACGTAACCATTTGTTCGTACTTTCGTTCGTAAAAACTGTTTGTTAACACGAATGGTTACAGCCGCAAAGTATTCGAGAAGCGATTTACCCAATCAATTATAAATATTCCAATAGAAATCGTTATTTAAATTCGTCTCGACTCGTTAACGAACAATTATCGACATGGTGACGAGTTTCTGACATCACTTTTGGGAAATAACTTCATGAAATAAATAGTTATGGAATCCACAAAAACAATATCGGTTACCTCAGCGCTCAATCATTTTGTGGTGAACATCAGATGGATTGCTTAGCTGTGTAAAGTTAGCTTCTATGACTCAGTTTATTATTATGCAGATTTTCTTCGGTCACGCCTCATGTCTTTCAGGTGTGTGGAATTTCCATTAAAAAAGTTCAATAACATGTTGCGGCAATTGACTTGCCAAGTGTATCTAAGAATATTTATAAGGTAAGTAACTCTCATAAGAGTAACAAAGTTTTCACGGTGACGGAACCCATGATGGGTATCAAAAAAATGAAAGCAAAAGCATTCGCACCCATTCCAAGAAATGGTCCGAGTCGACCTGCCAATAAATCTGCAAGTGTAGACAAAACAAAAACACGTCAACGAGATATTCTCATTAGACCTGAATGGACTTGTATCAAAGATACAGGAACCCCTCATTGTCTTGGCAAAACAAGTTGCATCTTGTCTCTACAATGGAAGCTTTATCTGAGGTCTTGCCTTTCTTGGAATTTCATAAAAAGACTATTGATGATGTGTAAAATTACACGGCTTCTTATCTATCGCTGACAATGAGAATAGCCATTTAGATAGTATTGAAATGTTCTTAAATACATCCGGTTCTGACGCTTGGGTGATCTCTGTGGTTGAACTTGAAAGATACGGCAGACCTAATGACGTCGAAAGAAAACGTGATGAAATTGTTTATGGATAAGGAAAAACAGAAGTAAGAAAACGCTTGTCTTCCATCGTTCAGGCTTCAGTGCTCTTGAATTACTGCAGATCTGTTTAACATCAGTTTAACATGCTACTTCATCAAGACCACGATAAAACTAATGATTTCTCTAATTATTCTCCATCTACACCAAACCATGAGCAGCTGATTCATTCTCTTCATGTTATAATTTCATTCTTTGATGCGCATGGGCATCTACAGTGCCAAGACATGAAGCAACATTGCAAAGTACTTCATTCAAAGAGTATGTTTTACTTATTATACGAGGTGGTCTCTGTATAATTACGGTGTTGCAATTAGGGACGAGAGAGTGTTGCAAGTATACTGAGCATTATGGCAATTTACATTATAATTTTAGCATTTCGCTCTTTTGTTGTGTTGTTTCAAAATGTGTGTTAGATTACCTTGGATTCTAACTGAGAATTGATTTATGTTAGCTGCCAACAAAAGAAAATATAAAATTAATATGTGCTGATATCCAATTATCCATGGAATTCGTAATTTAAAAAAAAAACAAAGCCATCTTTCGTCTAACGCACGAACTGTCAGATAACAGTATGCAAGTACGCAGTCCTACGCATTCCACGTCACGCTTCCAAGCGTACTCAGCACAAATACATCAGAATCCCGTCCATAACACGTATTGTGCAAGCAAAGTATCAATAATAACAAAAGCAAGGCCGGTCGGTGTTGAGTTACATCGGAATTTATGCGAGAAACACTTTGTTCACTTGTTAAACGGAATAGGGTTATCTATCAACTAGCACAAAAATACCAAAGAAATAACCTGAAATAAAATTGTTACGTAAAAGAATCTACAAGGCCATAACCAAAGCGATAAGTTTTGATAGTTTAAGGAATTCCACAGTTATGGTATTTTAACGGTCCATTAGAGTATCGCTTATATTCGTGTTAGGTGCATTGCGTAACATTGCACCTTAGAATGCTTGTAACGGTTATTTTAAATCCACGTTTGTCTAAAGATCTTACATTTACTTTATCATTAGGCGATTGAATTTTTCATTTTCAATCAATCATTTCTGACTATGACAGTTTACTGATGGTCATAGACCTCAAATTGCGACACCACTACCGGTTCACTACCTTCCGCATTATTTGAGTCTATCCCAGCTGCGGTCTTCAATTATATATCTCCCTGTGGCATTCCAACTTAAGTTTGAATTTATATATTATATATTACATTTCAGCTGTCAGCTTTTTGATCTAAACTTGCGAAAAATGATATACGAGTATGCCAGACATTCTGCAGATAATTCATACACTTCACTTATTCTCGACTAATATTCGGAATGTCTCAGAAAAAGTTTTTATTCTGCAAAAAAATTCTGTCTTCAACCCTACATAGGTTTCGCTAGAAAAATGTCGAAGACATGTGTGCTGTGTATATCAGGCATATTTCAAATACATCTCATGGTCTGATCGATCACGATTCGTCTTGCGAAATACTGGCCGTATTCATGAACCAAACAATTTAATATGTAGTAAGTCTGTTTTGATATTTCTAACAATACAATTCCAACTTAATTTTTATATAGTTTACAATGATTAATGATCTAGATTCAATATACGATTGTAGAAGTTGCAATGTTTAGTCATCACTAAAACTGAAGCGAAATTTAACATTATCTTATCTCCAAATGAATATGTCAAAGATAATTTTAATGCTGGCTTAATTAAAATGTATTTTTCTGTTGTTTTTATAATCAATCATCACGCTTTTATAATTACTAACGAGAACCGACACGTCATGAAGACACTACGACTCCACAAAGGAGTATTTCAACAGACATTCCAAGCAAAATATAATCTAAATAGTGCTATCACGAAGTTATCACAGCTCACATCTCGTTATCTTCACTGCACACAGTACACTTGTGAAGATAATAATCCTCTTGTTAGTAACAAAAGTAGAAAAGCAGGCAGTCCGACAGATGAAAGATTTTTTCCTGTTTTACAAAGAAAATCGTGCGCAAGCTCATGTCGTAACAATAAAAGCGCGCCGTGTGTAACTGACATTTTGTTCGTAATAGTGTCATAATCATCCATAATGTTGATGAATAAAAACTTATTTCAAAAACTTGCGGATGATCCAGTAGCACTGCAAAGAATTGTTGAATCTGCTGCTGTATTATTTATTTATTTACAGTCTGAATTGTCCCACTGCCTGCAGGGCAAAGAATTCCCCTTCTTCCTTCCAAGCCTCCTGGTTTTGGGCAAGTGTAGACCAGTTCTTTCTGTAGGTGTCAAGTTTATCCCGCCATCGTCGCTTGGGTCTGCCGCGATGTCGCCATACATTTTTGTATGACCGAAAAATGTATTAACACTGTCAGTATCTATCATTATTATTTTGCCCTTATCCCAATAATTACCGGTCGGTGCCTTTTTCCTCCTTATTTCTATTAGTTATCATCCTAGTAGTCCCAACCATTCAACAGTCAGCAAATTATCTAAAATACCGCTGTACGCATCCTAATTCAAAATCATTAGTCATCCTTAACGGGGTCATACCAATAATAAAATTTTATGTCGATTGATTTGCTAGTCATTATTTATGCCTCTATTAACGTTACTAACATTAACATGTTTATTAATTCTTCCATTAAAACTATCTTGCGATCGAACATCGTCTTCTGATTGTTTCATTATCTTAGATATGAAGACATCAACATTAAAATTGATTTTGATCGTTACATTTAGATAATACTGTTTTTGTTTTAAGGTCTCTGACCAGGATCGAGATTGTTCTATAGATTCTGCTTATC
This sequence comes from Orthosia gracilis, assembly GCA_947562075.1. Taxonomy (NCBI): domain Eukaryota; kingdom Metazoa; phylum Arthropoda; class Insecta; order Lepidoptera; family Noctuidae; genus Orthosia; species Orthosia gracilis. The sequence goes on from OX387268.1 coordinate 55,277,265, forward strand.
TCTATGGGTAAAAGGCGTGAGTTTTTATATGTATGCAAGTATGTCTCTGACCAAAGAATTCAAGGTACCAAAACGGGTCATCCTTGTGATCCTTCGAAGAATTTTGGAATGATGTCGTTTTGAATTATATGAATTATAATCTTGGTCTGACTGCTAATTTGCGTCACAACTATTGTTAAGTCTGAGTAAATTAGTACAAAGTCCAGAAACAATCCTAATTCCAGCTGCAGGCCATTCTGCAAAGTATATATTGTAAATACTGGTTTTCCCACGGGAATCTCGAGTTGAGACCACGTAATTATGACAAGTATTATCAGAGAAACATCTGCGTGCACCTGTGAACTTAATACGACATTATTTATAGTTGCTTTTACCGTTGTGGATACTGTGATAAGCACTTATTAACCATTTTTTAAAACGTTAATAGGTGGAGAAGAAAATACTTCTAAGATAAAATTTTTCAGTGATCTTACCAAAGAGAGGTCTTTCTCTTCTATAAGATGTATGTCTTGTGTGTAAGAAGAATCATAAACATCCTGAGAATATTTAGGAGTGTTATTTTTTGCGTAACCAATTATTATCAATAAATAATTAAGATATGAAAACTGATTACTCCATATAGTAGTCGTTACAATTTGTTGATCGCAATCGCCCAGTAGCTTGTTACACCAATTTTCTGACTTATAAACAAAACACTAACTGAGTTTCACGCAAACAAAACTGTCTACGGCAATTACTACAGATTGCAATTGTTTATATCCAGTTTCAATTAAGATAAGCTTTAATAGAGCTTTCTTGTTAGTTATATGTTCGTTTAAATCGATTTAGAAGAGACGAACTATATTAAAAGTGAGAATACAGATGCTATCGCCGTCCTAGGTGTAGATAGACACACATATGTTTCATAAATTGACGATGAATATTCTCAATTTGGACAAGTTACAATATTGCCGTAAAAATGCCACTTTCCATCTTTGTTGGCTTCAGCTTACAAAATAATCGTGAGTAGTTCAAGAGGCCTTGGACTACCGGAGTAACTGGAACACAAATCTAATTTGCGTACGCCCCGTGAAGCTTTGCAAATGCATCGTTGGAAGTTTGAAGCACTAAACAATTTTTTTTACGTAAACAGAAAACAATATTAAGATATTCGGGTAATTGGACTGTCGTGACCACGCAGACGTTATTTAAATAAAACGTTTAGAAGACGCCATTGTCTGACGTAACACCAAAATATTTGCCTAATTGCCCGATTATATTTGCGTCACCCTTAGAGCGAGCACCGTCCTATAAACTTTTATTTATTCAAGCCATTATAACAAAGTTGAAATCATAAAGGCCAGTCTATTTTTCTGGTTCATGACGTCACCGCAGCTGTGCAAACTTGGGTTTTGCGCAGGTATACAGTCTACTGCATGAAGGTAAAACGTAGGTGTTTCAAATGCAAAGATTTACTTAAATGTCTTTGTTAACATTGTTCTTTTTTGCCTCGTCTGAAAAAAAGACCACAACGCAAAACCTGAAAACCCACGATGATTCTATATCATATCGTCACGCGAATTCAAATTAGCGTAAAGCACAAAGACATAAACGAGGATAAAATAAATATGCATTCGAAGCAAAAAACAAATTCAAGAAACGGTTACATGACGTATTTCAAATTAACATTACTGGAACACTTTAACGATTCCAATACTTAAACAGTAATGGCCGAAGCCCTTTTCCGATCGTAAAAGTACTGCTAACTAATCGCACTTTGGAAACTAGGCGATGTTCAATGCTCATAGAATCCGTAATGGTGTTCGAGAGTCGGAATGCCAGCGAAGCCCACCATAAAGGCAACAACGCATGACCCGTTTTCACATGTATGGATATCCGGTTAGCTTATGGCCAAGAATAATGGGTGCATTTTAATGATGAATAGGAAAGGAGTACTGATTGCATTCTTTTGTAACAACCAGACAATGATCTTCAAAGTAAAAAAGTGTCCCCACGTAACACGAATAACGGTACCCAAGATAATGTTGTATAGAAAGCAAAGGATTTTAACTGCACAGATTTCGATTTGAGTTATGATTTACTCGGTTTTATTGTAGAACAAACTATAACGACTGTTTTTACGACCAACTATATGTTTGTGCATTAAAACAGAAGTAAGTTATCGCAAAATGTTGAAACCTTTTATCGAATGTACGTAATAGGTGTAAAATCTTGTTAGAATTTGAGAGCAATGCAAAAATAAATGAGTGGGTATGGATTCGGAACGAACTGAAAGCGACATTATTGTATGTACTCTTATAAGCTGTTAAAACGCATTCGATAGTTATAATAATATATAATAATAACTTTGTTTATTTTAGTCCGAAACTGTATCGAGTAGATTGTAATTTTGTGACGGAAACGTTTTAAAATCATTTCCTTTATTGTTATAGCCGTAGGTAAATAACATTATTTAATTTCCTTATTTAATTTCTCTTCTCTGTCACTGGACAAAATCTCTGGAATGATAGACACCTACTGAGTATATTTGTAAGCATGGACACTAATTCAACGTTGATTGTGTTATTTTTGTTGGATATTTGCGAAAATAAATACTATTTTATTTCAATCTTTTAGTACTTTAGTTTCTATTACCTCATTCGAAGCCAACATAGGTATTTAATAAAATATGAAAACTGACCGTAACAGTTTCAACACTTTAACACTCGTCCCAAATTCGTTTCGTTGTGCATTGACAATCCTTTCTTCTCGGGAACCTGTTCAAAATAACTGTCAACTAATTAGTATAACAAATCCTGTCGAGATGTTGAAAAAAAACGTGTCAGTCGAAACTAGAACTCGTTAGTACAGCCATGTTTTATTATTGTGCTCTTGTCTTGTAGTTATGTCTAGTGTTTTATGTTTCGTTTTTTTTGTTATCTAATTTTAAGTGTTTATTAATTGAAATGTACATTGGAGTGTCGATATTGATAATTTCTCTTGTGGTATTCATTTCTTTATTCATTTCAGATATCTTTCATGTTAGTGCTTTTACTGATACTTCTTTAGAAATATTTCGTTGGTAATGTTTGTATCAAGTGTACTATGGTGTGAATATATGTGTGAGACTTTATTGTTGGTATGTCTGTTATATTTTTTACTGACCAGATAACGACAAGGTTGTACCAATTTTAGTGGGTCGAAAATCAGATCGTCGAGTATTTTATTTTGTTCCCTTTTTACGTACTTATAATAGTTATTTATTCTACCTACCAGGGTAGGAGTAACCTGTTTTCTTTACTTTGACATTTTTTTTCCATTGAGATGAGGCTCCCACAGTGTTACAATATTAAAAGCATGTCCATCACGTAATGTATCTATCAGTCTTGACAGGTAGCAATAGTTGATCCCTTTCAAGTGAAGTATCTCCAACTACCTTATTTTTTACATCACTTTTTAGGTACACATGATTTTGCGCGACAAAATGCAATATTGTATAGCAAAGTTAAACCTTCCAAAGGGGCATCGGAAATATGTGTGGAATGCCCAAGTCATGGCCCAGGTAACCGGGAAGACCACGGGCCATCAAACAGGTTTCGCTCCAAACCTTTTTTTACTAACAAACCAACTAATTTATTAGTTAAACTGCCATTAAAGTTATGGTGACTTTTAATAGCTGTCTTGGCGTTTAATTAGGGGTGAAATTGTCAACATTTGTGACATATTTATCGTGTTTATGGTGATAATGGGTTCATCACCTTTGTAATTTACAGTGTTGATGCGCGGTTCTCTTATTTCATTTAATTGTAAACCCAAGTGGTGCTAATTTTATGATTTTATTAAGTAAAGTTATATTTGCAATAATGAAGCGATTGCCAATGCATAATTACATGCACAGCTTAATTATATTCCTGAATTGAGCTTCTACTCACAACTGATAGAATATGTATTTCAAAATAAAATATTTGGCTACTTTTCAATCTTTTTATGAAATGTTTTGCAATCAACCACTTGTCAAAAGCAAATGGTTCTAAATTAAATAGTTGGCCATTTAATTCAAACCGAATCCGGATTAAATATGTATGCTTGTTACCACAATAAAACAACAAATCAAGTAACAAAGTGCTCGATAAATCTTAATAAGGCAAAAGTCGTGACTGGCCTATTTGTGCTCAAGGTGTACGAACCGAATCGAATGGACAGCCATTTTTGACAACGTCCTGGACTTAAAAATCTTCAAGGGTAACTACACACATGCAGTAAAGTTTCTTTAGACGTGCCGATCGTGACCTAGGCATTTGCTTTTCAATCGCAAGTAACACAGCCTCGAATGGCATCAAGTTGATCAGACAGACAGGTCAAATATATCTGTCGCCAAGCCAACTTCTTGCTTCAGACAAGATATATCACCGGTGAGATGTGGTCTATCTCAAATGTCACAGTTTTTTTTTGCGCGATCTTTATCTACATAGAAGGTAGACCGCACACGACGCAGGGAATGGGACATTATTATGCGTAATGTACCCGTGCCCATAGAGAGATACGGGCAACATTAATAAAACTTAGTTCAACTTAAAGCTATACGGGTATGATAAAGGTGTAGTTTGTGATAACGGTGCGGTACGGGTGTGGTTACCAGTGGACCTTGCGAAAATGTATGTGGGTTTAAAATTTGATATAGAACAGCCGAGGAATGCAGTCCCTTTGAGATTACTTGGAGCATTCATGCGGATCAAAATAGGTGGGCGACATTTTTTGCCCGTCAAGTTATTCCGCTAAGTTGTCCGTCGAGACGGATCTCATTGCGGAACTAGATGTAACGCAGTTATGAGAGCAGCGATAATGAGATGCCGTGTTAACAAGTCAAACATCAGATTGGAAACAGATAAAATCAGATAAGACATGTTACATTACGTAAGGAATCCGACCCGATTCCTTTTAAATTCAACCGCCATTAAAATTCCGCGCAATGAGCTCGAAAAAATCATAAGCACTGTATCCAGTTCGCAAACGGAGGCGAACACGAACACTTTAATAAGCGCAATTAACGTTTACGACCGAAAATTAGATATTGCGGAAAGTGCTGGATATTTTTTTATCTCGCACCTGACCTCAGTGGTCATTGAACTTGAAGCTTTAGGCTTGACGAAAATATCACGTAGACCGAACGGCGCAACGTCACGCGCCACCGCGTGTTCTCAAAGAAAATGACCAGTCAATCACTTTGCATCATTGGAGAAAGAAATAAGCTAACCAGAAAATTGCTCCCGATCTACTCTCCGACGTTGCGTGTTCAGAAATAATCTTATTAATAAAAGGGCCTCATCACAATATTGGTCAGCTGCTGTACCTACTTGTTGCCGCTGCACTTTTTCAAGTATGCGTTCGGGCATGATTTCATTTCTCTCTTTATGTAACGCAGACTTTACGGTTTTTATAATAAGTGGTGCTCGCTTATCAGCACTGACGTGGTCCTATTTTTAGTCCCCACTCGCAAATGTTTGCTGCAAGACCATAACACTTGAAGTAAATAATAATCTTAATAAATTCTTCCCAATTCGGGATGGTGAATTTGTTAAATGGTCTTGATGGTATCAATTTACGAATCGAACGGTTTATCCTTATATGCTTTGAGATTTTCGACTTTATGTTGAAGGCGTTCATTTCAGAGATGTTATAAGTTAGTGCCGAGAGACACCGTTAAGCTACAAATTTTGATTTTCTTGCGTGTATTGCGTGTTTTGCTAGCATTAATTTGTTGTCGTTGCGTGCTGTTCCAGCCGATTGGTTGCGGCCGCCGCTCGGCTGGCTAGTGGACCTGCAGCCTCAGAAGGCACTACCTACGCTCATCTGCATATCCAGTTAGTTAATGTTTACGGTAGATGCGTCGGTATTTGGGACGTTTGAACTTTCTTTTGTCAGCTAATTTGCTACCGAATTAGCTACCGTATTTTTGTTTTTATTATTTCTCGATTCGTTCCTTTTAAATAGATTTTCGTTGTGGATTTAAAGTATAACACTTTTGCCATTTTTATTCGCATTTAACCTTTTTATGTTTCGGGTGCAGTGAATATTGTTTTCTACATCTTGGCATTAAAGAACTGCCATTTATCTTAATATATCCATTACCTTCAATTTCTCGTCTAGAGTGCTATGCAAATCTACATCCTCTCTACGAAATATAGTAAAAAAACGTCGATACGCATATTTCCTGTCTGTTCGCCTTGCTAATCACTAATCATTGAATCAATATGCATTTTACTGCGTTGCGTGTGCGCTTTAGTTTCCTGAAAAAGTGGGACATCATCATATTTATATAAAGAGTTCGGTGGTTAGGTTTCAGTTCGATTCGTGACCGCGTGTGTGTTGTTTCCGGATTCAAAAAAGGGAGGAAAGTAGAAATGAAGATTTGATTATCGGAAGTGTGAGTGCTTCTTTTAATTCTGTGTTATACATCCTGGTGAAAAAAATTGAGTGTGTGGATTAGTGGTGGAGGATTATCTTTTTCTTGTGTTTGTGTGTGAATCAAGATATGTGTGCGTTGCTTCTGCTGTTTTGCCTGTTTTGTATGACAGCTCTATAAATACTTCTTTCAAGCTTCAGCAATTTTATCAGAGGCTATATACAAAGTGTTATTCTATCAGCGATGGCGATTGTCGAAATGCCAAAATAATGAAAGGAAAGGGATGATCACGTGACGTTTCAATTGCGCTTGGCAATACATTTTTTAAATTTTCGTTAGTATAATGTCACTTGTATATCTAGAGTATCTGACAACTTCATCATTAGTGTGGATTCAGGGATTTTACATTGCTCCTTTTCTTCCTAGTGAATATTCTGATTTCTTTAAACAAAAGTGAATTTTTATGGAACAGAATAAATTACTATTAAAGGAAAGTTTAATTACTTCCATCTCGAATGTAGGTTTATTGTCGTTTCATACCTTATTGTATAATCCGTTTAAGCGGTACTAACTTGAGGTATGTAGAACTACTTACAGTAAGTTGCATTCTGCGATAACGTATCGAGAACTGCATCAAGTTAGCTTGTAGGTATAGTTTTCTAGTTAAAATAATAATTATAATCTTTTGAAACAATAGCATTCCAATGAATAATTCAATTTCAACTGTGGCCACTGAAAAATGTTAATATTGTTCATAATCTTGAAAATAATAATCTTCATTTATCTTGGTCGTTGACTCGTAGTTTTAGTTGATCAATTCTGTTTTAATGGACAATTCTTATCGACTACGACCTTTTAAAATTTTGTTTTGTCCCTTTCCCTAAAATTTCCTCTTCTTTCTCTATTGACATTATGCGAATATAGATTGTTTTATTCCCTTCATCACCTACTTTATCATTTCTTAACCCGTGTTGTGTGCTGTTCAAGCACAAATGGCCGTGCTAACCTATTTGCCTACAAATCCCACGCAACACAATATACCGTCAATATAGTTCGTTTAATTGTCGGCGCAAGCGCAGAGTTCTCATAATACGTAAAGCATTGTTTTACGCACGGGTTTCTTTACTATGTGAAGGACGGTTAACAGTTACTGTAGTTAGGTTCCATTGAAATTTTATTGGCGGTATTTCTTCTGCTTTAACCCTTTCTTGGTTTGGAATTGTTAGGTCTTCACATATGAAGTTGCGTTTTAGTTAACTGGCCACTTTCAACTGCCATAACTACAGGTTGACGGGAAATTCAAAACGCATTTCTTTTTAAATTATTTTTGATCGGCTCGCGCTTGACCACTATCGCACCTGATCGTAAGCGATGAATAGCATGCCTTAAATATAAAATTTATTAACTATTCCTTTTTTAAATTAGTTATTCATTTGCTTGTTTGGGTTTGGTTATCTCTGTATTATCGTCGTATTTATAACTGTGAACTCTCTATGGTTCGATCGCTTTACATAGACTAGGAATTTGTTTTTCGTCTTCAATAGTGAGTCTGTTATATTCTTTCAGGCATTCTGTATTTCCCTGTGTAAATGCTTCATAAACATCTGTTTTTCACAATTTTTGTCTTCAGCATCTATTCTCTCAGCCTTATTTTTCTGGTTTCCATTCTCACATCAAATTATTGCATGCCCTGCATGCTACGATAAAAAAGTATCTAATAAAAAAGTTAATACAGACTGCACAGCATGTTTTTCTTCTTGTTTATGTCTTTTTAGTTCGCTTCTTAAGCAGTCGGGATTTTGATATATTGATTTATTTTTATTTTTTATTTATAACTTTTTAGTTAACATTTTTTTTATTAGTAAAAAATATAAGTGTTATATATTTTTGAAATCACTTATTTTAATATGCCTTACGATATGGATATGGCGCCCAACATCCGCCATTTTTCTAATTTCCAATTTTAATGTAGCCAGTGACACTCGCAAGGTTAAGACGAATCGATTGACGTAAGAATCATCAAAATCAGCTAACACGTTTGGTTTCTAGAACGCCACATAGGAACAAACATACATACATACACTGATAAACACGTTAGTCTCCATCGGCAGTTGGGTAAAAAGGCAATATATCACAAATCTACCAGTATCAACATTCCGTTCCATTCATTTGACTTTTACGATTCACTTTAGATTAACATCTCGCATTGGTTTTCTTTCAATTTCCACAACATTAACAAGATATTTTACATGCAAGCGGGCAACTAGTCTTGTAGATAAGATTATTATGCAAAGATATGCCGTCTGTGTGGAAGGAAAGCAATCAAAGAATTCAAATTAGAAAGGTATAACACGATTGAGATTTACAACGAGTTTTGTCGGGTGATAGTAAATGCGATTCACTATCTAATGAATTCGCATCATAACAATGAGTTTCTTTGGAGTTCCTTGAATGTTAGGTAAGTTTTTTTAATCTCAAATAACGTAATAGCATTCAGCTGTGACTGTAAGATTTAAATTAAATCACATACATAGGTGCCCCTATCAATTCTTTCAAAAGATTCTATCGTAAAAAAGTAACAGCTTCAACAGCTACAATAATGGTTACCACTTAACAGCTGTTCTATTCTCTTTATTAAAGGAGAGTTCAGTCTACGGAACCTTCCGCGTAGATTGAACTCGCTTCATCACTTTTTTCATTCAATACGCATTAGGTAACATGGTCATCGCCCGGTAGCTTTGATTCATCAGGCTCAAATTAATGCCTTTTACATAACTGTTTTGTTCCTTACCACAATCTTGACAACGCTACCAAAAACTATCAATTCTCTTTATACCGACAGCGTTTAGGTTGAAAATAGCAAAACAAAAGGAGCATGATCGAAAATGTGAATCATGCAGTAAGCACTATTTAAAATTCCTTAAACCGTTCGAAATTCGAAACAGGCGTATTTACGGTAACTTGACTGTTTTATATGGCGGTCGTGCGCTCGCGCATACTTGTACACATTGATTTTCTATAGACTTAATCTTCTCCAAGATGATTGTGATTTTCCAAGTTTTCATAGCCTGAAATATCCGTAATAGCTTCACGAAACACCACGTTATTGAACATAGCTATAAATACCAAGAATAAAACAACTTGTGTAAAAATCTTGTGCTTACAAAACCTGAGGCTAACCAGTGACAGTTGCCAACGTCATTCACAGAAGCCCTTCACGTGAACTTAAACAAGAATAGCTACGCATCCAAATATAGCCACGGCAATTCTTAAGAAAAATGACTCAATTGCAGCCTGAGAACTTTGTACCACAGCGTAACGGTGGAATAGTTCAACTCGTTGATTTCACACAATGACATGACAGTAAATATTTCTACAATGCTCTACTTTGTTAGTGTGAACTTTCCAAATATGGCGCGGATTATCCCGACTAACGTTATGATCTAGATTAGTTTGTTGCTTGATCTGTTTAACTAAACTAGCCTTAGCTTTAAGGAGATTTCGGGTTATTGAATTTGTGTAAGTTATTCTGCTGTTTCGGCTTTCTTATTAATTTGTCTGGTGGGTGTTTCAGTGACCACTTTTGCTTACACGGTTTCTTAGGTCCTCAGATAAACTCTCAATTGATTTGATAAATATGCAAGAGAAGATGGCTGTGTGTACAAACATACAATATCTCAAGGTAAGTGTATATATGTGTTTAAAAAAATCAAACTCAAGAACGTAATATCAGATATCAGCCAATAAGGATGTAGTGAAACTGTGAGCCAAAACGACAATATTAAAATTAGTGAAATCAAAAATAAGAGGGAAATTAAAATAATAGTCGAAGGAAGTGATCAAGCAAATAAACGTTCTGATAATATTTGTGCAGGTTCAACAACTTCATAATTTTCGATGACCCGGTTCAATAAATCGATCATGTGTTTGTTGACCTCAGACTATTATATATCAAAGACGAAAAACGCTTGGAATTTCTAATCTCTTCAATAAACAAACAGAACAATCTTATCATTTCAAAACTATCAGCATCCTTTTGAAGAAGATATTGAGATGATAAAAGTTATCTTAGTAGTATTTTTATAGTATTTCGAAACCATGGAGATGATAACTGACGTAGATCCTACTGATACCAGTAAGATTGAAATCGTTCATAACGAAACAAATGAAAATCTCAAAGCCACCATGAAATTTAGATGAATTGGGTATTCAGGCATGTTTAAAGTAAATACTTTATAGTGTGTAAAATCGACAGTTCAAACAGAGGCACAATTTGAAACACTTTGTTAAGTACTGCATAATAAAAACGGTGTTCAAACAAGACAGAAGCAAGGACGTTCTGTAAATAGAACGGCCGACTTTAATAATACACTTTATCTTGATTCAATCGAACTATATTAAAAAACACAACACAATGAAATCATCTACATACTTCACCTTTACGATGGCTACAACTATTGCACACAATGCCTCTGATATCGATCATACGATCTACACTTAATTGATTCGATCCGTCCATCGATGTATCGATGTGGCTTATCTAAATTACTCGAGTCCTTGTACAGTTTCATCACATCAGTTTAAAGTGGAGCAATGCAAAAAAAGGCAATGAGAATCAATGAGATACAAAAACACTGCACAAACTTACGCAAGACCATAGTTTCTAATATTATCTAAAGCAATAAAATTTTACAATTTGCGTATATGTCGATTACAAATCGATATAACGTGATCGATCCTCCCATCCTCACTGACATTATCGTCGTTATTACTCTCTTATGTTAAACATAATGATCTACAGAAAATCTTACATGGAGAACCTATTTAAGCATTTTACAATACTATGAACATAACACTCGTCACTCGACGACACTCGTCTATTTTAACGGTGTTGGATATGGTCCGCAAAATGTGGTATTGCCTAATGTAGCACAGCTGAATCATGTTTCTTTTATTTGCAGGCTAACAGTCATCGAAAATTCCGTCCGCATTGACAACGGAAGACCTTGGTAGTCCGCAGCTGACTTTGAACACCGTACCGCACTGTCACTCACGCAAGTGGTTACCTACGACCCGATACGAAAGTTGAGCCCGACTGAGAACCGACAAGGACGGTGGAGCCCAGGTGACTCGCACCCGTGTGATGTGCCGGCAACATCACATTGATGTGCAGGTAGACGTCACCTGATTCCCCACCACTCCTGGATGAGGCCGAACCATGAAGTTCTCAACTGGCTCCAGCTCGAGCAGTCTTGCCAGCGATTCGCTGTCGAGGAAGTCAACTCTTTGCATCTACACGGAGGTCGATGCACCCACTATGCCGCCGCCTTCTGAAAGAGTGAGTAAGCTCAAACTATTCTACATCGTCATTATAATCAATATTATAAAGCGTTCTCAGTAGGTGGCACCATAAAATGTAGCCTTTTTCCAATACTAGGCGTTTAAATTGTAGATATAATCGGCTATAAGGCCAAAAAAACGAAAGTGCTCACCGATAAAGGTAATGTAACCTTAATGTTATGGGAGACCCAAGCATCTGGGCAATTTGCTTTCGATTTTCCACAGCCAAGTATAGCACATTAAAACTTTCAATTTCGGACAACGATAATAATAATATCGCATTAACAAAAACAATGCAAAAAGCCGCGCGTCCGGGTTGGAGAGTTCGGTGCGTTTGGTCCAGCCGAGAGAAAGTAGCATGTCATCTCTGGCACAGCGACTCGCCAAGTCGCGAGCCACCTGGTCACTGGCTCCAAACTTATTTTGCAACACCTTGAATATTTATTTTTTCTCATTGTGTCCAGCCCTATTCGGTGCCTCAGCTCTTTTATGGCTCTGCATCAATAAATTCTCATTTAAATTTTAAACGCTGCGCTGGCCTTGTCGCTTTTACTATATAATTAATCCGCGAATACTTGATTTCTGACTTGATACATGATTTATTCCTTTTATGCAGTTACTAGGTATAAATTTAAAGCTTTTATGAATTCACGATTCAAGAACAAATTATACAACGCTTACAGAAATTACGTGTGCAATATACTCGTACCATAGCTTATGCGACAATCGTCCAAAAATCTCTATTGAACTATGAAGTTTTGTTAATATCTTATGTATTCTTTCCAACCTTGAATAACGCCGAGCTTTATTTCGAAGTGATTCATCTACTCAATCACAAATGAATCATGATCTTGAAATTTCACATTCAGAAGATTTACAATAAACCTTTGATTAATGACTAGTTCATCTCAAAATGGTTGTATATTGGCTAATATCTTGTTATTGTTGTTGCTTATTCGCGTCCGGACGATCGAAATATATTCATGGCATAGTCTCAAGGTCCCTATTGTCTTAAATACCACATACGAAACGTTATTACACTTTGTTTCCACGCCTTTGTTAGTTCGCTTTACTTCACAATCTTCAGACTATTTTGTTGCACAGATATAGTCGTTCAATCAACTTTCGAAATTATTATTTAGCGTTGCTGACGCGTCTAACTAATCTCAAATTATATCAACTGTAACTTCAATATAATTTCCATCTGTTACGGTGATAATACCTCTTAACAGACTAATCTTACGCTGCATTTTTTTGTCTGTTATTAAGATTATCTTCTACGTAATACAGTCGTCGAGATTTCAATTACCTCATACGACACCCAGCCATCACTTTCGCCGTCAGCGCGTGGGTGTTCAATCATCGTATCAGAACTATTATCTGGTATTTATTCATCGCCTATTGTTCTCTCAGCGGCTAATGAACTTTTACTGGATGAAAAGAAAGTTTGTTTTAATGAGTGAGTTTAGAGAAGTGATCGGTTGTAATGGACGTTATCGTTGTCATCGACTTGATGTTTATTGATGGTCGGCTTGTATTGTTTATTACTTAGTTGCATACTGGTGTGACGTCACGAGTTTTTTGTGGTGTGTTGGTGAAATCGTCTGCCGCTTACACAACTGTCACGATGGTGCCTGCCTAACTGACCCTAGGAATGGCTAGCGGTGACCTCTGCCAATAGATCGAACGGAAGTCTTCGATATTATAAGGATTGGTGAAGAATTTCCGTATAGGTAGCTCAAATTGTTGAATCTAATGCAAAATAATCCTTCTCCTCAATTCTCATCATGGAAAAGCCTTGATTGTTTAATGTAACGTTATCTCAGCCTTCGAATTCGATTGGCGCATAAAACATGTCGCGTAGCAAATTGAAATAATAGCTGTGTGTCACGTTGGTAAAACTTTACGAAGCCTAAGGTATAAACATGTTCTGACTAGATTTGCAAGAGTCCTGCGGTCAGCAACCCGGTGCCCAAAGGCGATGACTAAGACTCTTGAACTTTGGTTGGTGTGGTTTATGAGCAGATTGAATTATGAATATGTAGAAGTCCTTCTTGTCTGTATGACTATTTGGTCCTTGACCCTTAAATATGTCTTACTTTCATGTAGTCAGTCAAATCCAAACTACACCTGTGTAAAGTCTGAGTATTTACAAAATGTAGTCTAAATTTTTTCAAGACACTGCGTTTTTTGCGAATTATTTTAAACAGGCCTCTATTATTGTACTCATGGACGAGAGACTAGCAACCTGTCATTACACTATCGTGTCCATTGAACCCAATACGTATGTTACACTACTCGTTACTTATGACGACATCGACGGCGACGTACAGATTCGAGTCAGCTTCTTTGCTTGTTATCTTTTTCAATCCGTAATTCTATGCATCACCAATTAAACTTACCTACTTCTCAGAATTGTGCACATTCCATGAAGGAAAGCAACTGTGAAATTAACTGACTTAACTTGTCATTACTTGCTACGAAAACCCCAATTTACAAGTATTTCCAACAGCTTTCATCTTGCGACCTTAACTCCGTTCTGCTTGTTTATCGGACTGTATATTTACGCTCCTTTTATTTTATAGTAATCTGATACGAATTCGTTTACCGCAGTCGGGTCTACTTCATTGTGCACCACATTGTTGACTATTGTTTGCAGTGCTCGTCCTAAACGTGGCCAAACAATACATATCGATTTATCGATAGCGCTTGTCTTATCTACCATTGTGATTAAATCCGATAGCACAAAAATGTAATCATGTTTTCCGTTTTTGTGAAGTGCATTCACGTTATGTAGGCACATTATTTTATAATCCATCACCAGTAAATAATGCTTGAGAATCCTGCGGGCGTAGCGTGAGGATAACCAGACATTTTTCTCTCACAGGAGCACATAATTTCCTTAAACGATCGACTTCCATTCGTATCGGAATCTGCTTGCACCTGGCAACAAGAACAGGAATGTTCGCATTCCTCATTGTAATCTCTAATTCCATAGCTATCGGGCCATTATTTTAATAAGCTTTTCAGTGCTGTAATAACAGTGGCGTGGCGTCGCGTGATCGTCCTTGAGTGAAGCGTGCACAATTGCACGATTCTTTTTCTAACAGTTGCTAGTTACATCAACTTGTGAGATAGTTGTAGTGTATTGGAAATACCGAGAAATTCATCTGGTAAAAGATCTTTCTGTCATTGTATTACGTGGGAAACGTAATACGCTCGAAACCTCAAGTTATTTTCTTAGAATTAAGATATTGCTTATGCGTTGAGTTGTTATGTTTTTTCTTCTGTGTCCAATTTGTAGATTGGGTCAACGAGTTCAGTAGTATCACGTTTGTCCTGTGAACCGACACTAGTTTGTTTAGTGTCTATTGTAATAGTTATGTTTGCTATTTTCACGGCTTGTTAAACTTTGCTATCAATACTTTCATCTAGTGTGACCTCATGAGAGCTCATTATAATGTTTGCCTTGTTCTGTTGTTCATCGCGCATGTTATGAGTTTATCTTAGCACGATTATGTGTTGTGTGTCGTCAACATTTACATTTAAACATGGCTTTCTCTGAACAAGAAATTCTTTGTATTTGAATAGATATTTTAAATGCTTTGTATGCAAGTCCTAGCATTCTTCTGCTCTATATTCAATAAGTCTGTCTAGAATCTCGTTTTCTTGTATGGAGGCGGCTCCAGACGTACTACCGGCCTCTTTGTAATATTCATGACATCGTGAATCGTACTTATAACAAACTAAAATTTTGATCAAAATTACGAAATCCATCCTTCGATGCAGGATGAACACAAATCTGTGTAACAAAAAGAGGTGCCTTGAAGCGTGACCTCACACTATTTAAGTATATAAAGTTCGTTACATTATCAAACAGTTACAGTATAGACTCACTATTCACTTGTAATTTCGATTGCCGAATATTTAATTTCCATAATATTCGTAGATTATTTTTTGCATCGTAATTTTTAAATGCTAATTTGCCTTACTAAAACTTTCTATTAAAATAATAATAATAGTAATTGGCTGCCTAATGATAGATATATCGTGACCATTATACATTAGTTTAATGCTAAAATAAATCTTGCACAGTTATAGTAATTTCACGATCGCTGCTAACGAAACGGATTTATTATCGTGTAATAATACACATTTAAATGGTTACTGAAAGAAGTAACATAATGAAATAACACGATCTAATAACTTAATTAGCCAATTTAATAATAATATTATATCAGAAATTATGTCGTTTCATAAACAATCTAGAATCTAGAACATTCCTTGTCGATTGACAAACAAGACGACGATTAAGAAAGTAATATGATTATGATCTCTTTTAGAAATCTTAAAAAAAAGAACAGTTATTGTAGCTGCCAGTGCAACATAAAAAAAACTCAAGTTATCTATGATTTCTAACTTTTACGCGAATGTACATTGAAAAAGAACAACTCGTATATATTACGGATTATCTTGTTAGACATGCTTGTATTTTATGATGTTTTGAGCATGGCTATAAAAACTTGCTGTTTCGACTTCTTATACCAGCTTATACTTAAACGGCTGGTTAGATATTTCTCGAAAAAACTCACCGTTTGAAAAACGTTTTTCAAGTCTGTTACTCTAGAGAGAGCTTTTACATACACTTTTGCTTCTTTACTTTCTTACCGTATTGTCAACATAAACGACGTTATCATTATCTTTACTTCTGTAAAGCTGATGTTACTTATGAAAGCAGTGAAGTATACTCGTAACTGTTAAACATGTTGATGTCTTTTTAAATTATACATACTCACTCACGCAATATTCGAAGTCAACAACTCTGTAATTTAGTAGATAGAACTTTACTGTGATTTGTATTGTTAGACAATGTTCTATCGAATATTTAAGCAGTTTCCTTTACCATGTATTCTGTAGTGTATATAATATGCGCCATATGCCATTTATAAATTTCCATAATCATTAAGCGTGTCACGCCTAAATTATACTGTATGTTAATACAAATGTTGTTTCTTGCTCAAAAATATTCAAATGTAGTTTTTATTTAATTGTAATTTACTTTAGCTGAAACCTAGAATTTTCGGCCAGCAGCTCAGCACTATGAATGTCAATGCTACAATTACATTTTATAATTTCTGCTAGTTATATGTCTATTTATCCAATGTAGGTATAAGATCAAAACTCCGACTATTTACAAAGTTATAGAGAAAGTGAAAACAACCCTTTAGGTCTCAATCAAAAAATAAATAAATCCTTGTTACATTGATCTAATTTACATGTCCAAAGTTCTTCACATGAACCCTTTCGAATGCGTACATCTTTGAAACACCATCTCCCTCACAATGCATCTTGGTATCTCAATATCACCAGATAACTTGATGTTACGTTAGAAAGAACCCGTATATCATGGTGTTTCGTTACGCTGCTGTTACCCCTATTGTAAGACATTCATTTGCAAATGTGGGCCTTTCCGGTACACTGCAGATGTTCACGGAAACGTATTTAGGTACAAGTAAACTTACATTCGGTGTTGTGTTTCTTGTTTTTTCTTATTCGTAGTATAGTATGAAGGAGGTTAAAGAGTTTAGCGTCAGCATTATGCTTTGTTAATTCATCATAACCATGTTTTGTTAAACAAGGTGCAGTTTTTGTTTGGTTGATTTCAACAATATTAAATATGTTTACTATGAAAATAGTTGTTAATACTATCTATTTCGTACACAAATATTTGTGTAATATCTACCTATTGTTTACCAATGATTGTATAACTTGTAAATTCTGCTGCCCCATCAACAGTTTTGTTGTTTACTATATCCGTCTGTTTTTGTTATATTAGTATTGTTTTGATTGACAAAACTATATCCGTAGTTGCAACATTTCTTTCACTACTAAATGTTGCTTTAGTAATAATTAGCGTTTCTATACAATTAAATTCATTTTCATATCCTCTAAGATCAGTGACGGTTCGAACTCGAGCAATAACACGCTTCACTTAGACCTGGACTATCTTAGATAATATCTCCCATCTTCACGCACTTGGCTCAAGCGACTGTAGAATCTTTCAACATTTTCTTCTGCTACATTTCACAACGCGCCGTGCTCAGTTCTTCACAATGGTTTCGTGAATAAATAGATGGCTCAAGATTAGCGTAAGTAAAGCTAAACGAAAAATAAGAATAATCTAATGTTACTAGGTAAAAAGAGAGAATTAGGTGGAAACAAAAACAAGCTTTGAATAAAAAACGGTACTTCTAAAAAGTAATGAATAATAAAAAAAACCAGCAGATCAAGTCTATTCTAAAAATATACTGCAGGTGCTACTATTTCTATAAGAAAAGGAATAGAATCGTAAATTTATTCACCTTTCTCCATGTCAAATTAACGGAAATAATATTTATGAACATAGATTTAGCTATTGGTAACTGAATACTAACCAGTAAGGCTGTAATTTCACAAACCCTATACAAGATCTATCGAATGTACGAGTAGCATGACACAGCTATAAGATCTATAATGACAGCGAATTTCTCAATCATTCTAGTTGAACTCGTTCTTATTTCATCGCAATTTCACGCAGATTTGCATACGCACAGGTCGTCGTGTGACCTAATAAAATAGATTGTATCGTTTGTATGCCCATCTAATTTTCCGCCCGAGAAACTTGCTGCGATGCAAAGAAGATGCATGTAAGTGGAGTATGTATAAGTATGTTTCTCGCTAAGTGCACTAGTGCAAGATGGGTTTGAGATTGGGCTTTCGTTGCTTTTAACGTTGGGTGTTTCTTATTAGCGATTCCTACGGCTTCAACCACAATTAAAAGTGTGTGTTCCAATTCTCCATGTTTCAGCTTAAATCTTGTGACGAGACACAAACATGTTTTCAAAGTGATTGCCATATTAATTAGAATTACATATTACTCATTCTTGTTCGCGGTCAGTGTTTAACAGGACAAGACTAACCGTATGTAATGTACGTTTTTTGAAAAGGTAAAATTAAGCATAATGATTAATGTCCAGAAAAATAACTGCAATTAGAGGCCAATCTGTGGCAAAAATCCTAGTTAAGTACTTTCACTGTAGTTACGTTCATTATGATAGAAGTAACGTTACCTGAAAACTACATGTAAGTCGCAAAAATCTATAATTTTGTTTAATTCTTGTAAAGTTTTGATTTTGCTGCAATTCGTGCTCAGAGAAACTTTATTCCTTGTTTAATTTTGCTCAAAAATTATCTACCTGTCATAAGTTTTGGACTTTTGCGGTACGGAAACCTTAAAAATAAACGAAAAAACTGATTTTTAGGCCATTTGACAGACAATTTTTTTCTCCTTCGACATTTAGCATTTAGACATCCTTTAGCTTGATAGCTACCATAATGAATGTAATTCCGGTGAAAGTACTTAACTAGCATTTATTCCGCAGTATTTATCTTTATTTCCTGGACTATATTTAGATGATTCATAGAAACGAGGTGTATTATGAGGTGTCTGAACAAGGTAATTAGAGACAGGTAGCTATCAAGAACAAGAACATTTCTTTAGAGTAAGTGTAAGTGAAATTATAAAAGCAAGATCTATAAACGTCGAGACAGATTTCAAAGACTTGATTTGTAATACATAAATAATGAAGGTAATAAATGCCATAGCAACATTAAAGGATAAGAAAGTAACAAAAATGTTTCGTTACACAACAAAGCAACCCAGCATGCAATAGATCGATAGTTTTAAACGGATCCGTTCACTTGGAAGCCTCACAAACTCACAAGTAACTGACTAGTTCTACTTACATATTGTATAAGCTTTTTATGATAAACATTCATACCGGTTACATTTTTTCGTAGAATTGATTTCTAAAGAACAAGTGAAGCGGCTATAATTAAATCAATGGAAAAGTACTGGTTGCTGGTTGAGTTAACACGTTCAAAATTGTATTTAATTTGAGCCCTAAATGTGTTTTTTCATGAATATTTAATGTCATGATCGACAACAGTTGACTCCTTTTAACAAAGGAGGTATTAAAATTATAGATAACCAAGTAACCGAAGTTAAAGATAAAATAAAACAAATTACAGTAACTATGCCAATTACTTACATAAACACTGGTCAAAGATAAAGATATAATAGCACTTAAAAAGCTCGTGTCACTAGCAATAAATAATATTAAAAAAAAACAAACATTATTTCCTAGCCAAGGAACACAAAGGGACTTCGATAATAAAATCAGAAAGGACAATGAAAACCCAAGCCCCGTCATGACTGAAGGCAGTACAAAATACAATAAACAATTACAAACGCAATATTTATGTGTTACTGTGAATTTTAAAGTCGTTCTGGTATTCCCCTCAAGAATAAAACTCGCGTGTTGTTGATTTTTGGGGTTGGAAAATAGTTCCATCTGTTAAACCGTAAAATACCACGTGAAGTTAAAGGTTGGCTTAAATTAGAGGAACGATGGCACTGTAGATAAAAAGAAACATAAACATTCGAACGAAATATGAACAACTAAAGATAATTTAGAAATCTACGCATATAAGGTTTCGAAGACATTAAAAGGAAAATGAAAAAACATAGCTAAACTATTGACAGTAACGTATTATCCCTTGAAGCCGTAAAAGTTGCTACTTACATACACATCAATAAAAGCAGGCTTAAACTTAATATTACTACTAACACCGTGCGCCGGTGAAAAGTTGCTCGGGGCATTTCAATAACCTATTTACCTTAATAAACATGATCGATGCACGTGCAATCTTATGAATAACAAAACTTGCAATATCAAAACTGTTACTAGTATAGTGTATTTCTACAAAGTTAAGTAATTAATTGATTCAAACTATGTCAATGAACGTTTTTAACTGTTATGGCGTTAAAATTATACGTTTGTTTATTGTCTAACAATGGTGCAATGTTAATTAGTTTGTATAAAACATGCGATTGTCTTTATTAATGATCGATTGATTTCAATTCTATGTTTAGTTTTACTGCAGAACAAAAGATTAGATACTTAGTTAGGATGTTTGGTAAACTTTTACTCAAATGTTTTGGGGACAACGTGTTTGGAGTGATAATGGGTAACATACTATCTGTAAGTAACATTGTTTCAAATTAGGTTTGCATTTGGGAAAAAAACATGTAAGTGAGTCAAGTGACCATTTAGTTAGAAAGAAAGGCTCGTCCGCTGGTCGTACTACATTTATAAAGCACGCTGACAATGTGAGCATTAAACCATGTTCTATTTTCTAGTAAGCTAGCTCATACAACAAACCTTTTTGCACGAAGTGGCCTTGTGTCCAATAATGAAATGGGAATAGTGGGCTTAATTTATGCCATGCTAGAGCTACACCATGTTGCAAGAGAAAACGGGCTCAGAGTCTCAGACCCATAGAAAATCAAGGCCAGCCATACTGATCCGGCAATAAAACATAAATAATTATCACTCTCACAATACTTTATCATTGTAAAGTTATTAACCTCATTATTAAAGAAGATTCACCAATAACTACGGTGCTGGTGACAAGGCATGTGTGTATATCATAGATATACGTGGTGTATATATATGACACTCTGTTTAACATACTTATTTCCGAGAAAGTTAGATGTTATTTAGTCGCCGAGAAACGGAACAATATAGAATTTTCTCCATATAAATATGTGGGGCAATCGACTGCTGCACGCGTCAAATATTTTCTAAAGCATTGTTGATATTTTATCGTTTCTGTGGGTTGACGAGCTGCAAACTAAAAACGAATGATTTGATTTCTTAATCAAATAATAAATCAATTCTATCACCAATTTAATTATTTCTAGGAAGTCATTATGGGCACAAACCTAACCTATTAAAATGATAATTGTACATTTAAAACTTCTTTCTTTAGTCTAGTTTCGGCAACTCCACTCTACCTACTTACATCACGTTACAAGTGAAACAACTTATTTCACCCACAACTTGAAATATATATTTTTTCCTTTCACCACCACTTAAAATGAACCCAAAATCCCAATATGGATGGAATCACTTGAAAACATATGTAGCAGTGTTCCTACTGGTTTTAAGATTCCGATAGATAAGTGTTGACATGGTACAGGTCCCAAGTAATTGTATCCGTCATTGTTTCATAACTTGTTTTGAAAGAATCTGCTGCTACTTTCTTAATTTCTTTGGCATTAGCATGTCAAGTTCGTGACATAATCGGATCGTTATCATCACTATCATAATGTGTTACGTCTTTCACCAGATCATTAATATCGCACCGATCGAGAGAAATTTATTGATCCAGATTTCCAAAATCTAGAGATTTGATTTAGTTATTCGATTTCGTAATATTAATTAAGAGTTGTGGATCGTTATGCATGAATAGTTGATGACTTTAATTACTTGAATGTTCATTATGTATATTCATATATGGATATTTTTGTTTGTTGTCCACAAAACATATTCATCATACTTCGTGATGAATTGATTGAGCTCGTTCTTAATGATTAACGATAAGGACTCTTAATTAAAAATAAAATTAACATATCTTTCACCAAGTTATACAATATTAAATAACAACTTTCTGGTAATAAGTCACATAAACACCTTTCAACCAAGATGATCTAATATTGAAATCAGTAATTAATCAACCTGATTGTATAATTAAATACCTGTAAATGACAACAGAGAAATCAAAACTGGACGACTGAATAATATAAATTAACAAATAACATAATGATATAGGTATTAATATTGATAATGAGGCGGATAAAATACATTTTCAGATAGTGTAGAATCCATGGATAAATAATTTATAGAACCAATAATTTTCATTAATGATTGACAACAACATCAATTACAACTCTTGGCTGTCCTATTGTTACCTACTCACAAGGCCAAAATATGCTACGCTTGTAATAAAACCCCGTAATATTGATATTAATATATGCGGCAAGACATAACTATGACTTTGTAAATATTTTAAATCTTTATACATAAACTCTATAAACCTTTTAAATCTTTATACATAGTTCCAAAACTCCAGCCAGATTGATGAAGCATTTGACAGTGATCGCTTGTCTGTTCAGCTTCTAAGCTTCATTCTTCATGTATTAGTACTGTCGTTGTCACAAACCCTTTGTTCTCACCTCATACATTTAACAGTTCATCACGTTTGACGTTTCTTTAATGTAAGTGACACGTAATGTCTTAATAATCTTGTTCCTGACAGAGGTATTAAAGTAACGGATAAGAAATCGCCCGTTCTAAAGACTGCTTCACCTCTCCGGTTCAGTTTAATATATCCATTAGTATACTAATAGTTCATTGTCATTAGGTAATCTTTTGTCATCAATATTTTATCATTTTTATTTTAATTTAAGTAAGTTATCACATCTTACTCTATGTGTTTCATTTATGCTATATAAAGTTTCAGATTCTCATGGGTTCAAATCCAGGCAAGCTCTTTACTTTGTGTAATTTATATCACAGACACTGCTCTCAAAACGACCTAGAACCAAAAATTTGAAGAAATACGAAAGCTACCAAATTGCACTATGCCCACGTGGTGGTTTACGCCTCGTTCCCTCTAGGCCCGTGTCCCAGCAGTGGGTACATTAAGGGCTGATAATGCTACATTAACAGTTGCTGTTCCTTTGTTAGTTGTTATCATTGAGGGCAATATAACTTCAACTTCCTCATGACAGTGATAAGGTTGATTTATAGAGGAGTTGATATGAGCTAACATATTGTTGACGTCATTGACGATCTATATATTATGTTTAGATGTTGACATAATATTACAGGAAATATTATTGTGTAGATATGAGGTTATTTCGATACGGAGTCTATTACTGTTAAGCGACAAGCTAATTTCAAGATACTTATGGAAATTATGTTGGTAGAAAAGCCATCCTACTTTTACAAAGATTTCGATTCAAACTCAAACTCTTGCAACTCATTTCTTCATTGCGAATCTTTCATTTCAATGAAGTAAATTCTTCTTCTTTTAACTGTATTCCCAATCTTTTATATTATACATTAAGAAGTAATCCCTATACTGCTTGCTCTCATGCATTTATAATTTCTGCGTCACTCACGTAACATGGGCCATCATCTGTAGTTAATTTAAACTGTCATCCGTTAATTGCAGCGTTCTCACTGTTACAAGTTTACATAAACGTTTTTTTACTTAACTAAATGGTAATTTTCCTTGCAAATGCAATTCATCATTGCAGTTCTTAGTTAAACTTCAAATTATTATGACGTTCACAAAGTTAGTTAAGTATTTAAGCATCTTTATGTTTTCATCTCTTGTTTCAAATTGCAAAGGATTATCTATTTTAATATATAAATTGTATTTGAGAATAGATTGCAAATAGTTTTTTCTCCTTAAATCATTTTTTCTTAATCTGATATATTCATCATTTATGTATATCATTTTATTTGGGTCGGTGCAAAATGTCTTCTAATCAGTACTCCTATCCTTTTCAATCATTTCATTTTCACATAGTCCCTTCATCGTTTCTTTTTCCTCGCTCCTCTTGATCTACTTTGACACTTTACTGTTGTGTAACCTAGCACTATTTCTATCTTTGTTTTTCTTAAGACATACATGTCTCCATTAACATCTAAATTGTGGCAAAGCAGCTGATATTTCTTCTTAATATCAATATTCATAGACCAATGCTAAATGTCCATAGTTTCCATTTTAGATTAAATTCGCTTGATTATCATTTTGCTCGCGTTTGTTGTCGTTGCGGTTTCCTGCAAAGTTACTGTGTGTCTGTATGTCTGTTTTCGCCTTGAACAGGGAAAATAGATTGAGCGTCCAGCAGCCTAGTTGCGTAAGTAAATTCGGCAATGCAAAGGGTTTGACCCCATGAAAGAGTATTAAAATTCTCTTTAAATAATTAGGTATTGCCAAAAATTATTAGACGCTTATTAATTGGTGAAGATACTCTTTTCGAAAGAATTCAAATATTTTTTGACAATACCTTATTATTTAAATAGTATTTGTCATACTCTTTCCTGGGGTCAAACCCTTTGCCTTGCTGAATTCCCTTACGCAATAAGGTTTTATGTATGACTACGGTACGGTCAGAAAAATGTGAAAAAGATACAGGGATCGTATGGCCATTAGTTGTCGTTTTCTAGAATTCTGATTGGAGTATATTACAGGTTTGCAGTGTCACCTTTGTCACTACGACCTACAGACATAAGACATGTATTGCTCCACAATCGCTTTAATTGTCTCTTTATTCAGGGTGGTCAATTTTATAAGGGTATTGCTCAATCCATTCTCCATGTCTAAGGCTTGCGCAAAACTGGTGTGTTCTGTGTTCAGCACCGTAAATATCGCACGGGTCGACTCTGTGGTGTAAGAACGATGTGTATCACCTAACTGGGTTCCGGTTTTGTACTGCAATCGGCGTTAAATTAATGTTTTGCAGTTAAAGATAGCTTTGCAGTTGTTTTGAAGAAACTCAGCTCACTTTACTGTGTTTAATTATCTATGCTTGGTATGATTTTGCTAGAGTTAAGGATAAAGCCTGCATATTTATACGAAACAACAGATTCTGCCCACTTGCGCTACCTTGGGTTACCTTATTAACGCCGCGGCCAATTATGACATAATTGTTTGTCATTTAACCTCGTGTTAGCAACTATCTTCAGAGTTAGGTCTTTGGTGCAACAATTTAAGATGACGAATCGAATTCAACACGTTTTCCAAATCCCCCGACTTTAAAAAACTACCTAGAATCAAAAATTTAAAGTAAAATCAAAGTTAAATAAACATAACATATGAAAGCGATTCTAATACTCTTAACTACCTCACATAACCTGCAATGATTGCAGCCAGCGAATGAGTCATGGCAGTCTTAACATAATTACAACTGCATACGCGCTTGACAATCGACATCCGTCGTGTTGTGATACGGGTTGCTAAGCAACTATCGAAGTTACCTTATTAGACCCTTATTTTAATTAATAACTTAGGGGAATGTTAATAAGGTTATCAGGATAAATGCGTTGAAGACACGAAAGAACAATGAGAGGTTGGATAGATTCATTTATTTGCTTGAAATATGGTATTGTACAGATCTTATAATACACACATAAATTGTTCTTCATATTTCGCCTACTAAATTCGGCATGCAAATTTTTTTAATCATAATAATGATTCTAGTTTACTTGATTTAAACGAAACAATAAACTCAAAATTAAATATATATTTTTTATTAATTATTAAAAATTAGGTTAAATGGTTTAATAGAGAAAGAAATTAAAAGACAGAAAAATCTTTTGATTGTTTCAAGCAACTATCGAATTGGTATATTAGATACTATCCAACCTTATATTAGGCATTTAGTTTTAATTAATTACTTAGGGGAATAGGAAAAGTAATGCTAATATAAGGATTAATGGATTGAAGACACGAAAGAGAAATACGTAACTAGCAGCACTCCTATATTCTTCGAAGGTTCAGGCAGAAGTGCTCATACGTCGCATGCATTAGATCAGCCATCGACCGGGCACAAAGTACAGACTTCGGGCTGCTAAAAGAAAAAAGAGAGGCTAAACGGTTTAATAGATTCACTAAAGAAGAAATTAAGACATTCATCTTGCACACTTATATAATATTGTAAAGAGGACCACACGTTTTGGGAATACTTTTATTATGCTTACAGCTAAAGAGTGAAGTTCCCTGCCAGGGTCTGTATTTCCTGATAGCTACAACCTGGGAGTCTTTAAGTCTAGAGTGAATAGGTTTCTTCTAGGTAAGCGTGCTACATCGTCGACCACATCATCGCTTACCATCAGGTGAGATAGTGGTCAATCGCGAGCCTATCAATAATAAAACAAAGGAAAGATTTGTTTGTAATGGATAAACTAAAAAACTACGAAACCGATTTTGAAAATTCTTTCATCAGTTAAAAGCTACATTCTTCTTGAGTAACATAAGCTATTTTTAATCCCGAAAACGGGTTTTGTGGTGTGGACCAGGAGAAGGAAGCCGAGGGGAAAACCTAGTATTATATTATTAAAAAAAAAGTCCAAGTTCTTTAACAAAATCTTTTGAATGATTCAAGTCTTGACCCGAACTTATTAGAAATATTTTGTAAATGAGCTGTCAGTATATTCGTCTGTAAAATCGATGGTTTTTTTAATGAATTACCAATAATGGGCTGTAATACTTTCTCCTTGAAGAGAGCAGTTCTGGAAGTGGCACAAGTGTGAGATGGGCTAGCAAAAATGGCAATGTTCAAGTCTTGTATGACAATATCGTTAACACTGTAGGTAAAGAAGCAGTAGGTGTCAGATGGCTGTCATTAAGTAAATGAGGTAAGTACTCGTGCAATGAAGTCGTTTAAGTCGAAAATGAATGCAAATCTTTGCAAAAGACACCTCAGACATCAACTTAATTTGCTGTGAATTATTATATGACATCAAACTTAATGTAACTGTTACGTAACCAAATGTTATATTCAGAAGCATCTGTTTTAATTGAAAGCCATAAATATTTGGTGAAGGGTTAAGTGACAAAAATAGAGATCGAATTCCTTGCAAATTAAAAGGTGTTTAGTTGAATCTTTCTTATAGTTCTTAATTTAATACCTGCAAGAACTATGGAACTTATAAGTACTACTGTACTTTGTATTCTTAGTTCTTCAATAAGAAATACGAAACGACCTATCAACATTTTATTAACGACAGAATTTCCCGCCATTTCAACTACTAATCGGTCACGGTCGCGAGTAGCAGTCGTTACAACAGGCATGGCCAGCAAAAAGCACTCCATGATTATTCAACATAATCTCTAAAACAAGATTCAACTGTTTTTCTTCGGTGTTTTACTAGAAAAACAGAAACCCTTTGACGTGTTCGCCCGTTGCGCCTGCGCGTGCTTCGACGACCTTTTATTTTTTGTATCGATCAGCACTGCGGGATTTAATTAACATTCCGACGTTCTCAACGGCGCCAAACGGAATACTGCAGCCATGTTGAATATCTATAGAACTTAGTGTTGCCATTTGCTTTGCCCGCGTTAGAAAACAATTGACTAATTCAGGATGGGAGAGCTTTTTGATGAGATGAGCCTTGTTTTATGGTAACGGTATATAGACAAAGGAAGGTGAGAACTTTTTTTAGTATTTCGGGTACAACCTCCTTGTTTCTCCAATCTGCTCGAGTCGTTTGACCGTCACTCCATTCAAAATTGCATATAACAATAATAGGCAATGAGGCAGAAGTGAAATAAATACTTAAAACATCTTTAAGCGCTACTAATGTCGTAACAAACAAAGTAACACACCCGTGTTACTTTACAAACACAAACTTAACAAAAACAAACCAAATCCGGATTGCTCCAAATCCTCCCTGAATAAATGAACTAACTAATCCCACGGATTAAAGCCAATTGAAGCTTACTGATAGCCTCTTTTATTCATCAACTGTTTTGTCTGTAAACATTACTGAATAAACAACAAAATACGTAGCGTAATAATTAAGATTAAGAATATTATATCATAGGCTTGTAACGATGTCACTTTTTCAATTCTTGTACTTACTAAGATTATCTTGGACATCCCTGGCAACGTTGAAGGAAAACATCGTGAGGAAACCTGGACTTATAGTTAATATAGGCACGGGGTCTCAGCGCTCAGAAAGAAAATTTGCTTCAAATAAATCTCACTAGATGACGCGATATGCACCGATCTGTTATTGAATGTTCGTAAAATTAACATTTTCTGGAATTGAACATAAAAATTGTAAGTTCTTGTTTAATCAAATCGCCTTAGCACAAAATTATGGAATATTGGGCTCTTAATTCACATTTCAAAGATTATTTGAACGGATAATTTAAAATTGATGCCAATAGATGGCGCGTTTTTTGAATTTCTGAGGCATTCCATTGTTTAAATTTGCATTGTAACACATTTTGATGCAAAGAAACTATGAAAACGTAAAAAAATACTATAAAACAAACCTTCACTGTATTTAAAGAAAATAATATTGACGAACCGAGTAAACCCTTTTACTTGCAAGTTACTGCTAACACTATCTATTTATCACCGTTGAACGGAACCAAACGCGATTGATGGACAAAAAATAGTCGGTTTAATCAGACGAAAAACGCTAGTTACGTCGGCACGATTTCTTTGTATCTTTAAACTAGTATTACATTATCTGTGATATTGGTTTGAAATCACCAACGCGCATTGAGCAAGCGCGGTGATTAACGCTTGTACCTTCTCTGTATAAGAAGAGGCCTTGATCCTACAGTTATAGGATTGATAAAGGCTCATATTATCATAAAACGATCCCTTAATCATGAGCTGTTACGTAAAACAAAATGGTCGCTTGAGTGATGCTATTTCATAGTGCATCGTTCGGCTCCCCGCTGCGGTCAATTTTAGTTGAAAATATCAGAGAAGTACTGTTATGAAATTGATATTATATAATAAACAATATGGTATTCAATTTTAATGGTATCGTTTGTAGGAAATTTGTCTTTGGTTCTTGAATCTTTGCGACAACGAATTTAAATACAGTTTGCATCAACCAATGATCTTCAATGATGCATACATATCGAATTTCATAATACATAATAACACTATTCGAACTTTATACGAATTTGTGAGCATACTAACCAAAGAATATAGTTTAAAATTTTTATTAATCAAAAAATCTCCGCAGATATGACAAGTTTTTTTTTTAATGTTTTGTCGTCATGAGATAACGATAGAAACCCGTCACATAGAGTCTCAAAAGGTATTTTAATTTAACGAGACAAATTTGATAATTATAATACAAAAGGGGAGGATGCTCCTGAAAATGAAAATATAAAAAAACTGAATGCTTCTGAGATTGGTGACGATGATGCAAGTAGGCGCTAACTTTCTGTGGGTAAATAGAAAGGCTACATTTAATATTGTACCCAACGATTAAGACCTCTCGTAAAATAATATTTATTATCTTTATAACTAATCTTACGAAATGTTTCGCACACGCCACTGAAGGAGAAATGGCTATTTAAACTTGTAGAAAGTATTAAATAAATTATCGATAATTCTCAATGTCAACATCGGCAATAATAAGCTTAACATCTGTCAGTTGATAGTAATCTTATTCATTAATATCGTGTAAATCCAGGTCGGTGTCATTAGTCGATTATCGAGCACTTTCCATCATTGCTTGATTCGTGAGTCATTATTAAAAATTGCTACACATTTTATGATAATGTTTGATCGTGAAAGAAAGTTCTTGTTATACAAAATCTGGGCCAAAGTTGTTAAACGACGAAATTATCTAAATAATGGCTTCAATGATTCTCTAAACTTCACATGTTTATTTTTGAGAATCGGATTATATGCAACATAAAAAGCTTGAAATATGCATACAAATAAGCATGCGTAAAATATGCATGAAATTTTACAAAATATGCAACATTTTTTAGAAAACGAGAAAAGTGGTAGCTTTTGTTGCTTTTATTTCTAAATAAGCAAACAATTAGTGAATTATTCAATCATAAATTATCAATACCAAAATATAAAAACTTTGTAGATCGATAATGCACTAAAAAGAAAAATTATATAAAATTGTAAACGTAAACAATTAAGTAGTTCTAAATGTATCGTCTTCATTCGATCAAAGTATTATTATAATTGAAAATTCTTAGTACCTATATATGGGTGAAAATTTAGTTACAGCGTTTATTATTACCCATACTTATCAATAGGGTAACCTACCTATAAATATAGTAAAAATATGCATCATCACTAGATATTACATATAAAATGCAATTTTCACTGAGAACTTAAACGTATGCAAATTTCACATGCAAATATTCAAATCAAATATTATTGGAAGAAGAAACATTTTAACAAAGTTTGAGTTCGTTAACAGCCGAGTACTGTCAGTACTGTGTCGCGGCCATTAGCAAAGTATAAATCCGATCTCTATTTAGTATAATCTTTCCTTATCTTATTTTTAAACCTTGAAGGTTCGCGAAAGATCAATAATGTAGTTATGTATGGCCTGCGTTTGTGGCGTCTCTTATTTGAAATACAAGCATTTGCGGTCACAATAAAGACCGCTACGTGTTCAAATTGAAACAAAAAAAGTAAAACGCAAAAAGTTGCGCCCAACGTGGGGCTCGAACCCACGACCCTGAGATTAAGAGTCTCATGCTCTACCGACTGAGCTAGCCGGGCTGTGTGGAGAGGATCGAAACTTTGTATTTCTTTCCGGAATAGTTAAATTTACTTACGATTGCTATAATAATACTCGTATAGTGGAATGTTGCCAGAAGCGTTCGGTTCAGACAGTGCGAACGCGTAGCTTTTTAAGTTCCTTATTTGAACCGGTCTCCCAGTGGGAGTTGCGAACAGCGAAAGCTATGTTCAAGGTTTATTGAAGCTTTCTTTATTTAAATAATATATATAAGAATATATGTCTCATATTGATCTACTATATAGTCTTTCTAAATTTTACATTGAAAGGAAGACCGAATAAATTTAAGACTGGACATTGGTGATTTGTAAACAATGGAAGTTCCTTACCTAGGCCATGTTAAAGCACTTCCTGGTTTCCAAATAAGGCTATTTGTTTTCCTTATCAAAAAACTGTTTTCCTGATAGTCCGGATCGGTGACCTTCGATAAATCAAGTGCAAGATTGATGACGTGATGACAGTGACCCTGACCGGGTTCCAATGATGATGACTCAACGACGGACAGTATGATTTCATATATGAATGTTGTATATATATGAAAGCTGTCCTTTGACTGTAGAGATTACTAATGATATTGGTACAAAAAGTGCTATTATAAATTACATTTAAGAAAAGTTTTCAGTTCCTTTTCAGAGGAAAACATCCAGAAATGATGTAATACATAATTTGTTAGGAGATTCAAATAGGATCGATTTGAAAGATATCTACCTAAGTAATTCGAAGAATAATTATTACTATCTACTTAAGAAATTATATTATCAATTACTTAATTATTAAATTTAGTATCTAACCCTCTGTTTCTTAAAACTAATTACCAACATGTCCCAAATTATATGCAAGTCAAATTACGCAAGGCAATTTATTCAACCAATCGCAGAAACTAACGCGCGTTTGAAAATTTGATAAAAAATTGACAAAATTGACCTAAGAATGGTTGCTTTCAGATTTGTATTCATTCAGTTATAAAGTGTTAAAAATGAACGGTTTTTGGCTCTTTGCCAATATTTAGTACTTATAGGTACAGTATAAAACACTTCAGAAAGAATCAATGATACAATTCTCCGTGAAGATAACCAGGGAAGATTCTACACTTATAAAAAGAAAAGTCTCTTCATTAGTATGTTTATAAATGACATAAACAAACAATGAAAAATATCACTTCATTCTGATGCCCGAATCGCGTGTACTTTAACACCTTTTAAAAGTCGTTACAAAAATTTAGTTTAGCAATTAATTTTTGACAAAAGCTCGAGCATTGTGATGCAATAGAAAAATTGCGCCATTATAATAAAAGAGTATCTCAGACTCGGTGAAAGTTTGTAAACTAATAACAATTTCGTCGGTCAGTGCAAACAATGGTATTGGTCAAATGTCATGACATCGGACGGATTGTGTAAACAGTTAAATGATTGGTAAAAAATCTTCATCTACCGACTTCTGTTTCAAGACGAAACATCCATATGTCCTCATCACAGTTTTTACTAAGCCTCATGAATGTGTGTCCCTGTATTGTCACGGTAATTATGATACCTATCCCTTTTTTTTGGATTTATAACAGGTATGTTCGTATTAAGAAACTTATCTAGACACCTACCATTACCTACTGATATAATATATAATAATAAAATAATGGTTTAATTACATACTAACCAAGTAATATTATAGTTGTATAATTGTCGTAGATAAATTACCCGCATTCTCGAGAAATCAGCTTCCATTCCGTTAAATGCAGGTATACTCATCTAATAAGTGTCTCATAATTGTTGTAATGTTTGTCATAAACGAAAGAATTTCATCGTTTTTAATGTCTTTTCGTTTTATTGTCTTACCATAAACATTTAACATTCTGGAGTTAGAAATCTGAGATACGTTAGAGTCGCCCAAAGCTGTCCCAGCTAAACGTATCATATTCCAATAAATAGGTTTATCCTATGAGAAGCAACTTTACTGCAAGTAACATACCGTGTTTATCACAATACCCATTTATAGCTTACATAGGCAAATTTAAACTTTATGTCTATTTATGTCACGTCAGAATTAATTTCCCTATTTCACCGTCTACAAATATATACTGGGTAGTGGGTACTAATGTAAATCGTTTCCATTCTCAAATTTCCTCGATTGGAAAGTTGTAACATTTTCCAATGAATGTTATCTGAACACATGATTGTCTGTCTGTCCCTTACCGCTTTCTACGCGACCTACAAATGTCTGCCCTACGTCAATTCACACAATAGCCCTTTATTGATGCACTTCGCTTTAGCCACTTAAGTTCATTCCGTGTTTTGACCAGACAAAACCGTTAGGCATTAGTGTGTTGTAAAATTTTAAATTTATTCGTCTGGTGCAGAAAGAAATACTGGAAAATCAAGTTTGATAACCAAGCTTGTAGCTTTTGTCTCCTTTATGAATGCTATAAACAACTCATTTAAATATTGAATCCTTTTGCATTAATTCTCACAATGAGGGAGGTCAATTGCCTCTACTTCAAATAATTTCTTCTTCGTCTGTTTCATTTTATTCAAGCTTTTTCTAAGCCGTAAGTGTAGCATTCTAACTCCTAACAGCTGACTTCATTCCCTACATATCAGGAGTTATGGACCGTTCTATGGCATAAGTGAAGTGTATTGTTTTACTTACTGGTTCACCTTGGAAACAGTTCAGTCAAGAACCTGTGGCCCTTTTTAATTCATATTGCTCAATTATTTGCTCCGTGCCTCTGTTGATCATTTCATCTCGTAAATCTAAATATTTATTCCGACAGTTCAATTTTAAACACCAAACATGAACTAGAATGTGACCCAAATAACCTTAATTGAAATTTAATACAAAAGAACACATGTCTATAATGCAACCAAAAATACTCAACACTTATGTAAATATATGGAAAAGAAACCACACACTATTTTTAACGTAGACAGAAATGAAAATAAAAGAGAAAACTGTCTCAGATAATTCAAATTGACGATATATAATAAATCTTAACATTGATGTACATCACTAAACATGAAAATAAACCAATGAATTTTATTTTTATTGCCTTGCTGCAGTCTGGCATTTGCATGATCAACTATAAAGAGAAACACTTCACCACGTGTCAAAGATTAGTCTTCGTCGTTAATTTGCTTACCGATCGCTGTTTTCACTTGTTTATTACCGATACACTCGAAACAAGTAATGTTTTGAATGGAGCTTAAAGGTTTACTGTAGAAAGTGCTAGGTTTTATTGGTCTTCAGAATGCCACATTCACTGGCTAAATGTCAGGTCCCAATTAGCGGTAAAGCCATCCGAACTCTCGTAAGGAATTTCTGATTGCTTGGCTGATTTCAGAATGGACGAAAGTTCTTGTTAATTATCAACTTTGCCTTTTACATGTTCTTAATTTTCTTATACTTCTTCGCATTCTATAATAATAGCACTTTGGTCAACTTTGTGTCCACTTCGATCTCTTAACTATATTTCTGTATATGCTTTTTGCTAAGAAAAACTCAAACCGGATTCAGCATTAGGTCGACTTTAAAACTTTTGAAGAACAATGGCATTCTTCAAACATACATACGTGGTGTTAGGTTTAACCTACATGATTGTGAATAAATAGTAGGAACGTATTGAAACAGGCACAGTAACCTATTTTACTTTATCCTGAAAATTTTAGCTTACAAAAACTATAGGAGAAACTTTTTAGACATTTAGCCCTATTTCGACCAAGTTCTTACTTAATCTTTCTTATCTTAAATAAAGAAGATTTTGAAATTAGAAAGTGATAGAGATATTGTAAGTTTTCGATAAGAACAGTTTGAACACACCGCAGGTTTTGAACACTGCAGAATTTGCAACAAACAATTCAAATCAAGCAATCTCAAAAATAAATAATGACGTCAAACTACTTATCTTGCGAGACTTGCACATTGTGGTGAAATAATAAGACATATAAATATTTGTGATATAGAAATATTTATATCATATTTATTTCTGTTACTTAATTGGTTTAAAAAACAAACATTTATTTAGAGAAACTCGTAAAATAACAATAAAGAATAAGTGTTAAAACTAGATGAGGTCGGTATTGTTTCTATTGCCACGGAAAACTAAGGTAGATACAGTTACTATGTAAAGGGAAACCTAACCGCAAAGATCCTTGAAGCCTTGCGTAAAACAAAGATACATACGAGTATAATATAACGAGGATATATGACATAATATGACGTACCCGGATGCATTAACCGATTTCACAGTGAT
Source organism: Orthosia gracilis (assembly GCA_947562075.1). Taxonomy (NCBI): domain Eukaryota; kingdom Metazoa; phylum Arthropoda; class Insecta; order Lepidoptera; family Noctuidae; genus Orthosia; species Orthosia gracilis. The sequence goes on from OX387268.1 coordinate 55,312,435, forward strand.
ATAAAACTATCAGAAAAACAAGTTAAGACTACATTTTGATGTAGTTTATTAACTTTTTGGTTTTGTAGTATTTTTTCGTTGCTTCAGAACTGGCCCTAGTTATAAATATATTTTATTGTTGAATAACCTTTACGGGGATGGTTATTTTCAATTTCATGATCGTGTTAATTGAAATAAATGGAAATGGTTCGCTAAAGTTTATGGGTGAAGGCTGCAAAAACGTGCTTAAATAGATAGGCATACAAAGTGATATATTGATGTTGTTGAAGTTGATTTCATACTGAGAACTCCGTTTCAGCTGCGAGCTCTTTACTATACTTTATACTCTTTACCATCCCTTCTTAGGAGTTAGGAGACCATAATCAGACTTTTATTGAATCCTTTTATTTCACGAATATATCCCTTTGTATTGTAATTACCCGATTACCGAAGGAGGGTCATGTGTTTATCAGTCTATGTATGTTTGTTCCTATATGGCGTTCTAGAGACCAAATGCGTTGGCCGATTTTGATGATTCTTACGTCAATCGATTCGTCTTAATCTTGCGGGTATCACTGGCTACATTAAAATTGGAAAATAGAAAAATAGCGGCTTTTGGGTGCCATATTGTGGGGACCCAAATTTTTTTTCCCATCGTGTATCAAAATAAATGGTTTTAAGAGGTGATTATAAAAATATAATACTTTTATGTTTTTGTATAAAATATAAGTATTATATTTTTATAATCACCATTATTTCATTTGAACCTAATTCAAAAAAAATACTAAAAAGTTGTAAATAAAAAAAAATGTCTGGTTTTGGTTAGCCAGCTCGCGCATATGTGTCCTCCGACTGCACAGCATAATTGTCTTCTTGTTTACGTCTTTTTAGTTCGTTTTTTAAGCAGTTGGGTTTTTTGTTATTTTTAAATATTTTTTAATAAGTGGATACCTGCGCTCCTGTATCATGAATGTGCACTAAGTCCATCTAACACACTAAGTAACAATAAATTATGTTATTTCAAGAACACGTAATTTTCTTGCACGTTTTAACACTTTTAACCCTAACGGCCAACCGGTAACGCAGACGTGACTGTACCAAACGAACACAAACTGCACATTTTACTGATATTAACCCTTTTAATGAAATCGCGGTCACTAAACTGCCCGGGGCATGAGACTGCGGGTCTCACGCCTTTTGCGTTCTAAATTAATGTTAATAACACTTAAATTAACGGGTTAGCGGCGAAAATCGACTGCTAAGATATGCTTCTGAGTCAACATGTTGTTTCTTAAAAATAAACCTTCATCATTCCTGATAATAAGGTAGAATTTTGTTCTTCGGAAGATGTTTTGGAAAATCTGTAGTTTTTAAACAAATTAGTATAAATTTCGACCCTAATAACATGTTAATTAGGTTGTCTTTAGATCTTAACAATATATGTATGGGTTCTCTAAGCCCTGTACGTCCGTTGTTCTATATTATGATACTGTTTTTAAGCTAGATCCAGTCAACACGGAACTGTATTTTAGATGAGATTTATGAAAAACTAGACTCGACTTGCTATTCTAGGTCTGGCGACATAGTGTCGCCTGTATTTAGGTCCATAAACAAACCTAGATAGAATGTTTTAGCTTTCACCTAGTTTTGATCTTGTGAAACTTGCCTAGGTACTCATTCACTTTTTATGGGTAAAATATTAATTTCTTCACGCACAAGTTAGGAAAATTGACCGATAATGAGAAATGGAAAATGGACTTTTTCTGCTCCTATAATCCTCCTGCATCTGCTTATTTTACTCACTACTACACGAATATAATATATATTTAGTTTAAACACAAAAATAAACATTTTTACAAATATTACAATCGACTTCCAAACAAAAACACTACAAAGTGAAAAATAACTTCAATTTCGGAAATCGGTTTTCCTGTGTTCGTTTCTTCGTTTTTTGACACTGACTTCCGAAATTAATTTGATTGATGAGTTGAACTTGATGTTATGTTATGAAATGGTGTAAACAGTAAACAGACATGCGATTGCATTGAAAAGCAAGAAAAATCAACGAAATCAACCTAGCTGCAATCATTCTACGCTTTAGGTAATACATTTTTCATCGGTAATTTTTCTTTGTTAATTTTTTTTTTAACAATTATTTCTTAAATCACTACAGAAAATCAACCATCCTATGACTAATAATCATATACATTGCATAACCCCTTGAGTGCTAATTAGCAGACACTTTTAAAAAACTATTATCTAGGCACACTCAAGAGGATATTTACATTTTTATAAAACTTTCGCTTCGATAAACCTTAATACCTTTCCAGTTTACCTACCCATAACCCACCAAACTTCTTAATCATCTTTCTTTAGTGGGTAAGTCAATGGTTTCCACTCCCATAACCCATTTACTCAGTGCTAATAAATTCTTTCAACTTATCTTAACAGACAATGGCCCATTCTCGGCCACTTTCGATTTCCCGAAGTTTCACGTTTTCGTTGCGTGGGCGCATGTGTATAAGTGTAATTGGTTTTTAGAATGTTTCGTATCTTGTCGCTTTGTTTTGTTTGTAAGTTAGGAGGTATTCGTGAGCTTTTAAATTATTTTCATGTGTGCTTGAGAATTATATTAAAGGAAATTGAGTTGATTGCGATTTCTTGTCTATATTTTGTACATATGTACCGGTGGGCCCTCTGCCCTCTTGCCAGCTGGTTCAATTTGAGGGTACCTCACCAGACCACGTTATTAATTGGTTGTAAAGCAGACAACCGTGAAAACAGACTGGAGAATATTTATTTATCGCACCACATTATTAGAAGAATACACACAGTACAGTATTGACACACAGCGTTTTCTAGAAGATAACAAGATTATAAGACGATGGTCGTAATTACAGACAGTAACTAGCCCCGGCGGGCTCTAAAGATAAAGTGACCCTGGGGGAATAAGAGTGCATGTGAAAGAGAATGTGGCGTTCTGAATTTGAATTGAAAATCGAATGATAATGTGAAAAGTAAATGATGTGGCCTGCTATAAAAAGGTTACCAGTAATAAGTGATCGGAAGAGTATGGAAGGAAGGACCTCGTCACACATAAATGCTTTACATAATTACTTACTTAAATTACTAAGTAACTTTCCATAGTCTATTCTGCTGGAAACCGCGCATTTTTCACCTTTTTAGCCTTCGATACTCAGCGTTTACGCATTGAAAAGAACTTCGTATTTGAATCAGTACTTCCGATCCACCTTTCTAAACACCTATTCATAATATTAGTTTGCTGTCCGAAATTCCAACCTCCCATTATGGGATTGTATGAGGCCACTGGCGAAAGCCAAATCATGGTTCTAGATTAAGGCCCAAACGCGAACTTATACGGTATGGTTCAACCGCCGAACATTGGCACAAATCTTTTCTCATAATTTGGTTAACACGCAAATTTGTGCACAAAAAAAATCATTTCGTTTGCACCTAACAGTAAATAATCCGTTAGGTGTGTAAAACAAAATATATACATATCGGAGATATAGTGGAATATATTAATACAACAGCTTCTTGTCTGTGGCTAAACTCGAGTCCCATACAAATCTCTCAAATAAAATCCTCTATTTAGTAGAGTTCTTATTCTGTCTGAAAACCTCTAGATCACCTGAAGGCTCCTGAAGAACACAATCCTTCCATATTCATCATATTGTGGTTATAGGATGTCAAACAGTCAGCCACGAAACAGGGAAAACACATCTTAGATGTGTAATTATTACACATCCAAGATGTGTTTTTGAGATGTGTTGTTGACGAATGGAGCATCGGGCACAAATAATTTTGTGCTCCATTCGTCAAAAGTTGCAATTTTCTGAAAAGCAAAATATCTCATTCGTCTTTTTTTTATTTCCACTCGCAAGCTACCATCCAGCGAAATTCATCATAATGGGCTGTTTTATTTATGTGTATTGTGTTTTATTTTTTGCTATTGCGAGGTTGTTTTTTAAGATATGTTAGCTCGCACTGGGTGTTTAATAAATTTAATTATTGGCTAGTCGAAAGCACAGCGCACTTTACTAACTTATGTAGCTAAAGCGATTTTTTATGCTTGCGTGTTTTTCTTTATAATCATGCTTTTTATTGTAAACATAACGATCTGAGGAATCATCGCTGGTTTAGATAATTAAAGTTTTATAGCGTTCCCTTTTCCTGTGTTACACTGGTTATACTTCTATTGGCGACAGCGAACGGACATACAATCTCGCATAATATTCGTATCTAACATAATAAACTCCGCATATGTTTTGTTTCATAGCCACGAATACGCTCGCTCACTCCTATTTATCGCAAGTCAATGGCCGTGACTTCCTCCGACCATTCAAGGCGAGTGTTACATATTTAATTACTAATTGCTTAGCAATGGGTATGTATTGTAATGTATTTTAATAGGTGCGCAATCTTGAGAGAAGTTATGCTGCGAATTATTTTGTGTTCACCTTGGGAAACATGTCGTCATAGTTTTTTGGATGTGTCATCTAGAGCCATTGGGCATAATTTTTCTTTTAGTGAACTATTTAAAAAAAACGGTTAGTTTAAAATGTGCTTAAGTCTAGATGTATACATCATATTGCCCTCATCAAAGTCGTTCTCCCAATTTGTTTAAGTTCACACAAATATTCTTTTTCTCCCTTACTTAGCCGTATCATCTTACTCGGATAGATTACCTTTGCCTCATCGAACTGAATTGCAAATTGTGGTGCTTCTCCTCGAGACGATGAGTTACTTAAATCTTGTCCTGTTTTGTGCACGTTGCAGGAACGGATGGGCGCTACCGAAGACGCTAAATTCGTAACTGAATTTGGTGTCAACTCTTATTTAGTTTGCCATCGACCCGAAGAAATGAGAATTAATTAATGTAATTATGCAGATGAGCAAAGGTCATCAGACTCTTCTAAAACAGATGTTTTCATAGTTCAGTAGGTAGACAGGTGTCTGGCAGCTACATGGTAACTGGTTTAAAAGTGTGACCTAGAAATAGAAACAAATTTGCCCATAGATTTAGTCAGGTCACAAGAAAAAAATAAAAATTGCCACATCCTCCGATTTTTTTCATATTATATTTTTTTAAACGACCCAATGTAAACGCAGTACTGGCTGTGCGCGTGCACCCGCTCGATGCCAAAATATCAATATTGGACCTCCTTTTAAACAGTTTTGTTTGCAAAATATTATTTGATTTACATATGCTATTTCAGTTATGAAGAAATTTCAGCTATCAATTTTTCTGTGTAAGAATATTTTTAAACATCCAAGTCGTTATGGCGAAGTATCCAAAAGTTGCGAAAAAATATCGTTGTTGTTAATTATTTTTTTAAAGTAGGACTATTAGTTACACGAAAAAACCTTGTTTCAAAAATAATGTACATGAGTCAATAATAAATATATATTTTTTTCAAACAATTTAACCTAGCCGTTACTAAGGAGTATGCTTTATAAAGTACCCGTTTTACGGCACTAAAGCGGTGGAAGGCCCTTAACAGTGTTTATTGTTTACTAAAGATACATTTATACGATTTACAAGTCCTTGATAAGGTAGGCAAGTGTTTATTAGTAATAGGACGCCCTTATCGACAGTAGGTAAGCCAACAAGCCGTGGTTACAGTAGGCACTAGGTATCGTCGTGTGTTATCGTGGCACGTGTGCAAATGCAAACTATCTAATATGCCAGGTTTGAGCAAACAGTTCTTTGTAGATCAATAACATGCTGAACAAATACGTGTACAAAACCCTTACAGTGCGTGTTTGAAAAGATGTGGCGAATGGCGACCTTTTAGCAATAGAAGCGTGTGTTTTTGTTTGAAATTGTAACTCGTCCTACAAGGTATTGTGCAATTTACCTAAACGCATTATCGAGTTACAAAAGTGTTAATGATAATGGTGTTATTGTCTTCAGGGACATATATACATATTCATAGTTTAACATGATACTTGAAGTCGGAACAACAGGCCGTCAGTGAAAAATATTCTAAGCAGGTATGTACAGGTTGATTCAAACCGTATGACGGCTCGGAACACGAGGCGAGTCGCAGCGCAGTAGCGAATTCATTTGACAGCGAGAGGAGCTGCGCAGTGAAAAACGAATTTCACAGTCGCCTTTATGTTTGAACCACCTGTACCTTGTACGAATATACGCTATCGCAATATTCGCCACCATAAACAGCTACTTTTAACAACATCATAATTACTCAATTATTTCGAACTTCCACACTTCGCTATACGCCTGCATATAATCTCAAATTAAGATTTATAACATAAATTAAATATATAACACCGTTATTCCTAAGAATTTCCTGTGGCAATAACCTATAGGTTTGCGCAGCAGTATGCGCATACGCATCTAACAAGCGACTTCCTCCGGCTGGCAACTATGGCGTTGTCAACGGATGCAGGGGAGTTTTGTTTAATGTTTATCATTTGTTAATGGATGAAATTACATACAAATTGTAGGTATAGTCTTTGGTATAGTGCCCGACACGTAATTTGGCAAGGTTTTGGCGTAATGGGGTTAATTTTGAATATATTTACGCGAACCGTCCAACGACCATATAGAGCGAACGGAACGTGGACGCGACACGATTGGAGCGCGCTCGGAACGGTCCTAAACTTTCCCCGCGCCCCACTCACTACCTAAAAAACGGACTTCTATGCGTCTAACAACTCTTGCCAAATAACGTGCCGATGATTATTTGTAGTAGCATTCGCCGGACGAAGGATGGATAAAGTTACATAAGCAGCTATTCATCAGTCAATTGTTAGATATCATGTGCTGTTTTCTGAAAGATCTTTTTCCATTGAGGAATTCGTCTTTGTAGGTACTTCATAAAATATAGTTTAGTATTTGAACAGCCACCAATAATTTCATAAATAATACAAGATCTGAAGATCTTATCCATTTTCGCTAGTGATGTCTTAGATAGCTTCATTTATGCATTTTCGCTGCCGTTATAACATAAAAATATTATAGAATAGAAAAAAAAAAATGACACGGACTAGAATAATGTTATAAATAATAGTTACAGTAAAACAAAATGTTTTTAATAGGATTGCAATTACCTACTTGTAATTAAGGTTATCATTTGCATTTTAATGTTCCCACTGCATCGTCAATGAAAGCGAACTGCAACAATATACTAAAGAGTTATGTTACATTTATGAATGAAAATTACTTCATTGTAGCACTTATCTATGTTAATTAGAATCATGCAAAAGACATTACGAGTCAACATAAAACTTAAATCGTTGTTTCGATGATTTCATTCAAATTATTTAGCAATATAATGTATAGTGTAAGTTATTATGTAATTAGGGTTTTAAGTACTGATCTTAATTATTATGAAAATTAAAATGCATTATTCACTTCGTAAAATGCAAAGTCTTTTTCAGTATTACATTTTGCGTTCTATGTGAATTATGGTGCGAGGTTTCTTTATGAAAAGACGGAAGGTGCGTTTTCTACTTTTCGTTTTTATTTTCTCTGAGCATAATTATGTTCCTATCTCAACTTGAGCTTTCTCGTTTTAGCAACAGCGTCTTCTATTTTTAACCCCCAACGGAAAAAGAGAGGTGTTTTAAGTTTGACGTGTTTTGCTTTGTATCTGATCATAGCTCCTAAACGGATGAACCGATTTGATTTAGTTTTTGTTTTGTTTTAATGGTGTCTTTATCGAGAGTGTTTAAAGCTATGTTTGATGTAAATCGGCTCAGCTGTACAAAACTTATGCGCTTTTTACTCCGTGAATCGGGGTATTCTCACAAGATATCATGCAATAATTTCATGTTTCGATGGATTGTAGAGCAAAGCGTGTTTACTACTGGATAAATTATGTAGTTAAAAGAGGTATTTGTGTCGAGAATTTTGACTTGCCTGTAGTGTGTCTTCAGCCTAACTCTTTGGGAATACATGTATCGTAGGTACCTATATCAATAAAAACATATTTTTCTATAGCTGGCAGCTTTCTTTCTACGCCGTATTTACTACGGCGCCATCCGGGGCGCCTCTTTATTAGGTACGCTTACTATGCTTAGGCCTAAAATGATTACGAAACAATATTTACCGCTGATTTCATTAAAACCAACGGTTTGTTGACATGATAAATCAATACGTCGACAATTTAATTAATAGCGAATCAAAACAAATGGAATCAAAGTCCAATTCATTAGCTATGACCGACCTTTGATTTGTAGGTGAAATTACAATCGTTAATTAGTTGTTTAGTGTAACTTCATGTGCATTGGGATTGCCTGGTCAGTTTGCTTGCGATCTTGCCGCGAGAACAACTTTTGAATAAGAAGAGTTTCGTCACCTGAAAATTCTAAAAGTAGTAGACAACTACGAAGTTGGAAAATATTGAAATATGCACGGCACGCATGTAAGTAAATAGCCTTTACTTATAAGAAATAAAAGTGTAATTTTAACCTCTTTGATGATATATTGTGATCTGATGAAATGTGAACCGTGAATCTGTAAATTCATAATTGTGAAAACCTTCAAGTTTTAATAATTATTGTTAATCTATTTGGTTGTGATGAACAGTTTGCTGGATCAATATACTGTTCTATTTTGTATTCTATCCGATACATTTGTTTCATTTAATTTATGGAACAAAACTAGGTAATGGGCTACTGGCATGAGGTTAAACAAACATTGTCCATTTTCTTTAGCTTATGTTGACAAAAAGTGTTAATTCCCATAACTTTCATTTTCCTTCTTTATTTCTTTTTTCTTTTCTAAGATAACATTTGAAATATCTATTCCTAAAGTGTACATCATCATACTCCTACATATATTTTAAATCGGTTAAGGCCATTACTCCGTTTCTTGTCGTAAAACAGTTACTTTCTAAAGCATATTCCTTTATTATAGTAACGGCTAGGTTAAAAGGTTTGAATTTTGAATTTGGTTATTAGACTCATGTACATTATTTGTGTAACATGGTGTGTTCGTATGATTAATACTTTTGCTATAAAAAGATAATTAACGACATGATATTTTTTCGCTTCTTTTGCATACTTCTCCAAAACGACATGGATGTAAAAAAAAAAAACGTATATTGTATATAAATTAAAAAGTATTTTGCAAACAAAACTGCCCAAAAGGAGGTTCAATATTGATATTCTAGCACCGAGCGGGCGAAAGGCCAGTGCACCGTTAACATTGGGAAATATAATGCCTTTAGCTATGATAGCTGGCTACTTGTTTTAAAGCCCGGGGCTCAGTAAGTTTAAACTTTCGTCAATGCTACAACACACTTTCATAGAGGTTAAGTACACTTGGGCATTGTCTAGTCGCCATTGACACGACTTTTACCTTGCCTCTAACATGATTAAAGTATTAGAATACCACATTCTTTATTCTTACCTTCGTATGTGAATGGCTTATGTAGAACAGTACATCGTGAGTTGGCGAAGAATTTTCATAAGTTAATTATTCCTAAGCCATAAATTTGTTTGTACTCGCTTGATGGCAAAGATTCGCCTGCCCTCCTTTGACATTGAAATGTGGGTATACCTCTGTCTAACCCTGGTGAATGCAGGCTTGATGTTATGTTATTTTAAGCATTTTAGCAAACAACTAGTATCTTCTGTAAAATCTCACCGTGAAAACTTAAGAGCCTTAATCCGCTTTAGTGCCGTAAACCAGTTACTTTCTAAAGCTTACTACTTAGGAACGGCTAAGTTAAAAGATTTGAAAAATATATATATTTGTTATTGATTCATGTACATTATTTGTGAAACATGGTTTTTTCGTGTAACTAATAGTTTTGCTTTAAAAAATAGGTAATTAATAACACGATATTTTTTCGTTTCTTTTTTGCATACTCCTCCAAAACGACTTGGATGTTCAAAAATGTTTCAATTCAGAAAAATTTATGGTTAGAATTTTTTATAAATCTACATAGATTATGCAAATCAAACAACAAAACTGTCCAAAAGGAGGTCCAATATTGATATTCTGGCCCCGAGCGGGCCAGTACTGCGTTTACATTGGGCAATATATACGCCTTAAGTGAAATAAGCTTGCAATGAGGTGTCATTGCACCTAGGGATAATTGTCTATCTACTAAGGATTGATAGCTCACTTCACCTTTGGTGAGATTTAAACAGATTAGCATTTCAGGGTTTTGCAGTAGATAGGTAGCACCTACCGATGATTAGAAATCTGTAAATTACTCAAAGATCTATAAGCTGTTGCAATAATTTCCCTACTTATTAGTATTAGGAATGTATACCTGTTTAGAATAAGTACATACCTACTACTTCAGACTGTCCTCTTGCAATATGAAATATGATAGATACTTACCTCAATAAAATTAGAATCAATATTATGACATAATTGCCATTGGTATTATCGACCCTGACTTCTGTATGAGTCATTGTCTCGCGTCGTGGCCTCATATTTAGCACACTGACATTATCGAACATACAAAAAATAAGGAAGCATGAGATTACAGTTATGATAACAGTATGAAAAACATTATTCTGCCGCGTTTGAACGCCTTATCTGCGCCCGCGCACACGATAAGCTCAGTTATGCTCTGATTTTCTTCTTATCAAACATTAAAAGCAGCGACGAAAAAACTGCTCTAAAATTTAAACTTTATTGTCACGTGATAGAACTGAGAATTCACCGATCTCCATCAGCAAATACTAACTTAATTAAATTAATTATAAAATATTCTGCTTTAGATTACTTTTATACATAAGATGTTATTTCTTGGCCAGTGACCTCGTTAGTTGTATTGCGTGGTGGACTTTGACCGTTCATTGCATCGCTACACCCGAGATAACCATCATTACAACGTTTATGCGATCTTCAAAGACGCACCGTCATTAGACGACATTAATTTCTTCCAATCCTCTAAAGAATCGTGTATCAATCGTACTTGACATTTCACCGCTATCGAAACGATCTTCTAAATAGACTGTACGAACCTTTTATGAAGTTAAATGTCGCTGTTATTGCAATAATTGTTACGACTTGCGAGTGTTTACTGACGAAAACTTGTCTTTCTTTCCAGATGGATAGCAGCTCAGAAGCGATGGAGTTGAGGCGGGAGTTGGACGCAGTGCGCAATGCGCTGCAACAACAGTCCGAGTCCGTCCTGAAGCAGCGGCACCAGCTGGTGGAAGCGGGCCACGCTCTCGCCGCCAGGGACAAGAAGGCGGCGCAGGAGCGGCGACTCAGACAAGACCAACTTGCACTAGTACTACGATCGCTAGTACTCCTAGAATCCCGCCTCACCAGGGAACAGAAACAAATCCACGTTGCACTCCATCAAAAAGAAAAAATCATCAAAACACAACAGGAAGAAATCGCTAAACTAAAGGCACGCAAATCATACTGCAGCAATTGCCAGCAACTGCTCGGCTTTACCAGCGAACAGACCAACATTGAAACAGATCCCGAATTCCAGAGCTTAGAAAGCACGGATTCCAGGTTTCAAAATACGTTCGTTAGAAGCTGTAGTTATCGTGAAAGAAATTCTCCACCGGTATTCCAAAAAAATACTAGGTTAAGTAAGAGCTTTCAGTACCAGTTGCCGAAGAGTGAGATTGTTTATGGCAACACGAGTTCCAGCGAAGAAGGAAACACTGCTAGTGTCGGCAGTAAGGGCACGTTTATCAAAAACAAACAAGCATTTGTGAGACGAGACGTCTTCAGAAGGTCGAGGAAATACTCGGGCAGAAAAAATAACAACAAGTATGCAGAGAACATGCAGAAGGGTTACAATAACCAAGCCAATAACAGCAGTAGTGCTGAAGAGTGTATAGGTATGAGCTACCAAGTAAACCACGATGATGAAATCACCGCGAACCAAATAGCCAATGATATAAGAAAAGCTTCTTTGAAAATTGACCAGCTCATTGGTGAAGCTGCTAAAAAAGATCAAGGAAACACTGCCAGTGACTCCGAGAAAACTTATTCAACAAAAATGGAGAGATTACACGGAATCAAACGGCAAGCGTCAGATGAAATTAAAGCCAACAGACAACTTTTCCTGAGTAATGTTCTCAGCGAAGAGAGCAATGAGAAACCTTGGTATTGTAATGTTAGTGATCCTGAACAAGAAGGAGACTGTTTAGATCAAAGACCACTAAGCAATAAATCAAAATCGTCAGATGACCTGTTGGGAATTGGCTTCAACAGTGGCATAGTTGATGCTGGAGTAGTTGCCGCTAAGAACGAAGTATTGTGCAATAATATAATGAACAACAATGAGAGATTCAGTTCCAGGTTTGATGATAAGAACAATAACATAGAATCAAACTTAAACAAACAAGCGGCTAATGCAGAAATAAATGAAAATTGGTATGCTAGCACTAGTGATGCAGATGAGAACCCGACTAATGAGATTTATAAAAATAACCCGGTACTAGAATGTGTCAATCAAATATTGCTCCAAAATTCATTAGATGATAGCAGCAATGACAATTCTAAATCGAGTGAAGCACCTAGCCCTAAAGCATCAACAAAGCGTGTACAGTTCTCCACTCTCAACAGCATCTCCTATGATGAAAAAGTGAGATCCAATAACACCAGCAACACGCTGCCTAGATCAGATAAGAGGGCAAATAAAATAGTAAAGTTTAGCTTAGAGACCGCATCTGAACACAGTTATGAAGTGCCAAACACTGCTCAGGGCTTCCAGTATGAGATACAGAGCTTGTACAGCAATGAATATGAGCCTATCATTACGAAAGGTAGTGAATCTAAACCTGCACCAATTCCGCGCACCGTGCAAGCTACTGAAAAACCAGCGGTTCCTAAAATAAGAGGTTCTATAGTGAAAAACATGGCCGCTAACTTAGAAAATCGTAACAATAACAATGTCATTGAAAGAAAAATTGATAATGAGCTCGGGTCTATGAAGATATTTAATAAGAGAAAAGTGCCCAGAACTCCACCCGCCCTACCGCCAAAGCCAAAGAATCTTTCGGCTAAATGGAAAGCTGAAAACATTGTCAAACAAATGACAGAGCAGTTAGACTCTGAAGCCGTTGCGGCTAACCAACGGGTTGCAGATGTTAAGACGAGAAAAGTGGGACAAGTAGCAACTGTCAATAGTATAGAGCCTGACTACTGCTCCATTTCAGAGATAAATGTTCCAGTAGTCAGCAATGGTAAGAGGGAGTTGCTACTCACACAGCCAACGGTTGAGATACACAACGAGCAGTATCCAATGCACGCCATCAGTCCAAGGAACAGCGTTGCCAAAGTTGTATCTTTGCCTAGGATCCAGAACAAGATCAGTGATAAAGACATTCCTAAACTGCCTCATGTCACTGAGATCATCATTCCGGATGAAGATGAAAAGCCGAACGATGAACAAAGCCGCTCTTTCCCGCAAACTACTGACAGTTACTTGACTAACTTTGCTATGCATCCTTTGCAACCAAAATTGGACCCTCGTGCTTCCATACAAATGGGCAACACAGTGTCATCTATACTGTCGGAGATCAACAAAGGTGGTAAGGGAGGCAACAAGCAGATCAATTTGACAGAACTGGACAATCAGTTCAATCATGGACCCGAAAAAAATCAATCAAATAACGCAGAATTGCATAAAGCAGAATATTTCGACGACATGGACAAATTCGATTTGTCGCAGAATTTTGAGGAATTTAAGATAGACGATGAACTCGGCAGCATAGTTGCAGAGGAATACCGCATCAGCTCCGGCAGCAGTGACGGTTCCATGTCTGACGTTGTAACAGAAAATCTTACCAATGTACCTGATAAAGATAAACAGCAAAATACTACTCCTAATGATGACAATGGAAACACTGATAATTTTCTTGAAAATAATGAGAGTGCCTTGAGCAAAGGCTCGTCGAAAAACGCTAAATTGTCCAATAAGCCTGATCTCCTTTCAAATATAGAGAATTTAGAGACTGAATCTGTAAGGAACTCAGATATTGAGTCCAGTAATTCGTCTGGGAGCAACAGCGGCTCTTACAACACAGTGAAGTGCGAGCCGAGGATGGTGCTGAACAACAATCCAGAGATAAACGCGCCTAAAACAAAAGGAACTTTCGATTTCTTCTTAGAGACGTCTGGCCTTAGTTCTAAGTCTATTTTCACGCCGAGTAAGCACTACCTGGGCCTGAGGCCACCGAGTGCCAACCACAAGAGTGTGTTGAAGCCTAGAGACATAAAGATGCGCGTGAAGAATAATATTACAACTAACAAAAACAACGAAAAACCTATGACGACTGCTATTAAATATTTCGAGCCCTATGTGTAAACTAATTATTAGTTATTGTGTATTTTATTTTTAATGAAATGCTTAAAACTATTTATTGTAAAAAAATGAACTTGCCGGCGTAATACTATGTACTAATGTATTTATGTTATTGTAAATATTAGAATTATACCTAGTTATTTTCAATTATAAAATATTTAACATTTACAAAATTGTTTCATTTCTATACAAATAAGTTACCTGATACTAATAGTAAAATATTTGGAATAACAAAAAGTGATGAACTTACAATAGAAATATAATAGAATAGATTACCGAGATTTATAACCAATGCCACCATGCCGCCTGCCGGCGATGAGAGCCCATAACACCATAAGAGGACAGGACTTGGGCATAAAATAGATGTGGTTGTGGTGTAGAAAATAAAAGTCTTCTACCAAGGGGTAGGTACTCACAATTAGGGCTACTTTTTTTATGCCCACCAATTGGCGCCACTGGCGAGTTATTCCGTGATATTTAAAGATAAAAAGGAAACCCCAGACTATGTCCCAGTTTAGGACACCCCCTTTTTTCTAAAAAAGGAGAACACAATTTTCCGAAACAACACTCTAATAAAGCAGTGGTTGGTAAAATCCGTACCTACCTATTGTAATCTGCAATATTTTGCAAATATTCACAAAAATAAAAAAGTAGTCAATAAACTCGCGCGAGAACCCATGTTTCTTTTTTTTATGTTATGGCCTGGTTGCTAAGACCTTTAAGCCGAGTCTTTTAGATGGGTAACACTTTAACACAATAGAGTATGTACTGCACTGTATATGTTAAATTTTTTGAATTGTACTTTTAACATATTTGTAAAGCGGTATAAAACAGTTCAAATATTTTAATAAATTTTTAAGCGGCGGCGGGCGGGAAGAACTGTCACTTATGTTTAGCAAATCACTAAGATCACTGGCTAACATTAGCCTGTCAATCAAAAATTTCTGACAACTGAAGAATAGATGTTCCATGCTGCGTCTTTTACTTCACAATATTTGTGCAAGTACTGGTTTGAATTATGCCAAGTCTTGCAAGGTGTGATGGCACAGTGTTGTGGCCAAAACGCAGTCTATTAATTATGGTTATAAAGTCACGGCTGGCATCTTTAAGTCGATCGTACCAAGGTCTAACTGGTAAGCTCTCTTGAATGCTTCCATACCATCTTCCTTTTGTCTCCTGGTCTTTCTTCCACATCTCTATCCACAGATTCTTAATATTTTCATTTATAGAATACAGATAATCAGTCATAGGCACATATATATTGTATTTGTAAGGTCAAGAGCATTAACACCCTCAAATGCAGCTCTATCAGCTATTTCGTTGCCAGCAATACCTTTATGAGATGGCACCCACATAAAAGAAATTTCTATGCCCTTGAGCGAATGTCGATGAATTTGTTCTTTTATAATGTACAAAATAAAATTAGATTTAAAATTTATTTTGAGGTTAGATAAACCTTTAACCAAACTTAAAGAGTCAGTGACAATTAAAAAGTATTTACAACTATTTACATTTTCAATTTGCCTCAGAGCTAGAAAAACTGCATAAGCCTCTGCAGTGAATATCGAACACACATCGTGCAGAACAATACTCTGAGTAAACTTGATCTGTGAATCATACACAGCACAGCGCACATAACCATCTCCTTTACTGCCATCAGTGTAAAATGTATAAAATTCATTATTTTCCGAAAGAAAGTTTAGCATGTCAAAATTATTGTCAACTGTACTATGTATTACTGTAATGGGATGTATAATGCTTTGATATGAAAAATTATAACAGGGCCAAGGGCACTGCTTTTTAATCTTAGAACAACTATTCTCAATTTCCAGGAAAATATTGAGCAGCATTGGGGAGTGACCGATAAGGAGAGAATTACCAGTAGCTAAAGGTCCAGAAGTACTGATTCTATGAGGTATAATTTTGTTGATAATTTGTGTTATTTGAGTATAGTAATTTCAAACAATATCTCTCTGTAAGAAGGAGACGTCTCAAAATCAAAGGCATAATTTTAGTTTCAACTTCCATGGCCCTAATGGGAGTTGAGCACATAGCACCAGAAATGATTCTCAGAGCTCTATTCTGCAAAATGTCTAATTTATGGGCATGAGCACTGTTTATATAAGCTATGGCACTATAGTCAAAATGGCTCCTTACTATTGCTTTATACAAAATAGATAATGTTTTGGGGTCTGCTCCCCAGGAAACTCCAGCAAGGCATCTAATTATATTCAATCCATTTAAAGCATTTTTTGAAATATGTTTAATATGCTCTTCAAAAGTAATTTTTTGATCAATGATAACTCCCAAAAATTTCTTTGAACAAACTCTACTAATTGCTTCTCCACCATATACAATATAGCAGGTTGGATAATCTTTGCCAAAAATCATAAAACTACTTTTGGATGCATTAATTTTAAGATGTAATTTACCATTATAATAGTTAGATAATTGATTTAAAGCACTATTAACGTTATCAATGGCTATTTGCAAATTTTGGTTACTGCTATATAAAATTATGTCATCAGCAAATTTAATATTTACATTACTTGTATCTACATATTTACATATTTCACTTGTATACAAATTGTACAATAAAGGCGACAATGTAGCGCCTTGCATGGTGCCTTTTGATGCTAGTTTTTGGCCCATGTAGTATATTATTATGCTTAACATAAACAGTTCTGTTACTTAAAAACTCATAAATCCATTTACATAAATGACCAGGGATATTTATATCAGATAAAATTTCAACCAGTATTCGGGGATCAACATTATCAAGAGCACCTTGTACATCTAAAAATACACATGCAGTGTTTGAAAGTAAATTATTTGCCCTTTTCAGGTCCGAGATCAAAGATACAAAGCTGTCAACGCAACTACGCCCACGACGAAAGCCATACTGCACATGAGGGATTATACCATTCGCCTCCACATACCAATCCAACCGTGCCTTAACCATGTTTTCAAATATTTTGCCAAGACATGATGATAGAGTTATTGGTCTATAAGAATTTACATTATCTGGTGATTTGTCAGGTTTGAGTATAGGAATAACACACTGTGTTTTCCAAGAGTCTGGTATCAACTATTTATTCCAAAGAGAATTGAGAATATTTTAAAAAACTTTTTGAACAGACTCATGCAAATTTTTTATCACTACATAGGGAAAGTCATCTAGGCCTGGGCTTGTATTACGTCTGGACTGTAGACTTAAAATGTATTCTGTCCATGAGAAAGGTTCCAATAAATATTTTGAATTTTGATTATTGTTATTTTTTCCAAAATAAGTGTTTAAATTATTAGATTCTATTAGGTTCCTGTTATCTGAAAGTTTATCTAAAAATGAAGGTATAAACTCATCTCTGTATGATTTATTAACAGTTTTAATTCCGTTAAACCTTTTAATAAGATTCCAAATTTTACCGATAGGAGTAGTCCTATTAAAAGTATCACATAAATTATTCCAGCCTATCTTCTTCTGCTCTGAAATTGTCCTTTTCTTTAAGGCATCTAGCCTTTTATATTTGATGTAATTATCAATATTAGAGTCACTTCTGTACAGTTTTAGGGCATTATATGATGCAACTACAGCCTGCTCACAAATTCCATTCCACCAAGGTGTTGGAGGTCTACTTTTAAAATTATTATGTTTAGTATACTTCGGAATTACCATCAACTTCAGGGCAGCAAGACGATTACAGAATTCAACATATGAAGACATAGGATCTGCCTCATCTATCAACATGTCTGCAAATATTATTTCTGATAATTCATGATATTTAATCCAATCAGCTTTACCATACAAAAACTTATCGACAGGAGGATTAACTTGATATTTGTCAACAGCCAAAGATATTTCCGTTATTGTAGGATAATGATAACTTCCCATAGCATCATCATGCACAGACCACTCGCAAAATGGTGCAATACTCGGACTAGTGAAGCTGACATCAATAGCAGATGGATTACGTGTGGGATTATTAATTGTAGTAAAACTGCCATCATTTAAAATGCACAATTCAGAATCATCTATAACATCATACAAATCCCGACCACAACTCTTAGTCGACAAACAGCCAAACGCAATATGATGAGCGTTAAAATCTCCACTCATAAAAATTGGCTTAGGTAAATCTCTTAATATATTACGCAGCCTATTCATTCTGATGTGCCCGCAAATAGGAGGGCAATATACACAAAGTATTGAGTGCTTACCCTTTTCAGTGGATAATGATAAAGCAACTGTTTGAATATCTTCATAAAATCTAGTATTTACAATATTATATTTAAAACATGGTCTAATCAATATGGCTACTCCATTATGTTCATTCTTTGAGTTTCTATTATAAATATTATATCCGGGTATTTTAAAGTTACTATTGTCTTTAAACCAAGTTTCATTTAGCAAACATACATCAATATTTTGTTCTTGCAAGAACTTAATTAGTAAGGGCTTTTTACTATTAGCACTTTGAATGTTAAACTGCGCAATACGTAATCGAGATGTTCTAGGAGGACTTAAATCCATTATTTGGATAGATTTTTAAGTAATATATCTTTTATTGTTAGTGTATTGATGGGTGTAGAGTCACCCTTATTGCCCAATTCCACCAATGTCTGTACCAGGGCCATTAGTACATCATTGTTGGACATTATTTGAGACTTGATGTCTACTGAAGGTATGACATCATTGCTGGCAGCCTGGGAAACAGGCTTGCTATGTACAGATTTATTTACATTACTATTTACAATTTTATATACAGGTTTAATATTTACAGGTTTATTTACATTTTGAATTGGGTGCTTTGGCATCGGCAGTGGAGGAAATTCAGTATTTTCTGATATCTTAGTCAAGGCAACACTTGCATAAGTAATTTTAGATTTCTTTTCAGTAATTTTTTTAATCTTTATTGGACATATTTTTGCTATTGCTAGATGAGGACCGCTACAATTGATGCAGCAGATCTCGTTTGGCTTATCACAATCTTTATACAAATGCTCCCCTGAGCAGATCGAACATTGTTGCTTGCCATTACAAATTTTAGCCGAATGGTTAAATTTAAAGCATTTGAAGCATTGCTGCAATGGTGGGATATAATCAAAGACTCTGTACGAAAACAAGTCATATTGCACATTAAATGGTAATACATTTGATAAAAAAGTAATCTCGCTCTTTACCCACTTTTTTAGTGAATCTCCTGATAGCAATGATTTCATAAATGGAAGATAACTTTGTGTAGAGTTCCTTGTTCGAAATATTACCTGGTACAAATCTGATTATGCCTGTTTTTTCTATTTGTGCCGCAGGAATATATGCTTTTATTTCATATTTCTCCATAAAAGTTGTAGGTATTGTTTATAAAATTGTTTGCCGTATTATATTGTTTGAATGTAACTGCAATTTTATTAGCATTTACACGCTGAATTGCCACCACACCCTTTACTTCGTTGTTGAAAATATGGTTTTAATAAATGGGACTTTTATTGCCCAATCTGTCCTTAGCATTTTTACTTTCCACAAACACTTTAAATTCAGTATTGGGGGAGTTCTCCGGGTAGAGTCTTTTATAGTTAGGTTTTAAATATGGTAAATACATAGAGTCAATACGCTCACCGCCGCCGCTACCAGAGTCCAAGCTGCTGGAGGAGCCTCCGTCCTCAGGCCGAGGACGTTTATTTGAGAAGGGCGGGTTATCCCCGCCCCCCTCGTTACCATCCATTTTCCTGGGTAAACTTATACTACCAGTGTAGTTTTAGTGTTCTTTTGGCAAGTTTAATTAAAGAAAACTAGGAAAAAACTTTTATAAAAAATTTGAAACCCGCTCTTTTTCAAGTTCCCGCCAAGAATCTCCGCTCAAAGTAGTAGACAAAAAAAAAAAATCCGCTAGAACCCAAAAAAACACTATGACCACAGAGTACATTTTAACATGATGTTTGACGTTTTAAAGACTTCTCTCTGCACCAGCGCCCCTAGCGGCAAATTAAAATGCGCTAGCCCCAATAATGAGTAGATTATTTATTATCACAAATACAATACAAAGTGATTAATGTAGATGAAATGAAAACCGACATATGGAAGGTGCACGGGAATTAAAACAAGTGTATGGGCGATACATATTTACAAGAACATTAAAAATCTTATAAATCAGATGAAAAATTTGGTTCTAGTCGTTAAACTTTTCTTTTTGTCTCGCCATCTTTTGTTTTTCTGTCAAAAGTCATAAGTCGTGTTTAATTCGGGTAATGATAATAATAACAAAATCTCTAATATTTACAAGTTATAACAACTGAATCTTTAATTTTATTTCATTACATTAAAACTTATTAAACGATTGATATAATTTTAAAATAACTAAATTTTATACAAATATCATACGTTGAATATAAAATGATTTAAGTCGTCACAATCTAAGAAGTCCGTTAAAAGTTCTCATTTTACATGCCGCGATCACTTTCTACGAAAGAAATGAAAAAATCAAATTCATAATCCTAATTAATAACTATGTTACCAATACACAATGATCATCATAAAATACAAAGCGCATCAAGTAATTATTGTTACAATAAGTATTTTTAGAGCTGTCAAAACGGGCCTTTTATTTCTTGACAACTTTAGATATATCACTCAAAAGACATAAAACCTATTTAATCTATTGGTGGCATACATGCGGTTGTGACCAGCCAGTCGATGTCTCGGGAGGCTCGACTCGCCGTACACCACACAACAGCGTGCTTGTGCCTACACTTATGTATGGAAGTGATGATTTAATGCAGTAGCAATGTGTTCTTTGCGAAGTATGCGTTTTTTTATTTATATAGGCTCACGTTTGAACCCTATCTCGCCCGATAGTAAGCGATGATTACTGCATTTAATGCAGTAGCAATGTGTTCTTTGCGAAGTATGCGTTTTTTTATTTATATAGGCTCACGTTTGAACCCTATCTCGCCCGATAGTAAGCGATGATGCGGTCTACGGTGAAGCACACTTGCCCAGAAATAACCTATTCACTCTTGACTTAAAGACCCCAAAGTTGTAGCTATCAGGGAACAAAGACTCCGGAAGGGAATTCTACTCCTTAGTCGTGCGCACAATGAAAGTATTAGCAAAACGCTTTGTGCGTATGGGAGGGATGCCTACCATGTACCGATGGCGCATGGCCGTATGTCTTGTAGTCCGATGATGGAAAGGGCTATGCGGAATCAAATCGCGCATTTCCGTCGCACACTCGCAAAAAAGTAACCGATAAAACACCGACTGGCTGACAACTCTGCGTCGATGTTCGAGGCTCTGGAGCTTTGACGCGACCAGTACAAGTGTCTTTGCCAATAAGCCTCATGGCCCTTCTGTCAAGCGACTCAAGTGCATCAAGCTGGTATTTGGCAGATCCGTCCCAGAGATGATAGCAGTACTCCATGCATGACCGAACTTGCGCTTTATACAAGTTGAGCAGCTGTGCAGGTCTGTGGTGTACATTTAAATGATAGATTGATGAATGATGTAATAAAACAACGTTGTGGTTTAAAAGAAGATGAAGTGACTAAAAAAGAGTATGCTAAGATGGTTTAGTCATTTTGAGAGGAGGAATGAAAGGCGACTAATGAAAGGTATTTACAAGGCAGACGTGAATGGAAACGCCGGAAGGGGACGCCCTAGAAAGACATACATAGACCTTATTGGTGATGTCCATCAGTAAGGCCAGGTGCGCAGTATTCATAAACGGCGTGCGTGTATGACTAGATGTATGAACGTGAGTGAAGCAAAATATGTATGTAAGGATCGTAGCAGGTGGCGTTCTGTAGTTTCGGTCTACCCCCATTGCAAAAAGGCGTCAGTTTATGTTTGTATGTATGTTTGATAAAGCGCCAAGTTAAAAACACAAAGCAAAGTTGTGTATATACACATTCAAACTTTGTTATTCATTAAAACATGTTTCATTTAATATTTAGATTCTTATGGAAAAAAACACGTTTACAATAAATATCATTTATCTGGGGCACGGTAGAGCCCCGCCAAGACGAGCCAAGCGAAGTGCAAGGGCACTACCTACCTTTTCTCGAAGCGCTTCGTCGTTTTTTTGAACGCTCATAACTTGGGTTTGGATTATACCAGATAAATAAAATTCTCGGGATATGATGTCAATAGTGGATATATTAAACATATTTGTTTAATGGGCATAGTTCTTATACTTTATATTATGGTGATATCTATAAAAAACCGATGTC
This sequence comes from Orthosia gracilis, assembly GCA_947562075.1. Lineage (NCBI taxonomy): Eukaryota > Metazoa > Arthropoda > Insecta > Lepidoptera > Noctuidae > Orthosia > Orthosia gracilis. Next base: position 55,334,928 of record OX387268.1, read on the forward strand.
GTCGCTGACTGATTAACTCACTCACTGATGATCATCTAAATTCTAAGGGTACATCCTGAAGTCCTAGAAAGCTGAAATTTGCTATGTAGCTAGTATTAGTAAAAAGTTTTATTTGATGAACACTTAATTATTTAATTATAAAGCCAATGAATAAATCACTTGAATTACTCACACAGCGTCATACCTCAACATTAGTTTAGTGGCCGCAAACGCTACTGCTGACATGAGGTCCTGTGTTAATTACATTCTAAACTCGGGCAAAGTGTTATTTGTTCAAGATGTGAAAACCTTTCTCAGCAAAAGTGCTGAGTCAGGATTTCAGCCCGGTTGATGGCATTAGGCCCCTTTTACGTGGGAGTATTTAGTCCTGGGTTCGTTGGGCCATTTTGGACACTGTAACACTAAACACTAGCCCAGAATGTGGTTGTTCAAAGGCATGAAGCTCACCCTTCATTTTACATAGATTTAAATCACCGCATGCGTAATGTGTTTACTAAATTACTTCACTTTAAAACCCTTCAGATTTCAACCCTACAGAACAAGCGTAATGATGCAATATTAATCACATACCTAGCGAGGTAGGTACCATTAGGTTCCTTACACCTCATTAACCAGATGTGAAATATTATGCAGCACTTGTAATATGGTCTTAATTGCTATCTATTAATAAATCACGTGTTGAACTATCACATAATTAGTAAAGAAAAGATTGAATTTAATGACACCTAATTATTAACGAGGACCTTATAGTCACAGACACTAGGTGGGGGTTGGAACTTGTATAAAAGCACGTTCTTAACGTTAATTTCAACACTAAACCACCAACTTCCAACCGAGAAGCATTTTATATTTACCCAATTCAAAATGGAGTTACATCTGCATTTGACTGTTGCTTTCCGTGCCTTGGATCGCAAATGGGGGAAGCCCATTGACTTGGACACTCCTGAGGATCTTTCGACGGGTGTGCCCGCTGTGGTTGATAGACCAACTACCACATTCTCTTCAGAAGAATACTTGGCCTCTATCAGAAGATCAAAGCCGTATTCACATCATGAGGGAGAAGGAAGCAAAGTGACCGATTCGTTTGCAGACATCTCATGTGCAAGAATCCCATCGTTATTGGAACTTGAAGAGTTATCCAGTGATAGAGGAGGATCTAATCCAGGAACAACTGGTTTATCAGTTGATCTGGACAGGGATATAGAAGAACACTTCAGTGATGACGAGAAGAAGTTCGAAGGAGGTTCCACTGTGGCTCTGGATTCAGGGTCAGGAAGGAGCACAGATCACTCGGTGGAAAGAAGCAAAAACCACAGTGTATTCAGACTGTTTAAAGATAGTGCTAAGTCTTACGTCGATAAGAAGTGCAAGAGGTTATTTTTAAATATGTAATCTAATGTAAATATAAATATTTTATTTAATTTTAAGTTATTTATAAGTTAATCTTTTAGATGCTAAATCTTTTTAACAGATTTATGTCTCCAAACTTAGGTATTTCTTAGTATATGTAAAAACCTAGTTGTATTGATATTTCATTTAAGACTTTATTGTTGTAAGATTTTTTTAATTTGAGTTTATTTTAGGATGTTAAGATACTGTTAAATTTAGTTTTAAGTAACATGGTAATATTTAATAAATTTAATTATTATTGATCACAAACCACTTCTCTTTTTCTATCTACCTTCCTCCTTAGTAACTAGTCCCCATTATTACTGACTGATCTATGATGTCGAGAGTCTTAGATCTATTTAGTCTGGGTTGACAAAATCCCTGTAAGCTTTCAAAGAAAGAAGTTTTTACTACACAACACTATATTTAGTGCAGGCCTTTGACTAGACTGAAAAGGTGCGTCTCATAACATAAAGTTATTTGGTATATTTCATTTCAATAACATTTACAAGATGTAATAAAAGTGAGATATACCAACTGTTGATATAATTTCTTTACAAATAACATTTATTTACTCTAAAAACTGTTTCGTGTAATGTTATTGGATATAACGTTTCATCATCGTCTGCCTGCCCTTGTCCCATGTTACTTGGTGTCGGCGCAACATGTTTTCTTCTTCCGTGCCGTCTTGCCTGCTATCACTGACTTTTTTCTTTCATATCACTCCTCATACAGTCCATCCCATCTTGTATTTTCCCTCCCTCTCCATCCATCCACATTTATATTTATAACTCTTATAATGCGTTTCATCCCTACTCATCACATGAGATATAACGTTTATTTAATCGAAAATCATTAGATCTATCGTTTAAAATATAATTTGATACCGGTTGAATTTGAAAAATATATGCATTGCTACCGGTTCGAAAACCGAATTGGTGCACCCCGACTTCACGTAGTCTTTTGGCTGCTACCCCTAGAGGCGCCAACCAATGGCGCGAAGAGGGACCAACCTCCACCCGCTGTAACAAAGTATAAGCACCCGTGCTTCACAAATTCTAAACCTTAGACAAAATATGTGGCTTGGCAGTTTCGCTACCGTCACATGCCTTGTTACCAGAAGTTGCCATTCATAGTTCACTCGTATGCGCAGCTCCTTGTTGCCAAATTTCGTTACTACAAAATCCATTGTTAACAGAAAAGTAATGAACAGTTAATAAATTTTTCATCTTACGCCCATTTCAAATGTGAAATGTGGTGGTTCAGTAAAAATCCTGCAATTTTTTTTTATAATATTTATTCCAAGGAGTCCCTATATCAGTTTTCAGACCTTTAGCATCAAAATTTGCTGAAGTCTCATACAAATTTCCATCCCAAAATTTAAGGGTTTTTTATGCTTTTTAAAGGGTCGCGTTTGACCATTATCTCGCCTGATGGTAAGCGATGGTGAGATCTACGGTGAAGGACGCTATCTTAAAAGTAACCCATTCACTCTTGACTTAAAGACCCCAAGGTTGTAGCTATCAGGAAACAATCATCTCCATGTCCTGCCCACTTAGGCTCTCATCTGTTCTCTCGTTAGTAATCTCGTTATCTCACTTTATTCATTAAGTTTATATTCCTATTATTAATTCAATCTCTTTTTTGTTAATTTGAAATAATTAACAAATTTTAATTATTAATATGTTTGTTAACCTATAATATAAATTTAAAAAGCAATTTCATGAATGTTATGTTTCATGATGGCATGGCAGTGTGATAACCGCCTATTACCTCCTAATCAGCTGGTTCCTATTAGTATTCAGGTATGAAACCATTAGCATCCAATTATTAATTATGCCTTAACAGTAACCGTTAATGAAACGGTTACTTTTAAATGAAACTTTATTAAAAATGTTGTCGGAAGTTTTATTTGATGAACACTTAATTATTAAGCAAATGAATAAATCACTTGAATTACTCACACAGCGTTGTACCTCAACATTAGTTTAGTGACCGCAAACACTATTGCTGACATGGGGTCCTGGGTTAATTACATTCTGAATTCGGGCAAAATGTTATTTGTTGATTCAAGATGTGAAACCTTTCTCAGCAAAAGTGCTGAGTCAGGATTTCAGCCTGGTTGATGGTATTAGGCCCCTTTTACGTGGGAGTTTTTAGTCCTGGGTTCGTTGGGCCATTTCGGACACTGAAATCGCATTATGTTTTAAGAATTTCTAGATAGTAGCCCAGAACGTGGTTGTTCAAAGGCATGAAGCTCACCCTTCATTTTACATTGATTTCAATCACCGCATGCGTAATGTGTTAACTGAAATACTTCAATTTAAAACTCTCAGTTTTCAACCCTTCAGAATAAGCGTAATGATGCAATGTTAATCACATACCTAGCCAGGTAGGTACTATTAGGTTCCTTACACCTCATTAACCAGATGTGAATTATTATGTAGCACTTGTAATATGGTGTTAATTGCTATCTATTAATAAATCACGTGTTGAACTGTCACACAATTAGTAAAGAATAGATTGAATTTAATGGCACCTAATCATTAACGAGGACCTTATAGTCACAGACACTAGGTGGGGGTTGGAACTTGTATAAAAGCACGTACTTAACGTTAATTTCAACACTAAACCACCAACTTCCAACCGAGAAGCATATTATATTTACCCAATTCAAAATGGAGTTACATCTGCATTTGACTGTTGCTTTCCGTGCCTTGGATCGCAAATGGGGGAAGCCCATTGACTTAGACACTCCTGAGGATCTTTCGACGGGTGTGCCCGCTGTGGTTGATAGACCAACTACCACATTCTCTTCAGAAAAATACTTGGCCTCAATCAGAAGATCAAAGCCGTATTCACATCATGAGGGAGAAGGAAGCAAAGTGACCGATTCGTTTGCAGACATCTCATGTGCAAGAATCCCATCGTTATTGGAACTTGAAGAGTTATCCAGTGATAGAGGAGGATCTAATTCAGGAACAACTGGTTTATCAGTTGATCTGGACAGGGGTATAGAAGAACACTTCAGTGATGACGAGAAGAAGTTCGAAGGAGGTTCCACTGTGGCTCTGGATTCAGGGTCAGGAAGGAGCACAGATCACTCGGTGGAAAGAAGCAAAAACCACAATGTATTCAGACTGTTTAAAAGTAGTGCTAAGTCTTACGTCGATAAGAAGTGCAAGAGGTTATTTTTAAATATGTAATCTAATGTAAATATAAATGTTTTATTTAATTTTAAGTTATTTACAAGTTAATCTTTTAGATGCTAAATCTTTTTCATAGATCTTTTCTCATTTTTTATTTATTTTATGTCTCTAAACTTATTTAGATATTTCTTAGTATTTGTAAAAACCTAGTTGTTATTGATATTTTATTTAAGACTTTAGTGTTGTAAGATTTTTTTAATTTAAATTTATTTTAGGATGTTAAGATACTGTTAAATTTAGTTTTAAGTAATATGGTAATATTTAATAAATTTAATTATTATTGATCACAAACCACTTCTCTTTTTCTATCTACCTTCCTCCTTAGTAACTAGTCCCCATTATTACTGACTGATCTATGATGTCGAGAGTCTTAGATCTATTTAGTCTGGGTTGACAAAATCCCTGTAAGCTATCAAAGAAAGAAGTTTTTACTACACAACACTATATTTAGTGCAGGCCTTTGACTAGACTGAAAAAGAGCGTCTTATAACATTAAGTTATTTGGTATATTTCATTTCAATAACATTTACAAGATGTAATAAAAGTGAGATATACCAACTGTTGATATAATAGGTAGGGTAAAAAGTTTCTTCGCATTTTTTAAGAAAATACAAAAACTTTTTAATATACATAGTTTATTTACATTTAACTTAAGTATGTAGGTACCATTTTGTTCGATAACTTTTTGCAATCTTGACGGTAGGGACATGATCCCATTGCTATAAAAATATTGGGACTTCTGATCAAAATACCGCGACAAGTGGTTTTGGCAGTCGTCTCGTGATGTTAACCTGACACTGCCTAAAGAATTCTGAAGAGACCGAAACAGGTGTAAATCTGAAGGTGCAAGGTCAGGACTATACGGCGGATGCATTAACACCTCCCAGCCAAACTCTCTTAATTTTTGGTGAGTGGCTAAAGATGTGTGAGGTCTAGCGTTATCATGATGAAAAACCACACTCCTTCTGTTGATTAATTCCGGCCATTTTCTCTCAACTTCTTGCTTCAATCTCATCAGTTGTTCGGAGTAGAGTTCAGAATCGATGATCCTGCCTGATGGTAACAGCTCATAATGAATAATGCCCTTCCAATCCCACCACACAACAGTATCACCTTGTTGCGAGTTAACCCGGGTTTCGCACAGTCTGTGAAGCCTGACCGGCCTTTGACCACGACATCACATCTTTCGCACATTCTTGTCGTACGTGATACACTTTTCATCACCAGTTATCAGCTTCTTCAAAAATGATTCGGTTTCATTACGTCGTAATAAAGAATCACAAATGAGTACACGGTTCATTAGGTTTCCTTCAGTGAGCTCGTGAGGTACCCAAATATCGAGCTTTTTTGTGTATCCAGTTTTTTTCAAATGCACCAAAACTGTTTTGTGGTCAAAAGTTCTTCAGCTACGTCGTAACTACTGATATGCCGATCTTTCTCCACTTTTTCAAAAATGGCATCCATTTCATCCGTAATAGGGCGACCAGAGCGAGGTGCATCTTTGACATCAAAATTTCCGGATTGAAAACGCGTAAATCAAATTTGTGCTACTCTCACAGACACTGCACTAGGTCCATAAATATCGCAATTTTTTTTCGCGGCTTGCTTTTCTTTTTACCTTTTTTGTAGTAAAATTTAAAATGTATCGAATTTCTTCATTAGATTCACTCATCTTGACAGTACGAAAAACAAATGAAAATCACACATTTTCCTAATTTGAATTTTGAATTATGTTCTTTAAAATTTATACTTTCAATGATACCAAAACCAGCCAGATACAAATAGTATAGCCAAAGAGACTTTATTACAAGTTCATACACACTATAATGCGAAAAGACTTTTTCCCCAACCTAATAATTTGATAATATATAACATTTATTTACTTTAAAAACTTTTTCGTGTAATTTTATTGGATATAAAGTTTCATCATTATCTTCCTGCCCTTGTCCGATGTTACTTGGTGTCGGTGCAACACGTTTTCTTCTTCCATACCGTCTTGTCCGCCATCACTGACTTTTTTTCTTTCATATCAATCCTCACACAGTCCATCCCATCTTGTATTTCCCCTCGCTCTCCATCCATCCACATTTATATTCACAACTCTTATAATGCGTTTCATCCCTCCTCATCACATGAGATATAACGTTTATTTAAACGAAAATCATTAGGTCTATCGTTTGAAATATACATTGATACCGGTTAAATTAAAAAAAAATTCATTGATACCAGTGCCAAAACCAAATCGGTGCACCCCGACTTTACGTAGTCTTTTGGCTGCTAACCCTAGAGTGTATATAAAAACCAGAGGCGCGAAGAGAGAGCAACCTCCACCCGCTGTAACAAAGCATAAGCACCCTTGCTTCACAAACTCTAAACCTTAGTCAAAATTTGTGGCTTGGCCGTTTCGCTACCGTCACATGTCTTGGTACTAGAAGTTGCCACTCATAATACACTCGTATGCGCAACTCCTCGTTGCCAAGTTTCGTTACTGCAAAATCTATTGTTTGACAGAAAAGTAATGAACAGTGACTAAATTTTTCACCTTACGCCCATTTGAAATGTGAAATGTGGTGATTTAGTAAAATTCCTGCAAAATATATTTTATTATTTACTAGCACTCCGCCCGCGACTTCGTTCGCGTGATTTCATTTATCCTATAAATGATGTTCTTATGTGCAGTTAGTGAAGGCGACTAAAAATAAGCTATTATTAAATCAATAAAAATGGGTATCTTAAGTATACAGGGTTTATTGGATTGGGACGATTCGTTACTTGACTTACACAATAATAAATTTCAGGTTACAGCCACAAAGTAAAATCCTCCCCTAAAACTTAATAACTCCTTTTTGCCCCGTTGAGGGTCGAGTTTTTAAAAACCCTAATATGTTATTCATTCACATTTTCACTTTTTTCTCCTTTTTTTTCGTTTATGTTAGTCAGTTTGCCCAGAGCGATTCTTCAAAAAAACTTTAACACCTCTTTACCCTTTCTGGGGGGTAGTTTTAGGTAAATTTTGATTATTTACTGTATTCCAAGGAATTAGATTTTTCATAGAAACAAATTTTGCCCCAAATGTATATTTTAAACGATAGACCTAGTGATTTTCGATTGAATAAACGTTATATCTCATGTGATGAGGAGGGATGAAACGCATTATAAGAGTTATGAATATAAATGTGGATAGATGGAGAGGGAGGGGAAAGAAAATATGGGACTCTTTGAGGAGTGATATGAATGAAAAAAAGTCAGTGAGGGCGTGATGGCGGACAAGACGGTATGGAAGAAGAAAACATGTTGCGCCGACACCAAGTAACATGGGACAAGGGCAGGAAGATAATGATAAACGTTATAACCAATAACGTTAAAAGAAAAAGGTTTTAGAGTATATATATGTTACATGTAAAGAAATTATATCAACAGTTGGTATATCTCACTTTTATTACTTCTTGTAAATGTTTTTTGAATGAAAATATTCCAAATAACTTTATGTTATGAGACGCACCTTTTCAGTCTAGTCAAAGGCCTGCACTAAATATAGTGTTGACTAGTAAAAACTTATTTCTTCGATAGCCTACAGGGATTTTGTAAATAGATCTAAGACTCTCGACATCATAGATCAGTCAGTATTAATGGGGAGTAGTCGCTAAGGAGGAAGGTAGATAGAAAAAGAGAAGTGATTTGTGATCAATAATAATTAATTTTATTAAATATTACCTTCTTACTTAAAACTAAATTTCACAGTATCTTAACATCCTAAAATAAATTTAAATTAAAAAAAAATCTTAAAACAATAAAGTCTTAAATAAAATATCAATAACAACTAGGTTTTTACAAATACTAAGAAATACGAACATAAGTTTAGAGACATAAAACAAATAAAAAATGAGAAAAGATCTATGAAAAAGATTTAGCATCTAAAAGATTAACTTGTAAATAACTTAAAATTAAATAAAACATTTATATTTACATTAAATTACATATTTAAAAATAACCTCTTGCACTTCTTATCGACGTAAGACTTAGCACTACCTTTAAACAGTCTGAATACACTGTGGTTTTTGCTTCTTTCCACCAACCGGTCTGTGCTCCTTCCTGACCCTGAATCCAGAGCCACAGTGGAACCTCCTTCGAACTTCTTCTCGTCATCACTGAAGTGTTCTTCTATACTCCTGTCCAGATCAACTGATAAACCAGTTGTTCCTGAATTAGATCCTCCTCTATCACTGGATAACTCTTCAAGTTCGAATAACGATGGGATTCTTGCACATGAGATGTCCGCAAACGAATCGGTCACTTTGCTTCCGTCTTCCTCATGACGTGAATACGGCTTTGACCTTCTGATTGAGGCCAAGTATTCTTCTGAAGAGAATGTGGTAGTTGGTCTATCAACCACAGCGGGCACACCCGTCGAAAGATCCTCAGGAGTGTCCAAGTCAATGGGCTTCCCCCATTTGCGATCCAAGGCACGGAAAGCAACAGTCAAATGCAGATGTAACTCCATTTTGAATTGGGTAAATATAATATACTTCTCGGTTGGAAGTTGGTGGTTTAGTGTTGAAATTAACGTTAAGTACGTGCTTTTATACAATTTCCAACCCCCACCTAGTGTCTGTGACTATAAGGTCCTCGTTAATGATTAGGTGTCATTAAATTCAATGTATTATTTACTAATTGTGTGACAGTTCAACACGTGATTTATTAATAGATAGCAATTAACACCATATTACAAGTGCTACATAATATTTCACATCTGGTTAATGAGGTGTCAGGAACCTAATGGTACCTACCTGGCTAAGTATGTGATTAACATTGCATCATTACGCTTGTTCTGTAGGGTTGAAATCTGAAGGGTTTTAAAGTGAAGTAATTTAGTAAACACATTACGCATGCGGTGGTTTAAATCAATGTGAAATGAAGGATGAGCTTCATGCCTTTGAACAACCACGTTCTGGGCTACTATTTAGAAATTCTTAAAACATAATCCGGTTTCAGTGTCCAAAATGGCCCAAGGAACCCAGGAACAAAAACTCCCACGTAAAAGGGCCACCTAATGCCAGCAACCGGGATGAAATCCAGACTCAGGACTTTTGCTGAGAAAGGTTTTCACATCTTGAATTAACAAATAACACTTTGCTCGAGTTTAGAATGTAATTAATCCAGAACCTCATGTCAGCAATGGCGTTTGCGGCCACTAAACTAATGTTGAGGTACGACGCTGTGTGAGTTATTCAAGTGATTTATTTATTTGCTTAGTAATGATCTAATTTAATATCTAATAAGGTATCCATCAAATAAAACTTCCTTCACCATTGTTAATAACGTTTCATTTAAAGTAACCATGTCATTAATTAATCGGTAACTGTTAGGATCTAATTAATAATTGGTTGGGTACTAATCATTTCATACGTGAATACTATTAGATGTCAGGTGATTGGTAGGCAATATTCTCAAACTCAACATTATGACTAATAAATAATATAATCGATGTAAAAGTTCTACGACACGGAATTAGCAAATAACAATGAAAAAAATGAAAATGAAAGAAAACATAAAAAAAATAATGAATGAACGTCCCTTTGGAAAAAAGGAAATTGGCATCCAGTTTCCGTTTTCATACTGCTAAGGTTTCTTGTTGCTGAGGGGGGTATGATGATTAAGGGGAATGATGATATACATGTATTATATAATCCTGGTCTCATTTATTAACAAACGTATCGCCTGACGATTGTTTGTCTCTTGGTAACTGACTGATGCTTTTGAATTTTTCCTACTCCTCCATTATTGTTTCTGATTAATTTCGTTGCGGGATCCAAGACAGTCAAATTCATTCTCCGGGATTTCGTCGAGCTTCATTGCCTCGGCGTTTTTCTGGTGGTCGCCACTGTTGATTCTGGCTTTCAGGAGTTGCAGTGGTTTGGGAGTAGTGCGGTGTGATTGTCCCAAAATTAATGACTGATGCTACCACAATACACCCTGTTTGTTGCACCTCAGTAATTACAATTTTCATCTGTTTAGCCAACTCTGGTCCTTTTGTGGCGCTCGCTGAGAAGGTGTAAAAAATGGCTTGTTTAAAGTTTTTTTATTAGACCACGCACCATGAACACTTGAGCGTGGTCAGCAAATTCTGTTCAGGTCTGAAATTTTCATTATCTACTACTCCTGTAATTTTATCTTTTTTTCATTATATGTTATTTGTGCTTTCGTCAAATAACAATACGCAAACTGGAAGATGATACGTTGGAAGGCCTCCCACTAGGTTGACCGATGACCTGGTTAAGGTTGCGGGCAGGCGCTGGATACGATACGAACGGGATCGGTCAATGTGGCGACACCTGGGGGAGGCCTATGTCCAGCAGTGGAAGTCTTTCGGCTGAAATGATGATGATGATGATGAAATAACAATAAGCACAATCTTTCAGTCTTTGAGTTTACAGTAAAACCAACTAATGAAATAACGTAGTGTTCGCGCGCCGCGTCTAATCCATAGAGTATAGTAATTAGTAAAGTAGACTACTGTCTATGATCGTTTCGCTTCAAAAACTTTTGATGATTTGATTTTGATGGCTTACACCCGGCTTCCCAGCTCTCGATTATCAGGCTTTTAACGTAATCAACGAATAATCGCCGGCTAATTCTACTTTCAGTTTTTCAACACCAAGTGTGACAAGCGGTTGACAATTTGTCACATTTGAGAAAAATCTCGAATTAACCACATGTTACAGCAGTTTTGGGTTTCTGAGAATCTTTTTCAATTTTAATCTCTTGTCAACGAGCCTAATTTATAATTGTTGGAAATTGGTCGATTATTCGAAGATTAATATTATGATTTTATATGCTTATATTACGATAAAAAATAATAGGGGTCGGTGAAATCTTTGAAATCGGTTCAATTATAAAAAATATGTTAATTACATAAATTAAAGTTGATTAGCAAGATAAAAAAGTAAGTTATCACAATTTTTTTAATTTTTATTTTTTAACTTATTAAAACTTGACACAATTATCAAAAATCGTTTTTAATATGTAAATAAAAATAAAAAAAAAAATAACTGTTACTGATCTGGCAATCGAAAATTCCTCACACGCATAAATGTTGACTGTACCTTGTACTTAGTACTTACCAAGGTCAGTTTTTGGATAGGTAACAGAAACTTATATCGGCCAACAGTAGGTAGACAATTCTTAAATTGCGGTACAAGGACATAAATTAACCAACCCCGTTTGCGAGGATAGCTACAAGGAACAGCCGGTCAGCCACGAAGCGACACACCGGCTCTAGGTACGACCTGTAACTTAGTAGGAGTCGGTCATTTTGTGGCTTCAATATGTTGTTAACACAGCAAATGGAGTGAAACATTGTGGTTGAGCATCTAGGAGTGTGTTTATGAATGTAGTTTGTGTGTAGGAAGGTGTGTGTGTGTGAGTGTAAGTGTTTGATAAGCTTTCTTTCTAGGTTGGTTTGATAAAGTTATGATTCTATAGCCAATATATTTTCTGTTTCATCATATGTTAAGGTTAAAATCCATTTTTTTAATTTACTTTTAATTTCATGTAAGCTATATCTGTACAACGGAATTTTTATTATACATGCGTGAAGTTTTATTTATTTTATTATACATGCGTGAACTGGCCAACAATTGTCGACTTGTAAATGAAAAATGACAGGGGTTTGTTTTACATATAGGTAAACTTAGCAGCTGATTTTTGTCTAATGGGAAGGCTGGAGTGTTTCCGCAGGACTGAACGAAGGATATATAGTTGCCTGACTGTGAGCACTTCGGCCTCAATATATAACTGATCGTTAGGATAGTCTCTAGGTTTAAAAACCATCACTTTAAGAAACGCTTTTTGTGCACGTTCTGCAGTGATCATATTATAACACACTTCAATATAACACGTCGCTGCCGTAATTACTGAAACAATTAAAAAGCCATTGTGTCGGACTCGGGAGCCGGGTCCTTGGCAGCGAATGTGTTAATAACGCACAATAATGCTTATACGGGCTTACTTTGCCGTACTTGCATACAAATCATCATGCAGTTTAAATTGTAACCAGAGGCCATTTCTTGTTGATGAGCCTTGTTTAAATGAATAATAAGAAGGTCAGCAACAAATCATCATCATCTTTCTGCCCTTGTCCCTTGATACTTGGGATCGGCGCAACACGTTTTCTTCTTCCACACCGTCCTGTTGTAACTTTTCTATTAACGTGGCTTACGTTTAGCTCTTTTGAGCTAAACGTAAGCCACGTTAATAGAAAAGATAAAAAAAATATTAAAAGAATTAAAGCTATGAAAATAAAGATATTGAGTATAAAAATTTAGAGCCGGCTTCGCACGTCGTAGGTTGTTTGTGGTCGACAGCTAAGCAGGCAGCCGACGGTCAGGAACTCTTCAAGTCGTGGAACGCTCGAAGTAGGCAGGTGGTGAGCAGACACCACTACAGACAAGCAGGTAAAACGGGCAGGTAGCCAGATAAGCAAGTTGTCAAGTAGACAAGAAGGCAGGCAGCAAGGTATTAGTATGAGCTGGGCTGTGGCGTCTCAGGCAGACGGTCAAGTAGGCGGGTTCAGAATATGCGCGTGCTGCTGGCAGGTGCACTGAGGCAGCGCGCGTTGGTGTAGACCTGACTGATGCAGCTCATGCACCACGTACCGGACTGGCACATCGATTTTTTTTGTTAGCTGTAAAAGTACACTTATTAGTCCAAAAGCTATTTATTTATTGTTTTTAGAGATATTTATCACCTATTCACAAGCTGAATATTACAGTTTAGAGAGTTTGCAGATAAGGTAGTACACTTAGTAATTCTCAGTAATAAAACAGACTTTCGGCATTCACAGCCCGAATCAAACTCAAAAAAACTGATGCCCGTTTTTTTCTCGTTCTGCCATATCTTCTCAATTTCAAATTCAAACCTAAATTATAAGTAATCAGAACATATAAAAACGGTTTACAGAGGGAGCAGTCTACCGCTGCCCTTATTATGAAAATTATAATATGAAGCCTTATTATGAAGCTTATAGAATGTCTAGTCCGTGGTATTTTATGTCTATGGCTTAGGAATAATAAATTGGACAGACAGATCTCAATTCAGATGCAAATGTCAGAGTATAAAATATTCTAAGATTTTATAAATAATTAGCAATATAAATAAGTTGTGGAATATTAAAACAATAAAAGATAACTAAACGTATGCTTTTCAGGTGCTAACAGTATCAAAAGAATACATAAAAGTGAGTCACATGAGTTGATACAATTTCAAAAGATAAAAAGGTGTGGTTACTATAGTATTATAACTAAAAGATGTGGATCTGTACAAGAGAATACCACACTATCACCGTCACGCCATCACTGACTCCCTTTTCTTTCATATCACTCCTCACACAGTCCATCCATCTTTTCTTTGACTGTCCCCTCCCTCCCCAATCATCCACATTTATATTCATAACTCTATTAGTAACATGCGTTTCATCCCTCCTCATTACATGACCACACCAGGACAAACGGTTTCCTTTCAACTTTTATGTCGGCAACAAATGAAATGTCGTATTTTAGAAATACTAATATAAAACGCATGAGAAATTAAGTGAATTGTTAAAAGGCGATGAGTATGTTGAAATATTTTGTCTTGTGGCAAAAAAGAGCAAAAAAGTCAATTAAACGGGCAAATCAACGACGGGTCCACTAAAAAATACAAACAAAAAAAAGTCATAAAAAATATCTTTTCCTATTAAGTATCACATTTATTTCAAGAATCTTAAATTAATTAACAGCGATTCTTCATTTGCGGTACAAGCACATGAAGTGAACAACTCCGTTTAGGAGTATAGCTACGAGGAACGGCCGGTCTGCCACGAAGCGATACACTGGTTCGGGTGTGATTCTACGCGAACATTTCCTGAAGAGTATTGCTGAAATAAATATTATAACACACTTCAATATTAATAACACATAATAATGCTAAATTTACAGTTGCTTGTTTTGTCTCATTATAATGTTTTATTTCGGTAAGTCCGACACGATGTAAACCTTGTTATGAAGCAATCCTTCATCGAACAATACGTGTTGAGCATTGCTGAAATCAATGTTTCGAGAAGTAAATAATCGTGAAAAGATTCGACATTGAGTAAATAAGGTTTCAACACAATTTGACAGCCTTTTTCGTCTTAACAAGTTACATAGGTGTTTATAAGGGGGAAGGGGAGGCTCTTTTTAGTTTTGGTAAACCATCACTAAAAAGTGAGCAAGTTACCTAAGGTACCTAAAGGATTGACAAAATACCCATAATGACTCAATTTACACTTTCATGCTGTTTGTCGCTAAAGAGTTCGGTTGTATGCTTGTATGTTCGATATCTTGAAAATTGCCGAACCGATTTTTATGAAATTTGTTTTCCCTAAGTTGGGACCTACTTAATCAAAAAAAAGAATTGTCACGATCGGATAATTTGTTGCGGAGAAATGCGTGGACATACATACATACACATATGAAATTCAGTACACATGTTTGGAAACTACTTAGATTGACATAATTATGTAATGATTGCGCTATTTCAACAATATTAACAATGTTAAAGAATTGATAACCTTTTTTTGAAGTCGATAAAAAGGCATAAAATCTTGTAAATAGGGATTTCAGCCCAGCTCTCAGGCAAATACACGCCCCTCTGCATTCCTTCTTACATTTGCAGGCTATGATTTTGAGCGTTAATAAGAAGTTACATATGTATATATGACCTTTCAGGTTCTCAAACTCAAACGATACCAAGTTCCATCTTAACCGGTTTAAGCCCTATTAAGAAGTCTCATACAAAACTAACGCCCCATCCCCCATTTGTCCCCTTCATATTTTATGCAGAAAGATGTAGCATGTGTCCTTCCCGAGGTCTCAAACTATCTCCATATCAACTTTCATCTAAATTGCTGTCCTGAGTTTTGGCGCCATTCATACGTTTTGCTGTAATGAATTTTTCTTATTCTTTTGACTTTTCTTTTATTTAGTAGGTTCAATCCCAATGTATATAGATAAAATAGTGTATGAAACTGCACATAACTAGGTATTAAAACATTCGTGTGATACTTTTAAAAACCTCGACTATTAATACCCTTTATTATGCAACACTTTCATAAACTAGTATTATTAAGAATGTAATTAGAAATTTTGAATATGTATGTAAATGAGAAATGAGTGTAATAGAAGAAGTTTGAAAGTAGCGCCAGTGATAGTAAAATTGAAAGGAATCCGTTTGTCCTGGTATGATCATGTGATGAGGAGGGATAAAACGTATGTTACTAAAAGAGTTATGAATTTAAATGTGGATGGATGGGGGGGGAGGGGACGGCCATAAAAAAGATGGATGGACTGTGTGCGGAGTGATACGAAAGAAAAGGGAGTCATTAGTTTTAACAATTTGTTACTAAATACATTATTTTATCTCAGTAATCAACTATAATTAATCTAATTATCATATTTTTTAATAGGTACCAACTGAATCCCTGCATAGTTTTCGCCGACACCAATAGCTATCTTCATTAGCCTTTAAAATCATAATATTAATTTTAATCCGTGGATAATCGACCAATATCCAACAATTATAAATTAGGCTCGTTGACAAGAGATTAACATTGAAAAATGTTCACAGAAAACCAAAAATGCTGTAACATGTGGTTATTTCGTGATTGTTGTCAAATATGACAAATTGTTAAACGCTTGTCACATTTGGATTTCGAGAAACGGACAGTAGAATTAACTGGCGATTATTCGTCGATTACGTTAACAGCCCGATAATCGAGTGTCGAGAAACCGGGTGTCAGAGTGTAGTGTTTAAAATTATAGTATTAGTAGGTATCAGGGAAAAATTTAACTAAAAGACTTAAATAAAAAAAGTAAAATCAAAAATTAAAGAAGTAGATAATCATGCTGTGCAGTCGAAGACCACGTAGTCAGCCAGTTCATGAGTAAGCATCCTCCGACTGCACAGCATGATTTTGTGTGTGATGCTAATGTTACCTAAAAATCATAGAAAACCCTACAAAAAAATTGCCAGATGCTGAAATACAATAAAATTTTCACAATTGTACGGCTGATCGTCTATACATTAGAAAAAGGACAGAATGGATTTGGAAATCACCAGATGAAAATGTCAATAATGAAATCGACTATGTCATGACAAATATTCAAAACATATATCGACATATTATATCCAAGTTCCTGTGTTCCTATTTTCTTTTCTTCGATTTTTGACACCGACTTCCGAAAATAAGTTATTTTTCGCTTTGTAGAGTTTCTATCATTTGGAAGTAGGTTGTAGTTTTTTTTTTGTAAAAAAGAAGAGATCTTTATTTTTCACTTTTGTTTGTTGTGCCTGTTCTATAGTAAGGTAAATTATAACAGAATAGATTACCCGAATATCATGAAACTTGAATATATCCAGTGAAATGAGAGTGTACCAAGGTGAACTGCACACATCTGCGAACCCCTTTAGAGTGTACTGGCGTGATTTTATGTTATGTAATGGTGGAATGAAATGGTATAAACAAACAATATACAGACATGCTATAGCAGCAATCCCGAGAGATTCGTTGTCATTTATTGAAGAGTAATGTTGTATATCTCCGAAGTATTTCATTAGATCTTCACTAAATTTAAATGGAACCAATTCGAGAACATACTCTTTCAAACAAAAAGGTTTACCACACTTACATGCGATTCATCATGCAGTTTAAATTGTAAAGATTTTATTTCTCCTTGGTGAACCTTGTTTAACAAATAACAACAAAGGTCGGCAATAAGTAAAAAGTCGTATTAAAAAAATACAAAACTCATGAGAAATTAAGTAGAATGCTAAAGGCGATGAGTATGGTGAAATATTTTGTCTTACGAAAAAAGGAGCAAATAAATCAATGAAACCGACCCAAAACAACAAAGGATATTCAAATAAAATTTTCCGTTTGAGATCAAGAATCACATTTATTTTGAGACACTTAACTGAACCAACAGTAGGTAAACGATTCTTCACTTGCGGTACAAGGACATAAAATGAACAACTCCGTTTGCGAGGATAGCTACGAGGAACGGCCGGTCCGCCACGAAGTGATACACTGGGTCGGGTTTGAATCTAGCCGATAAAAGCTGGAATCTCATTGCTGAAATAAATAAACACATTTCAAATTAATATGGGCAGATTTACAGTTATTTGTTTTGTCTCATATTGATGTTTTATTCCGGTATGTCCGACATGAAATGAACATAGCCATGAAGTAATCGCCGTTATCGAACAAAATTAAAGTCGGAACCACAATTACGTGTCGTGGCGTGGCGCGGGATCCACCAATCAAACGACTCTGTTCCAGCCTACGTCATAACGCAACGAGTTTTGTAGCCAATCAACTGCGTCGGAAGGCGCCACGATACGCCACGCCACGTAAGTGTGGTTCCGTCTTTTAAGATTCCATCACTTTTTGACAGCGTTCTTCGTCTAATCAATAATGAGAGAAAAATTGTTTTTATAAATAGGTATGGTTTTTATTGAGACGTTATAGCGTTTATTTGTTTTTTAATAGAATGGCCGATGCCAATTACAATATTTAATCACAATATATACACATCTTCCGTCAGGATTTTTTAGGTCTACGTATACAATAAACATCATCAAATAAGTATCATCATTCATTGCACAAAATTTTATACGTTCTGTGACTATCGCCTTCCAATCTCCGCATACTTACAAACAAGTACTTTATTACAACCAATGTTCTAGTCCAGGAGAGCACTAACAGCGCAGAAGTTTATTGAGAAATTGGAGATCGCAAATTTTTTTTCTTAGTTCCAACAAACATAGTTTTGTATTATTTTATTAAAGTTTACTTTCTAATAACTGAAGTTTAATAAAAAATTAAAAAACTTTAATTTTGTAATATCCAAAATTTTCACAAGATCGATGATTCGAAGATGTTTTTTTGGTGCTATCTAACGTATGGGTGACTTGAAGTTCAACAAAGCGTAGTTTTGCACACACATATAGGCTTAAGATTTTACAAGGATTCTCGGGCAATATTGAACAGAGCTAAGTCTCGCGGCTGTCGTGAGTGCTAGCGCGGGCTTTTGTCACAGTATTCACAAATAAAATTAATTATTAAAAAATATATAAATGTATTCACTATTTCGTTCTCGAAAGTTCTTCGCTAAGCAATTAGTGATGTAGTCGGGTCGGATATTGACTTTATAGATGGATATCGACAAAAGAAAATAAGTAATTTATTTTCTATAAGATAAAATTATAAAGAGGACCGCCCGCCTCACTGAGCATAATTAAATCAGTACAGAATTTCAAATTGATTTTATTTATAAAAAAAAATCTATTCTTATTTTTCTAAAAATGCAATGTGTTATACTGCACTGATGTGACCATGGTACTGAGTATCTAGTAGTAAATATCGACCTGTGGCACGAATGTCAAACTTACAGCAAACGCAACTAAGTTTATAATTGCGACCACTGAGAATACCGCCATCTAGGGTCGGGTAGCGGCATTTGCTTGACAAACGAATCTTGTTTGACCTTAGATTACAAAACGTCGAAAATACTTCTGCACTCACGCAAAATAGAAACCCCCTTGCCGTTTTTTATCCCAATGCCAAAGGAGCGTAATGTGTTTATCAGTCTATGTATGTATGTATGTATGGCCGATTTTGGTGATTCTTAATTCAATCGATTGGTCTTAACCCTGCGAGTGTCACTGGCTTCATTAAAATTGTAAAATGTTTGGTTTTGGGCGCTATATTGTGCAGACCATTTTTTTTTCTTCCAAACCCATCGTGTGGGGTATCAAAATAAAGGGTTTTAAAAGGTGATTACAAAAATATACTTACATGTTTAAATGTACCTAATTCAAAAAAAAAAAACTAAAAAGTTGTAATTTTTTTTTATTAAAAAAACAAAAAACCCGACTGTTTAAAAAGCGCACTAAAAAGACGTAAACAAGAAGAAAATCATGCTGTGCAGTCGGAGGATACATCTGGTTTTGATCAGCCAGCTCGCGCATATGTACCCTCCGACTGCACAGCATGATTTTCTTCTTGTTTACGTCTTTTTAATTCGCTTTATAAGCAGTCGGGGTTTTGTTAAAACATATGTACAGAACCCTTTGAAAGATGTTCGGAATCCCGAAGACTGCAGATACTCCAGGGGTCATTCTGTCCCGAGGGTAAAAACCGAATTCGGCTCAACTTATATCATTTTTGATTCATGATACACAAACTCTTGTCAGCAGCGACCACACAACCCCTAGACGCCTAATAACAGGCGAGCGATGTCTGTCAATATGACTAAAAGATCATACAGGTCGCCACTCGACAATTTCGAATTAGTAGCGACTATTTCTCTAAGCCGTAAACACTTCCGCGTAAGTTAATAAAAAAAATATGAAATAAATATTATAATGGCCTCTTGTACAATACGTTGGTATGGTAACAACAGCCAGACTCCGAGTTGCCGGAATAATTTCATAACATTTCATTGATAAGTTAAGATTTATTTCTGATATTATTTATCGGAGTTCATAATATACTGGTCAAAATTTTAGGTGAAAACGCCCACCGCATGTTTGCGTCTCTTTCTTTTTAAAGTATTTTTTTCGATGTCTCTTCTCCTCTATAATTTCGTAAACAAAACTAGTGATGCACCATATCCTATGACCAAATCTGTTATCGATAGAAATAAAAACCTTACAAATAAAGACATTAAATTGAATAGTTTTTTTAATTGTGAAACGATTTTTTGATAACGCTTTTTACTAATAGTTAATATTACTTTATTTAAGAACCAACAACCGAAAAAAGTATGTTAGCTTTAGAATTTTGATATTCTTTTTTTGGTTTTAACATTTTATGTTACTACTTAAATGTTAAAACGTTGTATAATTAATAATAAAAAAGGAAATAATAATAAAAAAAAATAAGTACCAATACTGTTTTTAAAAATATCGATACCTTCCTGGTTTTATTTAAACCTGTCCCATCCTTATTGGGGCGTATGACCTTGGTAAGTTAACTTCGTTATATACACTACTGCCGTGAATATTTACACATCACCAAAAGCAACCGTTTCGCTGGCAGGGGGGGTGACACTTGACTCTTACAAAAATTTGCAATTAAAAGCTTGATTATACGCAAACGGATTTTTGAATCGAAAAGAATGTTTGAACTGGGGGGTGACCATGAGCTCTTAGAGTAAAGTTATTTTGATATCGCGTAAGTGCCATATGTATACAAGTCTTATAAACCTGTCCCTTACACACACTCAAAATAACCTCACTCTTAAGAGCTTGTGGTCACCCCCAGACCGTAGGACAGACGAGAAAAAAAAACATCCCCACTTTACGTCTATAGGAGGTCCTCGAAAAACATTTTTTTATGATTTTGTTTTATCACTTTGTCGGAATTATTAATATGTATATCTATGCCAAATTATAGCTTTCTAGTACTAAGAGTCTCTGAGCTTAGCTGCGGACGGACAGACGGACATAGCGAAACTATAAGGGATCCTCTGAGCTTAGCTGCGGACGGACAGACGGACATAGCGAAACTATAAGGGATCCTTGTTGACTTCGGAACCCTAAAAAGGGTTATTGAAATAAAATTTTCCGTTTCAGATCAAGAATCACTTTCATTTTAAGACAGTTAACTGAACCAACAGTAGATAAACGATTCTTTACTTGCGGTACAAGGACATGAAGTGAACAACTCCGGTTGCGAGGATAGCTACGAGGAACAGCCGGTCCGCCACGAAGCGATACACCGGCAGCCGTATTGCGTAAGTGCGCAAAGAGTTCAAACTCTATCCAACCGACCAAATCGGCCAATCACACAAAACGGAAATCCACATCGCGTCATTCATCGCGCTTGTGATTGGTCGGTTGGATAGAGTTTGAACTCTTGCCCACTAACGCAATACGGCTGCGGGATGGGTTTGAATCTAGCCAACAAATTCATGACGGGCAATACTGAAATAAATGTTAAAAACTTTAATTATAAGGTAATACCGTATAACAAGTGTACAGACATTTGTTTTAACTACCTTTTACCTATGCATTGGCAGATGTACCGATACCCAGATATATCACAAAACAAAATGATAAAAACGTAAGCATCACTGGATTATATTTTAGTACCTGGCAGATTTTGGTTTTATGGACAAATGTGGAATAAATAATTCAATGGAACTGAATAAAATCAAATCAATAAAATCAAAACAAATAAAATGGGATATTCAATTTAATTTTCCTTTTCAGATCAAGTAACAAATTTATTACAAGAAACTTAATTAAGTTTCTCACCCGCTTGCTACATTTTGAATTAGCTGACAATTTGTCACAAATTAGTCAACTATCAGTTGTCAACCGTTTGTATGCGGGTTTTTTAAAACTGTATCATCGATAAATTACATAATCGTGTTACGTTGAGTAATCGGCATCAATTTATTTCGGTTGACAACCGTAGCTGGTATTCATTCACTTGTTTCACTACTATAACGTAATCAGTAGTAGATAAGCAAACCTTATCAAGGACGGTTTTTGAATGGCTAACCACTTTTTTTTCTTTGGTATGCTTGTTTTTGGATGGCTGACCCCGGCACGGTAAAAAACACTTACTGAGGTCAGTCTTGGGATGAGTGACCACTTTTTTTTGGATCGCTTGTTTATGAATGGGATTTTTTTATTGGTTTACTTGTTTTTGGATAGGTGACCCAGCACAGGTAAAGCAACACTTTCCAAGGTTAGTCTTTGGATGGGAGACAACTTTTTTCTGGTTCGTTTGTTTGTGGATGGCTGACCGCGCCGGTATAAGCAACACCTACCAAAGTCAGTCTTTGGATGGGTGACCCCTTTTTTTGGGTTCGCTTGTTTTAAGATGGTTGATCCCGCCAGGGTAAGCAACACTTACCAAGGTCAGTCTTGGGATCAAGTACCTGTAAGTAAGTTATTATGGGTATTTTGTAAATCCTTTAGGTACCTTACTATAGAAATTGCTTACTTTTTAGTGATAGGGTACTAAAAAGAACATGGGAAGGTGAAAAAGAGAGATATAAAAACGTTTTCACAAAAACGAACCGACTTCTAAAGAAAAACACTAAAAAGTGCAAAAATAACTTTCGTTTCGGCTGTCAGTGTTGGAAAACGATATAAATAAGAGGTACCAAAGACACTTTATTATACGTGGTGTTAATATTTAGAGCATAGATTTTGCTTTTGGAGATAAAGAAGTATATATAAAATAATAGGAATACGCTTGCAATAAGTGTGACAAAAATTGTCGTGTATTTATTAAAATCGTGTATATGTGCACATGACGTGATCAAACCGAAATGCTGTCAATAACGAACATTTTCAAATCTAGTGCAAACGGTTCACGTTCAAACATAGGTCACTGTTACAGCTTCAGTTAAATATCTTGCCAGTATTTTTAACCGACTTCGCAAAAAGGAGGAGGTTACCAATTCGAGTGTTTTTTTTTTTATATTTGTTACCTCAGAACTTTTTATTGGGTGAACCGATTTTGATGATTCTTTTTTTATTTGAACGCTGGTGCTTGTCACGTGGTCCCATTTTTCACCAAGATCTGATGAAGAACTTCGGAGAAATACATCAGAACTCTTCAATAAATGACAGCAAATCTCTCGGGATAACTACAATCGCATGTCTGTTTATTGTTTACACCTTTTCATAACATAACATCACACTGGTAAGCTCTAAAGGGGTACGCAGGTGTGAACAGTTCACCCTGGTAAATTCTCATTCCACAGTTTTGTTTAAGTTTCATGTTATTGGGTTAATCTATTCTGGTTTTACTTTGGGCATTATAGGTAGCTAGCCTATAGAACTGGTCCATTATGTTACACAACTAAAAAGTGAAAAATAAAAAACTTTTTTACAAAAATTACAACCGACTTCCAAACAAAAACACTACAAAGCGAAAAATAACTGCAATTTCGGAAGTCGGTGTCAAAAAACGAAGAAATGAAAACAGGAACACCGACTTCCGAAATTGCAGTTATTTTTCGCTTTGTAGTGTTTTTGTTTGAAAGTCGGTTGTAATTTTTGTAAAAAAGTTTTTTATTTATATACGACATGGGAACCAGAGGGAATTGTTATTGGAAAATTAGTTACAGATAACATCGAGATAGATTTAAATTTAAATGATTTATGCCGCGAAATGCCCAGGACGGAGTGAAATTTGTAGTGTTGATACTCGTACGAGCGTACGCGCTAGTTGTTGCCACGATATGCTCCGATGAAGATCGGGGCGCGTTCGTTGCCGAGGAGGAGGTAGAGGAACGGTCGGTCAGCACGGAAGCGCGGTGACGGCGCGGGCGGCCGAGCGCAGCGCAGATTCACCACCATGCCTGCGCCGAATACAGCACTATCTATAGTTCATCATCGCGGGTCGGCGACAGTAGATGGCGAGCACGATGACCCGGCGCCAGCCGGTTCGCCTCGAACATTGTCGGTGTCGAGCGCCTGTGACGCGTCGCTGCAGTGCACACCCACACACCACACGGTCAAACGAGACAAGACAACGCAACGCAACAGCCCAAAATTATCATTCAACTCACAACACATAGTTAGCATAATAAACTAAGACCACAAATTAATAGAAGTAGGTTTTAGGCGGATAGTATGGGCTGGCAATTCTGTATTTTGATTTTTTTTATTCAAAACACACTGAGTAAGCTTCTATTTTGGAACGTGTGCATTGAGAGGTAGTAGAAACGAACAAGGAAGTATTGAGTTAATATGACAATGCATTCGAAGTAGGTAATAAAATAATTCTTTCTGTTCACCGAACAGGTTAGCATGTAAGTTAATTTTCAGTTTACAATAAACATGTGTTGACTTTTTTTAATCCCAAAATATAAGTATTATTTTTTTAAGACTAGAAAACTTAATTTAGATTCTAATGAATGCCAATTAACTTCTTTATAACTATTAGGTATTATGCAGTATTATGATTTTACGCACTTTCTTAATTCTTAATTCTTTATTGTACACCAAAACAATACATTTACAGAAAGTGAAATCAATATTCATGTACAAGGGCGAGCTTAACTCCAAAATGGAGATGAACTTTCATTGAATTATATTGAAAAAGTGTCTTGTTGTAAAATAATATTATACCTAATTAATATATTGGCAATCGGGAACACATTACGTAAATTCTTGTGCCCTGCCCAGTCACTAAAAGTCTGCTATCAATGTAGTCATTATCACTGACCGGATATTTAGTCATCCATACTAATATTAATTATTTATTAATCCATTTAGCTACTTATATTATAAATGCGAAAGTAAATCTGTCTGTCTGTTACCTTTTCACGCCTAAACCACTAGCCTTTTTAGTTGTAATTCGGTATGGAGATAGTTTGAGAATCTGGGAAGGACATAGGATAGTTTTATCCCAGAATTATCCTTAAGAGGGTGGCTAAAGGGGGGTGGAAGTTTGTATGGTGAGCTAAAAATTTCTCAAGTCAATCGGCCCACACACCTACAATATTATGGCGCGATATAAAAACAAGCTATTCGAAGTACTAATGCTGCCCAGGCGAAGTCGAAGTCTAGTTTTAATATAAATTCCATTTTAGCAACCAAAGTTATGATAAAAATAAAATTAGGAAGTATCTTTTTTCAATACTAAGAAATGAAGGATTATAAATATGAAGCTTACTGGTGACAGCGGCCGCCTCCGCGCCGTCCTCGTTCACTTCAATGAAGGCTTTCTGCATTGCGTTCGACACAAACAGAGGTTCCTCCGCATTTAAAATGTTTGTCAGACCCGAATTTTCTTTGTTGAAAATCGCCTGTATTCCGAGCTAGAACAAACAATTGAGCATTATCGACTTTATAATTTATGGATGTTCGTCATCATCAGCCTTTTTTTTATTTTCCCTGCTGGGAGGTCCCTATTGCAGAGAGGAGGCCTGTGTGGCCTCCTCTCTGCAATAGGGAATGGGTCGTAAACCACCACGGGTGCCCATTTTTGCTTCTAGGACATTTTTCTTCACGGTTGCCTCACGATGTTTTCCGTCACCGTGAGAGCCAATAATAATAAAAAAGCAATAATAATTTACACAAAGTTAAGCACCTGCCTAGTTCGAAACCAGGACCCACAACTTGTTAGTCGCGGCCGTTACCACTGGGCCACCACTGCTGCCAATCCGCAACGCAACTGCGTCATATTCAATGCAAATTTATCATAGTGTAGCCAGACTGTTGACAATGATATTTGACCTTCATGAATGCCAGATAAGTTGTTTTTACAAAAAACCAAGTAGGTATGTGCGATGCATCGTACAGTCCGATTATAGCATTAGTAAATAACAAAACTTAACTTGTTTGCTTTTATTTGTTACAACGCGCTAATCTCTGGAACCAACAGTATCTCCCCAGGTCCCCGCGGTCTCAAGTGGTCCCCCTTAGGTTGGGTTAGCTCCAGTGTTCCACTTGGTTTACTGAGCAGCGCCACGACAGTGCGACTTTTTCCTCAGAAAACTCTAAGCGAAAAGAAAAGACCCAAAGCAAAGAAAAATATGGTAAGTCACACATCGTCCCATTAAAAGTGTACCTCATTAGTCAGGGGGTTGCACTCTAATCTTGATCGGTCCACCACCATCTTGAGACCGAGAAGCCGCACTTGTTTTTCCATACGGAGACGAAGATAACAACCCCGTCAGACGTCGCGTATCTAAACTGCCCGGGTTACTCTCTTGAACACAAATTCAAGAAACAAGCTGGGGTCTGTGTGCACATCCGCGATGACATTTGCTGTCATCTTCTCCGTTGCTTTGAGAAAATGGGTTTTCCTGTCATATGGCTATTTGTGGTCACTGGCGTGGCGAAATCTCCCTACATCGGCGTCTACTGATCGCACGCCGATGACCAGGAGACATGACGTAGCCCAGCAACGGTACCCAACAGCGAAGCTTAATTTTTTTGGGGATCTTAACGCCCATCATTAGGAGTGGTTGTTCCAGCACTGGGAAACTGACCATGCTGGGTTAGAGGCGCGCAAGTTTGATCTTACGCTAGATCTAACTCAGTTGGTGAATGTGGTAATGAGGGTACCGGATATTGACAGCCATACAACCAATTGATTAATTAGACCTTCTTCTGACCACTGATCCAGACAGTCACTCAGTATCGGTCTCAGCCCCGCTGGAAACGTCTGACCACTTTCTGGTGAAATCCGTATCGACCAGCTCTACTCCAGATGAGAATCCAAGAGCCACGAGGCGAGTATGGCAATGGCGAGCAGACTGGGACGAGATGCGGCACTTTTTTGCATTTTATTCTTGGTGGCATATTGTGTGCTTCTCCTCGGGAGCTCCTCTTGCTATGTGGACGTGATTCGGCAGGGAATGGAGTATTTTATTCCATTCTCCGATATTCCGCTCGGTTACAAATCCCGATCTTGGTATAAAGGAAGGTAAAAAAAAAAAAAAAATTTGCAGAATGCACCCATGCTGATGCCCGAAAAGATCTACTTCGATCTCTCATCTGCCTGCCACGCTTGGATCAAGGCTCGCGACCGCAAAAATAGAGCGCGTAAGGTTCGCCTGAGGAAAAGAGACTTTAATTCTGACGCCAAGTTCTGCAAGCGGTTTCTGCGTGGGCGTTTTGACCATATTGGACGTATTGGCAAGCCAAGTTGGCATCGCACCCTTCGGGTAATTAGGTCCCTGCCTAAAACGGTGGAAAGGAATTTCTGTCGTCCCACTTTACCTCCAATGTTGAAACCTGATGGCCGCTGAAGCAAATTTATTTGCACCTATCTTTGCAAGCCATTCGCGCCTGGCTCCTTGAAACCGCCTATTGTACCTCGTTGTGACTCTTCGATGCCGGGGCTCGCAGTTCACACTAAAAAGGTCCGGAGAGTATTGTGCAGCCTAGACGTGAATAAGGCCAGCGGGCCAGACGGCATACCAGCGAGAGTGTTGAGGCAGTGTGCGCCTGAATGTCTCCTGTGTTGACACGTTTTTTCCGCCTCACTCTTGTAAAAGGTCAACCCTGCCAAGTGCGAGACGGGCTCGCGCAGGAAGGGTTTCGTACCAATCTCGCAAAAAACCTCAAAAAAATCACTTTTGTTGTATGGGAGCCCCACTTAAATATTTATTATATTCTGTTTTTAGTATATGTTCTATGTCAGCAAAAGAAATACATCATCTGTGAAAATTTCAACTATCTAGATATCACGATTCATGAAATTCAGCCTGGTGATAGACAGATAAACAGAGGGACAGTGGAGTCTTAGTAATAGGCTTCCGTTTTTCGTTTATCCTTTGGGTACGGAACCCTAAAAACGGTGGCAAAGTACTGGAAGCTTGCAAATGTACAACCAGTGCCCAAAATAGACTACCGTGCAAGTCCTGCCCATTACCGTCCGATCGCCATTACCTCTGTGCAAAGTTTTGGAAAGGGTACTAAAAATTAAGTTTCTGACCTTTCTTGAAGACAATGATCTCCTCAGAGACCGTCAATATGGCTTTCACCGGGGGCCGGTCAACTGGCGATTTTCTAGTGTATGTCGGGCACTGCTGAGGCGAAGTCATCGAGAAACACGGCGAAGCACTTGCTGTATCGCTTGATATCTCGAAGGCCATTGCCAGGATCATATGACACGCAAGTCTACTCAGCAGGCTGCCTGCCTATGGAATCCCAGCTGGTTTTTGCAGCCGGATATCAGACTTCCTTAGTCGATCCAAGTAGTGATTGACGGCTCCACTGATCTTACGGCTATTGATGCCGACATTCCTCAGGGGTCTATTCTTTCTGCAACTCTTTTCCTGCTGCACATCAATGACTTCCTGCGACCTGTACTGTGTTCGACGAGAGATAATTGCCCAGCGCAAAGACCAGCGTGGATGAATTCTTTCCTTCATGGAGGCTATGGTAGAGAAGACAGATTTGACCTTAAACCTTGTCTCCCAGCGGGCTGACGAAAATCTGATCTCTTTTAAGGCAACCAAAACACAGGCATGTTTTTTTTTTTTTTTCCGCTAAAAGAAGTCTTTTCGATCAAACTCCTACTTTTCGGGGTACATCTGTTCCTATAACTGATCGGCTCGAGCTCCTAGGCATATAGTTGACATATAGTCTCAAATTCGGCGCCTCCATTGAGTACAAAGTCCAAATTGCGGCTAAAAATTGGACATCCTTAATAGGCGCAAAAGCGCAAGTCCGATCCTGCATGGAGTATTGCAGCCACCTTTAATATGGCTCAGCTAAATATCAACTTGCCGCGCTTGACTTGGTGGAGCAAAGCAGAGCTAAGAGACTCATTCTTCTTCTTATTCGTTTCGCTCTTGACAGAACGGTCATGGTAACGATTAATTTTGTCCGATCGCTGGTGTTGTCACTCGCCTCACGATCTCTCTCCATTTGGCTCTGTTAGAGGAATGTTTAGCGCATTCATTTACTGGACCTCCTATCGCAGATTTAATTTTGTCGGTCCACCTCATCGGTGACCTCCCGCGTGGCCTGTTACCGTCTACTCTGCCCTGCACCACCAGACGCTCAATGGGGTCGTTATTCCGCCTTGAGACATGGCCAAAGAATTTCAGTATGCGAGACTGTACTATTGTTGATAGACGCTGCTTGATGCCGAGTTCTTGGAGTATGGAGACGTTAGTGAGGAATTCTGTCCAAGAAATGCCAAGCAATCTTCTCCAACACCATATTTCTAGAGCCACCAGTACTCGTAGCGTCCAGATCTCAGCTGCGTACAAAAATATGGGGAAAACAAGCGCACGGACGAGCTTCATCTTAGTGGCTTTCGTTGTACTGCGATTCCTCCATATCTTCCTTAACTTATCCACTGCCCCTCTAAACATCGCCATTCGCCGTTTAACCTCATCCACGCAACTGCCATTGCTTGTAGTCATAGCGCCAAGATGTACATATGTAGGAGTGAACTACGTCACAGTTGGCAATCTGTGTCACAGCCGTCGAGTTGTTGTTGCTACGGTCCACAATCATTATTTTAGTCTTACTCCAGTTGATCTTCAATCCTAATGCAAGACTCACGCACTCCATCTTAAGGAGAAGTTCCTCCATTTGTTCAGCACTAGTCGCAAAAAATGTTGTGTCATCAGCTATCACACTATTCCTCCGCTGGACGGGAACTAAAAAGGCTACACCGTTCTGGCTGTTTTTATCGTGGCCTGAGAAATAAACGTCGGTTGTTAGTTACGAAATGTTCGTTGATTTTCCAGTGCGTCTCGCTGAGTCCACAGATGTTTATGCCGCATCTTTCAACTTATCTTTGCAGGATGGTGAGTTTGCCGGGACTTAGTAGACCGCGTACATTCCATGTCCCTATCGCTTGGGTTTGTCGCAGCTTGATGGAGATTCCAGTAGTTGGATTTCCATGGAGAGCCTCTCCTACTACTCCATGCCCGGTAACCAACTTCACACCGTAAGCCCCGGACGCAGCACGGCGCCGGTTGCTAAGCGGCTCGCATGGCTATCGTTCTCTATTTAATGCTACTTTCATGGTGACTGTCTTGGGAATATAATGCAATGGTTTACTCTTGTCTTCTGCATCAGTCGTTTTTGAGGCTATTTGGGCGCCAAGGCTGCTGAAACCTCTTCTGCCTGGTAACCTAAGCAGGTGAGTGGTTATACCGCCTCAGCTCGGTCGCCATTGCCTCGTTAGTTGTCTAGCAGGTAGCACCACGACAGCTGAAAGACTGTCGTCCCTGGTTGTTTGTGTGTACATGTTGACTAGATGTTATCGTCATTCTTCCTTATCTCCCTATTAGCGACGTTAAAATGGTGGATGCCATGCTTAACAGCTTGGCTCATCGCCGCAAGGATGCCCGCTTGTCGGTGTTCCACCATGTGTACTTCGGTGAATGTGCTCAAGACCTAATCCCACCGGTCCTCTTCTACCATTGGACAACTAGACGCACTGCAAGTAACCTGGTTGCCATTCCACCAATTCGCACCAAGCGCTTCAAAACATCCTTCATAAGGCGCATAGCGAAAGAGTGGAACTTACTACCTGTGTCTGTGTTTCCGAAAGCATTCAATCCGAATCCCTTCAAAGTCAGAGTGAACAGGCTCCTTCTGGGTAAGCTCACTCCATCGTCGAATATGTCTCTGTCACCGCTGACCTAGACTAGAGTCAAGAGCAAACCCATCTCAAATAAAAAATAAATAGCTTTGTAAAATAAAAACGAACCTTGGGTAGCACTTGATTCAGATCGATTTCGGTTTCGATATTGAACTTGGGGATAGATACATGTACTTTAGTTCTGAACATCTTATGCATCTCCAACATGAGATCAAAACCAGAAGCCAGTTTGGACAAAACACCATCCAGACCATCGATTTCATTTGGTAATACAACGAGCATCGATGTCTCCCCGCCTTGGTAAGGCATGTCCAACAGCTGAAAAATGTAAAAAAAATCATTAATAAATCAATATTTACTTATAGGATTATTAATTATGAGTCAGAGTAATTCATATGCAGCTCAAGATTTTTACTATGAATGCCAATTAAATCCAAAAAACAAGTAATTAAATATCCTATGTACTACTATCATAATGAATACAATATGATAGTGTTGTTGCTAACAGTGCTTTCACAGATTCGATAGGCAAAAATATTATTTTACAATATGAGTGTTTACCTACGTTATCTTTTTATTTTTAAAACTAGAATAATAAGGTGACATATCAGAGAGCAATCTTAATTTATACCTTAGCCTGAAGGTCAGCACTCTCACCATACATGTATTCATCCTTTTTATACATCATGGGGACATTCACTGAGGAGTTCACAGTGATGTGGAATGGTTTGTCCTTGGTGTCATTGGGATGAAACCTCTTCTGCCAGGTACCCTAGAAAAATTAGGTACACGTACACTTTAGTATGAATAATGAAGTATGTCAATAATCTTATAAGAAATTATATGACAATAAGACATACTTTGAAGTACAGAGCGTTAATAAGAATCAGACGAGTGTCCATATTCAAACTGCCTGCGCTCAGTAGATCCTTGATCTTCTGATTAGTCTGGCTTTCAACCTGAAAATACAACCCAACATGTTCATTATTTACACTATCTTTATTTTTAACCGACTTACCAAAAAGGAGGAGGTTCTATGTTCGACTTCGTGTATGTTTTTTTTATGTATGTTTAGCGATATCTCCGTCAATTGTGGACCGATTCTGAAAATTCTTTTTTTGTTTGAAAGAAAATGTTTCGAAATTGGTGAAGATCTGATGAAGAACTTCGAAGATATACGTCAGAATTCTTCAATAAATAACGGCAAACCTCTCGGCATTGCTGCAATCGCATCTCTGTTTATTGATTTTACCATTTCATAAAGAGCATCACGCCAGTACGCTGTTAAGGGGTACGCAGATCTCTCATTTCACCGGTTATGTTCAAGTTTCATGATTTTGGTTATTTATTCTGTCGTTAAGGTAACTTGCTAAACAACCTGCCTATTAGGTAAGTACAACTAAAAAATGAAGAATCAAAACATTTTTAGTATTTTTATGAATTTTTTTTTTTTTTTTTCAAATTCTGTATAGCTCTGCAAATGCATTTATTAGTACAAACTAATACCTACCCATTTATTAATGACACCGACAGCAGCTGCCCCATTACCAAAGTCCAGCTTCTCTATAGCAGCATTGAACACGTTAACTGCATCATCTTTCAATTGATGTTGCAGGTCATAAGGACCCTCCATAACATACACCGCATTGGCTACATTTAGTGTGACACCCTTCAAAGACTTCAACTGGGACGACACTTCAGTGAATGATGAACGAATCTGAAAATGGGCATTAATCATTGAACGTTGTGCAAGAGGTACTCTCACAATCAACACAATAATTTGTGCATGACTGTGTTGATGAGAAATATGTTTTTGAGATCAGCTCACAATAGTCTGGTTAGATATGATAATTAGTTGGTAAACACTTGGTGGTCTCCTTTCCAGGTTTAGTACTCGTGGATGGTCAACTAATGGAGTACCTGTCACCAGTAGTAACGTCTGCCAGCGGGTTTACCCGCGTGAAACGTGTTTTCTTATCCCAAAGGAAAATATTACAGGGATAATATGTGCTATTCCAGACTATAAATAATAAAAAATAATAAATTGTTGTTTATTGATCAAAAAGGTACAGATGGTGAGAAAAACAAAACTTATACTATATGTTACAAGCAAGGTATACAAGTTTATGAAATTATAGTATAATATATGGTAGAAGTAAATACATGTTACATCTGTTGACAATTTACATTACCCTGTCTCTTAAACTAGGGTATACCGAGACAGTGGACAGCCATAATGTTACGATTAAGTATTATCTTTTATTTAGTGAGAACTCTGAAGATCCACCCACAATTAAACAATTTTCAGATAAAGATTAAAAGATTGAGAAAAATAGTAATGCACTTAATTTGTGTGAGTGTCTACGTGTTGTGTGTGCATGTATGTGCGTGTGCTAGGTTATGTAAGTTAATATTGATTCTGTTTGATCATAGTTTTGTTGAAGTAGCCACTCTGTAAGTTTCCATTTAATTGCCCATTTTGTTAGATCAAGTATACTATACTATAACATAATCTAATCTATAATCCATCCCTGTGTCAAATTTAATCCAGATCCGTACAGCCGTTCTGTCGTGATTGAGTAAACATACATTCATCATACTTGAACAACATGCAGGCAAGCATATTATAAGTTGGGGGATTCTGTGTGTCCTGGCAGTTGAGTGTGTCATGATCTCTATAATTTCTCTGATGGTGGCACATGTGTTGGAACATACGGTTCCCTTCATGATGGTTGAGCTGAGTGGTGCCGATCCAGGCATCATGTTCGTGAACGGGCGCCATCAGTTGGAATTGGTCATAACTTAGCTGCCTCGGCCTGTTATTGCATTTTTATGTTAAAATTGTTTGTTACTCTAGACGGTTTTACGTGCATGTCTTTTTGCATCGTTCTCACATATATGTATTTTTTTCAACAAGAATGATGTAACCAAAAACTTGTAATTGAAACTGATGGAAAAGAGTGTGTGTCCGTGGAGTTTCTTGCAAATTCTTCTCCATTGAGATCTACTGACGCTTGCGAATTTGCAACTACAGTCATATTTAATTTTTTTTTGTTTGACAATTCAAAAATACCTCAAGGTTTATTTGAAATAAACTATTTTGATTTTGATTTTACATCCAAACTTTCGCATTATGTTTGACTGTAGGAGGTAATCTCTGGAAGTACTGATGCGATTTCGAAAATTCCTTCAGGAATAGAAAGCTACACTAAAGGTGAGTGACATGTGCCCAGTTTCTCGTTCGGTTGTCACATTTCAAATTTGACAAGCGAACGAGAATCCGCTGATAATTTGTCGGAAATTATCCAGCCGTCAGTTGTCAACCGTTTGTTTTGGGTTTATCGAAACTACATCATCGTAAAATTACATTGAATAGGCTTCAATTTATTTTGGTTGGCTACCCTAGCAGCATTTATTCACTTCATTCACTACTATATCGTAATCAGTAGCTTTATAGTGTTTTACCTTGAGCCGTCAGCGGCTGGGTGGGTTAGTAAAGCCCGCCAAGTTAAGCAACACTTACCAAGGACGATGTTTGGATGGATGACCAACCTTTTTTTTATTCGCTTTTTTTTGGATGGGTCGCCCCGCCAGGGTAAACAACACTTACCTAGACCAGTCATTCATTTATTTATTCAGTAACAATCTACATTGCATTCGAATATAATCAGTAATGGATGCACAAACAAAAAAAAATAGAATACATGAAATTCAATTAGTTTAGATTATAAGAAATTAAATTAAAATAATATGAAATACCTTGCATGCATAGTTTAAAATAACAATGTCAATAAATTAATAGCAATTTAAAACAAAACAATAACATACAACAATAATTAAAGTCAAAAACAAATAATAATACTTAGTCAAAAAATTACATAGGCACATTACAATTCGTCTATTGAGTAGAGACATTTTTCCAACAGAAATGCCTTGAGCCTTGCCTTGAATGAGCCTGTGAACAGAATGCTTTTCAACTCCAGCGGTAATTTATTAAATATTTTAACTGCCTGATACTGTGGACTATGTTTGACTATTCCAAGAGCCGGGGTGATTTTGTTTGCGAAGTCTATCCTACGCGTATTTTCCCTTACCAACCTGCCCTCTTCTGTTTCAAAGTTATAAATATATTTTATAAACGTGTTTAGCAGTACCACTACATAAAGGCTAGGTACTGTGAGAATGCCAAGTTCCTTAAAATATGGTCGACAGGTGTCCTGTTGAGAGATGCGGACAATAGTGCGAATAGCTCTTTTTTGGAGAATGAAAGCCCTATGCCAGTTGTAATGGTAGTTATTTCCCCAAAACTGTATGCTATACCTCAGTTTGGACTCGACCAACGCAAAGTATCTATACCATTTTTAGATGTATTATGCTCACTTCATCCCTTAGAGTTCTTAAGGCATAACACGCAGATGATATTGATGAGTCCAATGCCGCTAATTCCCTTTTCCAATTTAAGAGATCATCAATATAAATTCCCAAAAACTTAACTTCCCTGACAAGCTCAATTTTAACTTTATCCAGCTCAATCTCCATTGTATCTTTGCTACGCGCAGTGGTTTTAAATAACATAATATTAGTTTTAGATTGGTTTATAATAAGCATATTTGCATTAAACCAAGAATGAAAAGTTTCCAGAGCTGCATTCACCTTTACGGTAAGGTCATGGATATCATTAGCTGCGACTATAGCATTTGTGTCATCCGCGAACACTACCAGTTGTATATCCGGCAAAAGTTTACTTATGTAATTTATTAGATCATTAGTGAATAATATGTATAATAAAGGGCCCAAAATTGATCCTTGAGGGACTCCAGATGTAATGTTTATCATAGGTGACCTGTAGTTGTCAGTATACCCGTTTGGATTTGTAGAATTAAGTTCGACAAACATTTTTCTATTGCTAAGATATGAGGAGAAGAGCTGTAAGGCTTTACCTCTAACCCCATAGTGCTCCATTTTTGTCAAAAGTAGTTTGTGGTCAATAGTGTCAAAAGCCGCGCTTAAGTCCAAGTAAATACCCGCTACCCTCAATTTACAGTTTATATTATTAACTACATCATTTAGCAACGTATAAATAGCATCTCCATTTCCCAGTCCCAGCAGTCTTCGGATGGGTGAACACTTCTTTTTTGGTTCGCTTGTTTTTGGATGGATGACCCCGCCAATATTGTGTTGTATTCAATATTCGTGTAGATAACAGCTATGTGGATTGTATAAAATATTATGCCCATATTGTATAAAATACATTGCCACGTTGTATGGCAATGCTTAACCTCTGACCAAGGTAAAAGCCAGCCCTTGGGTCACGCGAATTATCAACTAGGCGTTCACGCCGATCTTTGCGTGAGCACTTGGACCCCACGGACCAAGAGTTTCAACCCCAAACGGCTCGAAACCTATTAGTTTAAAAAGTATCTAATATTTTTTTATGTAATCAACTTTAATTGATCTAATTTACTTATATTTTTATTACTGAACCCATTCCATAACTTTCGCTGACCCTTATTATCTTTTTATACTAATAATTAAAAAAAAAACATATTTGTTTTAAGTAAATTTTTTGTCCTTAAAAAACATAATTATTTTTTGCGAATAATCGATCAATATCAAACAATTATAAATTAGGCTCGTTGACCGAGATTTTTCTCAAATGTGACAAATTGTCAACCGCTTGTCACACTTGGTTTCGAGGAACTCAAAGTAGAATTAACCGGCGATTGTTCATCGATTACGTTAACATCCCGATAATTATTTAGGTTTGAGAAACCCGGTGACAGGTTATTTTTATCCCGAAAAATCTACAGTTCATGTGGGGTGAGCCACGGGAACTTGGGGGAGGCGTTTTATATCCTGCAGTGGACGTGTTTCAGCTGAAATGATGTAATGAATGATGAGCCACGGGTGTGAGCCGTGGGTAAAAAGCTAATCATAATTAACAGGTTCACTGTCCAACCTGCTACAGGCGGGGACCAACAAAAAAAAAATACCCTACGTACTTGGGTAGGTAGGGTATTTTTTTTTTGTTGACACTGACACTGACATTTCCATGTGATCTGACAGACAGACGTCAGATCACATGAAAATGTCAGTTTAGTTAGAAAACGTTTGTATGGGAAAAAGGAAAGGGCTGTTTTTAGGGTTTTCCCGGAAATTATTCGAATTTTTCTCGCCGTAAAAACCATCCTTGGACTTAAACGAACATTTTATAAAAAGAATTAAATTGGTCTAGGCGTTGTTGAGTTATGCGCTTAGCAACACATTTTGCGATCCATTTTTATATTATAGATGAGCCTTTTCCTCGTTTGCCATAAGCCATTACTTCCCAGAATTTGATCCTTATTAGCGACACTATTGTATGATGTAATATTACAACATGTGTTTTTTTTTGCTATAAAACTTATTAAAAATGAGACTTTTCCTTAAATTTGCGACATCCCAGAATTTTATCCTTATTAGCGACACCATCGAATGGTGTTAAAAAACATGTGTTTTTTTTTAGCAAAATTAATGGGTTCAATTCCTGGCTAGGAATATTGTACTTTCAAAAATACAATGATGCAGTTTTAGTTTTCATCAAAATCGGTCTCGTGACTCCTTTGAGAGTTTGCCGCTATTCCTTATAGTCGGATTTGGCCTTCCACTCCCTCTTAAAAACTGTCAGATGAATTTAGAAAAAAGCTTATAATATATCATTACAAACAGACACTTTTTGATTTTTGTTTATTTCTACACATGTAACATCACTTACCCCGAGTTTCTCAGCTTTAAATTATCGCAGACTTAATGTGACAAATTGTCAAGCACACGTTATATGCTGTCATTGGCTGTTGAAAATTCATTCAACAAATCACAGAAGATAAGGCGTGCTTGACAATTTGTCACATTAATTCAGGGTTAAAAACGAATGCAATGTTTATTATATTGGCTTTATTTCCTTAAAAGTCATCTCATTTATGGAAAAATAAAAATAATCTCTTTTTTCACCCGAGTAGAGGCCACTAGAGCTAGGTATCCGAAGTACCTACTTACAAGTTATACAAAACATTCATATTTTCTGTAAACGGACAACACGTGAATGTCGAAAATGATTCCACAGGAAAATAATACCAGGATAAAAGTAACCTTTGTTAGTTGCTAAGGCGTGATTGGTGAAAAATCATCGTAACATTCAGACTTTTTAGGGTTCCGTACCCGAAGGGTCCAAACGGAGTCCTATTGCTGTCACCTATATGTCGTCTGTCACACAATTTTGTTCCGAAGAATTGTTTAACTTCCCATTGACCTACGAACTTGAAATTTGGTGATAATGTTTAATTACAAAAAAAAAATAACAAATTTTTTCTTCGGTACTAAACCCTAAATGTGTCAAACACGCACTTGGCCGGTTTTTTTTTGTAGGTGATAGAATCTAGAAATATTATGTTTGCGGATTTATAATTTTATTGAATACTTACAGAATTGTCATCTGGGATTCCAAGGGCTGTAAGAAGCTCAGCATGTGCCGGGTCGGAGGTGCCCAGAGTCAGCAGAGCCAAAACAAACTCAGCCGACAGAGGAGACGACACCACACTCTTGTCTTTATCTAGTTCCTAAGGAATTAACACGCTGGTTTACTCTCTTATTAGTAAACAATCTACAATCATTTACTGGAGTTTATAAGCTTTCCAATCGACTTCTAAAAAGGAGGAGGTTCTCAATATGACTGTATATTTTTAACCGACTTACCAAAAAGGAGGAGGTTCTATGTTCGACTTCGTGTACTTTTTTTTTATAATTACATATATGTTCACCGATATCTCCGTCAATTGTGGACCGATTTTGAAAATTCTTTTTTGTTTGCTAGATTATATTTCGAAATTGGTCCAATTTTAATTCTGTGAAGATCTGATAAAGAACTTCGGAGATATAGAACAGAACTGTTCAATAAATAACGGCAAATCTCTCGGCATTGCTGCAATCGCATGTCTATTTATTGTATTTCATATAATCGCATGTCCATTTCATAACATAATAACACGCCAGTACGCTCTAAAGGGGTACGCAGATGTGTACAGTTCGCCTTGGTACACTCTCATTTCACCGGTTATGTTCAAGTTTTATGGTATTCGGGTAATCTATTCTGGCATTATAAGTACCTTACTAAAGGAAGTTGTTTAATAGGTACAACTAAAAAGTGAAAAATAAAAAATCTTTTTTACAAAAAAATACTACCGACTTCCAACTAAAAACACTACAAAGTGAAAAATAATTTTCTTTTTAGAAGTCGGTGTCCATAACGAAAAAAAATGGTACCTACCAAAGACACCGACTTCGAAAAAGAAAGTTAGGTATTTTTCACTTTGTAGTGTTTTTAGTTGGAAGTCGGTAGTATTTTTTTGTAAAAAAAGATTTTTTTTATGTGTTTTTTACGCGCTTTATTATTTTTATTACTCCGCCAATTGGCATGTTTCCTGGGGAGAACAATGATAATTATATTTAGTAAGTACGTCAGTGAGATTATAAAATAATAATGGACCTTTATGTTTTGCTTTACCAAATAAATAAAAATTGTCAAAGATAAAACGCCTCAAAATTCCCAGCCCATCTGCGTAAGTGAATTGTCATGTGATGTAGGTACTTTGGCTATAAATGTTTTTCATTGTAATTTGAGGTGCCAAAACCAAAAACGAAAACAATAAAAACTTTCAAAAAAATAAAATAGTCTTCCAAAAAAACACTAGGTACGTAAATCTCACCTAATGGTTAGCGATGAAATTGTGTGTGATTTAACTTTGACACAAGGATAACTTTGACACATTAATTAAAGGATATTTAATTATTTTAATACAAGCCTGTTACTGTTATTTTAGCACCCTGCCTCGGATAACCAGATTTTCATTTGACAGACAAGACGGGGCGGCATGCTAGAAGAGCTTAGTAGAGCGCATAGCAAAAAAAAAAAAAAAATATTTTACTTATATAATATGCTTTATTGTAGGTACACCAAGTTAAAACATAGAAATGGAATCTATGCTAGGAAATTATGCTAGGCTGATAAGCAGCTCAGTAGCCGTAGCTTGGTCACCCAAGGTGAAGCGAAGAGGTACCTACCCGAGTAGGGACCGCTAACCAGCATTTGCCTATAAGCCAACGAGCGACGTAGCGGCAACAAGTAGGTTCCAATGCCGCTTGGGTGAGACCGCAACTAAGGCGGGCCGCAATGACATATGTGAGCCTGAGCCATCGCGGCTGAGGGTTGGAGGACGCGACGGGAGAGGAGTGCCGGTATTGCGAAGTGCCGCTCTCACTACCTTCCACGGCCTGGACAGGGTCGCCACCGCAGGGACGGAGGAGTGGCGGTATGGCGTTGGCCGATCTCCCTATCCCCTGCGGCCGAAAAGTTGTAGGCGGCGGGGCTGACCTGACCCGTCACAAGAGGACGCCCATGCGCTGGTTTGGTCCCTGCAGTAGTCACGGCATCCAATGTGATGGGACCATAACTATCGAATTGCCCAACCGTTACGTAGCAATATTCATAAAGACCAGACAATGTGATAAATATAGAAGTTTAAATCAGTATTCATTACATTGCCCGATTTGACTTGACTAGATTCATAATGCCCGGGCATTGTACATAGTGCTCTGATTAATCACTTCGTCCATGACATATAGTAAGATTTTACAGGCGATGTTCTAAACTAAGAGTAAATTTTATTCTGTATATAAGTGGTTCTTGCAAAGGCAAGCTTGGTGCCCCCTCGATCCTCGCGCCCTAAGCTATAGCCTGGTCAGATTTTACCCACAGGCTCTGGGGGTCTGCTCTGTGGGTAATGTTCGAGGTAGAAGAAAAATCAATAGGTGTCGTTAATTAAATAGGTACTTACAATACAGAATTTGGCTGAAAACTGGACAATAGCAGAAGAAAGAGCCTTTGAATCCATGTTGCTACTGGTATTGTTAGCTTCTAAAACTGAAATTAATAAAACTGGAACAAATAAAATAATATGTGAAACGTTAAGAGCTTGTATAGGCGGCGGCTGCGGCCACAAACAACAAAAAGACTACTCAGTATTCGAATCGAATATTTATGTAGGTGTATGACATCACTTGCCGGCGGCGCTGATTCGCCGGTTCGGCCGGCCTTGAGAGCGACGCCACAACATCGCCGATTAGGCTTAGCGCGCAATGCGATTTTTAGCCGCGCAATTTTTATTCGCGCGAATTATTATCCGCGTACTGAATCGTAACTAACACGCTCCACGGATAAAATGCCGCGCGTTTTTTGTCTCTTTTTTTAGGTAATCTTTAGGCTCGCGTTTGACCACTATCTCACCTGATGGTAAGCGATGATGTGGTCGACGGTGAAGCACGCCTACCTAGAAAAAACCCATTCACTCTTGACTTTAAGACTCCTAGATTGTTGTTGTCGGGAAACACAGGGAACACCACTCCTTAGCTGTACGCATAATAAAAGTGTCCCCAAAACGTTTTGTGAGTATGGGTGGAATGTCCACCATATACCGATGACGCATCACCGTACGTCTGATAGTCCGATGATGGAACGGACTGGGCGGATAATGATAGTCATGCAATTCCATCGCACACTCCCCGAAATGTAACCGATAAAAAACCGACAAGCTGGCAACTCGGCGACGATGTTAAAGGCTCTGAAGCTTTGACTTGGCCAGTGCCTCATTGCCGATGAGTTTCTTGGCCCGCTTTTCGATCGACTCTAGCGCATCAAGCTGGTATTTGGCAGATCCGTCCCAGAGATGAAACAGTATTCCATGCATGATCGAACTTGCGCTTGATAGAAGTTGAGCAACTGTTCCGTTGTGAAGTACCTTAGTCACCTTCGCAAGGATGCACACCACGGGATTGGTTAATGTGGCTACGCTTCGGGGCGGCCTTTGTCCAGCAGTGGACATTTTTCGGCTGATATGATGATCCACTGTACCACAGTATAAACTTACAAACGGTATGGAAACCTAGACTAGTTGATGAAATAATTACCTACGCTCCATTAAAGCAATAGGGTGTTACTTTTTATGTTATAGATATTTTTTTTATTTTATAACATTTTTGTACTGTAGTGTCAATAGAACTTTTTTTATTTATTTATTAGGCTCACCAACAATTGTTAACACTAGGAATATTACAGTAATCATTCACTTAAATCTAGTTGAGTGTCACAATTTTTTACAGGTAAGCCACCACATAAGCTACAGTATTGAACAAACATTCAGAAACAAATTAATTAAATAAAAAAAATGGCAAATTAATTAAATGATACCGAAAACATCTTACACTATATAATTAAAATTTATAACCATCAGACTACAGAACATCGTGTCAATTTTCGAAACTTGGTAAGTGAGTCCGCATGTACGTCTACTAAATCGCTGCAACTATTTAATAGTTTACACGGCCGAGGAATGGCCGAATTGTCACCGAGACGGACGACGAGACGAGAGGTCGGTTCTTCGTGATGGAGAGTAAAAAGGAGTGAATTGAAATAACTAGCTTACAAATACAAATTAAATAGGTAGTCTCATGGCTTTGGTTAATCTTAGCAAAAGACGACAGTTTAAAACACGGAAAACAATTTAATATAACACACAACAACTTGTAGAACTATAAATCTTTAACTTTGTCATTACGGCGTAATCTTTTACAAGTTTTGGCGAGAGCGTACGCGAGCCGCGGTTGGACGAAGACGTTTCGTGCGCTCGTCGGAACGGACGCGCGGTACACGCGGAGATAAACTTATACGTGATCACTCGTTTGACGCGGCAGGCACGCACTACTGACAGCACCACGAACGCTGCTTAGGGGTCTCGTCGGTGCGCATGTTTACGTGAGTGTGCCATTTCGAGCGTTTGTAAGTAGTTTCCATACTGATTGAATATTTATACTCTGACTGTACACCGCGATTCACTGTGATCCACTCTCCCCTAGCTACATAACCCACTTTCACACTTTGGACCCGCTACTGAGCCAGCCGTGGTTTACTTATCGCGCCCTGAAATGTGCCGCCTCCGAACTATACGGTTATAGATGTGAGGAACCTTTGCAAAAGCACTTTTGACCAATATTGTCGGTTTTCTAAGACATGAAATAGATGATTCTGCATGTACATCTCATTTCCAAACGACA
Source organism: Orthosia gracilis (assembly GCA_947562075.1). Classification (NCBI taxonomy): domain Eukaryota; kingdom Metazoa; phylum Arthropoda; class Insecta; order Lepidoptera; family Noctuidae; genus Orthosia; species Orthosia gracilis. Next base: position 55,377,795 of record OX387268.1, read on the forward strand.
TTTAGGGTAGATAAAACAAACCTTTTCTAAATCGAAGGTACGTGTTTATTAGCCACAGTGGTGATGTAATAAGAAACCAACATAAAGGTAAATTAATAATTTATTATTCATATAATTTTACTTTTCTTCCTCTTCTTTGAACCCTTATCATCCTTTTTATTTAAATCTTTCTTATTTACCTGAAAATAAAAAAAAGGTTTTATGTCAGTACAGGTGGAAATTTACTAGAAAAACAAACTATTTTATACTGCAACTTTTTACTATGATCCAGACTACATAATTTTTATCTTTTTGGGGCTGAAAATGGGGATGAAGATAAAATAAAATGCAATAATATTTACAAACTATAATCCGTCCATCAATGAAAAATGTATGGCTGATCTGGCAATTTTGTAATGCCACAATCTTACTAATATTATAAATGTGAAACTATAGATGGATGTATGTTTGTTAATCAATCACGCCACAACTGCTGAACGGATCTGGATTAAATTTGGCACAGAGATAGATTAGTCTGGCATAGCACATAGGCTACTTTTCATCCAGGATGCTCCTTTGGGATAAAAAAAAAACACATATCACGCGTGCGAAGCCGCTGGCAGAAGCTACTAACTACTAACTAGACTGCAGCAAACTCTACACAATGTCAGCTATCTTCGGGAGCAGCCGTGCATCTGGAGACATTTTAATTGCCGTATTCTTTGCAATGATTCTATCCAATGATTGCTTATACACATTCACCAAATGTGTATAAGCAATCATTGGGTAGACCTTTTCTTTTCTACTTAAATGTATGGGTACTTTACAGACTTGGAAGCTTTTTTAGAAGTAATTCATTTGTGACAAATAGACTTATAAAAAAAATTACAGAAAAAAAAGTTTCTCATACTAGTAGGTCTTGACTAATCCACGTCACATCATGCAATCAAAAATTATGGATAGTGAATAATATCCAGTGATAATAGTGAACAACACTCCGATCACTGCCATAAAAATAATTAGACTACTATTCTTTTTGTCCTTATCTTCATAAGTAATCTGGAAAATATATTTTGCTCAGCTCAACTAGACCATACCTGAGGATAATGCTGGTGACTTTACTAAACCAGAGGCTTTTCAAACAAAAATATATAATTTATTTATTTAATATTTATTTAAACTTCATGTACAATGGAGATACATAAGCGGACTTAATGTAGCAAGGCATTCTCTACCAGTCAACCTTTGGGTTAAAAAGGACACAACAGTGGTAGGAGAACAAAATAAAAAAATATAAAAAAATTAACAATTATTAAAATCGGATATTAATAAACTATCTAACTATTAGGTTGCGGAAAAAGTCTTTTCGCATTATAGTATGTATGAACTTGTAATAAAATCTCTTTGGCTATACTATTTGTATCTGGCTGGTTTTGGTATCATTGAAAGTTTAAATTTTAAAGAACATAATTCCAAAATGTGTGATTTTCATTTGTTTTTCGTACTGTCAAGATGAGTGAATCTAATGAAGAAATTCCATACATTTTAATATTTTACTACAAAAAATGTAAAAAAACAACGCAAGCCGCGAAAAAAAATTGCGATGTTTATGGACCTAGTGCAGTGTCTGTGAGAGTAGCACAAATTTGGTTAAAGCGTTTTCAACCCGGAAATTTTGATGTTAAAGATGCACGTCGCTCTGGTCGCCCTATTACGGATAAAATGGATGCCATTTTTTAAAAAGTGGAGCAAGATCGGCATATCAGTAGTTACGACGTAGCTGAAGAACTGGGAATTGACCACAAAACAGTTTTGGTGCATTTGAAAAATACGGTACCTACACAAAAAAGCTTGATATTTGGGTACCTCACGAGCTCACTGAAAGAAACCTAATGAACCGTGTACTCATTTGTGATTCTTTATTACGACGTAATATAACCGAAACATTTTTGAAGAAGTTGATAACTGGGGATGAAAAGTGGATCACGTACGACAAGAACGTGCGAAAAAGGTCGTGATCAAAGGCTGGTCAGGATTCACAGACTGTGGCGAAACCCGGATTAACTCGCAACAAGGTGATGCTGTGTGTGTGGTGGGATTGGAAGGGCATTATTCATTATGAGCTGTTACCACCAGGCAGGACCATCGATTCTGAACTCTACTGCGAACAACTGATGAGATTAAAGTACAAAGTTGAGAGAAAGCGGCCGGAATTAATCAACAGAAGGGGTGTGGTTTTTCATCATGATAACGCTAGACCTCACACATCTTTAGCCACTCAGCAAAAATTAAGAGAGTTTGGCTGGGAGGTGTTAATGCATCCGCCGTATAGTCCTGAACTTGCACCTTCAGATTTCCACCTGTTTCGGTCTCTTCAGAATTCTTTAGGCAGTATCAGGTTAACATCACGAGAGGACTGCCAAAACCACTTGTCAAGTTATTTTGATCAGAGGTCCCAAAATTTCTATAGCAATGGGATTATGTCCCTACCTACAAGATGGCAAAAAGTTATCGAACAAAATGGTACCTACATACTTTAGTTAAATGTAAATAAACTTTATTAAAAAATGATTTGAATTTTCTTAAAAAATGCAGAGAAACTTTTTCTCCTACCTATTAACAAAATACATAAATATTTTCTAATACAATAGACTAATAAATATTTTAATGAATACTATATTATTATTTTAAATGAAACAGAAATTTAAATATAATAACTATGACGAAGACCGGGCTATGTAAGAGAGGACAAGTAATAGTTCCGGATTCTATGCTTAAATGAAAATTTATTCTCAGCTTTTTTATGTCAAGGAGAAGCACGTTCCAGAGTTTTATAGTAGAGACAGTGTAAGAATTAGATAGAAACCCAGTGCGGTGAGAAGGAATATGGAGAAGTATGTTGAAGTAATTGGTTGAAAACCAATTTTCCAATAACGGAATGATAACTCATTATAGCTGCTGATCTATATGTCATGGACCAAGAGATTAATATGGGCACTATGTATAATGTCTGGGCATTATGAAACTAGTCAACAAAAATCAGGCTATGTAATAAATACTGATTTCAGCTTCTATATTTATCACATTGTCTAGTCATTATGAATATTGCTACATAACAGTTGGACAATTCGATAATTATGGTATATGAATTAGTCTAAGAGCAAGCGATGCAAGCTTTGGGCCCTCTGACACGGATAGGTTAGGTTCGAAGGAGATGACGGGTGCTTAAGTGAGCAAGCAATGCAAGCAAACGCAGCTCCCGTCATCTGGGGCATCACGGGGCTCCATGACTTTGTTGCTTAAATAATAATCATACTTACCTGTTCTATATTAAAAACAATGTCAACATTAAAACAATTTAATAAAACACATCTTTTTATTACCCTGCTCAGTAAGTGATTTGGATTATTCAGAAACCCCAGTCAATTTAATTATTTCAATAGTTTTTATCATATTGCCCGGGCAATTCGAACCAATGTTCGATTGGACAGTTCCAATATGAGTATATTGGGCATTTTCAAATTGCCCGGGCAATATGAATAATGCCGTATTTATTACTTGGACCAACAGCATTATTGAAAAATAAAACCAACTTTAACCAGTAGGTTGATTGGCAATCTTGGCTGGTTTGGTAGTAGAAACAAAACAATACAAATACTGCCTTTAGTTATAAAAAAAATTGTGACATGAGAATAGCAAGCAGGTTGACAACTGATAGACCATAAAGAAGCATAAAAAAATTGTCTATAGTTACCTTTCCATAACTACTAAGGAAATGCCCAACATCATTATTCCCCTTCTTCTTCTTCTTGCCACCAGTCTGTAACACACTTTTAGACCTCATCTGCTGTTTTTCTTCAGTTTCTTTTATTTTCTCCTGTTTTCTCTTCTGCATAAGTTCTTTATAGTTTAAATATTCCTTTTTGGGAGGTTTAGCACCTGCAAAATATGAACACTTAATAAATTAAAATTTTATTAATTTTTGAGCTGTCAACTGAAATGTTTTGTTGGAATTTGTTTCGCATTGTTTATGTATTTATCTAAATATAGATTTATATATAATTTCTTTTTATTTATTTTACAAGCTTTTATTTAACTTGCAATGTATGTATGTTAGTGTGTTCGGGTCAAATCTTGCAACTGAATTTTAAAGCAGTTATCCTGCACCAATTAAGATGAAATTTTGCATACATGTTTAGTTTGGATGACAATGCATGGTTAGCTAAGTGAGGTCATTCTAAATAAAATATGGTGGACGGCCCAAGATGGCGGACTACTTATTTATTGTGCACTGACATGATATGGGTATCAAATGAAAGGATTTACTGAGAAAATACAAAGAAAAAACATGTTTTATGGAATATCTTATTTTTACTTGTTCTTTCATTTTGTTGCACCTGCCATGTTTTATTTCTGCACCACCCTAAGGTCGACTGGTAGAAAATGCCTAAGGCATTAAGTCCGCCTTTGTACAGTATTTACGTAATTTATTTAATCTTTATGCACAAGGTACATAAAGATCAGGAACCGAAAACCTTTATAAATTACGGTACAGGTATCGAGGAATTTTGGTTACCTATACGATTAAGGTAACCGCTATCTGGGTAACCCAAGAAGAAGAAACATGTTACCTTTATTTAAGTTAACCTTTTAATCGGCGTTCGCCGGCGCGCGTGGGTTGTCTCGACTCTTTGACACAGACACAGGCGATGTGCGCCCTTTGACAGTGTGACTAACACCGGCGGACGGCACGTATAAGATATAGATAATTTTTATTTCGGTAACCGGAACCGGTTTCGGTGGATCGGTAATAATAAAGGTTGTATTCAATATTTAAAAATTAAGGTAACCTTTTAAAATACCTGTAACTAACCAAAAAATACCGGTATTGGTCGTACCGGTTTCGGTCCCTGATAAAGATTAAATAAATAAAAAGTTATGACACTACAATTACTAAATTACAGATCATTACAAGTTGATAGGGTTCTCTCACATAAAGGTGGTCTGTATTCCAAAAATGGAAACATTATAAGCTGATTATACTAATGCTTCAAGGTGAAATGGGATGGCAAAGTTAGTGTTTTAACTGAATGGATTAAGAATAGTGACAAACTATTTGAAAACTGTATGCTACTTGGTAGTGACGCTAGAAAAGTAAAAACAGAGCATAAAATACTAAACTAACTAAAAGGGACAGTAGGAGAAGCAGCGTTTTGTATGAGCCCTGTAAGGATAGAGAAGTTGTACTAAGAAGCAATATTATACACTCATTTTGACATAGTCTTATTATTCATGACATTCACTTGGGTCGCTGGTATAGCGTGGATGATTGTGATTATAACATCTAGAGTGTGGGCAAGGAGTTTGAGTAAACTAACCTAAACTAACGGCCAGTGCAATTCTTGCTTCTTCTTTCTTTGTCGGGTCGAAACCAGACATTCCAAACTTCACAACTTCATGTCGTATTTTTTTAAGGTCCAAATCTTTGCTGGAATGCTGATTTTCAGGTCGTAAATCAGTTTTTTCACTACCGTCAGCGGCTGCCTTCTTCTTAGCTTTGTGTGCTTCAAATTTAACGAATTTAAAGTTACTCTCAGGGTTCTTTAATGCAAGCGCGGCTTTAGTCATAATAAGCGACATTTTGCTGCTTCATTTACTTCTATTATTTAAAGAACACACGACACACGTTGCTTTATTTATGTTTCTTTTATTTTTCTAATGTTAAATCTGTCAAAAGTGATATTGAACTGGTTACCCGTATTTTGAGCCAACATAAATTAAAAATATAATGAAAAGATGAACAAAGCTAGGGTTGCCATATCTTAAATGTGCCAACCAGGACAAGAAGAGTGAAAACCCCGGATTTTAGAGCTTGCAACCCGGTCATTTGAACAGAGTATTTTTTTAAGTAGAATAAAATAGTTTGGCTGGTTGTAATGTTATAAATTATCATTTTATTTATTTACATAACTTTTTCAAACTAAATGTAGATTTAATATTTTTTATTAAAAAAAAACAACCGACTTCCAAATAAAATTTTTAAAATTTTGGAAGTCGGTGTCAAAAAATGAAGAAACGGAACCATAAATACCAACTTTTGAAATTACGTAATATTTTGAATTATTAACGAAATTGAAATTATTTGTCACTTTGTAGTGTTTTTAATTGGAAGTCGGATGTATTTTTTGCAAAAAAAAATAATTTTCCCTTATTTTCGGGGCACCTAGTTAGTGGGCAATTTCTATAGTAATCTTACTTCTTACTTAATATTATAAATACGTAACTTTGGGTGTTTGTTTGTTACTCATTCACGCCAGAACGGCTAAACGCATCTAAATGAAATTTGGCACACAGATAGATTATAGTCTGGAATAGCACATAGGCAACTCTTTATCCCGGTATAATGATAAACACTATTCACGCGGGCGAAGCGTCTGGCAGAAGCTAGTGTACAGCAAACAGACATGCAATCTCGGGGGATTTGCCATAATCTTTGAAGAGTTCCGTTTAATATTTCCGAACCTCTTTATCAGAACTTCACCAAATTTAAATGGGAGCAATTCGGGATTACATTGTTCCAAAAAAAAAAACTGTCCACAATTGACGGAGAAATCGGTTTAAAATTACCGGTGATTTGAAGGCTTTAAAACCCGGACTAAAAATAAAACTCCGCTCCCCGGACGCCTTCTAAACTAGGACAAATCAGGGGCAATCCAGACGGATGGCAACCCTAAACAAAGCAGACGCAAAAAGATAATTTGATTTACTTTGGTTCGATTAAAATAAAAATTAATCAGTACCCAAAAATAAACATTATTTAAGCAAATGAAAACTGGCGACAACCGAGAACACAGGCAGTCGTAGCATCTCTGGATATCATCTCTCTCATGGATGGTAAATTGGTAATGTGAACGAGAATATCAGTACTCCCTGTAACAAATGTCAAAAATACTACCAAATTCCCCTGTTCCACGAAACCATTCTTTGTTTCTACCATTTGCTATCTCTTTTTTGCTAGAGGCTATTCGAATTTTGCTATCCTGTTGTCAAAAAAGGTAAACAAGGGCTTGAAACAAAACAGTTTGATGACTTTGATGTTTAGCTGCTTCAACTCTTCAAGTAGTTCGCTGATTCGCTTGCTTTTATTTCCTCATTTTTCATTTTACTCTTCGTCGTGACGAAATTCTGATCTAATAATAGTTCTGCTTCTTGTTTGTTTTTCGTTTTGATATGCCGGCTGTAGTCGCGTCTTCACTAAAAATAATGTAACCGGTATTGAGTAGTGTTAAATTTGGACGGCAGGTAGCGGGGCCAAATCATATTTTCGGCATTCGCAAGAACACCTCGCCTCGTAACTCGTCGAGTATAGAACGTTGACATTCCTAATACATTCTCTATCGAATACGTACGCTTTAGTCCTAGGTTATCACTTAAATAACTTAAGATTTAAATATGAAAAATAAGTATAGAAACACGGATTCTGCCATAAAAGCTGGGGATCTGATCCTCACTGAACAGCCTTTTGCTTTTGTATTGTCGTCTAAAGAACAAGGAAGCCGGTGCGATAGTTGCTTCGAAAAGTAAGTGACTAAAATAATGCTTTGATTCAATTAATCAGAGACTTTACTTTCTTTGAATAAGTCCATACCTTACCTACCTTATATAACTTAAAATAAGGCTGTATTAACTTTAAGAAATTTTTAATCTACTCCTCCAGTTCTTCATTTTGTCTAGTTATAAAATAGATTATTCTTTAAGAAAACTCTACGTATTTTTTTAGGTTAGTTTAGTTTTTTTTTTATTATAAATATTTTCATTACAGGTTTAAGTTATCAAATAAGAAAGTTAAAGAATAAATTAGTGCAGAAATGGTAACAGGCCATAGACTGGTCAATTAGCACTATTAGATTACTAAAATCTTGAATTACTTAATTTATTTCAAAATTAATAATAATTCTCTGTTAAAAGTTCTAAAAATATATAAATGAACACAAGGCGTGCATTTATTGCAAATACCCTTAATTAAAAGTTTAAATTTGTGCATTTATAAAAAGACCCTTAATTAGTTTTTAATTCTTTATGGTTTTAATGTGGTGGTATGTGGGGATAAATTCATGAGTCAAAATTTAATTTTTGAAAAGAAAAAAAAACTTATTGTTAAGCGTAAATCCTTTTAACTCTGAGTTTGTTTTTAGTTGAATTACTTTTTTTAATTAACTGCAATAATTCTATTTTCAAATTTTTTTATCATAAAAAACTACTCTAAAAACATCAGTTTCATTTTAAGTGATTCAATTATTTTGTAATCAAGACAGTAATGCCCACTACTTTTTTCTATAATTGTTTTACTTTTATTTTTTAATGACTATTTATTTGAAACATTGCAAAACATCTCGCACAGGTGTTTGTATCTGTATTTTTAATTGTACATCAGATATTGACACACAATGACCTAGTCTCATTGTGTTTCAGGGGCAAAGTGCTGAAATGTTCAGGATGCCAGTTTGTTTACTACTGCGGACGCTCATGTCAGAGAGATGCCTGGGGTGATCATAAGGTATGTCTGATGTATTGTTACACTTTCTCTGGACAACTGTTAGCTATTTTTAGCAGCCACTAACTTATCAAAAAGTTATTATCATTTGTTATGTTTGTTTTTGAATTAAATGTACCTACTGCTATGAACTCCAAGCTTTTAATGAGAGACCTAGACAACATAAAATGTGAGAGTAACGTAAAAATGTATAGAAATTCTAAAAAATTGCAAAAAGTGCATATGCAAAAATATCTTTTACTAGCTGTCCCACGCGGCTTCGCTCCCGTCAACTGGCTACCTACCTATCCTACCCTATCTACCCTACATACATGGATGTTGCGTAACTTAAACCGCTTACGCAGCGCACGCAACGGAAGCTCTCAAAAAGGATTTTTTTTCCCGTTTTTGCAACATTTTTCATTTATGCTCCGCTCCTATTGGTCGTAGCGTGATGTTTTATAGCCCAGCCTTCCTCGATAAATGGACTATCCAAGACAAAAATAATTTTTCAATTCCAACTAGTAGTTCCTGAGATTAGGGCGTTCAAACAAACAAAGAAACGAACTCTTTAGCTTTATAATATTATAAGTATAGAATAAAAAAAAAAACTTTTGAAGCGAATGATGCCTTGACGCGATCCTTATAATTTTACCTACTTATATTCATTCATTCATTCATTCATTTATTGCATTTCATGTTGTTTACAGGTTGTTACATTATGATAGTTCCAAACAATGAACCCTGCTGGGGCACAGCAATGTATAGGCGATAGGTTTTAATTCATTTAACATGCTATCATTATTCATATAATTTGTTGATATAGATTAATTTAAAAATGATTAATTATTATTATACATTATGTCATTCTTATAAACTAAATAAAATAAATAAATTATCATTTTCATATTATAATCTCATACTTACTACAATTTATGTCATTTGCAATGAGCCTAAATGTCATTATTATCTTAGTTAATTTAATGTCAATAGATTAGTTTTACATTATAATATGTCACATTATTCTGAATGTAAAACACATCCGAAAAGTATTGCGTAATGCATTGCGGTAGGTCGTAGTTTCGCTTTTATTTCGAGCTTTTTCTGCTGACTACTGTGTGGGAATAGAATGAGTATGCAATAAAATCGTGGGCGTTTGCTCGAATTAAGTTCGTGATAAATTACTAGAAATAACGCGCTCGGCCGTGACAGCCAAATGTTGCAACTTTATCATCAAACGTCTTTATTTCTGAAACGAAAATTCGTTAAATAAATATTTATGTAGCGCGTCTCGTTATTCCGTACGCTACACAAACATTATGACATCGTTAGCACGTAATGCTCGAGTTGGCAGCTCTGCCCAACGTTTTGTATTTTATTTTCGCTAACTAAATCTTCGATAAATGTCGACAAGATACAAACAGCTCTGAGATATCCGGAATACCTGCGCACACGCCGACGTACGACGTCAAATGACGCTTGACGTCAGAGGGCGTTGTGTAACGCCTGTTTTTTCAATCAGTGTTAAGCAAACTTGCAGAAGTGCCTGAAATAAACACCTACCTGCTGCAAATTTATCTTAATTCTGGGTTCGGGGACACTTGGCGCAAGTCAGTGTGAATTCGGCGTTACGAAATTAATCTTCCTCAAACAAATCTTGCGGAACGATTGCCAACTAGGACAGAGACTACCTGGACTACCTGCTACTATTTGTGGCAGAAGTGTATATAGATAGCTAACTTTGATGAAAGTGAGAGTAGGTACGCGAATTAGTAATCTGAACAGTCTATATGGCCTTTTCATGTGAAAATAAATCGCCCAATTTGAAAAGAATCCAATAGCCCAACTATTCGCAATCACACCTGGAATCGAACAAAGTCCTTTTTATCTGCCATTGTTGCATTAAGTATTACACAATTAAAGTAGGTAGTAGGTACATGACATGAGCTGTACTAGTTCCAGGTTATTACAGAAACTTTGGTCTGCCGACTGTATTGGCTCTGATAAGGGCCTTTGAGGAATTATCTTGTTGAGCTTGCATAACAGTTCACTCCAATCAGCCACAGTGTGACTGCGGAACCACCCCACAGACGATGCCCCATCTACTGTCCTGCTCCTTATGTAAAAACACCTGCACCATGCAAGACCTTTGTGAGGCCAGCGCTAAGGCTATCGACGTGGCTGAAAATGGCAAGAAAATTCAATGAAGGAATCATCGACACGAAGAAGTAGAAGACAGAAACTTTTTTACTTTTACCAGAACTCGTAGGTATCTTCTTTAGAAACCTACGCAGAGTATTTACGTCCAAATTATCTACTCTTTCAATCCCCTGTCAAAGGTCCCATTATTCCCGTTCACATATTCCTGTGATGCGAAACCGACATTTCATGGCTTGCTGCCATTCAATTTTAAAGGTGCTATACCACCAAAGTTGCGCTATGTAGTGAGGCGGTGCGCGAGGAAAATAGCCACTAATCTTCATCGATCTCCCTCTGAATAGGATGGGTTTTCTTTTGCCCATTTTTACAAAGATGTTAAAACTAACATCTCAACTTCAGAAAAATTTAAGACATAAATAAGAATTCGAAATAAGCGAAGACAGCCCAAGAATTTTAACACTGCCGGGGATTTTTGAATGTTTTTGTATATTTTATTGAATGTGTAAGTGGACCCACTTGCATCCGCGTCCCGGCGGCCAAACACTAATGGGATTACTTTATTTTTCTTTGCTAGACTTAGCGCATCTATGTTGGACACACAAAAAAGAGAGAGGTGCGTGCATGGAATGTTTTCTATGGATGTGTGGACTCCTTACTTAGCTACTCAACGTTTCACAGCTTTTTGTACTTTTTTAAATCTTTCCCCTCACTAGGAATACCTCTTGCATCGTGGGTGCGTTTACAAACCAAACTCACATACACGTTTGAGTTTATGATGTCTCACCTGGGTGTTTACCCAGAGCCGGAACAACTATCTGTAGGTCTCTCTCTTTGCTACTCATCCTCACGCCGCTTATCTACCTTGAATAGCTTTAGAAGTAACAGTTACATAATTTCACTTCACAGCTGCACTACGCATCCTCGTCCAGCTTCGGTAGATACATAGCTCATCTTTGATAGAAAAACACCCTTATGGCATTGAGACATCACTTTTGTTTTCCTACTGCGACCAAGTCTATTTATACCAATTTCAAATGATGCTTTTAAATCGGCGAGATTATGAGCATGATAATTTTAAATGCGCGTATGATATTTTTGAGCAGAGTAAAATAAAACGGAGTTACATAAAACAAATGGACCGTCAAAACATAAAAACTGCGCGTTGAGCGTATTGATACATTGCCTCTGCGAGTTAACGCATATCGCTTCCTGGTTCGTAATGGTTGAAGTTTATTTTAGTAAACTAAAATAAAACACTAAAATACTGTATCTCTAACTACATACATTCATCTCCCCATCGAGAGCCTCTCGTCATCTTACTAAGGTATTCCAGCCGCGGGTTGCCTTATCTTGTAGGTTTTTTTCAATTGTGCCTTACAAGTATTTCGGCTTTATATCTCCAATTTCTTACTCCAATAGTTCTAGCTCTACGTCTACATCATCCAACCAATCTGATCATTGACCGACCTCGACGTATCTGACCATTCGGTTTACTGCTATGTAGTTAGGTAAGCGTTTGTACACACGGAGATGGTCACTAAAATAAGGTGATGACCAAATGGTGGTACATATTCGGCCTTAGAAATCAAGGGCTCCTAAAAGCACGTCAAATTGTTATTTGTAATGGTACCTACGAGAAAGGGTAATCTCATCTCCTTACCTACCCATGTCTGATTCTTGCGATATGTCTTGCCCATCGATCAAAAGTCTTTGATTCCTCAATAAAGGCTCCAAAATTAACGAAAACGTGAAAAAAAAATCAAAACTTCGCCACCTTATTTCCAGTGGGAATGCGCAAATTTCAAACGCGTGGCTCCGAAGGTGTTGCCCGATGGAGCGCGCATGCTGGCGAAGATCATCAACCGCCTGTACCGAGGTGATGGACACTCCTTCAGGTCGTTCTACTCTGGGACCTCGTTTAGGATGTGGAAGGATCTAATGTCACGTAAGTTTCTTTTCCTAATCTTTGTGATTGGAAGCTATATTGTAGAGATAAGACAGGCAGTCGCTCAAAGTAAGAAGGTAAAATATAAAGTACTCAACAATATTTGTTAGTCTAGAAACTGGTCCCATAATAGTTAAGCTAAGGCTAGGCAGTTTGATAGATATTGATTAAAGTCACCGAAAGATAACAAAAACATAAAAGCCGTTAACACCTGTCTACTAATATATTCCAATATTTCAAAACGATACGAAAAAAAGTAAAGGCAGTGTCGCTAACACGATCAAAACAAACGTATCGCTGTAAGAGGCGTTTAATGTTCTCCCGTTCATACTTACTTATCGTTATAAGTCCCATGTAGCCCAGAATCAGACCAAAACTTTATTTTTTTAATATTCACTGCCTTATCATTTACATAGCAAGTTAGATGTTATAAATATACCTAAGTAGTATTCTGGAGCCCATAATCAATCCCTGATTTGCTCCTGTGAATCCCGTATGAAAATGACTAGCCCATGTTTGTATAGGTAATGTATGTCATTCTTCAAGCTTGATGAGACATGCTTTCAACTAATTAAATTAGGTGCGGCTAAATAGGTATCAGATATCGGTTAGCCGCAGTGATGGTTGTGGGACTATTACGTCTATCTTTAATAAACTATATTACATAGATGCCATAGGTGTTTAGCTGTACTATAGGAATCAGAGTAAATAAAACAGGCGAGTTAGCGCTTAAAAATGGCTTAATTCTAATATTATTTTTATCACTTCTATTCAAAAAGAGCTAGTTTATTCATCGTAAACAGGGACTTAAATAGCTCATTAATCCATAGAGACTAAAACAGATCTGAATTTTGAATGTAGATATTGTTAGTAAATGTTCCAATTAGCAAAGTGATGAATCACATGCGGTCCAAAATAGGATCACTTCGCTAAAATCGATTACGACGAATGTAATGCTAATGAACGATTTTAATTCTATTTCGGACCGCACGGGAACATTGTATTGAACGAGTGACTGGCTGGAAAACCGCGCACGAGCCAAATTAAAAAATAAATCTACAATTGTAACGGATGGTACTAATAAAATTCTTACGATGCTCTTCCATAATTGTTCAAATATAAACATTACTAAGTTAGTTAATTCTATGTTATGTCTAATGGTTCCTAATTTTATGTAAATAAATAAACATAACGTTCATAAGTTGCACTTACTTATTTTCTCATAGAGGATGATAAAAAGTAGAGGGTCCACCTCGGGAGCAACACTATTTTAAGCTCGAGTGACGTACATTGAATCGCTCGCTGCGCTCAGGATTGATTTACTCTAAAATCATTCGCTCCGCTCTGGATTAAAAAAAACACTCTCGCCTTTAAAATAGTGGTTTGTTCCCTAGATAAACAATGTACGATTTAGAAAAGAACTATTATAACCGCCTATCGGCGTACATTGCTAAATAAGAAAAGCCGCACGGTTCGATCTTCAGAGTTAAGCAACGCTTGCTTAGGTTGGTCCGTGGATGGGTTAATAATATTGATACCGATAGTCGTTTCGGCCAATGGCTTATTAGCCACGAGCCTTGACCAACACCTTAGGAGGCTCTCGTTAGGCGGCTGGGTCAAGGGCCTAATCCAGAAAGCAGTACGCTCACGCAGCACGGCTCGTATTGTTAGGAGGTTCCTCTCTCTGGAGCCCTGACCGTCGGTGGCTTGGACCCTGTTCCCGATACCGGTGGGCCTCTATTTTTTATATTTCAAATGTTTTTTTTTGTAGTTTATTTTATAAAAATATTTAAAAATGTAGAGAATAAGAAAACTGTTAAATAAAGGACTCAATAATATTAATTAGTCTTGACAAGAGGTTTCGTGTTACCCAGTTACTGGGTTGTGGAGGGCAGATAGACAGTCGCTCCATTTTAACCGGTAAGACTGGAAACCGGCCCAGACATGGTAGCGAAATGGCGAGGCAGTATGATTTTGAAAACACGAATTAGTGTTTATCTAATACCTTTAAACGAGTAATTCTTGTATATATATAATCTCGGAAACTCCAGCTCCAATGATTTTTATGCAATTTATCTAATCTAACGCCTTTAAACGAGCAATTCTTGTATATATTATATATAATCTGAATCTCGGAAACGGCTCCAACGATTTTCACGAAATTTAGTGTTCAGGGGGTTTCGGGGGCGATAAATCGATCTAGCTAGGTTTATTTATTAATGCACAAAAGGGTACAAAGGCGGAATTAATGCCTTAGGCATTCTCTACCAGTAAACCAAGGGTGGTGAAGAGATAACAAGCCAGGTGCATTGTTTAAACAATTTAAAAGAAAAAAATTGAAAAATATTAACATACTAAAATAGGTAAAATACACGCACATATATATTGTATATAATATATACTTACATAAAATATATATTTATGAAGTAACAGAAAAGAAGAAAGTGAGATGACTCTTCTTAGTTGTGCTGATAGTAAAGCCGCAATTTCCGCTTGAATACAAACCGACTTGTAGCCGTCCTGATCTCGAGAGGAAGAAAGGTTTCATTTTTAAAAAACGTTCTTTTCTCTATTTTCACCCGAGCAGAGCTCGGTCGCCCAGGTACTTTCTATAATGTACCGTTACCTTCTACAATCCCCAAAAAGGCCGGTTGAACCTATACCACATACGGCCTATAGAATGCGTCTATTTGAACAGTTTAAAACTCGTGGTAATTTATCATTTGCGAAATAGCACGTGATTTACGATAGATCTCGGGCCAACTCTTAATGTGCCCGTTCACCTGGCTCTGCGTCATTGAGTGGCATAACAAACAAAGATACCGATACTGTTCAAGATTTATTTCAGGTGTAATGGTTTCTTGATTGCTTCCATGCACTAAAGATATTATTTTATTTACTAGGTCCTACGCGGGCTACGCTCGCGTAGGTGAAAAAAAGTGCCGATAACAAAAATAATCCTATGCCCGGTAGCCTAATTGCAGAAGTGTACAATTGACCAATTACATGTGAGATGAAAGACGCGATGTGGATTTCCAACTATGTGAATAGTCGATTGTTCAAACTCTTTCATGGGGTCAAACTCTTTGCCTTGCCGAATTCACTTAAGACCAACGCAGACCGGGACGTGATGGCAAGGGACGTTGCCGTCTGCCAGCGCACACGAGCCGCTTAGATACCGCGGCATTCCAGCATGCCACGGCGTGCCGCGGCACGACACAGCATAACTCGGCAGCTCTGAAAAAAATGGTTCAAATAAATACCACCAGATGTCGCGATATGCACTGATTTATTATTGAAATAAAATTGTATATGTAAATATTATGTGCTAAAATTAATATATTCTGGAATTCAACATAAATATTGTATGTTTTTGTTTAATCAACTGTCCCAAGCACAAAATTATGAAATATTGGACTCTTAATTCTCATTTCAAAGATTATTTGAATTTATCATTTAAATAATTGATGCCAATAGATGGCGCAGTTTAAAATTTCTAAAGCATTCCACTCGATTGTTTAAATTTGTATTGTAACACATTTTGGTGCAATGAAACTGAGAAAACGTGCTTAAAATATAAAACAAATCGTCACTATATTTAAAGAAAAAAATATTCACGAACCGAGTAAACCCTTTTACTTGGAAGTCGCTGCTGGTGTTAGCTATCTATCGCCGTGGAAAGGAACCGAACGCGATCGATGTACAAAAAATCATCAGTTTAATCAGACGAAAAACGCTAGATATTTCGTCAGGTTCTTGGTATTTTATCTGTAACTAAAATATACTGTATGTTACTTTAATTTTGTTTTTCAGATTACTCCGACCTGAAAGCAGATACGAAAAGGATGGATCATTTCACGTCGCTGTGTGTTGTGCTCTACGAGTTCCTAAAAGATATATCACTGCCAAACACTGTGGAGCTTATGGGATTGTATGGAAGGGTGAGTCCATTGTTCATTAAATGTAAAGAGTGTATACAGTTAAGGAGAGGATGCGGCAAAGAACGAGGAGTAGTAGTCCATTAAGACAACGACAGTCGCCAACGACGCTCCGAGTAGGGACTACGTCCACCCACCGAGTAACCCCAGTGAAACAGTGGTCACGCGCTGCTATGCACAGCGAGGTAGAGAGGGGGTATCAGTATAGTCCTTTAAGAGGACGACAGACGCCAACAACCTTGAGGTTACAAAATAAGGTTAAAAAGTATTCTTTGACTTAAAAAAACTTCAGATCGAAATGTAGGTAGTCAAATTGTCATTCAGAGCGTGACAATTTCATTAAAATACGCCCGGCGGTTTCGGTGCGATTGTCCGTTTTAGACCTAAATTTACAAATTAATTACACTATGTTATACAAATAAAACCCAAAACTTTCTTAGACCGAATTATTAAGAAAACGGTCTTATATAACATATATTTTTCCAAAAAAATAAGACTAGCCGCTTGGATGTGATTCTCATTTTAAAATCAGCTATTGATGTGGTTTCTACGCGGCTGCACCTTTACCTTAGACTGTATCTATTCTGAGCTGGATCCCCAAAAAGAGAATATCAGATTCTTAATTAAATCTCCACAGTGCCGTGTTCAGTTTATTTACGTCGTGGAAATCCTCATGGTTGTCCTCCGTCCTTAGGTGGAGGGTGGTCAGACTCTTACTGTCTAAAATCACCCCGGTGTGCCCTCACACACTTGCTTCGGAGGCTGTGGGTGTGTTCTGTGACTTCCAGTGCCCCAGAATAGTGCCAGCCCGCCATTCGCAGGCTACGTCCCTTAGTGGGGAGGGAGGTGTTACTTCCCATTTAACGTATCAAAGTGGCGCAAGTGGAACACGAAGCGCCGTTATCTCGGGCTCTGTTTGGATGACCCGACTTAAATGCTCTTGACTTTACCATTGAGAGTAAAAAGTTTCTTCAGAACGATATAAATATTTATCCTATAGTGTAGATTATGAAGCACACTATTAACAATATTCTACCCCTGCTTGCAGATGGTAATAAACAGTTTCATGATTCTGGACATCGACATGAACTCAATCGGGACGGGCATCTATCTGGCATCCTCCATTCTGGACCACAGTTGTAATCCCAACGCGGTCGCCACGTTCGACGGAAAGACTATCAACATCAGAGCCATTAAGGATATGCCTTGCTTGGATTGGAATCAGGTAATTAGCCGTTTAGGCCCACTTGAACGAAAATTTAACTCAAAGTTAATAACACGAGGTTAAATTGACAGTTTATCATACAATATTGTCAATTAAGTGTGAGGCCAAACAGACGTAATTTTGTGAGCTGCGAGTCGCGTAAAATGCGCCACAGAATTTACGTTCAACTGAAATTCGGTTAGGCTGCCAGATGGGCGGACGTAATTTTGCTATTCTTTGAACGGGGCGCTGACAATTCTGTTGAAACAATGTGCGTGAGTCAACAGACAACCCATTTTGCGTCGCCGTGTGGCACAAACAGGACTTTAGTTTGAAACCGAATGCAGCGTAAATTCCACGACGCATTTTACTCGACTTACAACTCACAAAATTACGTTCGTTTGGCCTTAACTTAACTTCGTGTTAGCAACTAATTCTGAGTCAAGTATTTCGTGCAAAAGACCATTTTCCGAGGTTGTTACAAACTTAGCATCTTCCGCGCACGCTCCTTCAATCGTTGGTCTTACGTACCGCTTTTCAGCAGGCGAGATCAAGGTATAAGCCAGGTCTATCGGTAGGGCAAATTTTGGCACCTGGAGATCATGGCCGAGTCTTCTACAGCCTGATTAAATCGCTTTCAATGTTTGGCATTTAAGGCCGCTTCTGCCTAATGCTTCTTTATAGGAATCGCTGAAAAATGCTGAGAGATAGGAGCCTGTTTGGTCTTGCTCGGGGTATTTTTTATTTATTTTTTTCTCCTGTGCGGGTCACAAATAATAGTAGATTGTTGCATCGAGCGCAAAGTGAGTTATTAATGCATGAGTGTTATGATGGTGCCCGAGCGCATGCGAGAGCACTAAATTAACACGGGTGCATTAATTACTCACTTTAGCGAGGTGCGTAATCTACTTTTCTTTCAACTACCAATCTACATACCGTGATAAAATATACCTACTCAAAATATAAGCTCAAGTTAATGAAAAATATTTATCCCGCGACTTTTGTGGTAAAAGGATATTAAAAATTCAATTTGCAGCTGTATTTATACTTTCTGGAGTTGAATTCATATCGCTATCGCTGTCTATTTCCATCTTTTTTACTTTTCTTGCTAAATATGAAGAATCAAAGTTTTACGAGGGTACTAAATGCATGCCATTTTTACTTTTCCATCAAATCGATTTTATTCAGCCGATTTTTATTTTCAGCCGATTTTTATTTTCAGCCGGAATCTAATCTTTTTTGATCTAATGCATACATTTTATATTAAACTAGCAGTTACTACACAGCGTATAGCTAATACTTTACAGCGGCTTCACCCGCGTGTATTATACTTATAAACCTTACTCATGAATCACACTATCTATTAAAAAAAACCGCATCAAAATCGGTTACGTAGTTTTAAAGATGTAATGTGTACATAAAGTTTTAATGCATACATAGGGACAGCCAGACAGCGGGAAGCGACTTAATGGGAAACATTAATTTTCTGGGGTAAATTTATATCTAAATAAAAAAATAAAAACAGTGCATTAATAAAAAACTGTGCAACAATGTGCACGCACTGTTTTGGTTCTAAGCAAAAAATGCGTCCTTTGTCATCGGTTTTGTAGTGATTAATGATAACATTACTACGTAGTTGAAAGGGAATATGTTTTCTTTCTTTCTTCTTTAATATGCATATTGATGAAACTATCGGAATGAGGCAAAAGCTAAACTTAGATCACCCTTTTTTCAATTTGTTCGAAGACGCCAAGGAGACATGCAGTCTCAAACGGATTTTTGTTGAGAGTCATCAATAATATCCTTTTTACTCTTTCAGATGCGTATATCCTACATCGACCTTATGAAGACGCCGTACGACAGACAATCCGAACTACTACAGAACTACTACTTCTTGTGCCAGTGTGACAGGTGCATGGGTAAATGCTTTAGATGTGCCTACTAATTTATATTGGGTAGTATTTAAAAGAGCGACAATAAATTCAAGTTAAAGATGTAAAAAATACTGAATATAGCTTACTGAAATACTAAGTGGGCGACAAACAGTGGGCGAATACAAATGTTTAAAACAGCGACTTGATTAGTACTTTGGCAACATAGTCGACGGAGCCCCGCTGCGCGGGGCTCCTATTTCCGTCCGCAGGGTCTAAAGTAACCTAACACGAACAAGATGACGGGAGCTGAGTTCGCTCGCTTTGCTCGCTCACTTCAGCTCCCGTCATCTCGTTCGAACCCAACCTGTCCGTGTCGGGGTGCCCTAAGCTCCCGAACTCGCTCCGCTTGCTCTTGTACCAATTCGTTGAAAACACAATTATACCCGAATTCCCGCGCTGCACAGCGATGTCGCCTTCATTTACGATGAAGAATAATATGCTAATATAGAAAAATAGAACCCCAAATACAATTATAGTATGTCACAATATTATTACTGCAGCTCACAAAAACCTCCTAAAAGGTATTCCTCAAACCGGATAAATAGTTGCTTACTTAGTATAATAGTCGCCCATTCAGTATATTTTTCACCCGGTTAATTAAAACACATTTATATTTCGCATGCTGTTTCTCTCTTCTTTTAAATCGCCAGGGTGGAATGGGAAACGATATTAGAAAATTGGCTATAAACACACTTTTAAAACCACGTTCTGCATTTCTATCTATAACGTCGTTAGTAATTATGTCAAACTACCCGCCTTTTCTTTTTATGAAAGCTATCTAATGATAAAATACTCATCACAATCTCAGTACCTAACTTATGAAATAAAACCGGTGAAGTGCGTGTCGGACTTCGCATATATAGGGTTCCGTACCAAAGAAAACTTCTGATTTTTCAATATATTTGTATTTGTTAGTAAAATATCTGTAATAGCAAACATCATCACCAAATTCCAAGTTCAATCAATGGGAATTAAAAATATTCTTCAGAACAAAATTGTGTAACAGACAGACACGTGAGTGAGAGCAATAGGGCTCCGTTTGGACCATTCGGGTACGGATTCCTAAAAATGGTGACTAAATGCATCGTTTGTACAATACATATACACCTTTTCTCGTGGGGGTAGGCAGAACATATAAAAACCACATGCTACTATTAGATAGGTCTGAAAAAAAGGTGCTTGCTAAATGGTGAATCCGCAACCCTGGCGACTTATGTTGATTTAGCGTACAGCATCCTTCTGGGTGATTGGTAGATTCAGCTTCATTGCTTACTCAGATTTAGATAAATGTCATAACAAGACTTTCGAATATATTTTTCATTTCGTCCACTTCACTTTTTTGTTCAATCTATCAGCAACTATCTTTCTCTGCATCGCAAAGCATGCTACGCTAGATCATCACATAATTCACGAAATAATCCATAAGTGCATTTCAGATGAGGATCAAATCAAATATGTGCATGGAGCAATATGTCTGAATAAGCAATGTAATGAGCCAGTCAGCGTCCCTTGGAAAGAAGACTGCCAATTAGTCAGAAAACCTGAGAAAAAGGCAGAAGAAAATGGAGAATCAAAAGCGGAGAAAACTAAAGAACATACAGAGAATTTGTCTAAACCAGTGTCGGAAAATGGCGTTGATAGCAAAGACGCGTTGCATTGCAAAGAGTGTGGGACTAAGTATACTGAAAAGCATGCTGAAGTATTCGGAAAGACTATGGAGTTCACTCATGTGCATTTACAGAATATGGAGAGAGCTTCTGTGGCTTGTATCCTTTTTAAAAACTATTTTCAGCCTAAGTCATCTGAATTGTTTTTTAAAATGGAGGTAACAAAATTATTATAGCCAAGCTAGGCAGCAGGAATAGTCAAATCACCACACATAGCAAAATTATTTTTTCGTTATTTGCGGGTAGAACGTTGCTGCTATTCATCTTGTAAACGAGTTCCCAACAGCCTGTCGTCAAAGATAACCGCGTGTATAAAGATTTTGGATTGGATTTCACTGCCAATAATATTTTTTTCTCTTCTAGATACGTTCAAAACAGACTTCTGACGATGTTTTCTAGAATAGCAATGTAAAATTAGTTACTCCAATAATCCCCGAGGGGGATTGGCATATCATATCCTTAACTCCGTATCAGACGTGGACGTATGCCAGTACTGCCTGGACAGACAAGAAGGTGTGCTACATCCTCTCAACGTGATGCACGCACAGACGCTAGACCACGCGTTCGACGCGCTCATACAAGTGCAGCTGTGGGAGAAGGCCTGCGGATACGCAGAGAAACTCATTCCTTGTTTTAGGTAAATTGCTATACTATTTTTTATTACTGTAACAAAACTCCAGAACCTTTCTGCTGGATGCGAGACACACGGGACCGATCAATGTGGCGACGCTTGGGGGAGGCCTATGTCGAGCAGTGGAAGTCTTTCGGCTGATATGATGATGAACAAACTACAGCATTGCTATTAGCTTACTTATCATATCTTGGTTCAGCACTGCGAAAGGTTTAACTGATATCTGGTAGACGTCTATTAGATGGGTCTCCCAAAGATGCGAATGCAAATTGCTGCGCGAAATAAAAGCAAAAAAGCAAATAAATTGTCTTTCTTCAAAATGCTACAATGCCATGATTGATATTGTTTTCCGACACTATTTAGATCATATTCCTAAATTCAACTCAAAATATTCTTTTCAGGTTTTACTACGGCGACAGAAATCCATTGCTTGGTCTTCTCTACTTGAAGTACGGAAAGATCTTGCTATACAAAATGGAGCTTGAAAGAGCGTTAGCACAGCTTAAATGTGCAGAAAAGATAATAAAAATGACTCATGGGGACAGACATCCTCTTTATAAAGAGCAGTTAATGCCTTTACTACAACAAGCAATAATGGAATCGTAAATTTCAAGTCTAGTGCCTGTAGAAATGGGTCATATTAGTATGTAATGTGTTACACAATAGATGTACTTAGAAGAAACGAAATAAGCAATATGAAAGCTACAAAATCTATAATAGTGAAATATAGGTTTTTGAATTTTTAGGACATATCTACAGAGGTAGTTGAATTTATGGGGGCAACCTCTCCTTTGAAGTAAAGAGGATCTAACTGTAAATACTATTAGGAACAATAACAAAGGTAGGCTTAAGGTTGCCCTAGTCGACGGCACGAACTATTTTCTGCGCCGGGTTAAAATGCATGCTATCTCATCCGACAACACGTGCGAAAGAGATAGATGCTGTTATGAGCAGTAAGAAGCTTGCTTGCCACTTGCAACAAAGTGTGCTTGACAATTTGTCACAATAATTCTGCGATAATTTAAGAGGTGAAAAACTCGGCCTAGTTCGGTACGAATACACACTTATGCAAATTTGTAGCGAAATGGATCATGATTTAGGAAGAAAACGAGCGCGCGAAATTTTATAAATAGACCTTTGGGTGTATGGATATCATGAAAAATCTACTAAATGTACCTGTTCAAAATAAAATTATTTGCGTTGTTGAACTAATAATCTCTACCCCTGTATGGTGACTGTTTTGCAGTTTGCCTTCTTCTTATGGTATTTATTAGCGCCCAAAGATGCGTTAAAATTAGTGGTGATATATGGAACTTTCGCACTCATAACTTTTAAATATATATTTATTCGTTTTTGTTTCCATACAGGGCTAGATAATGATGAGACAAATTGATACAATTTTTTATTTTGAACGTGCTCCATCAAACAGTGGAGTAATCGCCAGACTACATTTGTATGGAAGAATGATCGACTAGGGCAACTTAAATGTTCCCCTAGTCCACGGCAAGAACTATTTTGTGCGCGAGATTAAAATGTACCTAGCATACATTTCAATCTCATTCGACAACACGTGCGAAAGACATAGATGCTGTGGTGAGCAGTAAGAAGCTAGTTCGCGTTCGAATTAGCACTTTTGCAAATTTATATCGAAATGGATGATGATTTAGGACGAAAACGATCGCGCGAAATTTTATAAACAGACCTTTGGGAGTGTAGATATCATGAAAAAAAGACTAAATGTTTGTTTTCAAAATAAAATTATTTGCATTGTTGAATTACTAATCTATCCCTGTATGGAGGCCGTTTTGTAATTTTCCTTCTTCTTATGGTATTTATTTCCGCCCAAAGATGCGTTAAAATTAGTATTGAAATATGGAACTTTCGACGCTCATAACTTTCAAATATTTTATTTTTTTACTTTTTTGTTTCCATACAGGGCTAGATAATGTTGAGACAAATTGATATCATTTTTTATTTTGAACGTACTCCGTTAAACAGTGGAGTAATCGCCAGACTACGTTTGTATGGAAGAATGATCAACTAAGGCTACCTTGATAGCAAAGGCCTCAAAATTTTCCGGTTAATATTTACCAAATCAAACTTCAAGCACTATAGTTTTTGGAGTGTGCAAAACCGATATCATATATCTACTGAGTATTCATAAGTTTTAAGGCGGCAATATGGAAGTTGACGAGCAATTTTTGTATATTTCCAGTTATTTAATTATGATGTATGCGTCACAATCATAGATTTAAATAGTAAAGTAAAGTGGCCGAGAACCCGAGGTCTGCCCTGTCCTTATTAAATAAGTCAAACACATTAAAAAATGAAATTTTTATGAAGTCTGTGGTATGCTATATAATTTCAGCACAACTCCTTGTCAACGAAGACGAAGCAATGTAATATTGTCAGATTAGTATTAAAGTGACCTTAACATATTGATACTGTCAATTATTTTATAAGTCACAAGGCTGTGTGTGCAATAAATTGGATTAAGTTGTTGTCTAGATGCCTTTTAAAAATAAATCAATTAAGTCTGAATTGTGAGTTTTCATAAAAACCATCAATTGTATAAGAAAAAATTTGTACTTAATTACAAATATTGTCCTTGTCCTTTTTGGGCCTATACAAGTTTTCTCTTTGATGAAGGGAAGAAAGCTGAAATATATAAAATGGCAGATTTTAATATCAAAGCCATTTCATAAATCTCTGCTCAAGAAATAATGTCCTTAAAAATGTAAACATATTTATTTGTCCAAACTACAGTCTAAATAAAGTAGTCCATAGCCGTCCTTGAATATGTCCTTGTCCTGGAAGGTGTTTGACACTGTCCAGTCTGTCAACCTGTTCAATAATCAATTTCGTCCTGGTTCCATCCAATTCTCCTTTTCTTGGCAGAAGCTTCATCCTCTGCTTCTAAAACTTTCATGCGGACACCACAAACCTCTGCTCCATGCAATACACGCATGGCTTCATCTGCTGCTTCTGCAGTTGCGTAACGAGCATACCCTACTGTCTTATTGGGCAGTGTGTAAACATTTATAAGGTCTCCAAATCTACAGAATATGTCACGTAATACAGTCAGAGGGGGAGGTTGGGGCTTACATACCAAGAAGCACCTCTTGGCAACTTCACTGTCAATGTCAGCTAAGGGCTTTGGAGGAGGGAGCTTCACACTGCAGTAATTCAGGTCATTGACGTCAGGAGTATGATCTTCTGCTACTCCTTGTGTAGCCATTTTAATGAGTTTAGATGCCTCTGCTATCGCTTCAGTTAGTGCTGCTAAGTCAGGAGCACGATTGGTATTTGCAGACCTCATTGCATTCCTCAAATTATAAGCAACATTTGACAAGTTATTAAAAGATTGGTTATGCATATCAAACCCGGACTGTTCAGGTTGAACAAATATTTTCATACCAGGTGGATATTCAAAATCATTCAACTTGTCAAATGCATATGCAGCAGAGATGGGATTAGAATACGATGCAACACCTTTGCCACAGTTACGAACCAAATCAACATAAAACTTGCAATCGATGAGCCCTGGTACTATATCAAATAGAGATGCAATTTGCATTCGGTTTAAATTTGGACAACACATGAAGTTTACCCTAGTGTAACCCCTGGGAGGTGTATTCATCAAAGACATCATTGCAGTACTATTACTAGGCGTGGTCTTTGCTAGATCATTAATACTAGAGTCAAAAGCAGTTTCAGAACGCTTCTGATTAGATCCTTTGGGCATCGCAAATATAGCACGATACTTTTTGTCACATCCTTCAAAAGCGAGTGCCGCTTCAGAGAACTTTTCGAATGTAACGTACGCAAAACCTCTCGGTTCACCTGTGTTTCGGTCTTTTTGTATGACGACCGACTCAATCTGACCATACACACCAAATTCATCACGTATATTTTGTTCAGTAGTCACGTAAGGAATTGTAATGAATAGCCTTTTGAATTTGTTATCATGGCTATCGTCAGAGTGGATATCGGATCGACTACACGCCACCATCACTTTCAATACACGACTGGAACCCTTAAGAGATCTCCGATTCATTCCCTCTAAAGCTTTAGC
Organism: Orthosia gracilis; assembly: GCA_947562075.1. Lineage (NCBI taxonomy): Eukaryota > Metazoa > Arthropoda > Insecta > Lepidoptera > Noctuidae > Orthosia > Orthosia gracilis. The sequence continues at coordinate 55,403,861 of OX387268.1, forward strand.
AGCTTCAGAAGTTTTAGAGAACTTTATGTATACAACTCCTTTCGGCTGTCCTGTATGGTGGTCGCGCGGTATCCGTATGTCCTCGATAGTTCCAAATTTTGAGAAACCCTCTTGGAAATCCTCCTCCGTGAATCGTCGTTCACAAACAACAAAGAGCCTCGAATGAGGTGGCAACTCCCCCGATTCTTCTTTTTGCCTCGGTCTGTAGGGCTGCTGATACATAATTGAAAATAATTATGTATGACTCAAAAACAATGCACGAATACTTCACAAATTGTTTCGACAAAGAGGAAGCCGATATTGACAGAAAATGGAATTACATCTCTGACCCACTTAATTTTTTTTTTCAATTTATGACCATAGATACAAGTCTTTCGGTCTGATACTTCGATGGAATGAAAATGGAAATGTCCAGTCAGTGCTGCCAACTTTAATTTTAGAAAAATAATAGATGAAGTGCAAAAAATTGGTACACTCGAAAAACCATAATCGGTAAATCTACCGTCCGATTTTATAACTCTAGCTTAGAAGATATGTAAGAATTTGTAAATAAAATAAAAGCCGTTTTAAAATATTTATAAAACAAATACATATTACCAAGATATGAAAATACATTTACTACTAGCGGATGCCTCGCGGTTTCACCCGCGTGGTTCCCGTTCCCGTGGGAATTCGGTGATCAAAAGGAGCCTATGTCACCCGGGGATAGTGTAGCTTCCCAACGATGAAAGAATTTTAGAAATCGGTCCAGCCGTTTCGGATTCTATACGGAACAAACATAATATATACTTTCTCTTTTGTAGAAAAATATTCAAATTTGTAATTAAATATTATAAACATATTTAAATAATCTAGTAAAATTTTTGCAGGGAGTTCAACACAAACATGTTTTATTGTACCTACACCACACATACATAAAAAAATATTAAAACAGAAAAAAACACACTACCAGGCGACCTTATCGCATACACTGTCATTGACTGTTAGTTATATTATGTTTTTCCGGACACGTTTCTCGAACGTATTTGCTACCTATCTGGCTTGAGTGCAGCGCTTATTACACTAGTTAAATTATTTTACCGCGTTCTAACTCATTTAGCCTCAGTCGCGGTTTTTACAAGCTTTTAATTAACTTGCAATGTATATATTATGTGTAAGTGTGTTCGGGTCAAATCTCGCAACTGAATTTTAAAGCAGTTATCCTCCACCGATTAACATGAAATTTTGCATACACGTTTAGTTTGGATGACAATGCATGGTTAGCTAAGTGACGTCATTCTAAATGCAATATGGCGGACGGCCCAAGATGATGAACTTGTTATTTTTTGTGCACTGTCATGATATAGCTATCAAATGAAAGGGTTTAATGAGAAGAATAAGAATATATATTTTTTTTATGAATAAATAATTTTTCAATCAAGCAGCACTAAGCTTTTCCAGCCTGCCGCCCAGTATTCTTGTCTGACAAAAGAAAAACTTACTTAACCGAGGCAGGGTGCTAAAAAATCTCGTATTTGTTTTTCTCGGTAGCTCCTTGGATTACAAAAATATAGAAGTAGCATCACGATACATTTATTTATTCGGGGAAGGTACAAAAAAAAACGGAGCCGAGGTGCTAACATTTTGGAAATCGCTTCGCTCGCTCTTCCTTCCTTAGGTCTAGCTATTTTCAACTACAATCGACTTCTAAATCTGTCGGTATTAATAGGAAAAGAAAATTTTCAAATTTTTAGTGCTAATAAAAACCTATCCCAGACAAGGTTTTAAATATTCGAGCTTGATTATTTGCATTGATTCTTTTGAAGCTTTTCTGCGTAATTCGACAATCTAAAAGTAATCAATCTGCAGTAAAAAAAAGTTTTGTATATTATGTATATAAGTATAGGATAGAATCTCATAAATCAACATAATTTCATGAAAAGCCTCTAACTCAAAAATTACTAATACGAAAATAATAAAAACCCGAAAAAAAAATTACATTTAGAATTCCCCGAAACAAAAATCCCCATAAAATAGCGTTATTATATATTGGCTTAGACGTCTAATAATGTAAGTTGGAGAAAGAGATGGAACAAATCTTCTACACAGTAGGAACAACCGCCCGAGTAAGGAGCCCTTCGTGGGGCGGGTCTTCCGTCTGTGTTCAATGGGTTTTAGAAATGGAGAAGACATTTATGTTCAAGATAAAGTCTGTGCGGAAAGAGAACCGTCGTGGCGTAAAATGGAACTAATATTATGATTTTTATTAAACATTATAATTATATCTTCCAGTTCAAACTGGAAACATTATAATAATATTTCTAACATAGTTTCAAAATATCAAGATGAAAAAGTCGCACTATAGTGGCATAACAGTGTTTTCAACATAACAACAAATCATAAAGTCGGAACCACACTTACGTGTCGTGGCGTGGCGTGGCGCGGGATCCACCAATCAAACGACTTCCAGGCTACGTCATAACGCAACGAGTTTTGTAGCCAACAGCGTCGGAAGGCGCCACAACACGCCACGCCACGTAAGTGTGGTTCCGTCTTAAGACGCTTCTATTTCCGCACAGACACTATTTAAGGCTGGTGTTCATTAAATGTTCTCTAATACATATTTTTAATAAAGCTGACAGTATGGTAATTCGCCTTTAATTAATGACGGGACAATCTTGGGTTTTCTGAAGGCACGTTTAAATGTTCCAGAAGAAAAGAAAGATTGCATTTAAGTATGATGTTATGGAAACAATAATATCAGAAATCGTCATAAAAAGTTCGCATAACAAGCTCTCGACCGACAGCTTGAATGATTTCGTGGGGGTTTAAACACTCTTAACTCCTTTGACCCTGGTAACGTACCTGACAAGAAGTGGTCGAAGTTTTGGCTTTCTAAATTTTTTACAACTGAACTGTAATGTTGCATGAAATATTCTAGCTTTAATTTTTAAGAAATCATCGGGATAAAAACAATATTTTGTTGGCCCACAACAAGCGCCATTGTTTTGCGTCAGATTTCATGGAGTAAACACATTTTAAAAAGCCGTTGCATTCAAAGATTTTATTTTTTGTAGTCTTGCAATACTATTTTTATTTATGCTGTGTCTGACATAGTCCGCGAAAGAATTATTTTAGCATTTTTACAGAATTGTACCAATTTGTATCTTAAAATATTGATTGGGATCCTTAAATTGTTTCTGTGGAACTATACAATATCAGTTTACAAAGTTTTATGAGACAATTTCGTTAAGTGCGTTATCTTTCAGTGCCGTGGACGATGAGTTCAGTTGCGCTGTCGACCATATCGAATTTACTCAAATGGATCACAGCAGTCAATGAGAACGCTCCTGTGTCCGATGTTGTTTGTTTTGGCTCCGGACACTGAAGTAAACAGTGTGGTCGGGACGTACCGTCGACGGACGATGCTCGATTGAGGACATAACTAACTGTTTTATTAAACATTCTAGTCTCCGTTCTTCCAGTACCCTCAAGTTTTTGTATTTAAGACTATTTGAATTTTGGTCAGTTTGTGTGTGGGACTTGGACTGAGGACTTGTTACGTGAAAATGTTCAGTAAGCACTACGAGACGAGGCTGCTGCAGCAGTGCAGCCCCTTGAGTAAGAAGCAATGCATCAGATTCCCAGCAGAACACACAAATGGAGACAGATTTACACCGTGTCGGGCTGGGAACAACTGGCAGACAGCATTCCAAGGTAATTTTTGCCAAACAATGTATAGTAGTTTATTTATTGATAATTAATTGTTCAATTAATCAAGCGAGTGTTATTTCAAAATTAGAACATGTCCAAGGTTAAGGTTACACCAATTTATTGTTGGATCTAAGTTCAAAATGTAATTACACAAGAAGTGATACTTATTTAGGGCACCAACACTGATAATGAGTTGAGTAAAATATACAAGAAACTTATTATTGTTATCTTGTGCGCTTCACTGAATTGGTTTCCTATTGGGCAATCATTAATTATCAAGCATATTTTATTACAATTCATCAATATATTGTGTCTTATCTTTTATTTTAAACATGATAAAATTAATTTTATATGATATTGAATGCACTAGTATCCCATCAGTTATAGCTTCAGCTACAAATTTAAGCATTAATCCTGTATCATCCATTTATTTAAAACCCTCTTCAAGGTCTTAATTTTTAACTTACCTTTATGTGGGTAGCTGCATGAATATTTAATTTCCATTTATCTGTTTTTTTTTATGCTGTTTTCTCAGAATAGACTAACTGAAATAGTGATTTTGGGTTTTTAACTAAAATGTCTTTTAATAATTTCATATTTTTAATTAATTTGCTCAAATTATTATTAGTATCTATCAAATTAAATTGTTATTGAATAATTAGGCTTTCTAAATGACTAACCAAAAATAAAGCAGAAATGGAATTTATGCAATCATTCAAAAATGTTGGATAGGTACTATCTACGATTAGACTAAAACTGATAAGGGACTTGCAATTCTTTTAATTACTTTATAACAATAATTGCTAAGTACCATTATTATTCAAAGCTATTGTGTTAGAAGATTAGAGGACCTTAGTATGTTTCATCTTCTATGAAAATAAAATGAAATTGATTATTGCCTGATTGTCATCCACGTAAAGTAATATTAATATAAAACACATACTGCAAATTTTTGCTACATTATAGGTTTTTTTTATAAGGATGCTCCTAAGGGCCGATTTCACCAATGATACTAATCACGATTAGTTCACCTAAACTCAGTTTACGCAAATACAGCATTCTGATTGGTAGTTTCTCAGCAGTCTCAACCAATCAGAATGCTGTATTTCTAGAGTGTGTAAGTTTCTATTTTTGTAACTCCATCACACAATAATGGTATCAAAACAATGTTAAGGTACATCGTTTCCCTTACCTACTTAGTAAATGCCGCACCAAGTTAGTAATGATAGGCCGCATAACAATATTTGTATATAAGGAAGAATTTTGAAAAATTTTTAGATTCTAAACAAAATATGGCATAGATAGGATAAATGACAAATACGTAACCAAAAATAAGGATAAAGAAATGGCCTAGACATTCAATTTCTATACTAGGGAAATCCATGATGTACGGCAAATGTATCACTTTGTGGTTATCTTATTCTAATACTTTAGATACAATGCTCACTGCGAGCTAGAAGCATCATTAGAGCGGTTTCGTATTGCATCCGATCCGAGTCTGAGAAATTTTGGTCTGTAGTGGCCGTAGTACTACTTGTAAGAGAACTTCGTCTGACCGAATTAAGCACATTTTCAATTCATATAGAACTCGGTACTCAAATCCAGACTTGGATCGGATGCAGTGTGAAGTCACTCTTATAGTGATAATGACAATGATGATGATGGGGACTGTCTTTTTCGCACATAAACTCTCATTCGGCTAACATAGCCAGCCTTGCCCTGCCAAAAAGCAAAGAAGCTTCCTGGGGGCTTCGCAGAGCAACCTCATTGTTCCACTCTTATGGTAGTAGACTGCGTAAACCTTTTCATGTGTTTGCCAGCTTGGGAAGTCAAACATTCGAAAATAATTTATCTGCATAGTAATTACATGATGTGTCTAGCCCAATTTGTACTAAACCAACAATTTAGTACAATAATAATTAAGTAAGTCATATTAATGAAGCTATTTAGAGAACATTAATTACAGACTAAGTGTATGTTATATAGGTAATAATATGTCAACCTCGAAAAATTTGGGTATTTACTGTTTTAAAATGTTAGAAAATAGGTAAGTAGCTCCAGAGAGAGACAGTCAAATTTTTTTTTAATTATTATTTGTTGAAATATAGGTAGGTAGATTACATTGGATTAAAATCTATCACCATTTTATATCTTTCGGCAATAAAAATACACATCCTGCAAGTAAGAGTAACTGATTCCTATCCTTGATCTGCATAAAGGCAGTTGCGACAACGTTGCGAATTGCGACGACGCTTTCTACTAGAAATTGTTCTATCAGTTGAGCAATTTCTGAACAATTTTTATGAAAACGTCGCACCGCACCAATCTTGGGAATCTGAAAGCCTGTTGTTCACACACGTTTTTTGTCGTAACATTGCCGCGCCGTAAGCAACGTTTGTGTCAACAAGCATCTACAGTCATCCATATTCCATACAACTCTGATCGCCGTGTCTACGCACGGCCAAAAAACCGTCAGGTTTTTCATGGCAAAAAAAACGTATGTTTATGTACAACCGGCTCAAATCTGTGGCTGGCGTTGCATTTAATTTCAATCTAAATATTATGACTTTCAAATGGGCTTAAAATAGATATTGCTCCTACTGCCTCGCGCTTGACAACTGCCTCACCTGATGGTAAGCGATGATGTGGTCGACGGTGACGCATGACGCATAACTTAAAGACCCCTCTAGATTGTAGTTATTGGGAAACATAGACTTCGGCAGGGTATTCCACTCGTAGATGTACGCATAATAAAAGTATTCCCAAAACGTTTTGTGCGTATGGGTGGGATGTCCACCATGTACCGTACCGTACGTAAGGTAGTCCGATGCTGAAATGAGCTAGGTGAATTAGATCATGCAATTCCATCGCACACTCCCCGAAATGTAACCGATAAAAAACCGACAAGCTGGAACTCTGCGACGATGTTCAAGGCTCTGGAGCTTTGTATTGACCAGTGACTCATCGCTGATGAGCCTCTTGGCCCGCTTTTCGATGGACTCTAGGGTATCAAGCTAGTATTTGGCAGATCCGTGCCAGAGACGAGAACATTACTCTATGCATAATCGAACTTACGCTTTACGTACATTCTCACCTTTGCAAGGATCCCCAACTTTTTGGCAGCCAGCTGAGTCTTTGCCTCAACGTATGGACCAAAATTGAGAGTCGATGTCAACGTAACGCCAAAAAGCTCAAGATGGTACATCTCGGTAAGTTGGAGCCGGGTGAAATTGGCTCTTTTTAGCGGAAATAAGACACACCTGCGTTTTAGCAGCATTAAAAACTGACCAGATTAGCATTGCTGATAGATCATCGACCTTATTGCAACACGCTGTTGCTAAGAGCTATGTTTTTCCATGCATACATAATTTCCCCAGTGTTGACCTATGTAGTATGTAGTTATGATTTACATAAATTAACTAAACAATTGACGTAAGTTTCCACCGTCTCCGGCGAGTAAAGTTTGCGGCAGAGCATTAGAAAAATCGTGAGATGAATCGCAAATGTACCTACAAATTTTTAAAGACAGTTTGTAGTTGATAAATTATCGAGATTCCGTTTAAGACACTAGTTTTCAGGGCTAAAGAACTGGGTTTAAGACACTAGTTACCAAATTCAGTCAATGATGTAATAGATACGGCTTTTCCCGCGTGGTATTTAAAATTTATCCCGCAAGACCGTTGGGACGACCGGGATAATGGCAACCTTTTTTTTTAAACTAGTCCCAGGGCTACCTGTGTGCCAAGTGATCATCAAACCTGTTTAGCCGTTGATGCGTTATTGATCAAAAAGCATACTGACTTTCATATTTATTATAGTAATAGATTAGGATATTCTACCTACTAGTTTTTTTAATTTATTTAATTAGCCATAGACAGGCTCGCGTTTGACCACTATCTCACCGGATGGTAAGCGTGTGTGAAGCTCGATTGCCTAGAAGTAACCTATACACTCTTAAATTATAGACTGCTATCAGGAAGCAAAGACTCCGGCAGAAAATTCCACTCGTTAGCTGCAGCTGTACGCACAATGAATGTATTCCCAAAACATTTAGTGAACGTAAACGTTCAGCTCTGTTATTAAGAACTGATTATTTTTTCAACGTAATCCTTTCAACCATAATTAGACACGAAGAATTCTTACTCTTCCTATACACAAATCGTCAAAACATCATAACTGTAAATTAGAAAAACTATTCGTTTAACAAAATCCTATTCCCAGTACTGGTGGCAAACTTTAAATAACGTAATAATTTTGATTAACCATGCCTGTCTTCTTACATCTAGTAATAACAATGCCTATTACTTTCGGTCTAGGCAAAAAATTTGCTCGTAGCTCCATTTGGTCACGCTTCAGGGATCTGTGATGTGAACAAACTTCCACAGGTTTCTCAAGGCCAATTTTACGCGGGTTTCGGCAATAGAGGCAAGCTGCCGCCACGTTTCATGATTTCAGCGAAATAAGGATTTATTCAGGAAGATATAATGTAGGTTGTTAGGATTAGGATCACGTCTCGGGCAGTACATTTGCGGAAATGTGAATCTGTGGCGAAAATGTTGCGAAGCCAAATAGGCACATAGGATTTGCCGTCTAACTTTTTGTGTATGATCCGAAATCAATCATCCCAAGGCACCGTTCTCTGGAGTCTAGTAACTATTAACTTGTACAAGATTCAGAGAAATGGATACAAATTTAAGGATAAGCTTGGCTTTCTCTCTCTTTCATGGAAGAAGTAGCAAGAACTATTTTTAGCCAGCCCTTACTATACCCTTAAATTAAGTTTAGGAGTATGAAAAGCCCATATGGCTCACGAAGGCAAAGGTGTGGGTGGTTGGAACACTACACCGACAGTCGTATACGGTTACGACCGCATGGCAGCCCGTCTATATCAGCTTTAATTTTGTTATAACTTAGTGCTAAGTGACATCATATTATTCGCAGTTTATTTCAATTGTTGTTGCCCGTATTTTTTAAAACAAGGAACCCCTTTTTGAAGCGAGTTATGATATAATAAAATTATGATATGTTCTTATGGTTACAGGATACGCCAACTTGGCCCAAACGTTGAACCAATTCGGCAATAAAATAAACATTGTTACACACATGTTTTGTAGCATTCTACATTCTAGCAACATGTTGCAGCGGTTAATTGTCTAAACCGCTTCTTGGTTTAATCAGAACCATAATTTGAAATAATAGAAAACCACGAGAACATTGCAAATTATGCAGTTTTTCTGTTGTCATGAGCAGGTCATTCGAGTTCAGTCTAGGCGCAGTTCCACTGCAAAAGATAATAGCATAAAATTATAATTTAATTTAGCTCCACGGAAAAAGGTTTGCTTATTACTCGACGGAAATTCTAGCCTGCAATTTAGACAGTAGATTACAAGTGCCTCCATGACAATTTATGATAGTCGTTAGACAATTTTCTTCCGTATTAGTGGAGGAACGTTGGCGATCGTAATCGCCTTGGCTAATTAAATCCGTTTGGAACGTAAGCCATTGTTGTATTGATACTTCTTGCTGCAACTTCAAAGACTTTTTACCATCTTAGTCACTGTAATTTACAATTTTTTATCTAGCTAAGAACCATTAATTGATACTGCCGGTAATGGTTAAAGTATTGTCTCCCTGCTTAGAAGCAGCAAAAGGTATGCAATTAATTACTCATAAAGTCGGTAGCATCGTCTGAAGTTTTTCTCTCTGATATATTTTTGCTTACTGTCTAAGTGTAACTAATAATAAATGTTCAACAGCACAAAAAAGTAGCTATTAAGTGCTGTACCAATCAAAAGTCAATACTCTAAACTTATTGTCTTTTTGCTAGCTACCGCTAATACACCATAATGACAATGATTCGGTCAAAATCTCGTATCTGACCATAATGATAGGTTGTCGGGTGATCTGACACAGACTCTTTATTTTGTAATTTTCTGCTGACCAGCAGTAATTGAAATTGGGTCTAACGGTGCCACCTATATTCTGGACCAACACTGATTTAATCTAGAGCAAAACATTCTATTGATTGACCCTTCGAGAGGTGACTTGAAAGGCTTGCTTATTTCGGAGTTGAACGTCGGTAATATGCCTTTTTGCAATTCAATTAAGCCTGCTAGAATACCTATAGATGCGATAAAATCTTCGCTGTCTAACTCGCACGTAATGAATGCGCTAATAAACGAAAGAGATACCACTAGAGTTATACGATTCTAGTCTAGACTATGATCACTTTGAATCCATTATGCTGTATCCGTGTTGTCTGAACCTACCAAAAATTAAGAGCTATCATGGAAACCTGATGCGTATAGCTAATTGCATCATGTAATTTGTTTCTTAGACTTTTAATTTGTTTTCCGAAGAGTTAGAATAGCATCAGCGTCAGTGTCTGTGGTACAATAAACTTTATATTAATTATCAGGTTTACAGAGAGCTAATTAGCTACCAAGGTTAACGGCCCTTCGTAACTTCTCACGTAATTAAAACTCTTTTTTGTTGCCTAGCAAATTTTAAAATGCGACTAAATCATGGCACCATGAACAATGGTGGTATATTTAATTCATAATGCTTCGCGGTTGGCTGCGTGGACGCTATTGTAGATGTATGAACGAGAGAAAGTTTACAAGTCATTGTTTGACTTGCCTAGACATAATGTAAATTATGGGTATATATGTCTTTAATTAACGTTTAATTTAGAGTAATCTCTTTTATTTAAAATTACGTAGAGGGTCATTTCCAAGCACGTGGACCCTTCGGCGTTCGACATGTGTTAATGGTCGTGTAAAACTGATACGAGTTTGAAATTCGTTTCGCCGTTCGCGTCGTCCTTCTTAAGGACGAGTTTCGTCACTCATGCGCATCCTGCACGTGCTAGTTACGGAATACGGAACTTACGACCGCAATGCACGTGGGTGTATTGTTTTAGATCTTATCTTGTTTTTTTAAAGGGTTTCCCATGGTTTTTTTTTTAGATTTGTGGAAAGAAACAAAGGATTGTATTGGTTAATTCGGATTGCCACCGAAATCAAAGACCATTTAGATTCAAAGTGGCGTTAAGGCTTACTGCCGCTGTCAATAATATTCTAGCATAGTTTGACCTTTAGTTTATAAGTAAGTGAACTGCGTTTTAAAACCAAAGTTAATTAAATCAAACTTCATGTAAACAAAGGAAAGCTGCTTGTATGTGTATTGAGCACTTAACACCGATTCCATATTTCTTCCTAATTAAAACTTTTTGCCTTTCCGTGTTTAATATCAATGTGCTATATGATATGACTATGGAATAAATGAGTCTAGGGTTTGGTACATCGAGCGTGAAGTTTAAGTGTGAGGACTGGTCCTAGTTAGGGCTGTCCCTTAGGGCTTGAAAAGGTGATCAACCTTTCATTACTAAGACTAAAGAATTTTGCCCTTACTGAATACCAATTCCTTGACTCACGGTGGGACCATCGAGCTAAATGGTCTGCCATCTTTGTTTTTTTTTGGTTTGTCACTACGTCTTTTCACTTCCCATCACGGACGCTATCTGCAACAGGTCCCTATTTGGTCTAGACAACAAAAAGGTGTGTTAGTTCGCCATCTTTCTTAATTCTATTGAAAGAACTAGGATGTGTGGTGAGTCACTTCGTGCAATACAGCGGTCTTTAAACTCAAAATTTACATAGATTTATGCGTCTAGCTTAAATGCCCACGCATTTATTATTTAATATTTTTACTTAGATCATGCTCGTCATATTAGTAATATTATATTTAACATCTATGGGGGCGGGCAGCTTTGCAGGACGTTAGCTTTTCCGACACACTTCGACAACCGTACCGGTCATGCATATGGCGATGGTTATTTATAAAACTAAGACGTATTCCACTTCATCAGAAAATAAATAATAATAATAAACCAAGAGGATTGGATGGAAGAAGGGAAGGTAGGCCTTTGCAGTGGGACAGAATAGGCTGAAAATAAACAATAATAATTCCACTTCATAAAATCTCTTGGGTTCAATTGAATATCTCTCAACCCACTTAACCGAAGAGATAGGGTGTGTAATAATAGTATACAAGAGATATAAAAAGCTAAAGTTTGCAGCCCTGATCCTATCGCGTGCCAGAGCAATGAGAGGTACAGGGCGTTCACATCAAGCGTATGATAGTTAATTACCATGCATTAGTTAGGGCATTAAAATCACTCGGGCAAGACCATTACGCAATTCTTGTCAAACCACCGCCGAGATTAACAACTGGGAAAGTTTTTTTGGTTTTGAAAAACACTTCTTTGTCTGGCTGGGATTATGATAATTTGTCCTATAACCCTCCAAGTCATAACTTTTGCCAGGGGTTCTTGTTTGTTTTAATTGGTAAAGTGCAAGTGCAAATCATAATTGCTCATTCCTGCACGAAACATTCCTTAAATTATGTACATTCTTGCATTAATATATTCTAATACAAACATCATTATCATGGCAACCCCCAGTAATTAGATCCCTAAAGAGTTAAGACCCACCTCTAAAGATTTCGCTTGAACAATTCCGCACAGATTTTTTCCGTTCCACCGCTGAAGCACGAAGCACCAAGACCCTGTGATAAAGAACGATGCCCTTAACTATAAATAAGACTAGTTCCTGAAGACTTCTCATCCGGAACGGATTATGTCGGCACGTTTATTTTTGCCTACTGTTGCGAATAGCGTGCGCTCTCAACCGTATCGAAGGCTTCGTTTGGGTCATTTGAGCGCTTTTAATCAGTGCCAGCGCAGTCACGCTTAGGATTTAATCGTATAATGGTGTATCATTGGATAGCTCAGTTTTGATTTGGTTGCCTTTTAAGGCAGGTAAATTAATGAGGAATTATCAGCCGTAAAACGGTTTTAATATAGCAGTGGTTGTACTAAAGCCAGTTTAAGAGTCTGGCGATCCATTTTCCTGGTGATCTTAGATTATCTTGACGCTTGTATAAACAAAGGGATATTGGAAATTCATTACGCTTGGTTAATGGAGTGTTCGCGGATATATGGTTTATGAGTTCACGGAGGTAGTACCCATTCATCTTTCTTTAAACGTTTCTTCGCCTTGAACACCCACGGGAAGAGATGGATCCAGTTTATTTGCTTTGTTCTCCACGTATTCTCGTAATCTTTTGTGCGGTTGATCACTTATTGGACAAAAGACACTTATGACTTGTTCTGTCTTCTTTTCTCTAAACATTTTAAAGTCTTCAGTACAAATTAGCAGTTGGCCAGACGGATGTAGCAACGATATCCCGCTATTAGTATGGTAATTAAGGGCCCATTACACCAATCACAGGAATCCCGGGTCATTGGAGTCAATTATAGGCAGTTAATTTTCCGTCCAAAGAAGCAAGTATTATGAATCGCTTGCTTAAGAAATTTGTTAAGCACGTTGCACGTTTTCAAGTGCTTTAGTAATTGCTCAAAGCTTCTTAGAGCGTACTTTCCTACTAGAAGTGTTGTCTACTGGCTTTTTATACTCATTGAGATCTTTTGTAGTTTAGGCTTTAGTGTTAGTACATTAAGGTTTCTTTTAGTTAATGTTCCTTTCACATTGATGTTAATGTGTTGCTTTTCTCTAGCCTCTCTCAGTGATTCAAGAATATGTACGTATTGTGAAGAAACTAAGTGAGACAGGTTATTACTGTCTTTATTGCTTTCGCAAAAATGTTTATTTTCATCCAAAGTGATTTCAAGTATCGCTTAAGGCACATTCGATAAATTAGGTAAAAATAATTACTTTTTTATCATTGCATTTATTGCATAAATGATAACTGTACGTACAGAAAAAAAAATGGCTGACCTCTAGTAACTTTATTTACGCTTTAAAAGTGCTATATTATTCCCGAAATTATCGCAAACATCGTTATCAGCCTCAAAACAGTAATAAAATGCATTACGGAGCGATAGCTTTTGCAACCTGCGCGGGCGATAAATTCTTTATAGGCTAGTTTATATGCACACACAGCGACGGTTCGTATCTTTGAACTGTCGCAAAGTAGGTATTCAAGGTGTCCTCATGGATAAAAGGGAACATTTTGAAAACTAACTTTTATTCGTTAAGACGACGATAGTCGCTAACGACCTTGAGGCAACAAGACACACACTCGTTTCGCAGTTTTCACACCCGCGCCAATATTCAGTAATTTTTTGTTCATTCCTTATTATTCATCAAAATGTAAATAAAAATAGGTAAATTGTCTCTGAGATGGTGACGATTTCATTAAAATACGCTCGGCGGTTTTGGTGTCATTGTCGTGTTTTTGTCCGTGTTAGACATTATTTTACAAATTCATTACACTATGTTATGCGAATGAACTCAAACTTTTCTTAGATTCAATTATTAAGAAAATGATCTAATGTAACATATTTTTTACAAAAAATTACGACGTTTAGACGTATATCTCATTTTAAAATCGGCTACTGAGGGGTATCTGCGCCTTAATATAGAGATTGATGCCACAGACAAGTTTTCAGTAACTTCGCTGATGAATCACGAATTCCTGTCCCTAAGTGAGAGGCGTATGCGTCAGTAAAAACTACCGCTAAAAAGCCCCAGGGAAATTCTTCATTTAGGACCTAAACAAAAACTGCGGCCTTGTTGCTGTTTACTGCGTTGCGAATTCGCAGTTTTGGGTTTGGACCCTTAGATCAAAAGAATTTCCCAAGTGCCCGTTATAAGGTCTCTCGAACTTGTTGTGAAAATAAAGGTCGTAAGCTAAGAAAAGTCGAAGACGAAACTCGTGCGACAAACCGCACGTGTATGCACCTCCTAACAAAATAAAAGTGGCCCACTAACATCGGGAACAAATTGCTTGACTTTTGATAACGCTCCTTATCTCACCATTACTATGTGCATGAAATTGCGTAGCAGCATAGGAAGTGGGATATTTTTAGTATCGTCGGTTTTGTTGCTATTCGACTAATTAATCATTGCAGCGTTATCTCGACGATCCTTCGTGACTTTAGCAGGATCATATTTTAAAATTTTAAGTTGTGCAATCAGTCCTTGTCGGCTTCTTCCTTGTTAATTCTACATTTTAGGTGGTTGCCTAAACAGTTCAGAATGATGAATCACACAAGTATATTATATTCGGATTATTCAAATTTCCACAAAAACGTATGCTAAATACTTCATTGTTACTTGCAGCCATTGGTATTTAAAAGCTTACTGTCATTCAGAAAATATGTCCCTCCTTCAAAAGCAAAGTACCGTCTCAAGAACGTGAAAAAATTCTAATCAAGATAACTAAATTCCACAAATAAAAGATTTCTCGCAAACTATAATCAAGCGCCAGATCCAAAAAAGTTGATAGCAAATAATTGCACATGACGCGATGGAGATCATTCTTGCACCTGTGTAAACTTTACACAATCCTGCCACTTTTGGGTGGGCGAATGCATATTTGCAAATTTTAACCAACAAATTAACACTTTCGGCCACATCAAGTAACATACAGCTCCATATTCGTCGCAAATTTTGGTCGCTTGCACTGAAATGAATATATAAATCTTGATTCATCATTTCGTGTTTTGATATTGCTGTGCTTTTAGCTTATCTTTAATGTTTTGTAATGATTTATGGACGAATCTATACTAATGAAATGTCATTTTTATTGCATTGTCGTGTAGGTAAGTCAGTAAAATAATACGCATTTTTTCTAATATTGTGGCTGCAGAATTTATTTTTATATCCTGTTTAATAGGAGATTGACATTCTAGACAGGTCCATAGGCAAGGTGCATGACATGCGCAAGATTTTGCACACCTACATCAATAATTTAGTATTGACCAGCCTTCAACTTACGATCAGCTGAATTGATGATATCATCTAGAGTTGCTATTATTTAATATTTGTTTTGCTGCATAAATTTCGCGATTCGACGTGATTTTACTACAATCGTGTAATTTTGTGTTCTAAATCTGTTATGTTTGGTCACTAAAATACATCACATTTTTTTTTCTTTGATGTATTAAGTCAGCTGACTGTGATTCAGAAATCGTGATCGTGTGCCATAGTTGGTCTTTCAGTATTCCAAATATATAAGTTGTTCTCAGAAGTTCATTGTACCGATCAGCTGAGTCAACTACCTTTGATTTTTCCTTTGCATGTTAAGGTCAATAAAATGACGACAATGTTGCGAAAGTGTCCAATATTCTCGCTTGGAACCACGTATAGTAAGGAGTAAAAATGTACAAGCTCCTTTATTTTGCCAAATACAAATTTTATTTCCTCTGAATCGATAAATTGGTTGTCGTCATTCCGATTTTTCGTTCGTGTATCTCTTTTATCGATTTCATCGCATATGATATCATATGTTTGCACCTCTTAACCATTGTGATTTCATGTATTGACGACAATCTTAAAAATATCCTTTTTTGTCTACTCCGACAAGTCTAGACATGTTGAATACCCTCCCCGCTGTCAGAGATCAGCTGTGATGCTGTGTAGGTATCGACTAAGACGACAAATACACATTGTTCAACATTCATCATTCACGTCATCAACACGAGGATTTAGTCAAGTTTTTTTGGGATATATTTTTATAGACTTGTTCGTCGGTGCCTAACCCTATCACGGAATTAGATGCAAGTTTTTAGACGATGATTCAATAAAATGTTGATTGATGCATGTTTTGATTTCTACTGTCAATGTATCCTTAATTTATGCTTGATAATTGCTCATATTATATATGATTTTACACAATCAAATAATCGGCTGGCAACGGACGAGGAGGATTAAGTTTATATTTATACTCGATTAGAATTATGCAACTTTTCTCTAGTTAGTAGAATGTTTTCAAGGGCGGCCCGTGAGCACGCCGAGTAACTGTTCGTTCGGAGCTGTCTATAGGAGCCACTTGTACAAGTACAATATGAAAGTAGGTTGGAGAAACGAAGCCGCTTAGGAAAAGCACTGAAGCGTGTATACAGCGCACCACTGTTACAGCACGTTGTGTTACAAGAACACAATTCACCATATATTCACAAATAGTGAGTGCATGAATGTGCACCGTGTTTAACTTAGCGGTACACAAATGAAGGCTCGGTTCCTGACGACATTCTAAATCCCGCGTTGTTTCACCGTCTGTGAGCAGTTAGTACCTACAAAAGTAAACACTGCCTGTTACATTGTTTGCTCGCTTATGCCAATAGTTATGGCCTCATTGAGGTGCCTGCTACCAGACGAGCTCACTTTGAGCCGAGAAATATACTGCGTGCTACAAAAAACGGACCGAACAGTAGCTCTTATAATAACTAACTAACATTTGAGGTGTGATGACTGGATAATCGACCGTGGTTTCCAATGACACATGGCAACTAATAACAAATGATTCTCTGTACAAATATTGTCAGCAGTATGTTTTTTCTCCTCTTTATTCGTCGAAGTCGAATTATTATTGCGTGATTCCGCACACGTACGTACCTAGGCGATCGTAATAGATCCAGTTGGATGTCCATCTATTTTCTTACATTGTCACTTGGCATTATTTAAAGCTTAAAACCAGATGATTAATGTCCTAGACATTAGCATGCATTGTTGTTTCTCTGTATGTAATTGCTACAGTTTTTTTTGTATTGTCTCCGCTCTTGACACCTGAGCTGGAGCATAAATCAGTTGTCAAAGTGTTGAATTTAGGCCGATGGTTACTATGCCTGGTGATCAATTGACGTCTTCGAGATTTGTCCGTCTGACATCATCATCCATGCCTAAAGTCTGATGATCTTTGACATGTTTGAGCTCGATCATGTCTAGATTATACGAAGATGTATTAGAATTTAATACTAGCCAATGCGGTCTTATGTTTTTTGCAAGCTAAAAATATTGATTTTTCGAGATCATTATAATCGCTGTTAGTGATGAAATGGGCAGCAAAAACGTCAACATATTCTATTGGTATTAGGTAAAAATTGGACAAAAAATGTTTTGCATGCAAAAAGCAGAATCGCTCACGACCCCAGCTAGGCATGTGTGAAGTAATGAACCACGTTTTTGGTTCAATGCACTCACGAATCTTTATTTTAGTGAATATCAAATGCCATGATTATCAATTCATTTGTATTAAACTCATTATTTGCATCGTGTGCACGATTTCTTTGGACTAAATAAGTATCTAAGAATGATTGCCTCTATAATTCTATGGTTGAACCTTAATGCATTACGAATGCAGGATCTTATTTATTAATATGTTGGTATCTTGTATCCCACATACAATTTGAAACAGTACACGTGGGTGGGTGCTGCTCTGCTCTATAATATCCGAGTAATTTCATTGGTTAAGGCAGACAATTGCTTGCAGTTCAACGCACCGTATTTGGGTTCACAGCTAATTTTCCGTTTTCCACCGTTCCGAGTTGCGTCAGGTGCTACCGTGCTACCGACAGTGCCGAACAACCGATCGAGTGAACTTCACGGATATAGTGGAGAACGATTGTCGGCACGACGGCACCATTTCTGTGCACAAGTCGCAACGTGTATTTATTTTAAGGAAACTTCATGTATTTTAATTCTATGAAATCATCTTGAGGTGGCAATATTACGCACGAGCTTGATATGCAAATTGAATCAAAGGCAACCACCAATTTGTAAACTCCATGTATACCACCGACCACGTGTAGTTTGGCAAAGTTTAGAGATGTTAATTGATGTCATCCGTCAAATAATTTCGCAATTCATTTCCAGATCCTGGAACACATCTCTTAACTATTGATACCGTACCTCATTTGTCACAGAAATATGCATCAACCTTCTCAGAATAACGCGTGTGGCATAATATAGTAAAACAATTGTTGGCCGGGTCACCCGATAAAGTAGAAAGAGCCGATAACCGGTGCATGAAGAAAGTACAACACCGCTACTGTACGATAACTTAATAGAACTGCGTTGTTTGTGGCCCTAATAGCTGATAAAGTTTCTAAGGTTAAGGAACTTGTCTGTATCTGGTTGTGAAAGCGCATCGGCGCAGGCGCAGA
Organism: Orthosia gracilis; assembly: GCA_947562075.1. Taxonomy (NCBI): domain Eukaryota; kingdom Metazoa; phylum Arthropoda; class Insecta; order Lepidoptera; family Noctuidae; genus Orthosia; species Orthosia gracilis. The sequence goes on from OX387268.1 coordinate 55,422,525, forward strand.
TGCATTAGAACTGCTTGCGATGCGCTCGCTGCGCTGGATCCCGTTATTGACCTGACTCTACGAGGTACTAGAGCCAAGTACTTACTTATATACGCGACGAGGCTAGAATTCTCCCAAGGCATATAGCGGCGTTCTCAAGGTGGGATCAATAGCGTTTGCAAAACAATGTGTCTATGTAATAGGATATTGCTGTAGTTATCTAGAGTTCCATTAGAACCGTTTATAGCAAGCAATTGTAGGTTATTGGCGAATGAGTAAGCTGTAAACTATTTTCCATATATTTGTACATTTCAACAGGTATGACTTTGTTGGAGTGCTCGTTACGCAATGTTCTCATAATGACGTAAACACTTGAACATTATTCATAGGAAACGTGCTATGCGGTTTTTTCCTTGTCTTCTAACTTGGATTAAAGTTTTTTGTCATTGGTTAGAACTTTTTCTTTAAAGAAAAAGTTGATTTACTAAATGATGCTAACATATTTCTAAGCACGTGCCAATTATGTCGAAGGATTTTAAATTAGTGCACCACTGGTTTTTATATCTAACCTGTCAAATGTTCAAACAGGTTGTCTTTTTGGCTACTGTGCAAATGAATTGATTTAATGTCATTCGCTTCAACTCGTGCCATTATGTCTTGTCTTTCTTTGATCGATAGAGGATCTCACATCATAACTTTGTTCGATTTCATTGAAATTGTGTCCATTAGCTTTCTCTTTGGCATAATCGGCCTTCACAATCTAACTAGGCACATAGGCTTACCGGTATGCTATCGGTTCTCGCAGAATCTAGGCCATGTTATCGACTTCTGTAGCTGCACCTGCCACTACTAGCCATTAACACTCCTGATGTAATTAGTCGTTAGTTACGGGTGTTAGACGCAGGTGGAACTAATCTCAATCATTTGTTAACCAAATAGGATTGGTCTGGCGTCTCTCGGTATAAGTAATGACTAATGAGTTGCGCGCGGGAGAGTTATGAGCAAAATAGGGATACGTGTAGCCATGTGGAGATTTACTCGGGGTTTTTTCATCTCATGAAACTGAATGCTTAGATCTTCATGATCACTAGATCCATGTAGCCTTGCTTTGTTAATATTCCCGTTACCATATATGTATCCTACCACCGTTTAGGCACCTAGTTCTCTCTAGGTAAATCATAGATATTATGTTCCGGGAATGATTTCTATAATAGGTACACCTTATTATTGTCGTTGACTATTTTATTATAGTTATTGATTCTCTGTAAATCTGACTCAACTGTAGGCGCGTCAAAGCCCACTGTCGCATAACTAGATAAGTTAACATTGTACAAGTTTTTGTAGCAGGTTTTTTTTTCAACCTGCTACCGTCTCCTGATAACACACATTCTGGAGTGCGTGACACACTTTTAGTGTATATCGATAACCATTATCTGGGCGAGGCACATCAGTTTTCTTCGTTTTGGCTTTGAGTAGTTTTAGCTTTTATTGAAAATTCTTCAAACCAGCCAACTCTATCGTTATCACCTGTTCGTCCATTGGCTCACTTACCGGCGTAATGTCTCTTATCAATTTATCTTGTGTTCAAAACTCAAAATTTCCAACAATTTACTTCCAGATAATATTTACTAGAACAATTCTATTGAGTCGTGGTTACGACCAGAAATTGGGGCCAATTTGTGTTCGTACTCCGTGTCCAGGGCAATTGGATGTGGGCAGACGCCACGTAGGTGGAGGCCTTGCAAAAGACTGTTACGCTTAGACAATTAGTTCTCTTCTCACCTTGGCAAAATAGACTCTATACCTTTAATAATTCAGCACGGATTCGCGTCCTGGACGGATGTTGACAAATTTGGCGATGTTCCGAATTAATTATGTCTGTGCCGATGGTCTGTCACGTAGGTAACCAAATATAGTGGCAGGTATAACGTCTCCCACCTTGTATGGAGGTGCCCCAGGAAGGAAGAGGTGTGACTGAACCCGCGCGTGAGTTAGCGACATGGGAACAATGATGTTTTTATTCATTACGTTACGATTGAAATGCAATTTAGGGACGTGCTTCCGACCTGAGTTTGTTATTTGGGAAGTGCATCGACCAGGCTTCGCAAATGTTCTTTGAGCGTCAATCAAACCTAAATATTAATAGCCATATTTGAAGCCAGACAGTTCTATACATTGGAACGATAAACAAAGTATCGAGTTAGAATTTTAAGTCGATGATTTAAATGCAGTCTGTCTAAAAACAGTCTGACCATAAAAAGCTAGACGTAGCCGTCGTAATTTGTGTCATAATGCCATATCGTAAATGTACTAATAATTACAATCGGTATCAAAATCAATTTTATTAATTCGATATGTTATAATTTGTCAATAAAATGTTAAATATATTGTTTATTCACTTTTTTATTTAATTTTCTTCCAATATAAAGTTTCACAATATTGCCAATATAAGAATTTATGGTAATATTATGCAGTTTTTATCGAAAAACATTCACGATTATGTATTTTTAAAACTTGTCTAAAATCATGCAGGCGTTATAATAATCGTTATTTAGTGGTTCTGAGGATCACCATGAATCATTGTCGTCAAGTGCATTATTTTCGTGTTAGTGAATCACCATCCTTAGAAAAGACCAAGCAGTGGTAGATACTGAGTGCAAATTGTATTTTTGGCAATAATATCCCCCAGGTCGTTCCTAATTGTCAGTCAAACTCCGCCATGTGTTTTTTGATGGTATAATTAAAGGTAATTTGGTCATTAGCGATGCTAGTAATCGCAGTCTAAAAAAGTATAATAATTTTAATATGATCCATTTCTTAAAATAAAAGATTTATTACTTCGCTACCTTAATTCATTTGAATGTTTTTTGAGTTATATTGACCAGACTAGAAGTGAGGTCGTTGATTGATTTATTTTTTGTTTCGAATATTATTTATTTTTTACACAAATAGAACATGCAGTATCGACTTTCCTAAAGTTTAATTTATTTCGCGTCTAGAGTTGAAAGCTTAGATTTTTTTTCCTAACGCCAGACGTGACTAAATTAGTATTATTTTTAATTTTACAAGCAGCAAAAACAAGCTTGTTCGGTTTCTGTATAATTAATCAAAAACTGTTCAACATTGTAATTAATTTGCGCGATGTGCTGTGTTTTTGAAATATTGTCAATTTTACTAACATATTAGAAGTGTAATTTTTTTCTGTTCGTGAGTCACGTGGCACGTGCGCGGGCGCATATGGGAATACCGTATGTGAGTTCTGTGACAAGACAGGATACCGACTCGGTGTGGCGACAAATATAAATACAGTCACCTGCTTTTAATATTCGGTATATAGATTTGCATGATTTATTTACTTGTTCAGATTTTAATGGCCGTTTTAAACTATTGGTCCACGATTTTGATTGTTTTAAAGAAAAACGCTTTTTATTAGATGTTTGATGTTAAACGATGACGATGTTGTCATAAAAATAAAATTTTATTTCTTTTTTTTTAATTAATGATGGTAGGTATTATTTTAAATATTGCATTCGAATAATAGGTATCGATATTTATCAAATATGGCGGTATCCGTCTAGCCACATACACTACAATATTACTGAAAATTTACCGGACTAAAATATACCTAGTATTTAGAAGATTTTTCCCTGTTAGGTGCTTACAGGTACTTAGTCATTAAAAAGGTTTATTTTTGGACATAGAATTATCATGTATTGTATTGTTATTGTAATGATATTCCTTATTTTGTAAATTATGACTCTTTGTTTCGCTGTACATTAGTATTACCCAAACAGCAAATTTTCGGCGTCAGAGCAGGAATATAAGAGATTTTTTACAGGTGACTTAACGTATATTTTTTTTTGGATATAAATAATTTGATTTTGCAACTAAATTATCATTTATGTCATCGCTATAAAATTATACAACCAAAAACGTTAAAAGAAGTGCAATATCGTTTGTATGTCTTTTACCAAAGATAGTGTTTATTATCTTCTGTAAGTTTTTTCAATTTACTTGATACTGACGCCTTGACTGCACTGACGCCGACGAAATAATACATTTATGTATTGAATACATACTTATAAATGAGTTAGCTAATTGAAAATTCAAACAGGAAAAATGTTAAAATAAATCGAAATCATATATAATTGAACTCATATCAGGCATAATAAATAAATGTTCGTTTTGTTGCATCTTTAAACAAGGTTGTGTTTTATCTTTCCAGCAATTAACAGAGGCACAGAGAATCAGCCTGCAAAGAAAACCACCAGAATAGATGGTGTTGATAACACAGGAGCCCGAGACCAGCACGCCTACAACTGCCTCCTACAGAACGAACTCCTCGGTGCCCAGATCGAAGAGGTCCGGGGTCCATCAGCATCCCTTGCCGAAGGGGTTAAGGGGGCCAGCTTGGGAACTACACAGACCCCGAAGCCGTCGCAAGCGTATCTGCCAGTGTACAGATTCAATGCGCAAAAAAATGCTGCGGTGAGTTTCTTATTATTATTCTTTGGCTAAGCGAAATAATTTCAAATGTAGCATCTGCATGTAGATTGGTAAATTTCTTTATTTTTAGTTCACCTGTATCACAAAATCACGTCAATCATTCACGTCCTCCATTAATCTTTAAAATTTCTCATGATGATGTCGTTTTCACCAATTCTCTCTAACTAAGGCATCCTGCCATCTAAGAATACTGTCGCCGTCTGTTCCCGTCTAACTGTGTCAGGGTCCTTTTGCGTTTCACCAAGTTCACCGCGGCTGAAATAACTTTTATTTCAGAAACAGGGTTTTTATTCATTGATGTCCTGTTTTTGCTCAGTAAGTTACGAGCCTTTTGAAGTTTTTCGACTCAAAAACCCCGTACGCCCATATCGTTCGTTATCAGGTGATCTAACTCACATTTCGTTTAGGAAATTTTAATCTCCATCCTGGCAAAAAGTCCTAATGCGTTTGTTTTAAATGTGATAACGATAACAGTTGGAAACAAGGGAGACGTAAAATCTATCTACATAAGGCGGTACTAGCGCTCGCCTTGTGCCAAATAGAGTGTGTTGACGTATTTTAATGTTCTAGTACATTCTGTGCTCATTCCTATACGAGGAATTTGCTTAACAGCTGTTTACTTGTGTCAGGGGGAAATGCTTTTTCTGTGCATTGAAAACATGTCATTATTGTCTAAATTCCCATGGAAACATCAATCTTGGGCGTGGTATTCTATTGTTTCAGATAGATTGCCCTCAGACGATTTGATTTGGATAGAAGCCAAACCGCAAGTAACAGATTATTGACTAAACTAAATCTCAGTTTTCATATTATCTGAAGTTATAAAGTTCTCATGCTTATCAGCTTCTTCGTCGCCATTTTTATCTGTATACATTCTAGTCAAGATTTCGTTGTGTACTTCTATCAATAAAAGTGGTAAATCGTCAAACATTCCAATTGTTCTAAATCCCTTTTCTATAAAAATCTTTTGAGTTTCTCCAAGACGTGGCGTTTTCAAGCTTCGTCTTCGAATTAGTGATTGTTACAATTGTCCGTTGAACCGTGAGTTTATTTAATGCGTAACGTAACAAAACCGTCAGAGAGCCGAGAAATGCCTTGTCACGATAGTTTCCAATCTTGGTAGATGCGTATTTTTGTGCTGATCAGGGAAGAAAAAGTATCCGGAGCAATGGTTACTCGTCTTTTGCGCAAGAGTTGGACACTTCCGTGGGAAATAGGTCATCTTGGTTAGTTGGAAAATGATCCGTCACTTCACAGTATATTCTTGTAGCCTTTATGGAATTATGGAGATCCGTCGTCAGTCAACGTTCAGTAATATTGACTTGTTACTAGACCACTTGTCTTGCAGTTTCTGTGAATTTGTCAATTTTAGTGCTGTTGTTTTAAATGTTTGAGACTGGTTAAGAGCACAACAGTTAAAATACTTCTAAAGCTATTGTTAGAACTGAGTGGTGAGAGTGATTACCGTATTTTAAGGAACGTTTGCATTCGCACCGCAGTTGAAATGTTTCAAAAACACCTGTACTATCCTTATATTTTGACAAGTCTTTGGCATTGCGACTTGAACGATCTTTAAATACGAGAATTAGCACTCTGAAAGCATCGTTTGAAATTCGCCAGTCAAAGAATCACATCGCAAATATCGTTTCGGATTACTCCTGTCGTTACCTCCATAAAATACGAATAAAAATAAAATCTGCGTGCAGTAAACTCAGGTCTCACATCAAATGCGTTACAGTATAAAAAATATGCATGTCTAATTAGTATATTTTATCCCACTGTGTCGATATGCGATATGTCTGCATGTTTCGCCTGTGTCTAATTGCAACAGAATCTTTATTCGCCAATAAAACGCGTTTTTGCAAAAATGTTAGCGTAATTGGTAATTCGCTTTGTTTTTTGTGCAGTTTTTGTTTATCCTTTGTCTGGCTGGCTAGTTGGCTACCCATCTAGATAATTCCCAGGCAGAAATTAATCCATGACTAAATAGCGTTAGTACTGTATTCATCAAGACATGAAAGATACTTTAGCATCGACTGGTACTTTTTCTGCAGATGTAAAAAAACTTTTCTCTTTATAAAATTAGTTTGATTATTATTGTGTTAAAAAAGAAATATGTTGATGCCTGTTTGCGAATTGAGCCTTTTATGTCCTGACAATATTTATGGACGCGTCACAGTGATGTATTTGAACATTTCGTGATTCGATGAGTTATTTAGACGGCCATTGGCGTATTGTAAAAATGCATTTGGTTTATTGCACAATAAAAGTGAGTTCTTAATTTGATTTTGTGTTTGTTAGCCTTTTACGGCGTCATTTGGGCAGGATGTTCTTGATTTGTTGATGACAAAAAGATGCGGTTCATCGAAAATTCTGCAAACGATAAAACATATTCGTTTCCAAGGAAGGTGTCAAAAATGAGACAAATATTCATACATGTCATATAAAACCCTTCATATCACGGGCTTTTAAAACATTTATTGCTCTAACGCAAGTTTGAAAACCCCATACCACCCGGCGAAATTACACTTAACAAAATAAACATAATTGTTCTGACCCGAAGATTTAACCCCCGCCTGCGCCAAATTAAATTTGGCCAATATCAGCTCATAATGTCACGTAAAGTACCCCATCTAATGTCATCCAAACACTGTTGTGACAGTATCTTCGGCCGTAAGCACCGATTTTAAATATAAAACTTATTAAAAATCGGCGGACATCGATTTTTTATGAGGTTAAGTGACGTTGCATCTCCGCCCGGTCATATGGAATTCTCGTAATGTTACTAAAATCGATACTTTGGGAAATGTATTTTTATTGGTTTTTATCGATTTTTGCTCGAATTTCATATAATATCAATAAGATACAAGAACATTAGCGACCAGAGTTTAATGTGTAGCGGGATTAAAGATATCGAGATTTTGGGTTTCGATTGCAAAACGTGGACCGTATCGGGTCCACGAGGTTGAAACAGAACGGTAATTGCATAATAAGCTGTAACGTCTATCAAAATCACGTCTGTTTAGACCGTCCTTAGGGTCGCCATGATACTAACTCAGATTGTTCTCTAAGACAAAATAAACGTTGTCATGATTATGATGGAAACTTCCAATCAGTTCAAGTACTCCCGACTTCCTAGTTCATATTAATGTCCATCTGACTAGATTTTAGTTCACTATAGGCAACAAGACCTACTCAATTGATGGCTAGAATCCGGTTTCCAGCTAGAAAGGCAAGCTAGGTTAGCTAACCGTTCAACATACAGCTGCATACAGCTAAGCTGTTCGTTATAATATGTAGCTTAACTAAACAAAATTCACTGTTTGTCGACGGGACACTTAAATCAATGTGCAAACTCATTACATTTCAAAACTATTGATTCATCGATGATTGATTGACGTCTCATGATGGACTCTTGAAAACCCCAAAGTGTCGAGACTCGAAACTCTTCTGTACAATGTGTCTAAATTATCTTTAAAAACTTTTTGTTCAAAAAAAGGTGTTAAAACATTATTTTGATGTCATGTTTAATTTTATGAGTGTTAATTATAAAATTATAGTGCTTATTATTGGATTAACCTTTGTGATGAAGGATAAATTAGCTACTGTTGTATGTGTCCGGTGTACAAACTAAGTGACACGAATTGCTGAATCGAGTCGGTTTTGTTTGTAACAAGACGCCCGTATCGAATGTCACGCCATTCTTGTAAATTCTGTCATCCACTTGTGATGTTATTTGATAACAATATAACATAACATATCTCCAACGTAATATTGTTATTGAATTTGAAGAATCCACAAAAAGTACTGCACTTTAATCTTTGACTCGACAAGTGTTGTCTATTTTTTTGCTGCCAGTAATATTAATTAGTTTTATTCATCTGCGCATGAATTCTTCCATGCTGTTTTTGAATTTCGAACATGCTTACTGCTATTTATTAAAAATAAAATCAGTACTTTAGTTTTTTTCTGTTGCTTAACACATCAAGTTGACGGATGGACAGCTTGCTGATAAATGCAGTACATTTTTTATTTTTTTGTTTTATTTTTTAAGGGTCTTGATTTGGCGTAGTAACAGAAAGGCGAAAGTGCTTAGCATAATGTTGCCAGAGCAAGTAAAGGTGCGCAAGAGTCGGTCTAACACGTTGTATGTCAATTATCACGGAGTGGACGTTTAGCGTATGAGTGACAACGAGGATATGCTAATCAGCACAACACCCAACTTTTTGTATATTTTTTTTATTCTCTTTTCTGCCATGCAAATGTTATTTAGTGTCTTTTATAAATGTTTATCCTTCTGCATCGTTTTTTCCGGCCATTACATTAGCGATACAATGCCATTGTTTTTTTTTTGTGTGTGCAACTATTTCTGCTTTTGTCCAATCATTGGTCTGTCTGTCTGACATCACTCAGTGACAACGACCCAAAATAATAATTTATTGAAATTTTGCTGCCAGACGTTTAAATTGTGTTTGGGGATTTAGTTTTACTTGTCATTTAGATAAATGTGGCATTAAAAGAAAATAAATGTTTCCATGGCGTCATAATATTATACCTCTTTATATGGAAATAGGAGCTAATTCTTTGTGGCATCATATTCGCGACGAGTGCACGGTGGTTCTACGTCGACAGAATGCATGTCCTTATGTATTATAGGTAATGTCAATATGTTACTGTGAATTGAATAGAAATTACAATATTAAGAATTTATTATCCAAACATTTAAAGCTGCCAAATTTTACAACTTATCTATGGCATAACGTACACAGAAAAAGATGACTGCATGTTTAGTCAAAGTTGTCAAGAGTCAAGACGGTCCGTGCCAAAGTAAAAAACCAAGCTTCGCACTTAAAAAAACACATTCCTCATTTTGCTAAATAAACAATTTCTATTAAGCTATCTTAATCCAACAGAAAAAAAGGAATCGTGTAAACAGTTTTTATCCTCATGCATTAGTGGCTTGTCAGTTTTTAAGAAGTGATGATGGTCATGCACGAGCACGGTCTGGTTGCTGCGCGCGCAACCCCGCTGTCAACAGATCAGTATTTGAAAAAAGACCGCCATAAACACTTTTTTAGAACAGTTTAAAAAAAATAAACGTCATAAATACTTTTTGGTCGCTGTCGGAGAGTTTTATTACAGATTATTGCAATTTCGTGACAAAATAGACAAGTACCTTTTTTATTTGATTAAAGAACAGAAATGAAATATTCATCATGTGAATCCGTCAAGTCGTGCACAATCGTGCATATTATTAGTGAAATTCGGCGCTCTACAAAATCTGCACGTGGTCAAAATCGAAACAACGTAATCTAAAAAAAAAAATCTTTAGTAAAAAGGAAAATCATTGTCTATGTTGACCATAGATACAAATAAAAAAACACATTAAAACCTCGCATGTGATTCTAAATCTGTTGTAGTACCCACCCACTGTATTATCCTTGCATTATGCACTGAATACAAATTTAGCATATAAAAAATGCATTGTTATTTTGATTCAATTCTTGATGCGTCCCCATATAAATTTTTGCCGCTCTGCACATGTTTGAATTTGGTGAAGACGGGGAATAATAAATAAGCTGTTTAAAAATTCAAACTTGTCAGTCTTAGCTAATGCCTATTTGCAATTTTGATTGTTCATGCATGACTTAAGAATGTGGGAAAAATTTCGCATTGTTGTTTCCTGAATTTGGATATTGGTTGTTTGGATGTGGCGATGAACATTAAGATCGAATTTATTTTTACCAAAGTAAGTCTGTATCTTCTCTTCTTCCTTTCCTGATCCCATTATTTGCGGTCTCCTCACTTTCCTCCTGCGCCAAGTTGTTCTGTCTTGGGTTGTCTTCTGGCATTTAGGCTTGCTTGATGTCTCTTTCTATATTGGACCACCAGGTCAGTGGTGGGCGTGCTTCTATATCTTTTTTGCACTGGAAGGTATAAAGCGATTTGAAGGGACCACATGGCCCTCATTACATCTCCAATGGTCCCACGTGTCCAACGGAGGCGATTTTAGGTCATTTAATCGGTGACAGATGCGATTTTGATGCATCTTAGTCTAAGAGAAAGTCAACTTATACAAAGATTTTTGTTGTTAACAATAAATTTTGCATGTGATCTCTACCTTGTTTAAAATTCGCATACCAACGAGTCTGGGCTAAAATCTTCATGCCTTGTTACGTTTCATGTGAAGTTATTTTTCGATGGAGCTAGAAATTTCACACCTGTCCATAAATGCAAGATCGAATGGTATCGTTACACGCGATTTAGGATTCCTGTGACTATATTTTGCAACAATATGCTTTTAAACTACATTAGAGTGTGTCGTTATTGCGTTTCGGTCTGTAATTTTATTGCGTCTAATTCAATCATTGCCAGGTGTAAAAATTTTGAGAATAGACAATAAAAGTTTTTTTTTACATCAAAATGGCAATCGATTGTTTCTGTAGCACTAATTGATTTGCTATATGTGTGCATACCAAAGCCTAGATCGTCTTAGGATCTGAGAACATAATATTACATCACGCCGGTATTTTCCGAAGTGTTGGGCAGGAGTGCACCTATAAAATCACCGACAGATAATAAAAAAATAAAAGCCCTTAACGCGGTAGACAGCTACCAATGTATTCCAATATTTCAAAACGATACGAAAAAAATGTAAAGGCATTGTCGCTAACACGATCAAAACGAACGTAACGCGGTAAGGGGCGTCCTTGACCCTTTACTTGGCATTTAGTAATGAGTTGATATCTCATAATCGCGTGGACCGCTTTACATGATTTAGACGGAAAATACTACGCCTATACTTTTCATTTGAGATCAAAAATATCAAAATATTACAGTAAACAAAAAATTATGTTTTCAAGTTACGTACTTAATTATATTTTTTGGTACAAGTCGGATCAATGACTTTTATTTTTTTGTTATTTGGCGGAGACTTTAATATACCCACATTTCACTAGTTATGTTCAAGTCCCATGCCATATTACATGGGACTCGAAGGTCGAGCCTATTGCCATCAACCTGGCACAAATCCAGTCTTCAGGCAGTTACTAAGAAAATCCCGATGTAAAAACCCAATACCACTTCTCCTCGCTCACCACCACTAAACCAACGAGACAGTCTGCGATCTGAGAATACTACTACAATTAATCCGTTTTATAACCCATAACAATAAACACAGATGCATCCATCATTTCATTAAAAAAAAAAGATGATATTCGTCATTATGCTCAACTCCACTGTTATACCTGTCGTGTAGTCACGACTTCAGAGAGTTAAACGTACCTCTTCTAATCGTGATGATAAATAAAATTTTATTTTAGTGTCATGTTTTCACTACAAAGATTTGAATGTTTTTAATTTACTAAAAGCTTCCTAAAAATCAAGTATTGTGTATGTTAACAAGAAGATTTTGGGTTGTTAGTTACGAGACAGTTATTATAATGTACCAATGCTCCGCGCTCAGGAGGGACGAAATGAAACGCATGTTACTAAAAAAACTTTTTACAAAAAAATACTACCGACTTCCAAATTCGAAATAACTTTACTTTTGGAAGTCGGTGTCTTTCGTAGGTACCATTTTTTTGGGTTACAGACACCGTCATTGAAAAATAAAGTTATTTTTCACTTTGTAGTTTTCGAATTTGGAAGTCGGTAGTAGTTTTTTGTAAAAAATCTTTTTGATTTTTCACTTTTTAGTTGTACCTATTAAGCAACTTACCTTAAACTTAACTTTCCTTGTAATGCCAGAATAGATTACCGGAATATCATGAAACTTGAACATAACCGGTGAAATGAGAGTATACCAAGGTGATCTGTACACATCTGCGTACCCCTTTAGAGCGTACTGGCGTGATGTTATGTTATGAAATGGTATATCAAAAAACAGACATGCGATTGCAATAATTCCGAGAGATTTGCCGTTATTTATTGAAGAATTCTGTTGTATATCTTCGAATTTCTTCATCAGATCTTCACTAAATTAAAATGGGACCAATTTCAGAACATACTCATTAAAACAAAAAAAGAATTTTTCAAAATCGGTCCACAACTGACGGTGACATCGGTGAACATACACAATAAAAATTTTAAAAAATTAAGTCGAACATAGAACCTCCTCCTTTCTGGTAAGTCGCTTAAAAAGAGTTATGAATATAAATGTGGATGGATGGAGATGGAGGGGACGGCCAAAGAAAATATGGATGGACTGTGTGAGGAGTGATATGAAAGAAAAGGGAGTCAGTGATGCGTGACGGGGGACAGGACGGTATGGAAGCAGAAAACGTGTTGCGCCGACCCCAAGTAACACGGGACAAGGGCAGGAAGACGATGATGATGATGACATCGTATGAATGACGCATGGTTGCGGTAACCACCTTTTACATTGTTTTTACGATACGTAATAAAGAAGATATTTCTGTGTGCTGCTGGAAATGAAGCGCTCTGGTATGTTCATTACGAACGCGTGGCGTTTTAATTTGATATTAGACAAGGTAATAATGATTTATCCAATTTAATCTAGGGATCATAAGGAACAAATATAAATGATTTTCATTGCTAGACAGACATTACGGCCTATAAACTACGCTTCAAACGGAATCTGTTATAAATAATACACTAAAAATAAATCCACAGCCTTTTCCTGCTACTTTCCCATCAGAACAGACATAATAAATTTCACTTGTTCTCATTCGTGCGCCTTGTTTAATGGCAATTGCAATTATATCGGCATAATCGATATGTTAGCTGATTCACAGGCGCAACTAATCGCAAACTTTGTGAATAGGTTTCTTCTAGGCAAGCGTGCTTCATCGTCGACCAAATCATCGCTTACCACCAGGTGAGATAGTGATATAAAAACAAAAAAGCTCTCGAACACATCTTAAGCGTTTTGTTACAGTCCTTGAACAGATAGATAAAAGTCTAGACAATTTGCGATTTACAGATTTTGCGCTTGCGCATTTCAATGATGCTTGTGATACTAAAGTTCGTCGATCCGATCGTATCGCGACAATTTTTTTCCGTCATCAACATGTCCTAAGACACGTCCGCGAACAAAATATTCAACGCACACACCCCAAGCATTTGTGTTGTGTGACGTATTTTTGCAGCAATGCAAAAAGTAACTGCGGCCGAATCTGCTCTTGATGCTAATTTTTTAGCAGCACAACGGCAAAAAATAGAAATGTTATTAATTAAAAAAAATCTTAATTAATCGATTCGTCTATCCTTGTAACTAAAAAGGTTATTTCACGAAATGATAAGTCTGAATTAAACATGGTCACGGAAGTCGACAGTGTAAATATGAAACTTTAATAAAGTGAAGTTTCGATTTGTAATCCACAGAACTATTATTTAGTTATAAAAACGAATGTAAAATCAATTAGCTTGAGCCGCACGATTGCTGCACGCCAGTAATTATTTAAAACTCTCAGATACATTAGACTTAGTATTTGCAAAGTAATAGTTTAAAATGGCCGGCTATAAAAACATTTCTAAGTAATACACCACGGGGATTGCGTATTTGCTCATCAAAGTATTATAAAGTTTTTTTAACAGAGACAAGTCTGATTCGATACAAACTTTGGTCTAGACTTGAGGTCATTGGCAGGGGATGATTCGTAAGTTTCGCTATGTCAGTCGGTATGAATGCATTTTTTTCTTTTAATTTTTTATCCAACTGCATGAAATCGATTTCTTTGTAGTTGTTTTTGGACACTCGTCGGTCGGCTGCCGTAGTGTTGTTACAATCTAGATCATGTCTTAGATTGTCCTCCCGAATTGCTGCACAGTCACGTTTCGGGATCATTGTGTGGGTGCTCTTTTAATTTTCGAGACATCTCGATATGAATTTCTCGTTAATTATATCAGAATTATTTTTTATCATCAGCGCGGAGATATAGATACTGGCAACCTTGAATCCGTTTGTTGCCGGCACCTACGTGCGCATTTTTTTGTCATCGAGCATTGATACGAAAGCACTGATTGACACTAACAACATGCTAATCATAATGCAGATGTCCAAATAGTTATCTGATATGGGACAAGTATAGTTTCCAAATGCTACGTACTGGTGACTGACACAACACTCGACTCGAACGATGTATCATTACAATAGAATGTGACGCCGCGATTATTGGCTAGCTAGGTATTGTGTATTATGTACGGTCTGTACCTAGGTTTGGCCTTTGATATTATACGTACGACGTTCGTTTGCTGCTATTGTTGTTGAGCAGCAACGAGAAAAAATACCATCATACCTTTTAGATTAAAGATTAAAATGCAGCAGAAAATAAAATTTAATAACTGCCTCAGTTCGAGAGTTATAAAACTGCAAAAACAGTCTTTATGTTTTCAAACACGTTTTGCATTATTCTAAAAGGAGCAGTCTGTTGTGTAGCTAATGGTGCGCATACGCTCGAGCGGCTCCCGTGCGCCGTGCCATCATCAGCCATTGAACCGGTCACCAGAAGTGGCCATCCGTGTTCGCTCAGTGGTTTGTTTACAGAAACAACAAAGTCTACTGGTACCTACGCGAGGGAATTTCGCGTGAGGCCTCCACTTGGCCTTAATTTTTTTCCAAACTACATATTGACATAAGGACTTGTGCAAACAGAGGCTTTTTGCGATCGAGGCCCGGTAGGGTTACTCGTGTTGACAGTGCGAAATCAATCGATTCAACGATGAGTTTCTTGAAATCCATGGTATCTGGCTATCTTTAATGAATCTATTTGTGAACCGACTCTGAGATGTGTGGCAGACGATTTCCTGTACATTTATAACCATCCTATCCCTACATTAACCTGATTGGTTTCTTAGTCATAATTTGTTACTAAAATAGAACGTTTCTGTTCAACGGTTAGAGAGATAGTGGGCTTTGAACCTTAGCTGCAACCGTGGAAATAGAAAAGAAATGCTAGCAGAGGCTAATGTCGTAACCGCACCGCAGCTTTGGCGGTTTTTTATTCGCATTCCTGGTGCACTTGACAAGCCGAGCTGAGATTACGCAACATCGGAAACAAAGAATTAATCGCCTTTTTACGAGATTTCTTTGTAAAAGGCTTTAAAAAAGTCAGAAAGTCGTGTTGGAAAAATACGTCAAACTTTTTACGGTCGGTTTTTTGAGTCATATTACTGTATCTCAAGGCTAGTTCCGTGTTTTTAATTTGTATTCTCCTCGTATTATTTAGTGTTCACTGAAAATCTACACATTCGTCTTGCTTCTGCAGTGGTTCATTTTGTTTTATTGCAGTGCGTCGACGTGACCCGCTTACGGAACTGCCACAGGTCACAATAGTACTTCATTTATAGAACCAATCAATCTGCTATCTGCGATCTAGTCACTGCTGGATTTTTAGCTTTTTATGCGTCTGATGGCTGAGGTTAACAAACTCGCGTTTCTGATTGCTCATTCATCTTACATCATTGTGGTTTGGGCTAGATTGAAATTTTTCATTTACCTGTATACCCGGCTCCTGTATCATTAGTATCTAATACAATTTAGTTTCGCTCGCCTAGATTAGTGTTCATATCTGGTTTTTTCGATCTTTGATTGGACGCTGCGCTTTTTGCAGTTACAATTCGATTAGCTACGTCGATGTTATGTCTTTTATGATCTTCAGCTAGACCAGACAGTCGTCTATTGTGGACAATTGTACGATCCATTGTTACGAGCTTTTTGTCTATTTGGTTTGAATAAGCCAATTGTGGATCGAGGAAGTGGACGATTTGTGATCACCAAGTTGCTTACAAAGCGAACCAACTCACGCTACCTAAAATTTTCTCGCCGTTATAATTAGTTAGTGGGCCGTTGGTGCGTGAAGGATGTTAAGTACACTTTAAATATTTTTTATATCGTATTAAGTAGCCTCTTGAGGTGTTGTTGACTTACAAAACATGTAGCTTAGGTAGTTAAGTAAACGACTATTTATTACTGTATGACGTGACCACACTGACTAGTGGTAACGCGATCAATTTAGTGTAAAATTGCGTAAAAAAAATCAGTAATTCGCGTAATCAAAACAGCATTAGCGAAGCCAAAGTGGTTAAAAAACGTTTGCTCTTTGTTGTAATAGAAGGTAATCTCTAATGTTTCGATACTTAGTCACGCACTATTTATATTGTAAGTAATAATTGCCGTTACTCGGCTCCATAAGAGGCTTCCATTAACCCAATCAAAGTACAATTGATTCGAAGAGATTCATCTTTGAAAGCTTCGATTTTCCCTTTGACGGTAGTGAAGACAGAAGAAGTTAATTTAGTTCCATTCAGGTTTGATACAGGTACACGGGAGTTGAAAAAAGCGGTCGAATTTGTTAAGATTCTAAAATAGAATCGTTTGTGTGTTACATTTATTAACAGTGCAGTAGGTACATCTGGTAACTGCGTTAGGCGTTGATGCGTCGTCGGTAGCGAGGTCGTTGGTCACGATTTCTATCTAACATGCAGTCTAGTCTAGACTAAACGTGATGTCAACGCAGCCATTCTTAAACTACTACATATTTTCCCATCCCATTCGCATCTCGCTCATATCAACTATTTTGTAGCTAGTAATAGCCACTTTTCATAATATCAATCCAAATCACAGCTGACACACCAGTTTTTGTATCATGAAACCTGTTGCAACTTGTTGCAGAAGATTCACGTCTTACGTAATAGTATTATGTGCATCTGATTTGGAACACCAAGGTCATTATGTCGATGACCATACGGAGGCGGGGCATCTATTAAGTCAATATCTCCTTAAGTGGCACTTGCGAATTAATCATCGTGCATGTCTCGATGCACTTTCAATCTTACTCCAACTGTTCCGTTAGTATTTTGATTCATTCATGATTCAGCCACACGTGAAAAGATTTGTTGTCTTAGCTCTGCTGCTTTTCGCGATCAGTATATCATTGATTGAAAACCAAAATCGGCACGACGCAACGGTGTCGTATGCGTTATCTCGTAGTATTACATGTAAATCTTCCCTTTATCAGCGATTTATTGGCTGCGCTTGACTTTAAACATTCATGTTTATTGTCGCTGTGCGTTTGTAACACCAACTTATGTTTTTCGTTGACGTAGGCGTCACAGCCCAGTTGTGTTCCCATCTGAATTACATTACAGTAAAATGTCCGAAATGGACGCGACACATCCTTTTGTTGTTGTTGCCTTTAACTTAAATATGGCTCCGTTCGCGCCCGAGAAACTACCAATATCTTCCACCCACACGGCCAAATTCTATGCTGCAACAATAAAAGGATTATTATCAGCCCCAAAAATACACATATGGTAATGGCGACCCACGTTATGTCTCAGGGAATTTGAGTCTCTTTATGAAGGTGTTATTCATCTAGATTACTTAGCAGTCCGTAATAAAAGCGGGTTCACGGACACTGAACTGTCGTGAGTTTAACGAAATTCTGCACTTTTTTGCAGTAGAATACTTAGAATTTCACGCGACGTTTGTCGGTGCGAAAATTCGCATTAAAAATGTCAACATACTCATTTCGGACGGCAATAAACAAAATAAATGCAAGTTTTATATCTCTGTAAATAATTGTTCCTCTCAAACAGACGCTCTTGACGAATTACTGTGTTTGCTATTATAAGTGAAGCGTAGATACGAAGCGATATTAATCTTGAGACGCGTTGTGTTCGATAGGCGAATGGTAGCAGTGGCAGATATATCATCAGGTGGTTCTAATTCCGGTCGTCAATAAGTCCAATCAAAATGCGCTGTATAGGAATTATTCGAATGATTAATTGAAAGCGTGCCGTAAAAAAATCGCTGACAAATCGAGACGCTATCAGACAGATACACGTTAAGTTTATTGCGTTTTTTTTTTCAGTGTCTTTTTATTCGCTCGTTTCTGACAAAAGGCTTAGGTGGGCGAACTTTTCAAGGCCTGTGTTAAGCTTCAGGAGTTACAATTTGTTTCCTTGTGAGAGCTCTAACTTTTTCGTAAACTCTATCCTAATCGGCGCGTTTATCTCGATTTCCAGACGGCCCAAAAAGCAGTTTTGCATAAACCAATTTGAATATTTTTGCATTCAATTCTAGATTTACAGAGACTTTAAAAAAGTCGTAATAAAGTCTAGGTAGGTTTTTTATTGTTAGGTCATAAGCTTTTTATGCGAGTTTCGTCATGCTTAATTTACAGATCTTTTACCTCTCGTGGCGATTGTTTCGTGTGCATGCGTCTTGTATTTTATTATTTTTTTGTGTAGATTTGGATTCATCAAAATATATTGTTTGATGCTAGCATGTAGTGTTGAAATTAGCAGATTCAATTTGTCAATAGTTTTTGTATAATCATCATTATCATCTATAGTGCTCGCATGTTTCTGTTTTACGACTGTTGTATAGCTAATGACTTCTGCAACATTTATAACTTTAACACCATCTAATATTTTTCCTCTTTTGATAAATATGTTCATTTTACTTTATGTTCTTTGCCCACCTTTAGTTGGCAGTTTAATTACTTATTATTTCACTTGAAATGACTTGTAATTTTTTTGAGAGTTTATACCGAATTCTTTATCTATTGTTGCTGTGGTCAGATCTGTAATGAGTTTTTTTATTACTTTTGTAATGAGATTGTCAAGATAGACAGCTTTTGGTAATGGCTGTTTATTGACTACCGTTCATTGTAATGCTGATACCACCTTATAAAAACGTTATCTATGTTTAGTTATTATTGCTTTATAATCAAACTTGTTATTAGAAAACGATTATTATAATTATTAACTACGTTGGACGTTGCATCTTTTCGTAAATTTCCTTAGTTTTTGCCAGTTTTTATGTCCAGCTCTGCGTTTTTTTGGGGGTTTTTGGAACATAATTCCACATGGCTATAATGAACAGGTTTTGCTACATGGAATTGCTCATTTATTCGCATATTAAAAGTTGCAAGTACATGTAAATGTATTTTATTTTTAGTCGTTCTGAGAATTACTACACAGTGTGTTTTTACGGTCGTTTTTAACATTACATCTTAGATTAAATGAGAAATCTTTGCGTCCATTTTCCATGCGTTATTAATTTTCACTGTTATTAGATTTTAAGTTTCAACTATTTCGTTATACTTAACTGTTTCATAAATAGATCCATGACACATTAAAATTTAAACATCACACTAAACCTCCATTTGTTTCATAGGAAAACATAGACCCGTCACCGTACAGCCTATCCCCAATATCAGCGAAGTCGGAGAAGCTACTGCGTTCCCCCAGGAAGGCCACGCGGAAGATATCGAGGATCCCGTTCAAGGTGCTGGATGCGCCCGAGTTGCAGGACGACTTCTACCTAAACCTGGTCGACTGGTCTGCGCAGAATGTGCTCAGCGTGGGACTCGGGAGCTGCGTGTACTTGTGGAGTGCTTGTACAAGTCAGGTAAAGCTCAAAGATAGATTGTATTTTATCATTATTTCAGCCGAAATACGTCCACTGCTGGACACATATGCACAACGTGGGTAGACGGACTTAATGCCCTAAGGCATTCTCGACCATTCAACCTAAGGATTGAAAGGAAGATCTAATTCAAATACTCGTATAGGGAATATGGGTGAGAGTTAAAACTAAAGCTAAATGGCTGGTTATTGAATCGATGATTAGCAGGGAACTGCTATTGTGATGATGATGGAGAGGTGTAATTAGTTTGCGGTCGATCAACGTCGATATTGATTGCCTTAAATAATGTCATCGATGACATCGCGACATATAATATGATACCTATATGATGTGATTTACGTATCATATATCATCGACAGACCGCAGTCTAGATGCATTCTATTGAAGATCTTTGTAGATTTGTTTTGTAAATGCGAGAAATTGTCGATTGTGACTGTACTCCATTTGATATAATATTAGACCTTTAAATAATCCCATTGTAGGGCCCGTTCAACCGTTTTTGACTTCTATTGCGTTGGTGATATGACAAATGGAAGCTGTACTAAACAGTTGGTTTTGGTAACAGGTTTAATGCTTTTTATGCTATCCTTATACTAATGGGATAGAACTCAAAATCGGTTGAACGGACTGTAAAAAGGGGTTCTAAAAATTTCTAAGGTTTTTTCAATGGAGTATAGTTTAATGTGAATAGGATACTTAAGGTCCTTCCACCGCTTTAATGCCGTAAAACGTTTACTTTCTAAAGCATACTCCTTAGTAATGGCTAAGTTTGAAAAAATATTATTGGATCATGTAGGTACATGAGATATTTGTGAAAAATGGCTTTTTGGTGTAACTAATATATTGGATTAAAAAAAAAATTAACAACATGTTATTTTTTCGCTTCTTCTGGATACGCCTCCAAAACGACTTGGATATTTAAAAATATATTCACACAGAAAAATTGATGTCTAGCGTTTCTTCATAACTGAAATAGCATATGTTAATCAATTTTTAATATTAAATTTTCAATATTTTGCAAAGCAACTGTCCAAAAGGAGGTATAATACTGATATTCTGGATCCGAGCGGACGCACGGCCAGTACTGCGTTTACATTGGGCAATATATACGCCTTAAGTATTTAGGAAGACTAGTAATTCTAGTTGTTTGTTCAGCTATAGACTTCAGTTTTCAATTAACCTGACGATGAAGTTTGGCTTTCGCAAAAAAACTGAACGCTTGCAAATTTGTTCAGAAAGAAGCATCGCAAACATTCTCAAATTAAAATTTGCGGCAATCATTTTTGTTGAGTAAAAATAAGAGAATTCTAATGTAGAAAAATTAAAATGTATTTTTATACGAAACAGGCGTGTTTTGATTGCATGTAGCAAACATATAATCAAATGCTCGCGTTTTACTAGATTTAAGATAGGAATGCCGGTGAACCTCGCGGCGTTTTTACACTATCTGTTGGATGATGCCTCTAAAGTAGGTACTCACACAGGCTTCATGGAACCTACAGTACTTTAACAACTTAATTTGTTACCCCATTAAGGGCTTATGTTTTCGTGCACGAGATTGCTCGAGTTCCTGGTAGAAGTAGGTATCTAATTCAAAGACAAAACATTTACTACAATTAGGCCATTGGGAGGCACTTTTGAATGTCTGAAAAAATGCGTATTTTTAGGTGTGGCAGTGTTGTGTTAATTACTTGGTGCTAAAGGATACAAGAGTTTATGCAGATGGAACACGACAGCAGCCAAATACTCGTTATAACTTTTATTTGGGATACCATACCGTATATGAAGTTGTTCTACATCATAAAAAGCAGATTAATAGAGCTACCGTGTTGGTAGCGTGTCTTTTAGGGCGTGTCTGAACAACTTCTGGTATAAAAAGAAAATGATTACGTCTTTATCCAGCAGTAAGATGCAATTATTATTAGTCGCATAGACTGTGAAGTAAAAAACAATTTTTATTTTTATCATGCACATTTGCACTAAATTTTTTACAGCTTCTTAAAACTACTTACCAAGGCATTAACCCGTAAAATATACAAATATTTGGCGTCCATTTCTCGTAAAGTTAACAACTATCGGTGATGTTTGCCAGGTGACGCGGCTGTGTGACCTGTCCTCGGAAGGCAATGCTGTGACGTCAGTCGCCTGGAGCGAACGCGGGCATTTAGTGGCAGTTGGGACGCAGAAGGGGCATATCAGCGTTTGGGACGTTGCTGTTAATAAGGAGGTGAGCTGACAATTTCTTTTTGACAAAAATATGTACTAAACTATCTTCTGCCAGCGGCTTCGCCCGC
Source organism: Orthosia gracilis (assembly GCA_947562075.1). Lineage (NCBI taxonomy): Eukaryota > Metazoa > Arthropoda > Insecta > Lepidoptera > Noctuidae > Orthosia > Orthosia gracilis. The sequence goes on from OX387268.1 coordinate 55,444,701, forward strand.
GTGTGAAGTGTTTTTTAATCCCAAGGGATCATTATACCGGGATATAAAGTCTGTGCTAAATTTCATCCAGATCCTTTCAGCGTTTAAGCGTGATTCTGTAACAAACATACATCCATACATCCAAATTTACGCATTTATAATATTAGTAAGATTATATTGACAGGTTAATCTGGAATTCACCAAACCTTTCGGGGTTTGGGTGATGGATTACGGCTGAGTGACCTTCAACTTAGGCTTGAATTGGTCTAAGTACTAGCAGTGGTTACACTATATTATTATGCTGGTTCACGGGGTCACATGCGCTAACAAAGAAAATTTGGTCCAAATTAATATCACTAGATGGCGCGATATGCACCGATTTGTTATTGAATTGTGTGTAAGATTTGCATTTTCTAGAATTGATCTTAAAAATTTGTATGTTTTTTTTTTAATCACCTCTCCTAAGCACAAAATTAAGGAATACAGTGCTCTTATTTCACATTTCAAAGATTATTTGAACGGATCATTTAAAATTGATTCCGATAGATGGCGCGGTTTTAAATATTTGAAGCTCTCGATTTTTTTAAATTTGTTGCTACACTTTTTGGTACAGTGAAACTGTAAAAATGTGCAAAAAATACTATAAAACAAATCGACACTGTATTTAAAGAAAAATATAGTCACGAACCGAGAAAACCCTTTTACTTGCAAGTCGCTGCTAACACCATCTATCTATCACAGCGGAACGGAACCGAATGCGATTGATGTAAAAAAAAATATCAGTTTAATCAGACGAAAAACGCTAGTTACGTCGGCACAATTTCTTTTTATGAGATGTGGCATCTGTATGCTAGCATACTAGTATTATATTATCTGTGGCTGGTTTTTTTTTTTTTTTTTTTTTTTTTACTTTTGATGGGTTTGCTCTTGACTCTAGTCTAAGTCAATGACAGAGACAGAGTCGACGATGGAGCGAGCTTACCCAGAAGAAGATAGATATTTGAATATATGATATTTGGTTAGATAGATATTTGAATGTATGGGTCTTATGACAACACGATCAGTTAGTTTGCCGCAGTTTTCTTGCCAAAATCATCGAAATGAGTAGGATATATTGATTTTTCCTAACTAACTCTTGGTAGAAATCCAGAATCACGTTGTATTTGAGATTGCAATACTGCACCTTACCCGCATACATTGTAAATTATCATCACTATCATTATGTAAATACAATGTAAGTGATCACGACCAGATATCATTAAATCAATATTATTGCTTACACGTGTCTCTTAAGACGACGACTAACGCCAACGACCTTGAGGGAACAAAACGCGCACTCGTTTCACACCCGCGCGACACAAAATTTAGTAGTTTTCGGTACTTTCCTCTTTATTCCATAACTTTAAAAAAAAAGCCTCAGATCAAAATGTAGATAATTAAATTGTCTTTAAGATGGTGTCAATTTCATTAAAATACGCCCAGCGGTTTTGCTGCGATTGTGGTGTTTTTGTCCGTTTTAGATATAACTTTGCAAATTAATTACACTATGTACTAGGAATAAAACTCAAAATTTTCTTAGATCAAATTATTAAGAAAATAGTCTTATTTAACATATATTTTTTCCAAAAAAATATGACTAGCATTTTAGACGTGATTCTCATTTTAAAATTAGCTACTCAGGGGTAACTGCGCCTTAAGAAGGCAATGCACGAATGCACTCTTTGCCCTTAGAGCTAGATCAACCGAACGGTACTCTCCAGAGCTATATTATCAGGGATATATTTAAAACCAGAAGTGCCACCAGACGGCCACATAAGTGCATTTTATCACTCAAATGTAATATCTAAAATTGACGAGACAGAAACAAATTAATGAAATAAACTATCAAGAATTTATTCAAATGAAAATAATTATATGTGCATTTTTGTTTCTATATTTTTTAGAAGATTAGGTAGCAATACAATAAATTTTTATTCTGTGTATTCAGGTGTGACCATAGTTAATTGGTAAAATTATGGTCTTTATAGCCTGAATGACTAATAAGCAATCAGTTGGACTCAACCAGTTTGTGTTAGTTCGATAAATTATGCATCCGCGGACCTGAGACACGGATGCATAAGTTTTATTATAACCTACGCCTACGGTCTAGGCCACAGATATAAATGTAACTAGATGACGCGATCGTATGTACTTCTCGTGCCATTAAACGGAGTTAAGTTACGGAGTTAGCTTTTCATTTAGCATTATCGACACCGGAAAGTCATCGAAATCGAGAAAAATGACTTTATGCCATATTGAGCTGTAATGAATGTATAGAAAAAGTTGGCCGAGGCTTTGGAAATGTTTTCTTTCATTGGTGAATAAATTTGACTTTAAATTGTTTGTGTCAAAGTGGCACTCTTGGTTTTCATACAGATGGAGGGACTTGCGTTGTCTAGTTAGATTTATGTCTGTGGTCTGGGCGTAATTTACATCTCGATTTATTCCTGGGATATTAACTTCTGATCTCACAATTTCCTGGGTAAAGTAGCTCTTGGTTTAATATATAAACTGTTGGTTATTCGTGTATAAATTGTCAAGACTGATGTGATCATTCGTCAATGTCGCATAGATTTATTGAAGTCTAGTATAACTATATATAGATCTTGAAAGGTTAGTTTGGTAGCATCACTATTTATATCAGGCGCAGTCTTTCAGGGATTGTAAGATTTTATCAAGACTGATGGTATGTTGACGAGTCTTCAATAGGGTAGTTGACAAAACATATCTATTTTGTCCGTCAGTTAGAAAACTTAAAAATATTAGACACGTATTGTTTCTATTGCCACGTAAACAAAAAAATACGCCGATACAATATTGTGTGACGTCACGTTGTGCTACACTTTATACTGACAAAGTGACGTCACATCACAAGCCCACACTCCTGAACTTTGATGCGCTTTATCTTTGTCAATTTTTAATTTATTTGGTAACGCAAAAATTATATTTGATAATCTCATTGACGGACTAAATAGGTAACTTAATGATTTTTTAATTTAAGCGAAGAAAAACTTCTTTTTGGTGTCTTTTTTTCTCCTGCATTCCAAATGTATGAGGCGGTCTATTTCGTTAAAATCTCAACGTGAAATTTTATGTCAAGTGAGTTGTCATTCCACGTGGTACTTGAGCTTGATAGCTCACTTCACCTCAGTGCCACTCCTGATGGCGACATCGCTCACACCGATAAGCGATTTTTACTAAGTTAAATTGCAAGTATGTTGACGTGGACGCAATGCGATGGAATTCGACCGATACGCACTTCATTTTTTTTTCAGAAAATATGAGTACACGCCTATCGACGCAATTTAAATTGCGTCGCGTCATCAATATAGGGCCTTAGTTTTCACGGTGTGATTTTACAGAATAGCACCATAGGTTTTCTCGAACTTGTACAATGAATTTTTGCCCTTTGCTAGAAGCAAACATAATTATCATTTAGAATGTGCACTCATAATAACATTAAAGCAGATCTTATTAAAAGTGCATTAATTATCAGAGTTACCCCGCTCTTGGTTTATAACTAATGTGACCATTTTCTTCAGGTGACCAAACTCCAGGGACACATTGCTCGGGTGGGCGCTCTGGCCTGGAACGGAGATATGCTCAGTTCCGGCTCCCGAGATAGGCATATACGGCAAAGGGATACAAGGACACCACGTAAGTAGAACCAACCTATTGCGTTTTGCCTCAAATAATCTTCTTGAATTTCGTCACTGGCGGAAGGAAAACGTAGGCCTATAAGTTCATCATCTGCCTGACCTTGTCCCATGCTTCTTGGGTTCGGCGCAACCCTTTTTCTTCCTCCATACTGTCCTACCCCCGCCTCGCTATCACTGACTCCCTTTTCTTTCATATCACTCTTCACACAATCCATCCATCTTTTTTTTTGCCGTCCCCTCCCTCTCGGAGGCCTCTCTGTCTCTAAAACTTAGGCTAATAGCTCCTTACTCTAAGACATCCTAGCATTTTACAGTGTACAAATATTTTTAAACATTCAAGTCGTTTTGTATCCAAAAGTAGCGAAAAAATATTGTGTTGTTCATTATTTGTTTAAAGCAAAACTATTAGTGACACGCAAACACCATGTTTTAAAAATAATGTACATGAATCAATAAAAAACAATGTTTCATTCTTGCCTTTTAATCTAGCCGCTATTAAGGAATACGTTTTAGAAAGAAACCGTTTTACGGCACTAAATCGGTGGCAGACCCTTAATTAGGCTAGGAGCAACTTGAAAGTTGTACTTATCTAGGCTCTCTGTGCGCAAGCCCACATAGGCGTTTTGCAATAACAGTAAAGATCTAGGTTGTAGCGTACCTAGCTTAACCAAAGCGTTTGCTTACAGTGGTCTAGAGACAGACGGTTTAGTCAGACAAAAGGTGGGACAGCTCATAAGTACCAGCCCGGTTAATTAATTGCTATTAGAACAGCGGTCCACAAAGTTTAGAACATTTCTGCAATTCGCCAGACCGAGGATTGGTTTGTCATAAATTGGCAACTGGAATTATTGTTTATTCAAAACTTTCTATAGTTCTGTTATAGATGTTTCTTTTTCCTTACAATAAAAAACGTAATTACTCAAATTCTGTCAGCACGATTTAAGAAAACATTTTCCTCAATTAAGAACTGATTAAAATAATTATGATAAACTAGCTTCATTTATTCAGTAAAGTAAAGACTTGTTTTACAACTTAAAAGGCCTTTGCCCCTGCTATGCCACAATTACTGGCTGGTATTTTGATATCATACGGAGGCGCAATTAGTTTCCAAGTTTGAGAATCATTTTCCAAGCCCCGTTGTACCTCAAAGGCTTGCGCTCACGACTTGCGAGTTCAACGACAATGCAATTATGCGGCGGTCGGTGTTATACTTAGTACTTTTGTTGGTACTTTGACATGTACACTGAAGAGCATAAAGAAGTAACACCAAAATTCGTCAATGATTTTCTGGACCCGCGCCCACTTGACCCGCTTAGGCTCGACCCGTAGAATAATGCCTGGATATTTCTGTTTCAATAGGCGTAAAAATGTCGACTACATAAGTCAGACAGAAAAGTGTCGATTTAACGCTCCTAGCTACTGACTACCAGGATAAATTATGTATTATAACAAAATATGAATACTCTATGTTGGTATATTAAGTTATTTAGAATTAAAATATCACTTCGCCTGACAGTGCAAATGGCACTGAATTGGGGCTTCGGGTCCAGTCTAAGTGGATCGAGTAGGCGCTAACCCGATTTTCTTTGGTACCTACTGTACTGGTACTGTATTTGGCACTGTATTGGTTTGTTCTGATCGGAAAACAAGGAAAATACGTACGCCGAATAAATTTCTTCAATCTAGTATTAGTATCTTGTATAGTATGAGGTGCTGTGCAGACAAATTAAAATAAACTTGCGATTTATGTGATATCAAAACATTTACTTTTTCCTGCAGCTTCGCATCCGTGGCTTATCTAGTGTTGGTATCTTGTGTAGTTAGAGGTGCTGTGCAGACAAATTAAAATAAACTTGCGATTTATGACTAATGTATACTACCGACTTATTTATTACCCATATTTGCAAATAAATGCTATTCTATTCTATTCTATTCTATCATAACATTTACTTTTTCCTGCAGCTTCGCATCCATGGCTTATCTAGTATTAGTATCTTGTATAGTTAGAGGTGCTGTGCAGACAAATTAAAATAAACTTGCGATTTATGACTAATGTATACTACCGACTTATTTATTACCCATATTTGCAAATAAATGCTATTCTATTCTATTCTATTCTATCATAACATTTACTTTTTCCTGCAGCTTCGCATCCATGGCTTATCTAGTATTAGTATCTTGTATAGTTAGAGGTGCTGTGCAGACAAATTAAAATTAACTTGCGATTTATGTGATATCATAACATTTACTTTTTCCTGCAGCTTCTCATCCGTGGCTTATCTAATAAGAGCCGTGCTTTTTCCGGGCCAAAAAGTAGCTTAAGGGACCCAGCGTTTGTGTATTGGTAGCCTATGCCATGTCTAGAAGCAAAAATTCGAAGAAATGTGACGTCGTCCAACTCGCACTGGGCCCGCGTGGCGGATTACGGCCCATTTCCTCTCACAGAGAGGAGGCCTATGCCCCAGCAGTGGCAAAATTAAAAGGCTGATGATGATGATTTGTGTATTTGTATATCCGTCCGTGACATCATAGCTCATAAACGGATGACCCGATGTGACGGGGTTTTTTTAAATTTGACTTCTATCTGCAAACTAATCTTACCTCTTCATCATAATAGTTTAGATACCAATCTACGAGAAATTCACATTCGAATTTAACAAAGTGCGAACATATTCATGCTTGTGAGTGTACACTGTAGTTCTCTGTGTAGATACTTGACATGTACAGTGCATTACGGTGCATCGAGATAAATCGTACAATGATCTTGTTGGTAAATATTCACTTAAAGTTGTCCATTTAGAAGAGGTTGTGAGAAGTCACACGGTATTATGCACCTTATTAATAAAAAATGTTCTCATTGTGCATTTGTGGTAACTGATACGGTCATCTTGTCACGAAAGGTTTTGAGTGCATATTGCAATTTAGGGACTAAAAAAAAATTTGCTCGTACGAAAAATGTTTTAAGTTTTTTTTGACAGGAAATGTATGTGAATTCATTATTTACTTGAACGGCAGGCTTATTACGTATCTTTTGCGAGAGCAAAACGATAGTGATCAAACGCTTTATGTCATAAAAGTCGGAATTACCTGCAGTGTATGATAGGTCCTACCCAATCGTTTGCTAATCGCTTGCTGTTTGTCGAATGCACTTATTAAAAAATAAAACAGCCAACAACTCTAAAGCTTTTGTATTGGAGAGCAATTATTGCGCAAAAATCGTAATCATTTTGCTCATGCAAAAGATACGTAATAAGCCTGCCGTTTTTTTTTCCGTTATACTCCCATCGGCTCAATTAACCGTCTACAAGTGATTACACCTAAAATTTAAAAAAGTGGTCCCTCTTGCAATTGTTTTAACGGCTACAATGGCACAAAAAAATGATCAACATTATAATCTCGGTTTAGATTTAAGTGGGTAGTTAGCATTTCCTTAGCTACCATCACACTAAAATGCCTAGGTGCTGCATACCTTATAATCATAAATACTTAGCTAGGCTAGTATACGAATACTCAAAAACGTAAAACGTGAGGTGAGATAGGGGTCAAGCGCAAGCCTATTTACAATAAAAAAAAAAAAAAAAAAAAAAAGGGCAACTTTGGATGGGTTGCCGGTCAATTGTGCCGATGAGTGCAGTTGTGTGATTAATGCAGAAATAGAATTTATTATGATACGAACACTAGCTTTTGCCAGAGGCTTCGCTCGCATGAATGTGAGAAATTAGTCCACGGGAACCGTTTATTTTACCGGGACAAAAAGTAGCCTATGTGCTCTTCCAGACTATAATCTATCACTATGCCATATTTCATCCAGATCCGGGGTCAGCCGTTCTGGCGTGATTGAGTTACAAACATACATCCATCGAAACATTCGCATTTTGGAATCACACTAATTCACACAAGTTTGTGAGTGTGTGTGTGTGTGTGTTTGTTACTTCTTGAAGCTCAAACGGCTCGCCGGATCTGGATGAAATTTTGGCACAGAGATAGATTATAGTCAGCTATTTAATCCCGGGTGCATGTTCCCCCGGGATAAAAATCGATTTTCACGCAGGCGAAGCCGCTGGCAGAAGCTAGTCTGTTAATAAATGAGAAATTAATACATAATATTACGTAATAAATATAATCTCGACTCACAAGTTCGAAGCCTCTAAGCATATACTGCGTAGGTAGTAACTCCACAATGGCTTCGCATTTACACTTCTATAATGAAGGTCTACAACCTAAACAAGATCTAGCAAGTACTTATCATCTTCCGTAATATAATACTGCGTACAGTTACCTCCCATCGCAAGCCCTTACGGTGCATCGAGATAACTGGCCCATGTTGGCCCATGTAGCGTGCGCCACGTTCTTGTTACTCAATTTATACATGTTCGCAGATGTGTTTAGGAGGATTTTATTTGTATTTCTCCTTGTTTATGGTTGTTAGGCTAGTTGGACTGATCGTGTATACCACCGAATGTTTTGAAATATCATTTTTGAACCTTATTGCTTAAGGTTTAATGGTGATAGTGGTCTCCGTCAAACACTTTTCAAACCTAAGGCAAAGGGCGGAATGACCGACTGGGAACTTTGGTAGTAGTAATACTGATATCTGTCTGACTAGGAAAAAACATTTCACGAATAAACTTCCCCAATCCAAATATATCCTGTTAGGTGTCAACAACGAATCAATAATTTGACAGTGATTTGATTGCCGAATAATAATTCACCGCAGGAGAACCAAAGTTAGCGACATAGCCCAAAGAATTGCGAAACTTAAATGGCAGTGGGCAGGGCACATTGCTCGCAGAACGGATGGCCGATGGGGCGAAAAGTTCTGGAATGGCGACCGCGAATCGGAAGACGATGCGTTCGAAAGCCTCCCATTAGGTGGCCCGATGATCTGGTTAAGGTTGCGGGAAGGCGCTGGATGGGTTCGGTCAATGTGGCGACGCCGGGGGGCGGCCTATGTCCAGTAGTGGACGTCTTTCGGCTGAAATGATGATGATGATGAATCAAATCTCAGTCAAATTATTTTTGCCAGTAAATTATTTTTTCAAAAAAAATTTTTTCAATTGTACAAAGTAGCATTTAGAACCTGACATCTAGTTTGGCGTCATTTATAACGTGCCTCAAAATCTTTTTTTAATCTTCGTATCGTCCACATAGCTTTATATTTCACTTGTACCCGGTTTTTTTGCAGCTACCTATAGCAACAAACGCCTAAAGCACCACCAAACAAAAAAAGAACATAGTATCTCACGGGTTCTCTAGATCTACCATCGCCAAGGTCGCATAAAGTTTAGAGACACTTGACAAATTGCATATGACATTAACAAGGTTATTAACCTTCCATGAGTCATTCTAAACATAAAATTTTGTTCATTTCCAGCGGTGCAAGCCTCCCGAGTACTCCAAGGCCATAGACAGGAGGTGTGCGGACTCAAATGGTCGCCGGACGGACAGTCGTTAGCGTCCGGAGGCAACGACAATAAACTCTTCGTTTGGTCTAATGTAAGTGTCGCAAAAAAGTTGTTAAATACGGATATTGTCTATTAGATTGGTTTTTATGAGAGGATGTGCATGCAGCGTTTTGTTGAGGAAATTATTGTTTAGAAAAAAACGCTAACTAGCTCATTTTTTCATTGTTACCATGAAGGTATGCAACATAATGGATTGGGCAATTAGTTTCAAACAGGAATGATGAAAATTACTACAAAAGGTAGGTCAACGAAGCGGTTGACGTAATTCGCTTGTTGAAAGGTCGCTGAGTCAGTACTAAATTCACATAATTAAGAACTCTGCAGCCTATGAAATAGAGCCTAAAACGCCCTATCTAATATATTGTTGTAAAATTTTAAGTGTTAACTACTTGTAATTAATGTTAGAACTTGCTTAAAGTGTAAAGGTGACTAACAAACCATGTTATAGTGATTGGCCTCAAAACTAAAGATTAAAAAAGATACTTTTACCACATAAATGTGAACCCATTGTTTTCTGTGGGAAAATGGTAGTGGGAATGATATGTACTGATAAGGATTTGCGGTAACACGCAAAATTGAACGAATCTAATTTCGATAAGAATACTATTATTTGTTTCCGCTTTGATTATAATGGCAACCTAACTAGGTATATAGTTTCGCCGATTCTCGCCGGAAATTAAGCATGCAATAGAGTTTACGTTATTCGTTGCAATATCATGACAGTTTTATACTTAAACTGAAGCAGATACAGTAGAAATGCGACGCAAAAGGGATGTTTCCTGGATAGCAAAATGATAATTATATTTATTATTATTTATGATATGCTTTATAATACAATTATAAAAAGAAACTTAAAATTAATACATATACAATGGGCGGCCTTATCGCAATCCGCGATCTCTTCCATGCAACCTGGTATGGACAGTAATGAGGGTATTCTGAAATCATGTACACTAGGTGGCATCACTGAGACGTGAGGTCCAAGCTGCTGTCAAATGCTTATGTTTTTTGACATTAGTCAAATTGACGTCAAGCAAGTTGATGTCATAAGTTAAATTTTCCAAGTAAAAGACCTCTCACCAATGTGGCGCCAACTAGTGGCGTGAATTTTCTTAAAAACCCTCATTGTCTGGACATGACGTGGGGTTGTCATCGGTGTGACAATAAAAATGTTATTACCAATATTTTTATGTTATCTAACTGACAGACTAAATATATATGTTTTGTCAACTACCCTATTCATCCAGTACAACATAACATAACTATAGTTCTGAATATTGAAGCTATAACATAACTATGTCTGGCTCTATGCATATAAACCTGCAACACATTTCTCTAAAATCTTGCCAACGGCGTAAGAATGAGACGGCCTTCATGAAGGTGTTCTTAAATTATTTACTTACCAAACTCTTTCTATTCCAGCACTCAACATCGCCCGTCCAAACGTACTCGTCTCACGTAGCAGCCGTGAAAGCGATCGCATGGTCTCCGCACCAGCACGGCTTGTTGGCGTCTGGTGGAGGCACCGCCGACAGGTGCATACGATTCTGGAACACGCTGACGTCGCAGCCGATGCAGTGTGTTGATACTGGTAAGTAATCTATACAAACATTATAATAAAGAGGTAAAGTTTGTGAGATTGTGATGTTGTAGGGGTAATCTCTGGATCTACCGAACCGATTTTGAAAATTCTTTTAGCAATAGACAACCACGTTATTTGTGATCGTCATAGGCTATATATTAACCCGAATAATGAACAGACTTTTTCTTGGTAGTCGGATTTGCAAAGAAAGTCGGAAAAAACGGTCGAACGAAAACATTTCTTACGGACGCTGCCTTAACGATGAGAGATATATGATTGAGTTCTAGAGAAAAGTTGTAGAAGTTGATAATGCCCTCAAAAAATAAAAAAAATAAATCTCCTCCGTTTAGGGAACATACGTTAAAAACTCAGCGACAGCAGTGTCAGTGTCAACTAATTTTTATTTTTAAGTTACAAATAGTAGTTTTATACAGCGACCGCACAGCCCCTAGACGCCTAATAACAGGCGAGCGATATCTGTCAACACATATGACTAAAAGATCATATACGGGTAATACAGGTCGCCACTCGACAATTTCGAATTAGTAGCGACCATTTCTGTGAGCCGTAAACACTTCCGCGTCAGTCAATAAATAAATTATATATATACTACGTTGGTATGGTAACAACAGCCAGACTTCTAGTTTCCAGAAAAATGTCATAACATTTCATTGATAAGTTAATAGTTAAATAAACATAATTATAATGTGATTTTTAATTTCGTAGACTAAAATGACATTTGGGGGGTTGTCACGTTATCGTAACTTAAAAATAGTGTTGTATCCTGAATTAATCAGTTTTAAATATTTTGATTCAATTGTGTTCATAAATAGTTGTAAATTATAACATCAGATAAAAGAGTAAATGGGAAAAATTATTAAAACTTTTTTAGGCATCTCTTTCATGGGTGTCATAAGAACAAAAAACAAAATACACTCTTTTCCAAAAAAACGGGCACCTAAGGAAATTTACATTCTAAGGTCGATTTGAGTTAATTAAATGAAATTTAATTGTTTGACGTAGTCTGTATACTTATAATCGAGTAAATTAATACGCGTGAAGTGAATTCTGGCAGTTCTTCGCTTAAACACGAGGCGTACCTGGCATGGGTCGACAGTCGGGCACGCAAAGCAAGCGACGTGGGTCAGCGGAAGAGAGCCTACAATAGGGCTGCCAAGTCCTGCAAAAAGGTGATGCGACGATCTCGGTTTGACCACATAAGCCGTAGTGGGACCAAACTTGCTTCATACCCGGTAGTAAAGCGTTTTGGTCCCTGGCTAAGTCGGTTGAATCGAACTTCTGCCGTCCCTCACTACCACCACTGCTGAGGCCCGACGGGTCACTGGCCCACTTCGCTGAGGTGAAAGCTAACTTGTTTGCCTCTCTTTTTGCGGAATCTTCTCGTCTGGATTCTGGTGACGCGCGGCCCCCTCCTCCTCCTGATGGATGCGAGACGAATATGTCGGACATTCGCATCCATCAAAAGGACGTTCGTAGGGTGCTGCGCAACCTTGACGTGAACAAAGCTAGTGGCCCCGACGGGATTCCGGCAATTGTTCTCAGAATCTGTGCGCCTGAACTGTCTCCGATCCTGACACGCCTGTTTCGCCTTTCGTATGAGACGGGAAACGTGCCGAATGCTTGGAAGCAAGCTAACGTTCAGCCTGTGCCCAAGAAGGGCAGTCGGGCTGACCCGGCCAACTACAGACCCATATCAATAACGTCCATCCTCTGCAAGAGTATGGAACGAGTGCTCAACTCCAAGCTCCTGGCATACATAGAAGCTAACGACATCCTCAGTGACCGCCAATATGGCTTCCGCCAAAATCGGTCAACTGGCGATCTTCTAGCGTATGCCATACACATCTGGAGTGAGGCCATCGAGAAGCACGGGGAAGCGCTTGCCGTCTCCTTCGACATCTCGAAGGCATTTGATAGGGTCTGGCATGAAAGCCTTATTGGTAAGCTTCCATCATTCGGTCTGCCCAATGGTCTGTGCGATTGGATTGCAGACTTCCTGAGGGACCGGTCCATTCAAGTGGTTATTGATGGCCGCTCTTCTGACCTACTGGGTATTAATGCCGGGGTCCCTCAGGGGTCCGTACTCTCAGCAACATTGTTCTTGCTGCACATAAATGACCTGCTAAAACTATCACCCTTGCAACATTTTAAGAAAAAAACGTCGATTGCAGCTGTCAGTTTAGTCTACGAAATTAAAAATCACACTGCAAATTTATTTTCTGATATTATTTATCGTATTTCATATTATACTGGTCAAGTTGTAGATGAAAACGCCCACCGCATGTTTGTTTCTCTTTCTTTTTAAAGTAATTTTTTCACTATCTCTTCTCCTCTATAATTTCGTTAGCAAAACTAGTGATGCACCATAGCGCAGTCGTCCCGTTCCTCCATATCTCAGCTAGTTGACAGAATTATTTTGTTGTACCAGATCAAGCTTTAGGCGTCTAGTGTCTGTGTGATCGATGATTTTATATGAAATATATAATTTAAATCGTTAAATCATGTTTATTGGTCATATTATCAACAATTATGAATTCTTATCAAAATAAGTAAATTTATCGTCTCAATTTTTTAAAACAAAAAATTTTTCCCTTTTACTGCATATAATTTGGACTAATTGTTCAGATAATGCGACATATCTATACTAATATTATAAAGAGGTCAAGTTTGTGAGGTTGGAGGAGGTCTCTGGATCTACTGAACCGATTTTGTTGAAATTTGGCACGGAGATAGTTTTAGACTTCTTTTTTGTGCTGGTACATCATCAAATGACTTCTCCCGCTTTGGGTGAAGCGTAAGGGCGTGTCAGACTTTTACGGACTAAAACCCACCCGTGTTCCTTCAGTTGCTTGTGCGCGACACAGACAGGTAGTTTGAGACCCTGGGAAGGATATAGGATGATTTTGTATTTTCTTGGGATGACGAAACACTTTTTACGCGGGCGAAGTCGCGGGCAGAAGTAATAGTTAATATACTCACACTTATAAATAGCTGTGAAAGCGATCGCATGGTCTTCTCCGATTCTGGACGATACAGTGTGTCGATACTGGTATGTTGTTAATCAACAGTTTATGTATTTAGCCTTTAATAGCTCTTATGCAGAATTGGACAAAGGTAAATGTTTTGTCGTAGCAATCCAAGAGGATAAGACTAGATATGTATGCCAAAATAAACCCCAAACTCATGAGGATTATTGATAATTCTTAGACGTCTTCTTTATTTATTTATTTATCCATTTATTTCAGGCATCAAGGCCCATATACTCAACCTAATCGAAGTGTCATAAATAAGTATCTTCCACATACCATTTTATTGCCAGTTATTTATATATATTCAGTGTCTATTTACCTAAACACGGTAAAAAAATGCTTGTTTTTTGAGTTTTGTATTATTCTGTAGTAGTTCTTTATTTGTCCAATAAAGGTTGAAAAACCAAACTGCTGGACAGGAGTTATTTGTCTTTAGTTTGCATTCTGTATTTAAAAACTAGACGATAGAGATAATGGACTATTCAGTCTATGGAAAATGTACCATGCAAGTTAGGTAGGTAAGGCACTATTAGATTATTAGTCAATGTGAACGAGCGGATAGGCGAAACTACACATGCCTGTAACTTAACATTTCATTGCCAGTTATATGTAACCTCTTTTCTTTCGTCTGCAGGATCACAAGTATGCAATCTGGCGTGGTCGAAGCACTCCAGCGAGCTGGTATCAACGCATGGTTATTCACAGAACCAGATCCTCGTTTGGAAGTACCCGTCCTTGACACAGGTTTGTACCTTAACATCTTTGTTTTACCATTATCATTCTAATAATAATGAAAAGTAAACTGAGGTCCAGTTTACTTTGAATAGAAGCAAAAAAGTTCTAAGTCACACGATTGTTCATTGCATTTGCAACGATCTTATTGCAGTCAACTGCACATTATTTTTGTAACAGTTTGATTTCGTAATCATAAGGTCTGTTTAGGGTTCCGTACCCAAAAGGTAAAAACGGGAACCTATTACTAAGACTTCACTGTCTATCTGTTTGTCCGTCTGTCACCAGGCTGTATCTCATGAACCGTGATAGCTAGACAGTTGAAATTTTCACAGATGATGTATTTCTGTTGCCGTAATAACAACAAGTACTAAAAACAGAATAACATAAATTTTTAAGTGAGGCTCCCATACAACAAACGTGTTATTTTTGCCGTTTTTTGCTATAATGGTACAGAACCCTTCGTGCGCGAGTCCGACTCGCACTTGGCCGGTTTTTTGGGATAACTGAATGAGTTAGTCTTGTTTAAAAACTAATTATTTTTCTTTTTTACACAGGTGGCCAAACTAACAGGCCATTCATACCGCGTTCTCTACCTAGCCCTGTCACCCGACGGCGAAGCGATAGTGACCGGCGCAGGCGACGAAACACTCCGTTTCTGGAACGTCTTCTCCAAAACACCCTCACACAAAGAAAACAAGAGCGTTCTCAACCTCTACACGGCACTCAGATAAACTTATATCATAGACCTTTTGTATATACTAGCTTTATTTATTTATAGAACTTTAACCCATACGGTGTTTCGAAGTATTTTTTCGGTGTTAAAACAAGCTGGACTATTAGGTCGTTTGTAATTCGTGTTCGTTTGGTTTTGGTGGTTTGTTTTGTGCTTAGAAAATATGTATTTTTTGATGTGGCAACATCGTGTTTGACAGATGGCACTATAAACGGTAGTGTCATCTCTTCCACAATGTTGCACTTCAGCTTTTTGGTCCTTATTGGTTAAATGTAAACGCTTCAAATAAATCACCGCACCATACTAAATCATTATTTTATACATAATGTACACTAGTTTGTGTATAAGTTATACAAATACATACTGTAGTAATGTATATTTGTTTACACTCCCGATGTACATAGGTTTCTGTAAAGGTTTAAGCGATAATTCTACAGTTCTTTGACAGAATTGTGTTGCGTTGCTAATTATGTTTCTATGTTTTTATCAAAATGGATGCAAACAAAGGATAGAGTCGTCTAAAATGCGAAAGAAATATATAAATCAAAAACGATTATTATTAATATTAAAAGAGCGTTATCGGCTCTAAACGTAAAACTTCAAAACTTATATATATTCAGTGTCTATTTACTTAAATACGGTAAAAAAATGCTTGTGTTTTTTGTTTTATACTCAATATATTACCAAGTTCTTTATTTGTCCAATGAAGGTGAAAAAACCAAACTGCTGGACAGGAGTTATTTGTCTTTAGTTTGCATTCTGTATTTAAAAACTAGACGATAGAGAAAATGGACTATTCAGTCTATGGAAAATGTACCATACAAGTTTGGTAGGTAAAGCACTATGAGATTATTAGCCAATTGGAACGAGCGAATAGGTGAAAATACACATGCTTTTGTGATATTCATCAATCAGCAATGCTATAATAACTTCTTATTGGTGAAAGTTACGTGCTTGTGTATCTTTTGTTCTAAGTTAACGAGGCAAATTACTTAGTGCATTTTCTATCTTTAGTCTGACTGTTATAAGTGCATCTCTTTGGACCACAGGAACTACCTATCAGCTGGTCTGTAGACAGCGGCCATGTTTGCCATAAAGTTGTCTATTCACCGATATTGGACCTTCTTCCTGAAGTCCATAGAGGGCCACGCTTATGATCAGACTTACTTCACGAGTGTTTTCCGAGACATCTTCCAATGTGTTTCCATAGATTAGTGAGATATAAAATTTTAAGTTGAGGAACACAGTCCCATCTCTCTATCGTCTACTTTAATTTTGACTTAACCCACAGATAATGAAATGAGAAATAATTTTTAGAAAACTTTATTTCTGTATCGAAAAAATTACGTCACGTTTGCGTTTGGTGAACCATTTTTCGTTTAATTAACTAATCATTACGTTTTTCTGTTCCAGCATTTTTTGTTTCGACTTTTATCAGTTGATAGAAAGATATACATTTAGAGAGAAAAACAATATCATTCTCTCAAATGAGTTTCAGTCGAAAGTGGTTCGAGGTTATTTTGGCGGCAAAAAGTGAGGAGTATTTAGAACGAGATAGAAAGGTACGATAGTACAACGCTTTGAATACAGCTAAACCTTTATTATGTTAGTTTTTAATAGAGTATAAAAATAAATGAAATCGCATTTATTAATTAATGTAAATTTAAGTTTATTTGTATGGAACGTAAATTAGAGGTGCCTCAGTTATGATCTCATTAACAACCCTACGATCTTGATTATGGCAACACTTTTTTTTATAAATTTTTCTTCTTTACGTTATTTATCCTTTTCTTCAGAGTAGTTTATTTTTATTTACCTATTTTATTGTAGCTTGTAGTGTTTGGGACAGAATATAGTAAGTCGCCTATCTCTCAGTAGGTTAGCAACACATTCAGGAATCTTCAATCTTTTCGACCAGCCTGAAGTTGGCTACAAATGGCTGCGCTGTGGTAAATCTCATACTTAAACAGCAGAGCGCCTCGGAATGCGCATGCGCATCCGCAAGCCTACGTTTAACCCGGCCAAAAAGATTGAGGACTGTAAATTTGTTTGAAAGAAGCTTTCGTAATGATACGAAGGATCTCTTCGACAAATTGATAAATACTACAAGTTATAATTATTTTTCCGAGGCATCCTCTGTTTCCTTATATTTTTATGTATGAAGTTTTCAGTGTCCTATTAGATGTGTAACCTGATTATGTAAGTTTTATATTTGACGCGTGCAATGTAGTAGTTAATAAATTGTATTGTGTATATAACTGAGTGTGAATTAGATTATTATAACTAAAAAAGATTTTGCGGTGCTCTAGGAAGGCGATAATCGTTACTTTGGAATTGAGTTGTATTTAGGGATACATACAATTTTTCCGATGCGTGTAACCAGGAAAAATATTCCAGTTATCGCTGTATCGATCGAAACGCTTTTATATTTACTTATAATACGAATTAAACGTTTGTGTGTGGCTCAGTTTCAAAATTAAAAGGAAATGCGGTCGCAGACAGCAGACTGTTTATCCTAAGTAAAAAGTCATATTTCGAGGTTTGGCTGTCGCCTATTTCCTCCTACAACATTGGACCTATTTAAAAGATATTCCATATTTATGGCAAGACTAGCTGACCCCCGCGGCTTCGCTCCTGTCAACTGGCTACCTACCCTACCCTACATACCCTACCCTACCTTCCCTACCTACCCTACCCTACATACCCTACCCTACCTTCCCTACCCTACCCTACCTTCCCTACCATACCTACCTACCCTACCCAACCTACCCTACCCAACCTACCCTACCCAACCTACCCTACCCAACCTACCTTACCCTACCCTACCTACCCTACCTACCCTACCTACCCTACCTACCCTACCTACCCTACCTACCCTACCTACCCTACCTACCCTACCCTACCTACCCTACCCTACCTACTCTATCCTACCTACCCTAAAGACAGACAGACGTCAGATCACATGAAAATGTCAGTTTAGTTAGAAAACGTTTGTATGGGAAAAAGAAAAGGGCTGTTTTTAGGGTTTTCCCGTAAATTATTCGAAATTTCTCGCCGTAAAAACCATCCTTGGACTTTAACGAACATTTAAAAAAAGAATTGGTAAAATTGGTCCAGGCGTTGTTGAGTTATGCGCCTACCAACACATTTTGCGATTCATTTTTATATTAAAGATATATACTGTGTCCCTATGTTTTCCTTTTTGATGATACATTATCTTTCGAAGTATTAACTGAGATAAATTTGACAACTACAATTGAAAAAAAAGATAGTAGTTTATGCAATGGTATTTTATCTTCACTCATACAGTTGAAATAATACAAAAGTGTAAACGGAAAAAATATGTCGTATGGCGGGCAACTTAGATTCTCATTGCGCGTGACTGCGCAGCGCGCGCCTCCATAGAAATTACTTTTCTACATTAAATTAAAAAGTAAAAGTGTGCTATAAAAATTAAAAAGTTATTTTATGTTGCATTTGTTTGAAAATCGAAGGAAAATGTTGCACTGTTATAGTTATTTTTTTTAATTTTACCTATCCAAGAATGTAAAGCACATGTTTATACAATATTTTTTGAATTCATATTTGGAACATTACGTTGTGAGTGTAGATAAAAACATATATCGTTTTATTCAATTTATGGAATATCTTTTAAATTTGTCTAATACTGGAGGAGGAAATAGGCGAGAGCTAAACATCGAATTATGACTTTTTACTAAGGAAATTCAGTCGGAGATCTCTGCCCTCATTTCCTCGTAAGGCCCCGTTCTATCGATAGCTATTTAACTCTATTTCCAAACTTATGAACTATTTATATTCCTATTTCTATCTTACCTTGTAGATCTAATTGCAGTGTATCTCTTCTTGTACTACAAAACTACTATTTAATAGCTCTCAATGTGACCTCGACCTTACTCTCTACTAAAAGTAAATTCTCTGCTCAGGGATTTGAATATCAGTCTCCCATTCAGGCAGTGAATAAAATCTTCTCAGTCCACAACGAAACGTGTTCCATCGTATCATCTCGCCTTTATAGAGTACTGCTTCTAAATTTCCACACCCTAAATATAACATTTTGGTTCTAACTAAAATTGCGTTATTAATCAAAAGTGATTGTGATTGCGTGAATCAATTATTCGTCAGATGCGATTTTTCTGTTAAACGTGTACTGCAATTTTTTGTAAGTTGTCAGCTTTTTTGTCATATTGCAAAAAATAAGTTTATTATTGTACAGGTATCGGCGCGGTTTAAGAGCGCTGACCTTGAATGCGCAGATGTCGATTTTTGGGTAGGTTTAGCGGAGGGAATAAGATGAAACGGTGAAGCGGCCGGCGTCGGCGACTTATTGGTCAACCAGTGTCGCCTTCCCCCGTCTCGCCGCGCTCGTACCTCTCGTGTCCCCTTGGTACAGTCGCGCATTATTGTGTTAAATAAGAAGTTTCTTTGCATAGTGTTAAATAATTTCGTTCGTTTCATTGCTGATGAAAGATGCCGAAAAAAAAAAAGTTAATGAGGCAAGCATGAAAAACTTATATGAAACTGTGTTTTTCTTTGTTTCTATATTTAATTTAGTAACATATTTATATCCGTTATTACAGATTAAGCATTTATAAATATGATGAAACGCTAATGTGCCTCAACCACACTGTGTTAAAATTTGCTATTTAAATATCCATTCTTTACAAAATTTAAACGATCTTCAATTTAAACGATCTTCAGATTCTCCAATAATTAATTCAAATCACACTTAGTACACATGCGCAAATCACCCCACCACTTTTGCCGAGCACTCTTAAATCGTGCCGGTATGGTGTAATAAACGTATTATTTTTCTAATGTGACTTGATACCTGATAACGTTTTGTGGTAAATTAATACATAGTTTAAGAGAGAACAACGTTAGGAAATATCAATCATTTTCAGCCTTTTTGCATCATTTTTTCACGTAAGTTAACGTTAATTCAATTTAATATTAGCATAATTATAACTAACGTTCTTCTCTCTCTGACTAAAAATATAAATTAAAAATACATATTATAAATCTCGAAAAATTCAAATGAATGTTTCGTCTTTAGCAATTAATATTTAAAAATAAAATTGTCATTAGTAAACTATTATCTTCAAAATGAATAATTTTCTGAACTTTGTGTAATTCCTTGTGCATTATTAAATATTTAAAATAGTAAATATCTTAAGAATTAATAGCCCACTACTATTTATAGAGAAAAGAGTTATTTATATAAAATAGAGAGTGAATAAATAATATATTAAACTTGTACCTATAGACTGACGTATCCATTTTATGTTGTTAATTTTTAATATGTATTTTAGATAATTAAATGTTTGATTGTGTGCTGTATAAGTGTGTTTTTACGACTACCCGTAGCCTATTAGTTATTTTATTAGTTACATAATGATAACATACAGATATTTATTTCATTAACACAAAGGTGTCTTAAGGAAGGAAATCCTGTCACACACATCACGACACAAAACTTACCTTTGATAAACATAAGGGCTCACCTTACGTGGAGCAAAAACCGTACGCAAAATACGTGGAGCAAAGCCTGGAGAGGTGTTGGGCTGTCGTGGAACTTTTCACTGACCCTATGCACCACATACATTAATATAAAGTCATTACAACAGTTTCTATGGGCGTTGACCGAGATAAAATGTGGATTCAATCTCAATTTTATCGAGTGATCGGCAAATTACAAAGACGCGGAATGTAATGGAAGCGAACGAAATAGTACCAAATAACATAATAGTAGTTTATGCAACAGTCATTTAATAGTGGTTTTTAACACGAGTGTGGGTTTATCACACGAGTGTTTGAATACCTATAATGTGATTTTTAATTTCGTAGACTAAACTGACAGCTACAATCGACGTTTTTTTCTTAAAATGTTGCAAGCATGAAACATAGTGTTGTAGTATGTGATTCTAAAATGATTTATTGAATCGTTGTGACACGACTCCAAACTTTAATTTTACTTAGGTGTTTACCATCACACATTACCTCAATCATTAATTAAGTATAACAATAACTATTAATAAAAACAATACATAAACTGTCCTTGTAATAAATAAGAAATTGACACTAAAATAAATGCTACAACTAGCTTGCTATGCAACTCTGCACTAATTTATCGGAGACGGATGCGGAAGTGGAGGCGGCGGCGAAATTCCTTTACAACCTTATATAATATTAAGGTGACCAAAAAAACGTCATAGTCAATAATATTCCGCGCGTTTTTGCGTCTCGTAACTCGTCTTCTTTCTTCGCTCTCCATTCGCATCGGTTGATCGCCAGGTTTTTTTTATTGTTCCTGTTTTGTATTTGTTGCTTTTAGAATTCCGTTCCTCAAAAGGAGTATAGTAGTCACAGCAGATCTTTGTGTCTCTGAAGCTGGCTCTGCGAACGATTGCGCAAGAAACAGTCTGTCATCGAGTATACTGAATAGAGTAAGCGAGATAGGAATATGTAACACAAGTAAGCGAGTGAAAGAGACTGTTATACAACGCTATCTTCATCTTCAACATTGAAACAAAAATAGCTACTGCTCAGTCTTGCAGCCAATTTCAAAGACACAAAGAACCACTGTGAATATTAAAAAAGGATTCCTTATCATGGATTCCAGGATTCCATATCGGATCACTTCGCTGTCTGTCTGTCTGGTGTCAAGACCTTTCTTTTCCTTCATGGAAGATTCTCAACCGAGCACCTCCGGCGATCGGTTGAGCATCTTGTTGTCTCCTAGGAAAAGGAGACGCCCCGCTTTTCTGAGTGTCACAGAGAAGACAATGGTAAATAACGAATTTAAATATGTATTCAATGAAAAGAAAAATAATCGGATACGGAATTATCTGAAAAACGTTACTGTTCTCAGAACAGAAGAGATTTTCTATTACTGAGCACCGTGTTGCTCGACTTCAGTTTGCTCGAAACTGAAGCACAGTTTCGAGCAAACTGAAGTCGAGCAACACGGTGCAACACGGTCGAGCAACATGGACTCTGGAGGACTGGAATATAGTATTCTTTTCTGATGAAGCTGGAATCTCTTTGTGTGGAGAGGACCGACACGCCGGCGAGTCCTGCGAAGTGTGTTTCGAAGAAATCACTCCTTATGGCGGAGGCTCCGTTATGTTTTGAGCAGAAATTAATTCGACGGAGCGTACGGAGTTAAGTTTTCATATAAAATGGAACATTAAATGCACACCGGTACATAATGGAAGTCCCTAATTCTATATGCACAACCCGCATGGACTGCACTTGGGGAAGATTCCATTTTTATGGACGACAATGCTCGCCCACACCATTCTGGCAACGTGGAAGCGTACATGCAAGAAGTTGGGATCCGTCGCTTAGATTGACCAGCTCGAAGTCCTGACCTCAATCCAATAGAGCATGTCTGGGATGTTCTAAAGAGACGGGTAAGATCAGTGCAACCTGCTCCACAAAACATCAGGGAGCTAAAAAGAATCATTGCAGAAGAGTGGGCACGTATTCCTCAAAACGTTATTAAAAACATCGTGAAAAGCATGTCCACAAGGATTCAAGCTGTCATTTTGGCAAGAGGAAGTCACACTCGTTATTACATTTTTACATTTGTATCTTCAAAAAAAATCTTCTTGTCTTTATTGCCGACCACTTCTTATTGTTTGGCCGTGTATATCGATTTTAAAGAATTCATAGATTTTTTAGATTTTGAAAAAAAAAAAACGACAATTTGCACTCCACGCGTATTAATTTACTCGATTATAAGTATACAGACAACGTCAAACAATTAAATTTCATTTAATTAACTCAAATCGACCTTAGAATGTAAATTTCCTTAGGTGCCCGTTTTTTTTGCAAAAGTGTGTATATATTTCTTATGACAGCAATGAAAGAGATCCCAAAAAAAAGTTTAATTATTTTTCCCATTTACTCTTTTAACTGATATTTTAAT
Source organism: Orthosia gracilis (assembly GCA_947562075.1). Lineage (NCBI taxonomy): Eukaryota > Metazoa > Arthropoda > Insecta > Lepidoptera > Noctuidae > Orthosia > Orthosia gracilis. Next base: position 55,467,894 of record OX387268.1, read on the forward strand.
TTACAACTTTTAATAAACACAATTGAATCAAAATATTTAAAACTGATTCATTCGGGATACAACACTATTTTTAAGTTACGATAAAGTGACAACCCCCCAAATGTCATTTTAGTCTACGAAATAAAAAATCACAGATTAAGTATATGCCGTTACATAGACTATTTTATCTTCAGTCATAAAGTTGAAAAAACAAAAGTGGAGACGGAAAAAATAAATGGCGGGCAATTTAGATGACTGCGCAGCGTGCGCATCCATAGACAATGACACTATTTTTCTAATAAGACCATTACGCGCCAAAAAATGAAATCGTTTTTTTATGATGCAGTTTTTTGAAAATCGAAGGAAAATATTGCACTGTATGTATTGGCTTTTTTTTTAATTTTACCTATCCACGAAAAGAAACTACGTGTCTAAACAATATTTTTTAAATTCATTTTTGGAGCATTAAGATCATAGATATAATAAACAAGATTAAGATGTAAGATGCTGGTAGGGGTCTTGACCGTACTTCCAGTATTGTTCTGATAGCCGTGGTAAACCTCTCCACTCTTCAAGCAACTTCGTATATTTTGCTCTTTGCACTACGTCACTTAAGTGCTAGCGACCGTTTATGGAGCTCCATTAATTTAGTGTGCACGTCACCCCCTTCCATTTTATAGCCGTGTAGTTCAACAGTGGTCAGGCAGGGGCCGACAGTCATTCTATAGTTTTAGACAATCGATCCGCTTAACCTCCCAAACTCATAGCCCAATATATTTGTCTCCATATTAAACAATTGTCCTGCACTAACCGGGAATTGTCCTTGGGTGCACTTACGTAGTGCATACAGGGAAATCATAGGTTGGTGTCACATATCATGATACATGTCTAACAAGGCCTCTGCCAGCTGGCTTCGGCCCCTGGCATGCCTTTCAAAGGACCTGGACCTCGGAATCTTGAATCCTGAATCGGAGACTCTCGTTAGGCGGTGGGCTTGATGCAGAAAGCAGTACTTCTGGATACGGCTCGTATTATTAGGAGGTTCCTTTCTCTGGAGTCCTTACTGACGGCCGGTATCTTTGACCCTATTCCGATACCTGTGGGCCTCTATTTTTTAAGGTTTTTTATAATTTATTTTATAAAAATATTTGAAAATGTAGATAGTAAGAAAACTAATGGCATAAACAAGATAACTTAATGTGATTGATTAAAAAATAGGTTAATTTCTTCTATACTTACAAGTTAGTAAAAAGCTTAAATCCATTCATTTATTCACTGACAGGCAATGCACTGTGTAAACAACGGGTCTATATTTACATTTCGTAAGGCCATTGTGTGAGCAGTCAGGACTAAGGCTTTTTTAGGGTTCCGTACCCAAAGGGCCCTATTACTAAGACTCCACTGTCCGTCTATCTATCTGTCTACCTGTCTGTCTGTCACCAGGCTATATCTCATGAACCGTGATAAGGCGGAACCACACTTACGTGTCGTGGCGTGTCGTGGCGCCTTCTGACGCAATTGATTGGTAACAAAAGTCGTTGTATTATGACGTAGGCTGGAACAGAGTTGTAGGATTGGTGGAACCTGAGCCACGCCACGCCACGACATGTACGTGGGGTTCCGCCTTTAGCTAGACAGTTGTTTTCACAGATGATGTATTTCTGTTGTTGCCGCTATTACAACAAATACTAAAAACAGAATAAAATAAATATGTACGTGGGGCTTCCATACAACAAAAGTGATTGTTTTGCCGTTTTTTGCGATAATAGTACGGAACCCTTCGTGCGCGAGTCCGACTCGCACTTGGCCGGTTTTTATAAATTCGCTAACCGAAATTTTGTTTCATCATATCATAACCTAAATAAAGTAATAATCATCATAATATTGAGCAGCAAGATGTTCTAGCAGTTTTCATTAGTTAATGATACTGAACTAAATCACATGCATAATAGGGTCTACAATAGCTTTAGTGACTTTCTCACACAGGGAAGAGTTGCACGCTGTTTTCGCCCTTAAAAAGTGTAAAGTAGATATTAATAAAACGACTAAAAATCCATATCATCACGTCTATTTAATGACTGAACATCTAACAGATTTGTCTATTTAATGACTGAACATCACCTTAGCGGCACATGACAATTTTATCAGTTAAATGCTCAACGCTGTTCACGACGTGCATTACATACTCCCTCAGTCGATCCTTGCTGTCCTGCAGGTAAGCTAGCACGACGCCTTTCTGTGCAGCTTGGTTGAACTCCTCAATGTAAGGGTAGTAGTTTCGGGCTAGGTGTGATAGAGCTTCTAGAGTTTCCAATTCTTTCACGTACAAAAGTGGAGCACTCTTGATTTTGCTGTCAAAGGATACGGCACAGAAGAGATCCTTCTCGCAGAGTTCTTGTTTCAGTTTCTTAAGCTGGAATTAATAAAACATGGTATAATCCCCGGCATGTAACTTGGCAAGGTTTTGGCTTAGTGGGGGTCAGTTCGCGCATATTTCGCTAACTGACCAACAACCATATAGAGGGAACGTAACGTGGACGCGACGCGATTGGTTATTCGATCCTTGAATCAACTGACCAACCAATTGCGCGCTCGGAACGGTGCTAAACGTTCGCCGCGGCCCACTTAACTACCAAAGAGACCTATAAAACGACTTCTACGCATCTAACAACTCTTGCCAACTTACGTGCCGGGGATTGTATTGTGTTGTCGGCAATAAAACATGATATGAAATTAATAAGGATTTCCAAGTCGTCGCCAAGCTATGGTACGGATTGTATTTACACATTTTAACACTATATTTTTATAAATAATAAACCATGCCCGTAGACTAGAGTAAGTGGGAATCTTACCCACAGAATGAAAGAAAGATTTAGTATGAAGAATGAATGTACGAGAGGCATGAAAGATTGACCGGAATGTTTGAGGTTTAGCACATAAGGCGCCAGGATTGGAGATAAGTAAAAAAAAAAAAGCTATGGTACGGTAAAGAAGGTTTTTTTTTTAGTTTTTCGTGGTGGAAATTGGAAGGGATCTGCTAGCACTCCTACTGACTAAATCCACCCCGGTGTTCCCTCACGACGACTTACAACGGGTGCTGCCGCTGCCCTGGGCTAGTGCTGGCCCGTGCTTTTGCAGGCTTCGTCCCGTAATGGTGAAACGATACAGTAAGCTAGCCGAACGCAAAAAAAAAGTTAATTGTAAAATAGATGGTTATCCATCAACATACCAACCTCGGCAAGTATATATAAATATAAATTGTTTATTAGCTACAAAATTAAAAAAAAAAATGAATCCCTGAGCTAGGTAACAGCACCTGTTTCAGGGGCCAGTGCTCTCCTCCGTTATGTTACATAATTATAATTAATTAAACACTAATGCAATCCAAATAAGTATTCACTAAATATCACAGACTAAAATCTAAATCATTATTAAAATCCTAAATTTTATACAAAATTAAAATCAAATATAAAATTACAATCAGATTTTTGTTTTGTAAAAACTTTGCCCCACACTAGGAATTTCTTCCTGTATCGTGTAACTCACATACACAACACCCAGAGCCGGAACAACTATCTGTAGGCCATACAAATATTTGTTCCGTGCGGGAATCGAACCCGCGACACGCAGCGCAGCAGTCAATCGCTCAACCACTGCGCCAACCGTGCGCCCAAAAAATCAAAATCAACGTTAAAATCAAATCAAAATTAAAAATAAAATAAAGTAAAATCATCAAAACAAAGACTAAAACAAAAAAAAACTAAACTCAAAATTAGAATTCAAGTCAATAATGAAATCAAAATTAAAAGCACAATGAGAAATCAAAATACAATCGAACTCAAATTTAAAATCAACATTCAAATCGAAACATAAAGATTTGTCAGAATTAACATTAAAATTACAATCAAAATCCAATTCAAAATTAAAAATAAAATGAAAAAAAGATAAAATTAGATCAAAGTAAAATAAATTGAAATCGTCGAAACAATCCATCCAATTAGTTAAATTAATATTAAACAAAAATAAAATGATAAATATGGATGCTGGTATGTGTTTGTGTGTGTTTGTGGGTAGGGAATAACCAGTAGTTTTCTCTGTAAATTTGATTGCAATACGTTTTCGGTTTCGAAATAGTCCAGGGTCAGTAGCCATTTCTTTACCCTCATCTTTATTTCCCGAGCCGTGAGGGGCAAGTGCTGCTTAACCACGAGCCCTTCATCACAAGGATATTTTTCATCATAAGTCTCACGGTGTTAGGGTCTTGGAGCCGATGATTAAGGAATCGGCCTCTGTACGACCCACACATCAAACATAACTACGTCCCTAACTTGATGTAGGTAAAAGATTTCAGATCCCGGTTCAAAGAGAATAATTTATTACATAGAGTACCTACGAACAGTTCTTGTGGACTTACTTTGGGCATGTGCGAGTTTCCTTTCCTGATGTAATCCTCGATCATGCCAGAAACCTTCTCCGCATTGTTCAGTCCATATTTATAGTAAGTGTCGACGCTTGACTGGTATATCTTGTCGTAGATTTCGTCGAATCTGTCTCGAAGAATTAGGTACATTTAAACATATAAGTTTTATATATTTTTGTAATCACCTATTAAAACCCTTTATTTTGATACCCCACACGATGGGTTTGGACTCCCACAATATGGCGCGCAAAATCTGCCATTTTCTATTTTCCAATTTTAATGTAGCCAGTGGCACTCCTAGGGTTAATTCGAATCGATTGACGTAAGAATCATCAAAATCGGCCAACGCATTTGGTCTCTAGAACGCCACATAGGAACAAACATACATACATACATAGACTGATAAACACATTACCCTCCTTCGGCAGTCGGGTAAAAATATAAAATTATCGTATACAGGTTGAGTTTTTTTAAGTGGGCTAAAATCCGAAACTATGAGCAAAAGCTATAAACACTGAACGGAATCTCGGGTTGTTTTGATGAAAACTAAAACTATATTAAGGGGTTTTTGAAAACTTAATAATCTTAGATGAGGTCGGCGTTTCCTATCTGACTACTCTGAGAAGAAAGACCGAAACAAACTCAGAGGTCATAGTCTCTTTTAAAGTCCAGATAAAATCTTGGTTAGATCATGTGAAGACCATGTAGACTGATGTCTGAAATGGCGTTTTGAGGAAAGAACCGATTTTCATCAAACATAGCTAAGAACACTCTTGATAAAGTCACCTCACAAACAAAAAAAACTGGCCAAGTGCGAGTCGGACTCGCGCAAGAAGGGTTCCGTACAATTATCGCAAAAAACGGCAAGTAAATCACGTTTGTTGTATGGGAGCCCTACTTAAACGTTTTTAGTATTTGTTTTTATAGCGGCAACATAAATACATCATCTGTGAAAATATTAACTGTCTAGCTATCACGGTTCATGAGATACAGCCTGGTGACAGACGGACAGACAGACAGACGGATCGTGGAGTCTTAGTAATAGGGTATGGGTTTTATCCTTTGGGTGCGGAACTCTAAAAACAAAATCATAATCGGTCCATCCGTTTAAGAGCTATGATGCCAATGACATTTTGTGCATCGGTTTTCTTTGTAGGTGGTGACACGAGTAGTACCTACCTACCTACAACTTACGTCTAGAGTTACTATTGTTACTCACTTTTTCGAGTTGATGAATATTTTTTTAATTATTTTAAAACAGAAACATCGTTATTTATTTACTTTAACTCTATACTTCGAAAGTACTCCTTAAGGCAAGTCGTTCTGCCGCGGGAAAACAACCAATTAAATTTCACCGTGTATAGATACACATATACACAAACACACAGGTACAAACGTCAAACTTATAACACCCTTCATTTTCCGTCGCGGTTTAAAAATGTATGAGATTGACATGCGGTACCGACACTTCAAGTTTGACCATATTTTGTCCCAAATATTTTGGTATTCCGATAATCACTATCGCCGATAAGAGACATATTATATTTATTAACTATTTATTAAAACATCATGCAACTTAAAGGAACATGGCTCATATAATCGTATGTTTCGATGGATTTAGACATGAAAATTTTGTTTCCCTAAATCTGCAAGTCATACTAACCGAGCAAGTGCTAATAGCAGTCGCTCAAAGTAAGTCTTATCTCTACAAAAGGGAATTGGTCGATTGATGACGTCAAAACACTTTGCCTTGTCGAATTTACTTAGGCTGCTAGTTAAGGCTAAGGGACGCATAGAACCGGTCGGTTTAGCTGGTGACATTTGGGGGAGCACTATGTTCACCAGAGGACATCTTTAGGTTGAATAGATGGATGAGGAGAATGAGGAGGTTTCACTTACTCAGTGCATGAATTTCTGACGGCCCTCGCCAACGCGATTATAACTGCTAACAATGCGTTGTACTGATGTGCAGCGTCGTTCACCGCAGTGGAAGATACATCCAGAAGCCTGAAAAATAATCATTTTGATCCAAAGACTAGAGGAGTCTAGGGGATTCTATCTCTTTTCCCAACTTTATTATGAATTTGAAGTTAAGTTATTGTCAAACTCTTTTGTAGTCTGAACACTAAAGCACGGTTTGTTTAGCCGGTTTCCGAAACCGGTCCATTGTGGAAAAAGGCCTCTTCACCAGATAAAGAGTTTTTACATTAAAGATAAAGATAAAGAGTTTTTGCTAAAGATAGTTTAGAATCTAGTATTATAACACTACATAATTCAAATTGCTTGAAGGTCTTATTGTGACAAAGATGCAGCTAAGTAAGAACAAAGCGATAAGTGCAATTCCTGTATACTTACGTTCGTTTCTTCAAATAATTCCCAAAATTCTCTATCAGTTCAAGATCATCAAAATATGACTGTACATTTGAGACGCTCTTGGGCTCGTCCATTTCAGAGTCAATGCCGTAGTCTAAATCAAATGGATTGGCCTCGCCGAACAAGTTCGGGTTTTGAGTTGGGGACTGACGCAAATACCCATATATACGTGGAGTACCTGCATTGAACTTGTTGTAGGGCTGTTGTATATTATAATAAGGGTCATCATTGTACTGGGCTGGACGCTGCGGATACGGTTGATAGTTATAGTTAAGTTGGGGTGCAACTGGGTACTCAGGGTATGGTTTAACAGGGACGTTATACGACGATTGAAGTGACGCTTGTCCAGGAGGGACATAATAGTTTGAGGCCAAAGTTCGTTCGTTGTTACCGTATACAGGATATTGATTGTTTAAGCGCGCAGGTTGGCGGTGTCCTTGAACATAGGTTAAGTAAAGGACTGCAGGTATGATGAGCCACATTTTGCCTGCAATAACAAAAATAGTTTTATGTTATGGCCTGCCGTGGTACGCTTGAGTCACACATTTTATCACAGTTTGGGAGCAAAAACCGTGATAAAGTACGTGAATCAAGCCTATCACAGAGGCCGTGCTCGCCCGGCTGATATTTTAGTTAGAATATAGATAGCAGACATATTTAGCCTATTTTGTTCCCACTGCTGTAAATTGTAAATGTGCTGGAATCCAAATAAGCTCTTAAAACGGACAAGTCTACGATAACGATACGATAACGTCAAGAATACGATAGGTAGGTAGGCCTCCTTTGCCGCACTTAGACCCGCATTTGGACCGTTGTGCGTGCAGGCCTCCTCTCTGTGAGTGACGGGACCACGGGCGCACGCCGACTGTATGTCACATGTCTTCGAATTTTTAAGAGACCCAGTGACTAGGTAGTAACATAAGACCCCTTGGCAAGTCTGCGGTGTCACATTTTCTGGTTTCTAAAAAAGGTCTACAAATGAGAGTCGGTATCATTAATTATAAATTATTTTATGCAATTAAATGTGTGTAATAAAGCTTGTGATTTGCATGCCTCAAGGTGTAATATGGTTGGACTGTGCTATATTTTAAGAACTATGTTATAACCCATATTAGCAAATAAATGATTATGATGTGATATGATATGATATCAACGGCTTAATTGAGGGACGGAGGAATCTCGGTATGTAATGGATGACAGGAGCAGGGAAGGGCAGTGCCCCCCCCCTCCCTCCAGAGATTAAAAGAGATGTAGCCTTATGCAAAGACATCAAAGTCTTAATTCCATTCACTTAACAAATCTAACCTTTGTTGATGGACTAAAAGAGACATAATCCTTCTTGCCTGAACAGGCAACAGCGTTGAAATTTTTATCGTTCTGCCGTACAACTAAAAACCTGAAGCAATAAAAGGTAAAATCGCCTCAATGGTGTGGCCATGATGAGTGTGCACAGAAAACTGAGAGGGTGACAAATAAATGCCGTAGATTGTGTTTTAATTACATTGATAAAAAAAAAATGATCTTGATCGACTATTTGCTCCCCCCTGGGCCAACGGCTGGAAACCCTTCTTAACCCATCTATGAAAGGACCTAGGCCAGCGTTGCTTAAATTTGAAAATTTACCTGTGTGGTTGCCACGAGCCACGAGCTCTTCAATATAAAATAAAACTATAATTATAGTTAAATTAAAATAATTCGAACATGCTTACCCTTTGAAAGATGACTTTGGTCGCTAAATTGAAATAAAACCCATGAGTATTTATACAGTAATTAGCTATTACCGTTAACTTGTTATTTCGTATTAGTTCTCATAATTTATTAAACCACTGGCTCTTAAACTTTTACGTTAAGCTAAAATAAACGAATTTAACTTGTTTTAAAACAACCTCCAAGAGAGGTACAATATTATGTTAGAAATGCCAGTAGCGTTGCAAAGAGGATTTTGCGCCTTGAACCATTTCCTCAGTGGACTTTTTGTTTACAATCAAGTGGTCTAGTTCTCAAACTCATTTTGTCTTATTGAAAGCATCGGATAATTGATATTTGTAATTAATATACCTAACCCCTTTTGGCTATTGGGACAGGCACCAGGCTGTAGAGTGTAGACCCTAGCTCTCTAGGCTCGGTGACATGAAAAACTATTTTGTGCCGTGTGCCGACACTGATGTACTTTGCACCAGGGTACGAAAACGTTTGTGTTTACGCAACTGAATCTAACTAAACTCATGTCACGGAATCCCAGCGCAAATAAATAAAATTTGGTTCAAATATATGTCACTAGATGGTGCTTTATGCATCGATTTGTTATTGAATTGTGTGTAAAATTAACATTTTCTAGAATTGATCATAAAAATGGTATGTTTTTTTTATTCAACTCTCTTAAGCACAACATTTTGGAATATTGGACTTAATTCACATTTCAAAGATTTAATTGAACGGATCATTTAAACTTGATTCCAATAGATGGCGCAATTTAAAACTTCTGAGGCATGCCACTCGATTTTTTAAATTTGTATTGTATTACATTTTGGTACTATGAAATTGTAAAAACATGCGCAAAAATACTTTAAAACAAATCGTCACTGTATTTAAAGAAAAATAGTCTCGAACCGAGTAAACCCTTTTACTTGCAAGTCGCTAACACCATCTATAGCCGTGGAACAAAACCGAACGCGATCGAAGTACTTATACATATAATCATCTTATTCAGACGAAAAACTCTATACTGCGGCACGGATTCTATGTATGGTATGAGGCATCTGTATTAAATTATCTATGCTCATACAATAGTAGGTACTGAGCATGAATTACTAACAATTTTTTTAGGATTGTAAAATCAAAACAAAACTTCTAGAACTATTAATTTTAGATAGTCCGTACTGTGTCCACAGAGTGCACATCCTTTTATCGTCATAGTCGTCACATAAATATACATTTTTATTTTTTATTTGGATGAGGAATTATCCAATGACTTCTCCCGCTCTGGGTGAAGCGGAAGGGCGTGTCAGACTTTTTCTGACTAAAACCCACCCGTGTTCCTTCAGTTGTTTACGCCAGGGCCGCGGTAACTCTTTTTCAAATTTATATAATATATTATCGGCGACCGCCCATAAATATACCTAGGAGGTTGCTATTACACACATCATCAGCTTATATGTTCTAGAACATGCCGGTTTCCTCACGATGTTTTCCTTTACCGTTTTTAGAGCAGTGGTGATTAAATAATTTACACTAAGTAAAGCGCCTGCATGGGAGAGATCGAACCCACGACCTACAACTTGTAAGTCGCGGCCGATACCACTGCTCTATATTATATTACCTACCTTAATTAATTAATAAAAAAAACTTTGAGAACGAAAAGTTATTATTATACAAAAAAAAAAAAAAACGATTCCGAACACAAAATCGTTTTTTGTTAATTTGCAAAGCCCAAGTGTGTTAAACCAATTAGTTGCGCGTTAAACAATCTGGTATTCATTAATTATGGTTAAGTACGTAGACATACCTAGGTATTATCAGAATGGCATATAAAAAAACCGGCCGGACTCGTGCTCGAGGGGTTCCGTATACCCTTATCGCAAAAAAAACACGTTTGTTGTATGGGAGCCCCACTTAAATATTTTTTTTTTTCTGTTTTTAGTATTTGTTGTTATAGCGGCAAGAGAAATTCATCATCTGTGAAAATTTCAACTGTCTAGTGCTCGCAGCACCTGTAGGTACGCTTATTGTTTAGTTACCCCACATTTCTCTTAATATTTTATATACCTATTCTTGTCAATTATCGCTGCATTAAACTGTATGCTCGATTCTCGAACAGTCTACGTTCGGCCCTCGTCGAGGATAGCCTCACCGCTCCTGATAGTCAACTGCCTGGCTATTTACCCTGGATTACTTACCCGCTGTGAGATCCCACCGCTGTATCACCGCTTTATAAAACCGCACCGTCTGCGATCGACTATCGTCGCCGTCGGATTCGTAGTCACCTCTGATTATCACCTTGAGCCAGCGTCACGTGGCTCGCCGTTCTACCGCGCTGCATACAGTCCAATCTCGCGTCAGAAAATTGTGCCAGTACCCTGGGAACTTCAAATCAAGACGACCAGTGGAACAGAGAAGTAGCGCTGCCAGGACGAGAACGAGGAAACCCGCCTCTGGGGTTAGTCGTAGCTTTGTTTAATGCAGAATCTCTCTCAGCATACCGACCCATCAGATTCCCTAGGTCTAGTCTAGTCTACTTCTTTGAAACTGGCGCACCGCACGTGTTTGGCGTGCTCAGTGCTATTATTGCGCTGTCGCGCCGACACATCTGGCTTTCATGGTTCATGAGATACAGCCTGGTGACAGACAGATAGACAGACGGATAGCTTTTTTGACAATTTCTTGCTGCAATAGTATAGCTGCGTTTTTATGATTTTCGGCGCGATTAGTTTAGTTAGTTGCCCGGACCCGACACAGCGCCCGTCTGGTCGGCGTTTCCATGAAGGTTTGTGGGACTTTACATCCTGTTCCGCATACCTCCAAACTCACAATGGCGGCTGTAAGTACTGTTTACAAAAAAAGGCTTCGGTTTTTGGTATGAGAAAATATAAAGATAACGAGATGAGATGTTTGGCCCCAATGAGGAAAAGGCAAAGGTGTAGTTCGAGGTACTTCACTCAGTTACCAGCCCAGGATTTTAAATCCTGACTGGCAACTGAGAAATTCAAAATAGGCAGATCCAAAAATCATCCAATTTGACATCTTTCAGCGGTCGCATTTGCAAACTTTACCTTTGCTTCGCGTAACAAACATACAGTCGAATTGAGAACCTCCTCCTTTTTTGAAATCAGTTGAAAAGCGTAGAATACTCACCTATCTACCTTTCTCTTCTATATTTTCCATTTTTTATCTCATTATATTTGAAGGCTCCTGAATGTACCGGGGTCCACGTTGTCCCGTTTGCCTTTATGGTAAAGAGGGAACTGATTGAAACTGTACCTATCGATAAAACCCATTTCACAAGAGACACAGGCGTTAACGGGAAAGAGACGTAATCGCTCACAATGGGCCTCGTCAAAAGGCCTTTCACACCCAAAGGGCAACGGAGAGAGCTATGCTCGGAATTTCTTCTTCAAATTACCCGAAATATTATGAAACTTGACCATAACCGGTGAGATGAGGGTGTACCAAGGTGAACTGTAGGTACACATCTGCGTACCCCTTTAGAGCGTACTGGCGTGATGTTATGTTATGAAATGGTATAAATAATAAACAGAAATGAGATTTCAGCAAACCCGAGAGATTTGCCGTCATTTATTGAAGAGTTCTATTGTATATCTCCGAAGTTCTACATCAGATCGTCACCAAATTATGACAATTAATGAAAGCAATTTGGGAATATAATCTTTCAAACAAAAAAGTAATTTTCTAAATCGGTTTACAATTGACGGAGATATCGGTGCATATAAATTCATTCAACAGTCCGAGTATCTGAATTATTTTTATTAATGCGATATTTTACTTCTTGAACACTTTAAATTCATCTTACTTTTGATAGAGTGAACCGATTGCTAAGTAATACTTCAAGTTACGTAAAATTTTTATGTATAAGAGTTATCTACATTGGTTTTGTAAATTTTACGTGATGCGTGCACAAATAAACAGACAAAAAGATAAACAGACAAAAATTCCAAAAATGCGGGCAATGGGATCTGTTGGTTATCTTTTAACACTCTGTCAAATTTTTTTGGAAATATTTTCGTTGTACAAAAACGACTTTTCCACAGATTTATTATGTGTATTGATATTGATGTACATCATTCGAAAAAAAAGTTTAACTAAAAAGTAATAAATATAAAAAATTAATTCAAATGTCATAAAACCCGATTGCTTAAGAAGCGAACCAAAAAGATGTAAGCAAGAAGAAAATCATGCTGTGCAGTCGAAGGATACATCTGGTTTTGTTCCGCCAGCTCGCGAATATGTGACTACGTCTTTTTGATTCGCTTTGAATTAACTTTGACTTTTATTTATAACTTTTTTCATACAAAACAGAATCTCTCAACTCCAACGGCCTCGCCTTCGGTTCGGGCGTCTATTCCAAATTTTAGGTCAATTGCATCAAAATATTTTTATTATATCTGCTTAGTTTGCACACCCCATAATAACCACAGGGCAAAAATTTATTAAAACAAGTGTACAATCCTACCTACTACATACACTATAAGTATCTAAGATTTATAGCTAGTTTTCACAATTTCTACAGGTACGGTACCTATTATATTTTCATCACACTTGCACGTAAACAGTATCTAAACATACAGGTTAACTTGGCTGTGCGAGTAATGCCCCATATAAAACCCTCGAGCTTTCTTTTTGTCATAAAACCCAAGGTCTGCAATTATATAGCAAAGCACACAGGTCATGCAAGTTCAAGCAAGGAATTTACACGCAATTGAAAAATTGTCTTAAAATGTTATCTAATCAGGAATTTCATTGCAATCTTGCTACATGTTACTTAAATACTCAACAAATGTTCTTAATAATCGATTTTAATCGTTTTTTGTATCAAAACGTCGAAATTATTTTATTTTACTACTACATTCCGTCATGGCTGTATACCTACGTAAGTATTTGCCCTTTAACGTTTCTGAACGAAACATTTGTATAATCTGTGGTGTGGGCAAAAAGCCCGCCATCCGCTTAAAAAAAGTTCAAGTATTTCTACTAGAGCCTCGATCGTAATTCCTTACTTACCGCCCTTAATATACAATGTACTATTGTTTTAGTTCATCATTCTATTCATTTTAAAACAAGGATGTAATCGTTTTAGACTCACATTTGTTATAAAAAACATGATAACGGTCTAGTGTGCAAAATTCATAATAATTTATTGTTCTATGATAGGGTAAAACTATCCAGTAGTCATCCTTTTAGCGAGACTGCATCTTTGAATAGCAGTCATATCAAGGGTTAAGGGACATAAAATCAATGTTGTGCAATTAACAGACTGTTTATTAAAATGCTTAAAAAAACATTAACAAAATAAATTAATAAAACAAACAATATTGGGTGAACTGTGCATATCTGATTGTCCCCTAAAATGGTACAGTATTGATGTCATGTTATGGAATGGGGAAAACAATACATTGATGTCAATGTTTTGTACGATCTTAGCGATCGCAGGTAATTTGTTGTTTGATATTGAAGAGTTCCATTGTCTATCTCCGAAGATCTTCATCAAATTCTAATGTATGTATTATTTACTGAAACCTTCCTTGATAAAAAATGCCTTTAATAACGAAAACCTAATCAAATTCGGATCAGTAGTTTTTGACAAAATCGCGGACATACAAACATACATTCATACATAGGGCTTGAATTTCTAAAACTCTTTTTTGAATTCGGTTAAAAATGGGGATTTAGACCAGTCAGTAATAGTCAGTTAGTATGAACCGTATGAAAAAACGAGGTTTAGTTTTATGAACGATAATTTTGATGCATCAAAAAATAACTGAAATCGACCATATTATCGCTTAACATCAGGTGATGTAATGGTCAAACGCAATCCTAACAAGAATAATTAAAAAAAACATGGACTCGTCGCCACATCGGGCGGTCCTATCCCTATTTCTGAGCAATTTTTTAGCCTAAGCATTAAAAGACTGACCACTCGTGAAGTGCTTACTACTGGGTGTTTTACCCTATAGGTAACAAATCTAGAACACTATAAAAAGTAGTAGATACACTTCAACATACATTGTTATTCCTTGTAACCGCATTGGTAAGTACCTAGACTTTGTTTTATACAGTCAACGAGTTACAATTCTAACTAAACGCCTGGCACACGCTGGTGCCTATAATAGATATTATTACTTTCTTTTAGCGATAACGATTGACAAAAATTCCAAAATTTTGTTAGTATGAGACCATTTTGGCAGTGGGACCAAAATCTGCAAGTAATTTGTTTTGATAAAAGTTGATTTTATTAATCAATAGCGGACGCCTCGCGGTTTCACCCGCTTAGTTTCCGTTTCAATGGGAATATAGGCATAAAAATTATCCTGTGTCACCCGTGGATAGATTTAATACTTCATGCAAACAAACGTACAGAGGCTGACTTACTATCTCTTTTATATATATTATATATATCTTGATAGAAGAATAGATAACTGCAGAGTTGCCTGGACATATCTAGACGAAATTACCTTAATCAAATTCATATTTCCATGCTGCAGGGTAGCAGCATTGTATTCTACTATTTAGTATAATTCAAGAAAAATAAGTTTAAGTAATCAAAAACAAAACTGCGTGCAGATTTTTGCAGTGGGATCTTAGTCTATATGGGATTGACATGAACTATTTAGTCAATCTTAAACTTCTTGGGAATACTTCCACTGTGCGTACAGCTAAGGCGTAAAATTCCCTGCCGGTCACTTAAAACTGGGTTTTTAAGGCTCAATTTACATTGCGAAATGCCATATACGAGCCAAAAAATAAATCTCGCGTCTTCCGCGTCATTCTCGAGAATTCCCGTAGCTACTGGCTCGTATTTAGTTTGCACATTACACAATTGACATGAAAAACATTATGCTGCTGTGTACAATTTTGTTGCAAAAATTCGCTTCAATCTCATTCCGCGGCAATGTAAATTGAACCAAAGTCTAGGCTCCATAGTCGACTACATCATCGCTTACCATCAGGTGAGATAGTGGTCAAACGCGAGCCTAACTATAATAAATAATAATAGACTTTTGCTAATAATTTATCGCTGAAAATTTTCTTAGAATATCACTTTGTCTAGAGCGCCGGGGTATTCAGCTCGTCTGCCTACTGCTGGATGGCTCATCTTCAACAGAGCATTATTTAGTCATTTGTGTAGATCAAGAATTGCCTGCCATCATCAGGTAATACAGCTATTAGTAACCCTACGAAAATCTGTAGATATTACAGTAATACTATTCTTTAAATCACTCACCGCCAAAACTTAGGTCATCAATCAAAGATGAATGACAGTTCACTTCTAGCTTTCTGCAACTAAGTTTTCACAATGAGTTATATACAAAATAGACCGGAGGATCCATTCATATTTACACAAGCTCACTTCGCCTATGCAAGGTGTAACAAAATAAGGTGATCCCTGAAAAAAGGTCATGGTACTCCTGAACAACTTTTACTTTGGGGTCAATCCTGAAATCGCGATAAGAATAAGCTGCATTTATTCATTATTCAATATCGTTTTGATTGGAAATATCATCTGCTACAGTATAAGTATAAGTATTCTAATAACTGTGCACTTCGCCCCCACTCCCGCATTCGCCTCGTACGCCAATAGTGAGAGTTGAACGTCAGAGAGACTTGACAGCGCCACAGTTATTAACCGAGAAGTAAGAGAAACAGGTACCTGTCACAAAAGTTGAAAGTATCGTCATGTGTGAAAATAACACGTTAGTTTTTTTCTTCTAGCTGACACTGGTCCACTCCTGGCCCAAAGACTTCCCTTCGCATCTTCCATCTTTAGCGAGCCGGGGCGTCTTCCTGGCAGTTTATAAGGAGCTGATCCAGTTCGTGCCACCATCTCTATCGTGGCCTGTCGCGATACTCGTTGGATACTATTATTCTACTGCGACAGGCCGCAGGTAAGTAGTATGTGGTTCCCTTCTTGAAATCGAATGACGTGAGATCGAATAACACTTGCTCGAAGTATTTGAAATCGATAAATTATAATCGCGTCAGTTCACTACCTCGATGCTTCAAAATCTCGAATATCTTGAAGCTCGAATCATCGGCAGTGCGAAGGTTCATTATCTTGAAACAATATTTCTCGAGCGACCATCTAATCGATGATCTTTTTGTTTTTTGACACCGACTTCGGATAAGAAAGTTATTTTTCGGTTTGTAGTGATTTTTTAGGAATTCGGTTTAATTTTTAACCGACTGCCCAGAAAGGAGAAGGTTGATCAATTCGACCGTATATATATATATATAATTTTATGTGTGTTCGTGGATAACTTCTTTATTTATAAACCGATTTTAATGATTATTTTTTATTGAAAAGGACATATTGCAAAGGTAACTAAGATCTGATGATGAGATCCTAGATAAATCGAAGGAACTCCTCAAATATTATAGGCATACATGTAACGATTTTGGTATTTTCATCAATAATGCAATCATTTGCACTCAGAAAGTATCATGTGGTGAAGTGGAACTGATGAAGAAGAGCACAATGGCCACTGGAACTATTAATAGCCTGTAATATTTGAGGAGTACCCTCGATTTCTATGAGAAATCATCGTCAGATTCTCACGTCGTGACAAGAACACCACCTCGGGAGTTTACCCTTTCAAACACAAAACGAATTTTCATAATTGACGGAGAAATTGGTGAATATACATAAAAAAAATACATATAGTCCTACCTCTTCCTTTTTGGGACATCGGTTGAAAACAATTCTATAAATCGATTAGATAGTCGGTCGAGAAATGAAGTTTCAAGATAATGGACCTTCGCGCTGCCGATGATTCGAACTTCTAGTTATTCGAAATTTTGATGCATCGAGGTAGTGAACTGCCGTGCTCATAATTTATCGATTTCAAGTACTATCGAGTAAATGTTTTCGAGCAAGTGTTATACGATCTCACGTCATTCGATTTCAAGTAGGGAACTCAGTAGTATGACCTGTCAAAGCAATTTTCATTCTGTCGTGATAAAGGGACTGTTGTTGGCTTATTGAGTATGCCACAATTTGCTCATATCTAGGTCTTAATAGACGGAAGCAAACTTGCCATCTTCGGGAGCGGTCGCCTGCTCCTAGTGTAATCGTATAAGCAAAAGTTCGGAATGCAGAATATTTGCTTTTATTTAAATCTATGTGAGTTTTTAGTTATACATATTTCTCGCTGTGACCCCTAAGAACGAAAAGTCCTTCTGTATAACACCTTCTCTTTATCACACCAGAAAAATGACGGCTTTAATACAGTACGGTCCCTAAACCTGTAAGTGCTTAAGAAATTTCTTTTAGTTTTCAGATGTCAATGTTTATCCCACTGCTGCTGTTCACCTGCGCTTGCGCACAGGATCTCAAAGTGCCGCCCTATGGAGAAATAAGAGATGATATACAAAAAGCCGTCAAAATACTGTACAATAATATATTGTAAGTAAGTATTTATTTATTTACTTTAACTTAACACGGCCAAAGGCAACGTGTCTGGTCAAGTGACCCTTGACCAGACACGTCACTTGTCGGCTTTAATTAAAGACGAGGATCACTTAATCATGCCGACATTGTAAAGATTTCATTAACTCCGCTACCTGAATACCTTAAGGGCTCTAGAGTCTAGTAGGGCAATACTAGAGTGACATTCTGTCACATTGTCTAAACCCTAGACCAGGGTTTCCCAAATTATTTTGGGCAAGAGACCCCTTTTCCAAAATGAACAGATACCGCAGATGGCCAAAGCCAAATTACTTTAAAAATCCGCTCATTGACTTGCCGAGTTTTTCATATTGTACGAAATTGTGCACGCTTATCGACTTGTTGAGTTATTTAAAAGTACTTACAACAATGATACTTGATACTTCCTACTAAAATATTAGTCATTCTTAAAACAAATTGGTACATGAAACACAACTTATACAGTATCTTGAAAGTTTCAAATAAGAATTTTTGTTTATTAATAGGGTCGATTTTTGGACCTCGTCGACCCCTAAATTCACTTTTCGTTTATGTCGACCACTGGGCAACCGATTTCGACCCCAAGGGTTATTGAAAACTTTGAGATTCCCTCCTCTAGACAATGTGCACGCTAATTGTGCAACTGTTTGGACGGCACGAAACACGCGCGATCCCTTTCATTTTGACAACTCAACAGTATTCATTGCGTGTGTAGAGTCGCTGTCGAGTAGACGGACTTTTGAACATACGAAGTAATGAAAGCAGGCGTGCGCCAATATTTGAAGTAACGCTATTAGGGTGCCGGTCATGCCGCCAATGGGCAATAGGTCTTGTTAAGAACAGAGGCTCATATTTAAAGTAAGTTTGAAGGACCGCCACTAAACTCAATAGCCATGACATTTGGCAAATCCTCGATTAATGTCGTTAAATAACATATGCAATATAGTGGGGTTAGCTTCCATGTAAACCAGTGTTTTATCCGCAGTGTAATTACTATAAGTAATTTTTGATTTATAATACATTAACTTAAATACAATTGATAACACTTAAAAAAAACAAACCTATATACAAATACAAAGGTAAGAGGGAAAAGGGCTCATTGCGCATCAAAAAAATCGTCCACATCGATGTCAATGGGAAATATGCCCAGAACGCTGGCAGCATTGCCACGTTTTTTTTTTTGTTTGTTGTAGGCTCGCGTTTGACCACTATCTCGCCTGATGTTAAGTGATGATGTGGTCGAAGGTGAAGCACGCTTGCCTAGAAGTAACCTATTCACTCTTGACTTAAAGACCCCTAGGTTGTAGCTATCAGGAAACAAAGACGCCGGCAGGGAATTCCACTCCTTAGCTGTACGCACAATGAAAGTATTTTCAAAACGCTTTGTGCGTATGGGTGGGATATCAACCATGTACCGATGTACCGTTGGATGGCAATGCTGATTCTCTGGCCGAAGAAAAGGCCAGCCGTCTGGTCACGTGAAGAGTCGACGAGCTTTGTGCCAATTTCTCGAAAAACTCAATGCGCACTCGGACCCCATGGACCTAATGTTTCAACCCCAAACGGCTCAATTATATAACTTGTTGATTGGTTTGTCAATTCGATCCTTTTATATTGTGATGTTTATTCATTTTGTTACATTAGATCAATGGACGGCAGCATACCGTTTATGAACGACTCCAGGCGCCACTATGCTGAGCTCATTAACGTAGTTTATAATCAGGCCATTCAGGATTCAGCTTATGAGTAAGTATTGCAAGTATTGCCTCCAAACTGAACTGATATGGGCAGTAAGCACAGAAGACTTTGGCAGTGGGCAAGGCATACTGCGTTAACGTAAACGTCAATTTGTATTGCAACTGGACAAGTGCCAGACGGAGATGGTAAGGACAAACCTCTTTGGTTAAGGCCAGCAGCGGACTTGTTTCGGCTGAAATGATCATGATGACAGTGAAACGGTCACGAGTGCGGTAAGGAACTCCGTTCCAAAAACTGTTTGTCTGGTGCGCATCTATTCTGCTTTCAAGAATCAATTATGAAAATTAAGTTTAATCAAAAACAAAATTACCTGTAGATTTTTGCAGTAGGATCTTTAGCACGGCAATTCCGTGCCGAGAAACTTATCTTGGTTACGCTTTCTTATATAATAGCTTGTATTATTTTTCCAGGGATAGTGAATACTACAGAGATTATCAGAAACACCTTAACAACACAGCAATGATAGGTATTATTGATCCACAAGGAGTAATAGATGGGACGAGGCGGTTGATCGCTGATACCTTCAATAGCATCGATGAGGTGGGTATTTACTCTATTGAAGATGGGAATTTGAAGTTGAGTATTTTTCTAGAGTCTGACAAATACTCAACTTCAAATTCTTATTACTTTGAGCAATTTATTTATTTATTGGTCTATCTACAATTGTTACACTGTTTATTCTAATAATAAAAGCATAGTATACAATATTATGATGCGTTAGACATAGCATGCAAAACAAAATCATAACATATATATATAAAATTACAATCGTAATGCAGAAATAACACTTACAACTAGTGGGTAGTTTTAGAAACACAATAGGTACAAAGATGACAAGAAAAAAAAATACGGTAGTTACTTTTGATGGCCTTTAGTTTGAAATTCGTCTAACTTTGGCATTCAAGTAGGATTTGAAACAACACGGCTCTTACAATAGTAGTAAATATTAAATTTACTTAAAGCTATCAAATCTGATGGCTATATCGTAATTATGTATTCTCAAGCTTAGCCTCGAAGGCACTTTTCCTTGCCCGCTTTACCCTTAACAAACGACAACCGTGTAGTGGTTGGAACTGAAGAAATTGCAAGTTTATTTAACATAACTATGTATTTTGCTACATACACCTTTTTTTTGTAAACGGGAAGCAACCGTCAAAAGGGGCCTGGACTTTTGGGATAAAGTCCAGGGAGTGGGATTTTTGATGAGTGAGGCCATCCCGATGACCACCATCAGCATATTATTGTACAGAACTCCGTGGCCTCTCAAAAGACCACCACGGAACCCCGTCTGTGCAACGCCTGCCAACGACGGTGGGCACATCCATGAGGAGAATGAATAATTACGTCCCCTGAGCTTCGCTGTGTACGGCAGCACTTGATCACTGTGCCACCGTCTGTTCTGCAGTCAGTTGGTGGGTGGTCAGAGTCCCCATTCTGAGTAGCCGTGACCCCGGCATTGAGTGAGGTATCGAGGCGGTTGCCTCTACGTCACCTTCGTCTCCGAGTGGGATCGACTCTCTTACTTGCAACTTACACCTAGGAAAATAATCTGCATAGTGTAACAATTATGCATCGAGTTGCTGAGCTGTTAATTAAAATAGAATTGAGCTCAACGACGGACAATGCATCTGATAGTTACATAAATTAACCTGTATTACAACACAGGTTAATTTAAGTAGTACTGAGTGGTACTCACTGACATCAATATGAATGTGGTTTATCGTGTAATAAATTTCAATGTAAATTTTCAGGTGTTAAAACTGGTAGAACTGTATGGTGTTACATCCAGGACCGCAGATAAAAAGATCCACGAAGAAATAAAAAAGAACAAGAATGAACGTTTTCAAATGGCTTATATTGCCACAGGTTTAGCTGCGGCAGAACTTAACAAGGCTCATATGAATTATTTTGCTCCACGCTCCAAAAATCTAAGTGCACACAAATTCGTTATTACTGGAGCGAAAAAACTTAGAAAATTCATCTTGGTGGTTAGTGATTTTTACAGAGTTTTGTTTGGAACTAAAATCGTGGGTAGAGAAATTACCTTTAGTTTTCAATAGAATAACTAACTCTGTCTCGATTTCAAAGCTTTCTATAATATTATAGTTGATAATTAATTATTATACATCAAGGGTACAAAACAGTGTCTTGTACATTGGGCGAATCGATATTGAATCCCGAGCTAAGGCAGTTAAATCTAGAGAGTTAACTCCCGTGCTCGTGTTAACATGACTGATCTTAATCTATAATGTAATATAATAACTTGCATGCTCTGTATGTGTACTCATGTTTCCACAAATAAAGAATCTTGAATCTTGAATCTTAAATCTTGAATCTTGCTCTGCGAGGGATTTAAGAGTTAACTCAAAAGTGAAGTGAGAAGAAGCTTAAGACAAAAATCCTGAATGAAGAGGTAAACAGAGAGAGTACTCTACTTTTTACACCTACTACTACTGCTACTGTGTGATGATTGAAAACAACTACTAAAAGAAACAAAGTATATAATTAAAGTAGCAATTGTAAGGTTGGGCGTCATTTGTAACGGTTGTCCCTGCTCCTCCCGGAGTCGTCAGGATTACAATCTTACAAAGAAATAAAGGATATATAGAAATGAAAGCACAAGTTCAGTAAACAATAGCTAGATTATATTATTGATATAGACATGTATGCAAGGGTATTGCAACGGGTGAAACTATTGCTAAAACTTAAACTGCACAATATATTTCTAAATTATTCCTTACTGCCAAGTAATGAAGGAAGTACTACTTACTCCTACGACATAGTCTTGGGATCGACAACAATAAACCCAAGTGTCGGTAAGTAGCACTTTAATATGACAGCGAAGAACAAAACAATCTGGCTCAAACGGTAAAGGATGTTCTATTGTTATTGCAATTGTAGATCTGTCAAGAGACTTACGAATTATATTTTGTATTCTAAAACATTATACAACTTTACACAAATTGAAGTATATTCTATTACTATTTATTTAAAATGCCACATTTATAATACCAGATTTAAAATAACACCAACCTAACATTCTTGGTGTGAATTTAATTAAATTGTTGTGAAGTTAAGTTAAGTAAGAAAAGGATATCCAACCTCAGACAGTAGCTGTAGAAGCAGAAGTCAAACCATGTGCTATGGATTACCACGTGCCAGGCTTTGGATCATATTTATATCAAACCGTTCCCATCCATTTTCGGCAACAAGCAAAAGACAAACTCATGTGCATCATATCATGCAACAGCGGCCATACATGAATTACTTTACTGCATAATATAAATCATCGGAAGATTCCTTCACGATGTAAAATAGGGCAATATCCCTGGTTCCTCGAACCGTCCGTAATCCATTTCCAGAGGATATTTTTTTTCCAAAATTTTATAGTATTTCGCCGGTCGTTAGAATTGGGCGTGCAATAAGTTTCTCTGTGAGCGTGCAGCTCCTTGGCGTCAAAAAGGTCAATGATTGCCAGCTCATAGATTATAAAATCCAACTAAAGTTTTGACAATTCGAAACGATATCAACTAAACAATGACTTGAAAACAATTCCATAAGGTGGAAAAAATCTGAGAAATCACTATATAATTCCCGCGATCTTGAGGTGTGACCTTGTGTGACTCAACTAAGTTCAGATTACAAAAATAACTATTAAATCGACCATTTGGTTGATCTATATTACCGACTGCAACTATTGGAACTTTGGGACAACACGATTTGCAGGATTTCCTCGAATTGTTTGTTACTAAGAATGATAAAATGTGATTGGTTGCTTAAACCGCGTTTTGAATTAATAATATTTAATTACCATATTTTATAAATTTAAATTGCTATATTTTGCTGTCAAAACTTTGTCTATAATTAGCTTTAAAATTTAACTATTAAAACGACTTTTAGGTATTACCTAAATTGAAACTTATTTAATCCGCCAATCAGAAATTAAAACCAATGAACGAATATCTTAGTAGTTATCGAATGGGCGCGAAATTCAAATTTCAAATTGCAAAAATAACACCACGTTACATAAGAAAGAAAGAAATAGTAGATTGTGCCACAGGGGTCCAAAATAATGTATTGAGGGCGAAAGCGATTGTTTGAATCCAGAGCGAAGCGAAGGATTCTAGATTAGAATCACGAGCGTAGCGGGAGATTCTAAAGTAGAATCCTAAGCGTAGCGAGAGATTCAAAGTACGTCGCTCGAGGTTAAATAATTTTGGTACCATGTCACACACTCTGCTTTTCATCCTCAGAAAAATAAATAAGAGAACCAAGTTACAAATTCATGTTTATATTAGATACTTACGTTTTTGCAATTTTGGAAATTTATTGTGTAGTTTATTGGAAACAGAAAATGTCGTTGACTTATCTCTTGGGTATTCGTAATATCTTCAGACTGGTTGATGATCATGTTGAGTCGATGGTGACATTTCACGCAGTTTTGAAGTGGATGGACGCGGCGATAAAGGTTGATTCGGTGGATCAATTGAGGAAGACCGTCATTTAATAAGTACTAATACTTTCAACTAAGTGCTTGCAATTTTTCGCCTTATTTTCGACTGAATCCTCAATATTTCCTTCCGCGAAACTACTGAATTTACATCCGCTCTCGATTTGTTAAGAAGTAAATTGTTTATGACAGTTTCTGCGTTTAATTTTACGCTTTCTGGTGTTAATAATTCACTTTCACTGCTAGAACTGATCCTTTATTCAATTTGTGTAAATCAAACTGTAATATTTTGATAAAAATAAATAAAAAAATAGAATAAGATCGTGTTTTTTGTTATTTGATTGATCAAAGCCGCGTCGGCAGGCGCGCTTTTTTTTTACTACCGGACAAGAGATTATCGAAGGCGCGCCGCAAACGTTTTAAATAAATACTTTTCCAAATTTAAAAGTCATTTCATTACTGTTACTAAGTGTGCCGGAATGACCTATTTTACTCGCACTTATCGAGGAACCCTTCGCCTCTTTTAGAATAGATGGGATGAAATAGTACATTACTGGAGCGGCCAGCAAAAGAGGCATTGATGGACGAACGTGTAAATGTGGGCCGAGGCACACATACGTAAGTAAAAAAAAAAAACGAAATCAAAATCAGTTCATCCGTTTAGGAGCTATGATGCCACAAACAGATAAACAAATACACAAACACACTGGTACACACGACAAATTTATAACACCCCTCTTTTTCCGTGAAGGGTTAATAAACATACGAGTCATGTTAGCGTCACGAGCCTTTTGGGTGGTTCTTTAAACGCTAACATGAGGGGATGCGGGAAATTTACCATGAAATGGATAGAAGTGTCTAAACAGCTCTTTCCAGGCTTCTAAAAGACTGGAGCGGTGATTTTGAATCACCGCTCCAGTCTTTTAGAAGTCTTGCTATGAGAATCGGCGGGTTTGTGGACTGTAATAAACTTTATGTGGCAGCATACATTGATTGGAATGGTATGGGGAAACAAGAATAAGAGGACACAGGATGCAGCGCCTTACCTTTATAGAGGTCTGGGGTCACCTTCCTGCTGCTAGGACCTGGTATGTCCTCGATGTGTAGGTTAACCACGCGGCAAGCCAGCGTGGTTTCACTGAAGATTCCTATTTCTTACACTAGCACTTCAAATCAGTGTAATTAGATAAGTAGGTAGGTCTAGTTTCATACATAGACCCGAAAACCTGGATTTATCTCGAAATCCAGATATATTAGCGGTAAAAGCTCTAGAGAGATGCTTTCGCGGCAGCGGATTAGAACGAACTTGCACTTTTCAATATGGCGTCCGTTGCGTTCAATCCTCTTCTAGCTTTATATGGCTGTCTCGCTCTGACCTATGGTAGACGCTGCAGGAATGAATGGGAAGGAAGATCACTGACGGGAAATGTAATGCTGATGCTACTACCGCCACATTCTGGTATAACTAAATGTTGAAAATATTTGAAGTAAGTAGATTAGAACATCAGCTAAGCAAATGGCGGTAACAAGTCGTTTAACATCAAGCTGCGATCCTTAAGAGGCGAGGAAAAAGAAATGTGCTTTCATCTATACTAATATATCTTATATGTTCCTTATAGACTCCGAAACGGCTGCACCGATTTTAATGATTTCATATTGAAAATTAAATTGAAACAAACGTGTGAGCAACAGTAAAAAAATATAGTGTTATATTTCGTAAAACATAGTATAATTAATTTGGTAAGTTATGTCTAACACGGGAAAAAAAGAATAATCGCACGAAAACCGCCGAGCGTATTTTGATGAAATTTTCACCATCTCAAATACAATTTAAATTTGACATTTTGATTCAAGTCTTTTTTTAAAGTCTTAGAAAAAAAGGGAAAGTAAAAATACTACCAAATTCTGGGACCCGCGGGTGTGAAACGAGTGCGTGTTTTGGTCCCTTAAGGACTTTTCACCGATTTATTGCCGTAAAACAGTTACTTACTCTCTCTTGCCTAGCCTTTTCCCAACTATATTGGGGTCGGCTTCCAGTCTTACCGGATTCAGCTGAGCACTAGTGTTTTACGTGGAGCGACTGCCTATCTGACCTCCACAACCCAGTAACTGGGTAACACGGTACCCTTTTGGCAAGACTGGTGTCAGATCTCAAGCTTCTGACTACCCGTAACGACTGTCAAAGATCTTCAAATGACAGCCGGGACCAACGGCTTAACGTGCTTTCCGAGGCACGGAGGAAACTCGGTATGTTGAAAATGGTCACCCATCCACAGACCGACCTCGTCAAGCGTTGCTTAACCTTGAAGATCGATCCGTGCGGCTGTTATTATTTAGCCACGAGCTCCTCAAAACAGTTACTTACTAAAGCCAGAAAAAGTTTTTTTTTAATGTGCTTTATTTTTGAAACAAGGTTTTTTCGTGTAACTTATAGTTTTGCTTTAAAATAATAATTAACGACACGATATTTTTTTGCTAGTTTTGGATACTTTCCTAAAGCGACTTGGATGTGTAAAAATATATTTACACAGAAAAAATGATGGCTGGAATTTCTTCATAACTGTAAATCAAATGATACATTGCAAACAAAACTAGGAGGTTCAATATTGATATTTTAACTCCGAGCGGGCGCACGGCCAGTACTGCGTTACCATTGGGGAGTATATATCGCCTTAAGGTCCTTGGCGACTGTCGTCGTCTTAACTTGCAAGCTTTAATAACACCCATACACCGGGAAAGGTGAGACTACATTATTAGAAGCTTGTAAAAATGTCAGAAAGAACGCTAAGTTAACGCGGCTAGTTCCATTATATGGTTGTAGTTGTGATGTATTGTGGTTAGTGCCCTTATGTTGGTCACGCTATGTTAGGTTTAGGCCTTTTACTGCCTAGCAATAATTAGGGCCATTGGCACTTAGCAGGTGTCATTGGCACTATATTTTCCAAGGTTTTGAACTAGGAATAGCAGTAAATTTCTCTTTGTTTAATATTTGAACGTTCGGTAGTGTTATCTGATTTTTAATCATGAAACCTTATGTAGTTGATAATTCATATTTAAATCTATAGCTATACAAATAAATAAAATTGAAGTGTCTGTATATAATATCAAAATAACAACGTTTTTTTGATTGTATGTGAAAATATATACGATACTAATAACAAATACGCAATTTTTTAGATTTTGTTCTGTCTATTTATCCTTACTAATATTATAAAATAATGTGAATGTAAGTTTGTTTGTTACGCTTTCACGCAAAAACTACTGAACCGATCATCATGAAACTTTGTACATATATTCTTGGAGGTATTAGAAGTAACATAGGATACCTTTTATTATTTTTTTATAATGGCTTCACAGCGAGCGAAACCGCGGGTAAAAGTTAGTCTTTTATATTTGGGGAAACGATGCGGGGACGCCCGAGCCTCCTCGGAATGTCCATCGGGCCTGTTGACGCGGACACTGCTGTTTGACGCAGACGAAGTTGTGACAATAAGCTAGAAAATAATATAAGAAAAACTATGATTTTTGAAATCATAATTTCGTCATATTTTGCTTTGGGTAGGCCCATTCCCTTAAAAAGTGGTTGATTTATTAGATACTTTTTTTCTCTTAAAGTATGATAAATTGTGATGAAACTTTCGTCATAGTATAAAAACTGATTCTATATAATTACTAGCTGTCCCACGCGGCTTCGTCCTCCCTCCGTCCCTTCCTCACATCAACTGGCTACCTACCTACCCATTTACCCTACCTACACTACATACATGATTGTTGCGTAACTTTAACCGCTTACGCAGCGCACGCAACGGAAGCTCTCAAAATGGAATATCTTTCCCGTTTTTGCAACATTTTTCATGTATGCTCCGCTCCTGTTGGCCGTAGAGTGATGTTATATCGCCTATAACCTTCTCGATAAATGGACTATCCAACACAAAAATAATTTTTAAATTCCAACCAGTAGTTCCTAAGATTAGCTCGTTCAAACAAACAAACAAACAAACTCTTCAGCTTTATAATATTATATAAGTAAAGATTTTACTTGGGGAACTACCAAAAGATCGTTTCACCACTAGTCAGACCGTTTGAAGAAGGCATGCCACTCGATTTTCTTTTTCAATCATGGTTTTTTTTAATGTAAAATGGAAATTCAATAACCCAGCTTTTTCTGTTTTAGGTGCTTATAAACTTTTCAGTAAATAAAAATTTACTTTATTATCATTTTTTTGTGTATTTATTTGATCATGCACCCATACAGAATAAATTCGTAGTGTGTAGTGGGGTACGTTTTTTTTAGAACAAATAAACTTCAAATGCCTCCCCGTAGTCCTTTTATGAATCATTTGCCCACGACAGGTTCAACTTGCCCTCTCTGTATCTGTTTTAACAGCACAAAGTTTCATTTTCATTTGTAAAATAACAATATTAATTGTGTGTTTTACGCTGTCGAGTAACAAATGAAGCAATGAATGCAAGAGATCTGCGTCTCGTTGGTCTGTTGGAGCCACCAGACCAACGAGACGCAGACCTCTTGACACAGACCTCCACAGCCCAAAGAGATCATGAAAAACTGCAGCGGTTAGCTTGCGTTGCAATAACTAGCAGTATGAGAACCACATCGCGCCACATGGCGCCTTACAGACAATGCTGGGACTGCCACCTCTGTACCTTATCGTGCGGGAGGAGGCACTCTAATTCGCACGACCCTCGGGTCACCCAGATCTTACACAGATGTTCTGAGAAAACCAGTAGCTCTAATTAACTTCTGGAGGTAGGTGGGCTGGTTGGAATAACCACCAAACGGCCGCCATGGCCCACGCACAATGGTCCACCTGAAGGACTAAGTGCAAAAACTCCCCCTAACATAGAATGTAAGGGAAACAATCCGTACCGTAATTTAAACTAATTTTCAGTTAACATCCCAATTTGTGTCCGGTTTATGGTCAAAAGCGAAATGTAGGTGTATTTTCTACGTAATCCTTCGCGAAATACAGGGGTGATTTTATTTTACGTATAGAAAACCCTCCAAAAATCCAGCAATCATTTTCCCACGCAACTCAATATCGAATTTGACCAAGGCTCTAACTAAATAGACATATTGTGTAAGTCAACATCCATAACTTCAACTTTGACCCTAGGGTCGAGGTACGGAAACTTGATTGCGCGATGAAGGATTTGTGTGCCGTCAGCGGGCGTACCAAAATGTATCAAAGCCATCGTAATTCCATTGTGAATAATAGGTTGTGCTATTCGTCCTGGATAACTCTGTCTCTCTTTTATTATGAAACTATGATTTTTTCTGTCATTGTTCTGCCCCTGGGCTTCTTATAGTTCGTTTGTGGCGATACAGAGAGCTACATCCTCATATATACATACATACATTCAAACTTGTCCTTGAGTCGATGAAGGATGGAAAGGAATGGGACAATGAACTGTGGAGGACTGCGAATATTTTTATTAACTTAGCGATTTCAGCAATAAATTGTATGTATAACAGAATCGAATGGAATTGATAGGTTTAATTGGAAAGGTATTTTTCCGGTATGCGGGCTTCATAAGAAACCATGTGTTTTTTTGGTAGGCGAATTATAATATCCTGTTACTTCCCACTATCCTATTAAGATATATGATCTGATGAAGTCTGTATCTTTGTTAATTGAACGAGCGAGCGCGAAGCGCGAGCGAAGCGTCTCCATTTCAGCTTGAGCATTTTTTTTTTCGTATGTTGTTATATGTCCGGCTGTTCTCCTCTACAGGTCGTATTTCGAAACCGATTCTCGTGAAATTTTGTGAGCAGGTTTGACAATTATATTGATTTTTTTGCCGAGTAAATTCTTTAATTTCGATTCATTTATCAAAATGGCTGTAAAAATGTAAATAAAAAAACAACTGATTCAACAAAAAAATCTAAAAGACAGACTAGCGAGGTCTACCAGCACACAGAGTCACTAGTCACACTAGTAATAACGTCTCAACTGAAGATTAACATAAAACTTGGCCCACAGCTTGATCATATCATGGATTATGATATTGGAATAAGAAAGGGGATTATATCCGACTTTCATGCGGGCTAAACCGCTGGCAGGAAAGCCAGTAAATTTAAAGTTTCGTTATGAAAACAAGTGAGTTGGGACGGCGAGCTACCCATTGTTCGCCGTCGGCAAGCCCGCGCCTACGGTGGCCGGGAATCGGCTTGCAACTCCCGACGCCCGGGGCGTCTCGAGAGGTCGCCACCGCTGATCGCCTCCCCGAGGACACAGCGGTGCTGCGCTGGGGCAGACCTCCAGCGTATGCTTGACCGTGTCCTCCGGGCGATCCACACAATGCTGACCCGAGCGTTTCTTCCCGCCTTATCCTGAACAGCAGCCGTGTCCGGTGAGGACCTGCGTCAGGTGGAAGGTGAGGACGCCGTGACGCCTCTCAAGCCACTTCTCAAAGAGGGGCCTTACCGCCGCAACTGTGGCATGCCCAGCACTGGGTTGCGACAGTCGCTCTCTCCATGTCGCTATGAGATCCTCCCGGAGCTCTGTCCGCCGAGCCGCGATTTTTCGCCGCAACGGAGTTTCGCCGCGGCGTTTCGCTTCCTCCGGCTATGATCTGGAGGACTTTCTCCTTCAGATCCTATGTCGGCAATCCAGCAAGGCTGCTCGCCGCCTCACCGGAGACCGTGCGGTATCCACGGACCAGCCAGATGGCCATGACCCATTGGGACGCGTTCAACCAGCGGGCTGGTCGCCGCCTCAGGGAACGCGCCCACACCGGTGCGCCGTAAAAGGCCATGGACCGCACGACCCCCGCGTAGAGCCTCCGGTAGAAGGCGTTTGGACCCCCTAGATTTGGCAGGAGTCGCTTGAGGGCAGCCCCGGCCCGCTAATATGTATAACTATGTAACTGTATGACATTCTTTATTATATTGATATTGTTTTTTTTTTTGACATTGAATTTTTTTTAACTTATAAGTTTTTTTTTTAATTTGCTTGTAAAGTGGAAATTTAATTTGTAGAAATAATAATTTTATCATAATATGTTCAAACAAAATGTATATTGTTAATGAATGAATAAATGAAATGAAATTTTGGAATTCTCGTTCCGAGATTTCGATATTAAGAGATGCTGATATTCATGCCCAAACTGAAACAAACTGTACACATCTGCGTACATCTTTAGAGCGTATCGGCTAACCTAACGCCGTAACATAGCGCCGATGTTATGAAATGGCGTAAACAATAAATAGACATGCGATTGTAGCAATCCCGAGAGATATACCGTTGTTTATTGAAGAGTTCTGTTGTTTATCTTCGAAGGTCTTCATAAAATCTTCACCAAGTTTAATGGGACCACATGAGGATCACGTCTAGAAAAGAAAGAGTTTTGAGGTGAAGAACATAAAAAAATATACAGTCGAATTGAGAAACACACCTAAGTTTTCACAGTGAGTTTATTACAGTTTATTCCTTAAGAATCGATTTTCATACGGTTTAGATTTTTTTATGGTTTGTTTCTTATGGTAGGTTTTATTTTCATTACGGTTGAGGAGGAAAATTAATTCAAGCGCTTAATCAAAAGCGTTACGTTTTTTTCCAATGTTCAATGTTCAAAAAAAAATGTTCGTGTGTCGCACAGCTCCGACGCACGATGTGTTTATTAGTTCCAAGCTCAACTGCCGAGCTGTCGGGTTTGACTCTTAGGCCTCACAAATCCCTACAAGAGAGGACTGTACGCAGAGACTCGATCCACCAGAACAAGATAGTCTGGTGTAGTACACTGATGGATCCAAAATGGAATCAGGTAAAGGAGCGGGAATATACACAAAAGGTTACAAATGTAGCAAAAGCTTAGGGAAGATGGCAACTGTATTCCAAACAGAAACATATGCTATAATAACTTGTGCTCAAGAGAATATAAATAGAGGAACCAGAGGTAAATCCATATATATTCTTAGTGACAGTCAGGCTGCAATCAAAGCCATGGCATTCTACAAAGTGGACACCAGATTTATTCTGGATGCTGTCCAGAACCTTAACAGGCTTGGAAAGCATAACAGGATAAGACTGATGTGGATCCCTGGCCACAAAGGAATCCATGGTAACGAAGTGGCAGATGAACTGGCAAGTGAGGGCTCAGCAAATGATTTTGTGGGTCCGGAACCATGTGTAGGCATTTCGACGTGTTTCTTAAAAGCCACATTTAGGGAGTTTGCAGATCATAGACAACAAACCCTTTGATCTATTACAAGTCTACAACACTCCAAGAAATTCCTAGGCTCTACTATAGGCTCATATCTCCTAGTCTCATTGTAAAACTCATGAAAAGAGTTTTCAATGAAATTGGGTAGGAGTAAGTTATCCAGGGGATCACAATAGATCCCAATGGGTCGAAGTGTCCGAGTTATTTCTCGGCCCCTCCACAAGATAAGATAGGCCTCACAATATGTCAACTGATACTTTGCGTATTATTTTTATAGGCAGCCCGAAGTCAGGATGGAACGACCCTTCCGTTAAGTAATAAACATATCTTAAATCAATTGGAAAGCTATCAATTACACTAAGTATTCCTTCTAACAGAAGGTACCTGTCGCGGACCGTCCATTAAGTAAATGAGAATGTCATTTATTGATTAAAGTCAATAAACGCTTTCTTAATGTGTTTTTGCTAGTGTAGACTAATAAACTTAGCGTTTGCTTGCAGTTGAGCTCCCGAAACGTATCCTATAGGGACCGTGTCGAATAAAAACATCAGCTTTAGTGTAGTTTTTTATCAGTAAACTTGTTAAAATGGGGGAAAATTAGAGGTATGTTTGACCGATTTAGAATCAAAACCAGAAGCCTAATCGCGTGAGTTCGGCAGGGCAAAGGGAACAACTCCATGAAAGAGTATATGACACATTTCTTTTATTCTTTATATTATCGTATTGCGTAAATAATTTAGAAAGGATACGTCCTCTACCATTTGAAATGAATTCACGTATCATTTCCATGATCTATCTCTCCTTTTGAGTGTATTACGCAACATGAAAGTCGTTATTTTAAAGGTGTCTTCACCCTTACTTATACGTGTTCTTTGCCGAATTCACTTACGCAGTTAAGCTACAGTTTCTGTATTGAGAATGTTGAGTTGAGAACTTCAGTAAATTTTAATGACACAATTTTATAGGTTTTCAGGCTAAAGTACAGTTTGCAAATTTTCAACTATGACTTTTGACATTGACTTTGGCTTTGACTTATGACATTGACTTTGAATTTTGACATTGACTTTGACTTTAGTAGTATCGTAGTATCGAACAACCTTATTTATTTTCGAAAAATCTCGTCGCTGTACAGTGACTGCTTATCAAATAGAAGGAAAAGAAAAAAAAAAATGTTGTGTTTAATTTTTTTTATAGGTTTTGCAACTACTCGTACTGAAAATTTTCTTCGAATTTTCTATAAAGAATTGAGAATCAGCTATATGTTGCTAAACAGCGCTCTCAGTATCAACGTACATATAGTCTATCTACATGGCACTAATCTGACGAAGCAAGAGATGAGATTCAACCCATCATAACGAACATAAAAGTAACAGCAGCGTGAAGTCTTCAAATAGCTACCGGAAACAGCGCATACGACGACGCCGTGCCGTAGACGATTACTTCCGGCGGCGTCCCGACGCTCCGCCAATTAGATCATCTGCTGCACCGAAGTCTTACGGCATTAAAGATAAATCGACTGTATTTAAGTAAAAAATAAACAAATAAGACAAGCTGCCGCCCGCGGCTCCGACCGCATGGAATAAATACTTCCATCTTTATAAATTACTAGCTGACCCCCGCGGCTTCGCTCCCGTCAACTGGCTATCTACCTACTCTTTACCTAACACCTACTTATCTATCCTACCCACCTACCCTACTCACCTGCCTACTTACCTTACCTTCCTACGTTACCCTATCCTTTATACCTAGGTAGGTATAAAGGATAGGGTAACGTTAACGCTTCCTACGTTACCCTATCCTACATACCTATCCTACTCTACATACCTACTCTATCCTACATATCCTACTTACCCTACCCCACCTACCTACCCACTCACCTAACCTACCTACCCTACCCTACCCTACCTACCAAATTGTTAACCATTTAATAGAATTAGAATTAATACTACAATACGAATGTAACCAACTTTTGTTTCTACCACCAATCTACTTAATTAAATTTTAGAACACAAAAGCTGCTATTGTGACTTAACTATGATAGTGAGATATATTCTCTCGCAGACTTTTTCGTAGTTAATGTTGAGTACTTTTTAGGAGAAAGAATTTTTAAAATCGCGCGTAGTTTCGGCGCCTACTCGGTACAAAAAAAAAACAAAAAAACCTACAAACAAAAAAAAACTTTCTTTTTTATAATATATAGATTTACGAGTAGGTTGGTATATATGTCAACTTTGAAGATTACTAAGAAATAACCCAAGAAATAAGATCCTTTAAAATCACTTTATTATCAATGTATTCATCTTTTAGAGGTAGTTTCAAAAAGTATTAATGACAACCTGTATTGTTTACTAGGTTGGTATTTAAGTCAAGTTTCAAGTTTATTAACCCAAATAATCAGATTTTTCCATACAAACTTCAACACCATATAAGTTTTTAAGCTGACATGGTCATAATCACAGACAGATATGTCAGCTCGTAAACAATACCCACCCGCAAAGACTTTAGTTCTCGTGATCATGGCGCTTGTAACGGTGCCGAAATATCGAGCTCTCAACCAAAACCTAAATATACATGGTAAATATCCCGAAACAAATATAAATTCAAACTTCAACACCCCCTCAATCATCATTTGGTGGTAGCTTCGAAAAACTAATTATGGCAATCTTTATCATTTACTTAGATTAGTATGTTTGCCAAGTTTCATGAATTTTGGCCGACGGAATCAGATTTTTCATTCAAACCTTCAAACCCCTTTTTACCCCCTAAGGGGTAGAATTTCCAGAAATCCTTTCTTTGTGCTCACTTACGTCATTTGAGGAACCTTTTTGTCAAATTTCATGCTTCTAGGCTTAGTGGTTTTGGCTATGCGTTGATCGATCAGTCAGTAAGTCAGCCAGTTTCTTCTTTTATATATTAAAGCTGATCCCCGCGGCTTTGCTCCCGTCAGCTGGCTATCTACCTACGACCTACCTATCTACCCTACCTACATACCCACCCACCTACCAACCTACTCACCTGCCCTATCCATCAACCTACCTACGCTACTCTATCACCTAATCACCTGCCCTTCAGATCAACCTACCTTCCCTATCCTATCCTACATACCCTAGTTACCCTACCCTACCTACATACCTACCTACCTACATACCCACCTAGCCTATCTACCCTACCTACCAATTTATTAAACTATTTATTTGAATATGAATTAATACTACATACGAATGTAACCAACTTTTGTTTCTACCGGCGATCTAATTAAATTTTGGAACACAAAAGCTGCTATTGTGACTTAACTATGATAGTGACATATATTCTCACGTAGTCTTTTTTGTAGTTAATAATGAGTACTTTATTCATGTGGTACATAATTTTTATGTATCATCAATAGTTTTCTCAGCGAACGCGAAATAATGAATTTTATAGGCAAAAGATTGCTACTTTGGGTTACGTCACTGCAATTTTCTTACGGATCTCTAGTTTTTTTGGAAATAAATTATAGCCTATGTTACTCGGGAATAATTTAGCTTGCCATAGGTGAAAGAATTTTTGAAATCGGTCCAGTAGTTT
The DNA here is from genome assembly GCA_947562075.1 of Orthosia gracilis. Classification (NCBI taxonomy): domain Eukaryota; kingdom Metazoa; phylum Arthropoda; class Insecta; order Lepidoptera; family Noctuidae; genus Orthosia; species Orthosia gracilis. The sequence continues at coordinate 55,503,780 of OX387268.1, forward strand.
CGGAGCCTATTCGGTACAAACAAACAAACATACAAACAAAAAAATCTTTCCTCTTTATAATATTGGTATAGATAATCTACTGTAGCACAATTGCTACTAGACTACTTGCTTTAGCCTTTCTTAATTTGTCAAAACAGGGCGATTACAATTATTCAAATTTTCATATTTCGTTTGTCAAGAAAAAAGAAGACAATTTTTTCTCAGACTGATAGAACTTCTACCAAATTATTGGTACAATCTGTAGAAATATCCCCGTGATAACTCGGGTGAAATGAAGATGAAGTGAGTTGTTATTCTAAGTAATGCTAGGGATTGACAAGTCCCCACCCAGTGAGTTCCCGCATTGTCGAGGCGTGGGTCTCAGTAGCCGTGGCTAGGTCACCCACGGTGAAGCAAAGAGGAACCTGAGGATGGGCTGCTCGTCAGGGCTTTTGCCGATTAAGCCAACGAAGCAGCGGCCAACTAGTTGGCCGCTAGGTTGCGGTACCGCTTGGTAACAGGCGAAAGCGCAACTGAGGCAGGCCGCGATGTCTTATGGAGCGTCCCAGGTTCCATACGATATCGCGGCTGAGAGTTGGAGGCCGCGGCGGGAGAGGAGTGCTGCACCCTACCTTCCGCGGCCTGGCCGGGGTCGCCACCGTCTAATGGCGGACGCGGTGGGTCCGCAGGGGAGGAGGATTGTCGGTATAGCGTTGGCCGCTCTCCATGTCCCCTACGGCCGAAAACTGGTAGGTGACGGGGCCATTGGCCTTGACCCGTCACAGGGGGACCAAAGGTGCCATACGCGTGGTCGTCTGGCACCCATGTACTTCTTTGGTCCCTGGGGTGGTCACGGCGTACAGTGTTGTCTGGTGCGCCGGTGATGGGGGGTACTTCCCAGAGGAGGGTCTGGTGACGGACAGCCGCGGCGGGTTCGCGGTGAGTGCTAACGCGTGCCCATATTCCCACCATAAGCGGCACAGGAGTGGAAACAGAGAGAAGTCTGATAAGAGTAAAAAAAAAAAAACGTATTCAATCAATGATATAAGTAGGTAATTTATTTCAAGAACATCAAAAATGTATAAATTATTTTAGTGATTCCTTTAGAAATAAGCGGGCTTTATCTCACTATTACTAGAGTAGTTGTTGACTCTAAAATTCTATCCCCGGTTGCTAACCAAGTGCTAAGCTACGCTGGTTCAGCTTAGTTCGCATAGCTGAGGTATTATTCATACCTGTTACAAACTCTTAGTTTACGGTCTGCACACAATTATGAAACTTTCCTCAGCTAAGTGAGCAAAGCTTAACAAAGCCTACCTCTTGGTCGGCAACAGGCTTGCTTCTTCTTCTTTATTTTTATATTAATTCTTCACTCTTCATGCACACAAACGTAAAGAGGTGAACATAATGCCTTAGGCATTTTCTTATTTGCACGTCGATTGGACAAAAAATTTGTCCGACAAGAATATTGCCAACTGGACAGCTCTGTCGTTGGCCTCGTTCATGTCGTGGAAGGTACAGGTGGTTGTGGGCGGGAAAAACTGGCTTTAATTTCGTGAGATATACCCGTATCTGATAATATTTTGCTACAGTGATCGAAGTTTTCAACATTTTCTGACTAAGGTCAGAAGATTTGATAACGCTCGCACAAGGTTTTCTAGGTGTTCCATTCCGGTGGTAACAAAGTTGTGTGCGCTTAGATTTTGCGAGGTTTCAGCAAAATATTTCTCATGGGCTTTGTTCAGTTGTGTTGCAACTAAACCCGCAGCTATAAACACTTCTTTTGAAGCTCCATATTTCTCTACATCCTTATTAATTGCTTCGTCGACAAATATATTTATATTCATCGTCTTCTGCTTTCGCCTTTTGTATCAGCTTTAACACCTGAAAATATAATATTAACATTATAAAATTTGAACAAGATCATTTTAAATGATATTTATCTAGGTACTTATAAGTCATCTGCAAAAGTAATGTTTATTTATTTATTTATTAAACTTTATGTACAAGTACAAAGGCGGACTTAATGCCTTAGGCATTTTCTACCAGTCGACCTTAGGGTGGTGCAGAGATAAAATATGGCAGGTGCAACTTAATGAAAAAAAAGCACACGAGCACTTACACAAGCACTTTCCACAAGTCTTAATACTAAGGAACTCCCGCGCATCATGCGTAAGCATGAGCAACATAATCAGCCTATAATTTTCCCACTGCAGGGACAAAAGCCTCTTTGATGATTCTCTCGAAGTGGGCTATATTCAGACATTATAGGTATGAAATTTGTGTGAAGACAGTTTGAGACCATTTTTTTTTTGATAGGCAATAATCCAATGACTTTGCCCGCTCTGAGTGAAGTGGGACGTGGGACTACACGTGTTCTTTCAGTGGTTTGAGACCCTGGGAACACTAGTTTTAGTTCCCTTGGCATGATGAAGCACTTTTAAAGCGGGCGAAGGCGTAAACAGAAATTAGTTAATCATAAGTACCTCATCCAGATTCTCTCGAACTTCTATGATCGTCCAGATAACAGCATTTATTACTAGTTTTGGTTCAACGAGAGCAAAAGGTGCTGTGACGTTAATATTTTTTTGATAGTCCTTGTAATAATCAGGATTACTGAAAGTAATATAGATGTGTTTTTTAGTAGATTACTGAAAGTAATAAAGAAGTTTTTATATTAACAAACCTATATTTCTTTTGATCTCTTTTTTATACTTATTAAAAATTTAATTGGTACGAAGAAATTTCAGCTCGATCGGACACTGGGAAGTGGATCAATTTACAGACACCTGGAGAGCTTAGATAAGAGCTTAATGGCAATAAATAAAAACTTGTTTAAAGTTCAGTCTCGATATAACTTTAGATCGACTTTTAACACTTACCTAGGAGTATCACCAACCAGTGTCGGTGCTTCAGCCAAAACTACGTTTATAATCTCCGTATAATGACGCCTAGGGTCGTTCAAAAGCGGGATGTTGCCGTTCATGGATCTTTAACAACCAGTAAACATTAGAAATCATCACCATAAAACTAAAAGATTAAGCGTGTTTCTTTCTGACAACACGTAACATCCTAAATGATAAATAAATGAATGAGGTGGCCTAATCGTCATAGAATAGATGATTCACTTCTACCATACTTACCTGCTAATCCTACTTTTACTATTTATCATAAACATGAATTATTCACAATGCTCGGATTTTTTGAAAAATGTCCAATATGAGTAGGCATTTTCCTAAAAACGATTGAAATATGTAAATTGACCGGGCTATCTGAATAATGCCCTTCAAGTGTTGGGCAGTGTAGTAAAAACATGTGCTTTATTAAATTATACGTAAATGTTGAGTGACGTGGGTCAGAAGAAGAAACTTCAACAGGGCTGCCAAGTCCTGCAAGAAGGTGTTGCGGAGGGCCCGATTCGATCACATTGGCCGAATAGGGACCAAACTTACCTACCCAACAGGTTGTAAAGCGTTTTGGCCCCTTTCGTCCCTCACTACCCCCACTGCTGAAACCTGATGGGTCGCCGGCCCACTCAGTGGAGAAGGCAAATTGGAGGCGAATTGCAAGGTGGAGCGTTTGAACCTTTCTTTGCAGGCAGTTTCCGAATGGGGCGATACCAATCTGGTCTCGTTTAATGCTGCTAAAACCCAGGCGTATCTTCTATTCGGCTAAAAAGAGCCAGTTTCACCCGATTCCAACGTCAACAACGCCGAGATGTAACCGTGACAATAACGGACCAACTTGAGCTTCTTGGCGTTACGTTGACATGCAGCTTGTTGGTTTTTTATCGTTTGTATTTCGGGGAGTGTGCGATGGAATGCATGAAATAATTTCGCCTAGCCCATTTCATCATGGGGCTAACAGATGTACGGCGATGCGCCATCGGTACATTGTGGACATCCCACCTAAACGCACTGAACGTTTTGAGAATACTTTTATTATGCGTACAGCTGGAATTCCTTGCCGGAGTATGTGTTTCCTGATAGCTAGAATCTAGGGGTCTTCAAGTCAAGAGTGAATATTACTTCAAGTCAAGCGTACTTCACCGTCGCCCACATCATCGCTTACCATCAGATGAGATAATGGTCAAGCACTAGCCCATTTTAAAGAAAATTAAATAAAAAATAGTTACGTAGCAATATTCATAATGACCAGACAATGTAATAAATAATTAAGTTTAATCAGTGTTCATTACATTGCCCGATTTGACTTGACTTGATTCATATATTGTCCGGGCATTATACAAAGTGCTTTGATTAATCATTTCGTCCGTGACATATATAAAGATTTTAGGAGAAGTACTAATACAACGCGGGCGGCAGCTAGTATTAGAGGTGCGAAAGTTTGTGAGTATGGGATGATTTTAGTTACTCTTTTAACAACAACGAATTTGAATGAAATCAGGGACATAGCTTATAACCAGGATAACTGGAATACTTTTTATCCGGGAAGGAGATCCTTGGATAATTTTCGATTGACACGCGGACAGAGCCGTGGGCGGTGGCTATATTTACGTACAACACATTTTCTTGCAGTATTTGGTAGGCTTTTTCTAAATTCTCATGAATGTCTCCGTAGGGCGGCACTTCATCAGCGGCGCCGAGAGCGCAAGCGCAGGTGAACAGCAGGAGTTGAATAAACATAGTCATCTGAAGTATAAAACAAGATTATCAGAAAATATGAAAGAATGTTTTATATTTTTATTTAATTTTATACTTTATTTATTTATTAAAACTTCATGCAAGGCATTCTCTACCATTCAACCAAAGATGCGATGAGAAAGCGGTGGAAAGATAGCAAGGTGCATAAAAAATAAAAAATATTACAAACGTAAAATGAGTATATAGTTAAAATAAATATACTTAAATATTTACTATTATAAATAGGTACTATATGTTATACTTCTAAAGAGTAATAAATAAAACTCGTACTCGCGTCGGGGGACCGCTACGTAAATAAAATAAAACCAAATAACATCGTGTGTATATCTTACAAATATTATTATATTATTATTTCTTATTAATATCATTAGTTCTAGTATAAGTTTGTAAAGTTTATTTTTGTTTAGTGTTTAAGTATGTACATATTTACACCTTTGTTTTAAAAATAAAAAAGTTATTAGTTTATAAATGTGAAAGTTAGGATGGATGTGTCTGTGGATGTATATTTGTTACTCAATCACGCCAGAACGACTGAACAGATCTGGATAAAATTTGGCACAGGTATATATTATAGTCTGCAATAGCATATAGGCTACTACTGTATACTTTGACGGTTCCCCGACACGGCCGGCGACGCGAGTACGAAGCTTTTTTTTTACTTAATAGAGGATTTTGTTTCGGAGGTTTTATATTTTTTTAATTATTATTTTTAAACTTCTTCTGTCGTGACAGCATAAACTGTATAATTATATTTCATCTTACCATGATAAAAAATGAGCTAGCCAGCAGCGGATGGGGTGATTTCCTAGGGTATGCCAGACAATCAGACACAATCGTCGTTTGTATATGATATAAAACAAGGCTGTACTTACCAAAGTAGCTACAAATACAATAAAATTAATGTTGAATAGTTTCTGCTACATTTTATATTGTTTGTGATTATCGTTTAGTTTTAGAACGAATCTGAAACAATAGATTAATGCTTCAATTTATGAAATGGATTATGAACTATTTATATGCACTAAACGAATAATATAAGTACTCGTATAATCGTTTGCTACCTACAGTCAGCGCGGGACTCGAAAAGTTGAAGTTTCAATCTTTAATTTTTTTATCATAATTATTGAGCTCAGTAAGTCTATGAACCTTAAAGGCAGGCGGGTCTTAAGAGTTGCGGGTGCTCAGAGGGAGACTTCGTCCACCCACCGAGTTACCCCAGTGAAGACGGTGCAACAGTGGTCACGTGCTGCCACGCAAAATGAGGTAGAGAGCAGGTTTCAGTATAGTCCTTTAAGACGACGACAGACGCCAACGAAGGGAACAAAACGCACACTCGTTTCACAACCGCGCGACCCAAATTGCAGTAGATTTTTGTACTTTTCTTGTCATTCTATGACTTAAAAAAGCCTTTTTAACGAGCAAAACGGTTTCCGGAAGAATATCACAGTTAATATGGCTATTTGTGACTTTTTAAATAAAATAATTACAAAAATTGATAATAAAACACCTGTTTGTGCTATGTATTGAGACATGACGCAAGATTTTGATTGTGTTGACCACAATATACTAAGAAACAAGCTTGACTCCTATGGTATAAGGGGTAACATTCTGGACTTATTATCACCTTTATAACAGAAAACTGTTTACTGCTATATCAGAGTTAAATTTGAAGACTAAAGAAGAAGTTACATACCTGTCCAAAAACGCACAGTATATTTTGGAGTACCACGGGACAGTGTTTTGGGTCCCTTAGTGTTTTTGATTTATATTAATGACCTACCCAAAGGCATAAACTTCCTTATAACACTCTTTGCTGATGATAGTACGGTAATAATACCTTGCAATAAGCCTGAGTCACATGAACTTGATGTCAATAACGCGGTCAAATCATTAATCTCTTGGCTTAATAATAATAATTTAAGAATGTATCTTGAAAAACCCAAATGATGCACTTTGACCATAAAAAAACTAGCACCAAAATGACCAAATTCACGACTTAGATAGTGCAAAATTTCTGTTTGACTATTGATAGGCAGCTAAATTCGAAGAATAACATTGAGGCGCTATGTAAGAAAATTAGTAGTTTATCCTATGCCCTGTATAAACTTGCTCCAAAAGTAAACACAGCTGCACTTAGTCACAGCATATTCATGGTCTTGTGGCGTCTCTGTATGTGAAAACTAGCCAAGTCAAATCTTGAGCTACAATTTATCTCAAGTTATCTGCTTTATGTAAATAATTCGACTTTTCAAATTTAAGAAGTTATATTTTAAAATAGCAAATATTGTTGTAGCAGAAAAAGCAAGGAATTATGTTTCTAAATTTTTATTAGAATGTTTTATTTGTCATCTTTTTGTTTAACCATTTTGTCGACATGATTTTTATGTACATCCATGCCAAATTCAACTTTTCTAGTACTTAGAGTCTCTGAGCTAATCTGCGGACGGACGGACAGAGGGACATGGCGAAACTATTGGTGTTTCTTCTTTAGTGAAAAAGAACGTTTGTTTGTTTCCAGATATGTCCTGTGGTGTCTGCAAACGAATCGTAAGATACCGACAATAATAACAAAGTGTGATGAACTATGATTTGAGCACAGTGGCTTATCACGATCTTTTCTAGAATGTTTTAGGCTGTTGAATACTAGTCTCTAGAAGAGAATCACTCATTAGCCGAAGCCTCTAGGTCTTAGTGTACGAACTATAACAATAAACGCCCATATTTAAAAAACGGTATTCAAACAATATATTTTATTTCAAAAAAATTGTAGTTACATAAATGAAGAATTAAGCGTATTCAATTCACGTTCCTATAGGAAAAATCACTTATGTCGGGTTGACAGCACTATGTGAAGAAAGTTTAAGCGGCAAGCATCTTGTTCCAGTCTAGTTGCTAACTTGTTATAAAACCGATACTATGGGAAAGAAGGTTTATCGAGTAGCTTTGATAATCTTAATTTTCTAACCCGTTATCTAGTTGGTATAGAAATAGTATTATATTGATCGAAGTATATCCGTTTCTGTTATACGGAGATTCCCCCACAATGACTACGACCGTACAATTTTTCATAAAGATTCGCTACAGCCTTCACGATCTTTTCTAGTTTTGCCGCTCCGGTAACAACAAAGTTGTGTGCACTTAAATTTTGCGACTGTTGAGCAAAGTCACTTTTATGGATATTGTTTAGTTGTGTTGCAACCAGTCCCAATTGTAGAAATACATCTCTTGAATGTCCATACTCCTCCACATTTTTATTAATTTCTTCATCAACGGTTTTATCAACATCCTGTTTGTTGGCTCGCATTTCTTGATTGAACCTATTTACCAGTTTTAACACCTGGTAATGGACAAAATTTAATACTTGATTAATATTTAATATGTTTATATCTGTAAGTATGACAATACGACAAGTACGAGTAACTAGACGCGCTGGTGTTTGTCAGCTAATTAACTTCCAAATAAATTCAGTCATGATTTCCTTTGAATTGGTAAAATTGCAAAATACGAGTATCTGGGTTAATTTGTTCCAAGATGCGGTTAGTTCCGCTATGCTCAACTCGTAAAATACCTATTTAAATGTGCCGCTATGTACGAAATTCTTCGATTCTATGTTAACAATGGAAGGTACAGTTGGAAAGTAAAGTGTTTGAATTCAATTAAATTGAGCAGGAAGCTGAAAAATATTGAAATTAAACTAAAACATCGAAATATTAGTTCGAAGAAATTTTAGGTTAAGTTTCTCAGATGTTTCCTTGTTCACAGTTTTATGGAATGAATGGACACTTTGTTTTTAAAATGAATGAAACGCGACGTGTTAGAGTAATGTAGGAGAGTGTGCATTACTTTATGAGACGGAACGTTTATTAACTTTTTTTCGTGAAGGTAAGGGAATTTACATGGTACTAGGTTTTCTTAATTTCATTTTTATATGGTTAATAAAATATTAAACTGTATAACTTTTCTTCATCACTGCCCGCGAATGTGATTTCGTGCATGGCGGAACTTTTAATATGTATTTGTCGAGACGAGCATAGCTAGTGGACTAGAGCATAGTAGGACCAACTGAGCCTGCATCAGTCATCATGTAGCCCGACACTCGAAAAATCGACCACGACAGTATCAATATTACCAACATTAATATGCCCTTTTTCCTGCTCTGTTGAGGTCGACTTCCAATCTAATCGGATGCAGCTGACTACTAGTATTTTACATAGTTCGACTGCTTATCTGACCTCCACAACCCAGTAACTGGTTAACACGATGCTCTTGGCAGTGGTGTCTCATCCCATACAAAGAAACCGTGCCGACGTTCTATAATGATTATACTGATTCTTTTTTGTACATCGATCGCGTTCGGTTCCGTTCCGTTCCTATCCACGGATACAGATGGTGATCTATCTTTCGCCGTGGAACGGAACCGAACGCGATCGATTCACAAAAACTAATCGGTATAATCACATGAAAAATGCTAGTTACGTCGGCACGGTTTCTTTGTATGGGATGAGGCATCTGTATGCTAGTATTATATTATCTGTGCCCTTAGTAAGATATGTCGAACACACATACATTGTAGCTATTCTAGCCTCAGACCAGAGACATCATAATTCATATCAGCCGTACAACGTCCACTGCTGGACATGGGCCACCCCCCAAGTGTCGCCAAATAAACCTGTGCAAATCGACCAAGACCGGAAAATCGTCTTAGATTCATTTGAAATTAATTTCATAAGTACCTTATCGACGCCCTTGAGGATGTCTACGGTCAGCTTTTGAATTTCGAGGACCACTTTTTCAGGATTAGCAATAGCAAAAGGTCCTGAATGGTTAATATGTTCCTGGTAGTCTGTATAATAGTCGTGAAGCCTGCAATAAACACAGATCATCAGAAATGTTCGTGAATCAAAATATAAACATCTTAAGAAGCAACTAACGGGTAGTAGTTTAGGTATAGTTTATTTTTTTTGCTAAGAAACACGAGGAAAAAGAACGTGTTTTAATCTGTATTTGATTTAACAACATCTAAACGCAGAACCGTTAACACAAGAAATAAATTGACCATCACACCATCACAGACGATGTGTTTTGATTATTTGTACTCGTACCACACTAAGATTTTATTTGTCATGATCATGTTGATTATCCAAGCTCAATAACGGTGTTCGTAAAAAATAACTTACAGACAAGTATTTTCCATGTGACCCTCATCCATAACAACGTGGATGATCTCGGCATAGTGGCGCCTGGAGTCGTTGAGCAGCGGTACGTTTCCGTCCATGGATCTAATACAACGAAATGAACAAACAAAACAACAGATTATCGATAAATAAACAAATAACTTCCCCACAAGGTGGACTGATGACCTGGAGAGGACAGCGGGTGTCCACTGTATGCAAACAACACTGGATCATTTAATGTGGTCACGCTTACGGGAGCCCTATGTATATCTAACATTGAACGTCTTTTGGCTGTCACATCCCCAAAGATTTCCAAATACAGAACACCAATTTTTAATGATGATATCACCTGTAATTTGATGATGATAAATCAGGTGGAGTTTATATAAATACTTACAATACATTTTCATTTATTATTTCGGCGGTTTTTCTTATACTGTCCAAAATATCTCCATAGTTTGGCACTTCGTCAGCCGCGCCCAGTGCGCAAGCGCAGGTGAACAGCAGAAGTTGAACAAACATAGTCACCTGAAAAATTAAACAAGTTTACCATCACCGCTTTACGTTTCAAAAAAAGATATGGATGTGCCATATCTTTCTCTACTTGGCAAGAGCTGACATGATTTACGATTTCTACGAAATTACTATAAAACATAATAGTCATGAATAATTTCTTGGTCTTCAGTAAACTACATCAATGAGGTCTCGACCCCTGGATAAAAACATCACTAATGACAATGGTTTGCATATCTTACAAAATATTATATCATCTTATAAGTGAACTTCAATCATCTCGATTCTCGATACCATTGGAACAACATCTAAAATATTATATCATCTTTTGATTAAACTCCATTCATCTCGATTCTCGATGCAATTGGATCAACAGTTGACTGCTGGAAATATACCTCATTTCCAGCCGTCAACTGTTTCAACAGGCTGATAATGTGACTATGATGTCAACCTTGTTGCATAATACCTATAAATTACAGAGTACAGTAATACCACGGGTGTAGACGACATCGACATGGTTATAGATGGTGATGGTAATGGTAAAGACTTGACTGGCTGATGGGAGCGCCGATATACAGTTTGAGCCGCGATAAAAGATGAGCTAGCCTGTAGAAAAATGCGGGGCTGACTGCTCTAGAAAAAGTGACTGTGACTCACTAGATGATCAATTTCTCGTGGATTGTGAAACAAGGTAGTACTTACCAAAGCAGTAACAAATTACAATGAATGTTGAAGATTTTCTGCTACATTTTATATTGCTTTAGATTTGTTACGTATCATGAAACAATATGTTATCACATTTTACAGAGAATAATTTATTATAGCGTAACGATATTAATAATAAAACAAAGATGGAAAACAAACCATAGTTTAATCACTTGGAACGAATCTTAAACAATATGTTTGAGCGCTTGAATCTTTTGTTGTTTAATTATATAAAAGGTAGGCATATCAGGTGTGCTAAATTATAAATACGCACCAATACTAATCATTTATTAGGTTAGCTTATTTCTTTGAATAATTATGAATCGATAAGCTTGTGCAGAGAACAACGAAACAACAACATACAATTCAGTCTTCAATATATTTATTTAGAAATCTATACAAATAAATAAAATTAAGGTGTCTGCATACAAAATAACAACGTTTAATTGAATGCATGTAAAGTATATACGGTACTAATAACAAATACGCATTTTTTTAGGTTTTTGTCTGTATGTCCGTCTGCTTGTTCCTGGTAAGCTCTGAAACTGCTGGACTGATTTTGACGGGGCTTTCACTGGTAATAGCTGATGGTATAAGGAGTAACATAGGCTAATTTTTATTCCGAAAACAATCACTGTTCCTGTAGGAAAACTAAAAATAAAAAATTACGGGCGTAATCGCAGGGAAAAGCTAGTAAGGAATAAAAAAATCAGAAGGAATGAATGAAAGGCAATTCCGCGCAGCTGAGATGAGAATAGTAATAGGCATAAGAAAACATAAGAATTAGTCTGAAAGTGCTAATGGTGACAAAAAATGTGTGAAAATTAGTTGTCTTGATATGGGTATGTGATGCAGATGAATGAGGAAAAAATTGCGAAGAAAGTTTTGGTTATAAATCTATAATATGGCAAGAAGAAGATTATATAAGCTGGGGAAGACCAGAGAAACGGAATGTGTGAAGGATAGAAAGGGGACTGACAAAGAAGTGTATAAGGTGAAGCAAGAAGCAAGAGAAAGATGATGCTGTATGGCGCACTTCAAAATAATTTGATAGAGTTATGAAATGAGAATTATTCTTTTTGGTTTTCACTATACCAATAAAAATACAAATAATCTATTGATATCTTGCCAAGGTTAAGAAAATAATTCCATTACAAATTATTTAATGACCTTTGCCTAATTACCCATGAATCGAGACAAATTAAGGGCAGTATAAATAAGATGTAATCTCTTCACAATTTACTGATTCAGTACTCTTGCTAAGGTAAGTATTTGCATATAAAACATATCTACTGGCTAGTTTAGCTTGTCTGCAGGTCCCTTAGTATGCGTTGCGGATCTTTTTTATAAAAATCTCGACCATGTTAAGCAATCGATTTAAATAATCTGTAATGGCCGGAGCCTTTACACTTAATTTTGAATGTTTAATAAAGTAATTGTTAATGTTTAAAAAGGTAATTAATACTAAATTACACTAAAATAATGTAAAAAGAAAATAATATAAAAATGTTATAAAATGTTGAACGTTGCGCGAGCTCGATACAAACCGAAGACTGACGTACTTGCGTACGTGCATATACTACATTTTATAAATTAACAAAATTTGCAGTGTTTTAAGTAGGCCAAAGTACAAGGTGCGGTTGCTAACCGTACGTAATCGAAATACAAATTCTGTTTAGCAAGTTTGATGATTTATATTTTTACTTGCTTCTGCCAGCGGCTCAGCCCGCGTGAAGAGTGTTTGCTTATCCCAAGGAAACATTATACCGGGATGAAAGTAGCATATGTGCTATTCCAGTCGATAATCTATAAAAATTGTGTCAAAATTGAACCAGATCCGCTCTGCTTTTCTGGCGTGATTGAGTAACAAACATACATTCATTCATAAAAGAAGTAAGAAAGATAAGATTAGTAAGATTTGTTTTATATTGTTCTTGTTGATACGCATTATTCGCTTCTTTAAAAACAATAACTTGATTTAAAAGAGTGTGTTTTTACTGGTTTTCTTCAAAATAGGTACAGTCACACCGGGATTATCAGTTCTCTGTTCTTCTTTTTCTTTGTCGTATCGATGTTTCCAAAATTACATAAGTTTTGATCATAATTCAGCCACGACAACAGCGTTCTCATTTGCCTCACAAAGATCTTTCAGGGTGCAGGTGTTGTTGCACAGAGAGCTCGATAGGAGGTGAGGAATTGTTTGAGAAGTAGCTCTGGGGGTAATTAGAGCACCGTATCTAAGTTCCCCTTTAACTTTGATATTGCTATGTTTTCAGATGACAATGATGCTGCAACTCCTAATAGTAGCCGTGGCCATCGGCCTGGGTGTAGACGCTGTTGTGTACGTGCCACCTTACAGACATTATGTAGAAGCAGTCGCAGAGGCTGCTAAAACACTACAAAAAAATTTGCTGTACGTAACTATTAATTATTAACAATTTATAAATGTAGACTCTGAGGTTTAGGGCAAAAAGTATTAACTATCCCTCTACACTCATTAAACAAGCCTGTAACTGTCCCTATACATAGGCATGATCTCCCCTCATACAGAGAAGGCGTTAAAATTAAGTATCATGTTTGTTCAAGTCGGTTATTTTAGACAATTCTCAGTGCGTCCCGAGAAAACTTAATTGATGATGATAATTGAAAATAAGATGACAATACTTAAACGGTTCACAAGGGAACCTTCCAGAAACATAAATTATAGAATTTGTTTGCTTTGAATCACGATTCCTAGCTAGTAAATTCTTACTTACAATCTGTATAGTTTCTATTGTGTACTAGCGACACATAAATTTTCCTACTGTAAATATATTATTGTTTGTTATAACATTTATATATTTAAATTTTTGTTTCATAAACATTGGGCTCTTTATATACTGATTCTTTAATTAAGTATATTTTCTTGTATTACTCGTAGGTCCATGGAGGGCAACATTCCGTTTTTGGATGACTACAGACGTCACTATGCCGAGATAGTGCACGTCATCAACTATCTTGGAATAGGAGACTCTGGTTGTGAGTAAGTTTAACATTTATTAAAAAATACACTGAAGTGAGAATTGATTAACTTCCATTATTTGTTTTCCCAGCATCTTGATTATGTGGTTTTAACCTCAATTCATTTGTTTTCAGACGTGTGCCGTATTACGAGGGCTATCAAAAATTTCTGAATACTTCAGCACCTGTGGCTCTCACTAATCCAGAAGTGGTTATAACTGAAATCGGAGCTCTTATCGGTGAGGTGCAGAACAACATCACTGAGGTATGATTAAATTTCTATGTCAAAGTACATCTCTATATAAATATGTATGAATCATCAAGATAAAGAGTATGCTTGAATGGTCTATTTTCAGATTAAAAGTTTAATTGGTGCCTGCGTACTACAATGGTATATCTGTGATGAACTAGTTCACGATACTGTAAAAGAGAATAAGGATCAGTATGATCATCAAGCTGAAATACTGATCGCTGCTGGTCGTGTTGCTGATGAACTCAATGTAAATAACGAACAATTTGAAAAAGTCTCGAAGGATTTGAAAGCTCATCAATACCTTTGTACATCACCGAAGGATCTTAAAAATATCGTGGGCAGAGTAGCTGATTTTCATCGAGTATTGCGTCCTCCTTATGCACCTGCACCTCAATGCTAGTTCTTTAAAAGTGAAATAATAAACAGAGACAAGTGTAAAAGGATTAGAGTTTTACTGTATCAAGATTTTAAAGCAAGAATTACTTATTTCCCAAAGTTTCTACAGTATTGCACCTGTTGTCACTAGGACTGAGCAATCAAGACGACCCACATGTGTGTCTTTGACTGATTCCTTCAAACATTATATAAATTCTTTTGAATTCCTATATTTGTTTTAATTGAATAATTCCTTATCGACTGACCTTTTCAATAACTTTTAAAAGGTAAATCGTTTACCAGTTATTGGACGGATTGTGACATGTAGCTTAGCTTTTAGTTTGTTTGTTTACTATAAAACCCCTCGAATGAACGTCCAATTTCAGAAAAACAAATATTTTAAAGTAGAGGTACATAATCATTCATTTCGCTTTATGCTTTTAACGTTAGAGCATCTCATTACTTATTCCTGCTTCATTGGCTTAGTGATGCAAGTGCGATTGCTTGCTGAGGGTAATTTCTGTTGTGTTACTAGATTTTCCTCCAGTAAATTCTTAGTAGAAGTCTTGAGTCTGGTTGTTAACTCGGGAATAACTGCAAGCGTCAGAGGTGCAGTATTATATTTTACAATTTGTATTATCTTCGATAAGGGGTAGACTATAAATAAGCTAAGACCTAGATTTGAACCTTGCAGAACGCCTTTGTTGACCGCAGATCTTAGAACTATCTTGCTATTTTAACATCTATTCCCTGAATCCTAGTTTTCTTAGCCCTTTCCATCATCGACTTTAAAAAGAAATGTATGTCCACCGGATGTCTGATTTTCATAATGGTTACGTTACGGTTTTGTGTTATGAATGAAAGCCTTATTTTCTATAGTTCAGTTATGGCCAAAACAAGGTACGAAAGATATTATGACAGTTTCACTAAATTCATTGGATTGACAATTTGAAGCCATTCAACTATCATTAGGTTAATAATTTGAAATAATTCAACTATTTTCAGCAATAGTTGGTACACGTTGGTGCATTGTAACAAAGTATTTCAATTAAATGTGCACAATGGTTTTATCGCGGTATACGAGTATGACTATTTGAGGGTAGACTGAGCCAGTTACTCGACGAAAGTCAACAGATAGTGGAAGACTTGGTCTCAGTGTAAAAACTAACTTACATAATGTACACTAATAATTATAAAGGTGAACAATTTAATTGTTTATAAGTTTGTTTGTTCGCAAGTTTTTTTGTAATGGATAAAATCAAAAAATACCTAACCGATCTTAAACATTCTTTGACCAGTTGAAAGCTACATTATTCCTGAGTGACATAGGCTATTTTTTTTATTCCTAAAACGGGTTCTGTGGGTTGGGCCACGGGAGCGCGAGCCTCGGGAAACAGGGTTAAAAAAAGAAAATTGTATATACGTAAAACAAGTTCTGGATAGCATTCCTTTAGAAAGAAACGCTTGGGTATCTTGTGGGAAAGAAGATTTGAAAATCTTCTTATATAAGGACCAACAATACAAACTTGATATAGGGTCGGTGCAAGAAACACTTCTCAGTAAATAACAGCTCACTTGAGACTTAAGCTCTTATTTTGTTTAGTTTGTAAATTACGTAAGTATTTTAAATGTAGGGTAGTAAGTATATATTCACGCGGACAGAATTTTGTCATTGATTTTGTACCGGACCCGTTACGTAGTTTGTATTTTTGATCGAAGTACTTCCGTTTCTTTTATATGGAAGTTTCTCCACAATCGCTAAAGCCCCTACAATGTTTTCTAGTTTTGCCACACCAGAAACAATAAAGTTGTGAGGAATTAGATATTGGACTGTTGAGCAAAGTCACTTTCAAGATTATTATATATATTCCCAACTGTATACAACCTATTCCTCAACATTTTTATTACTTTTTCATCGACAGCTTTATCAACGCACTGATTATTAGTTTGCATTTCTTGCTTGGTCTGATTTGACAGTTTTAACACCTGGGAATGAACAACTGTTAATACATAACATATAAATGATAAATTTATTTAGATAAATACTGTAACACCGTTTTTGTTAGATACGAATCCATCTTAAGGGAAAATTAGTTACCTAGTTCATAGCTGGGATACACCATCTTTCATTCTTTTTTTGGTGCTTTATTGTTCTCACCTCGTCGCTGATAATCTCACTCTAAACAAATTCATTTCACTAAAATTACGTGAAATAACTTCACATCTAACCTCTAAAATTTTGGCGGTGGCTTGGTCCACGTGTTCCGTGTGTCGGCGACCTGGGTGCTGTTTGTTGCTGCTGTGGTGTGGACTGTGTGCCCACATCGGGCTCATTTTCCTCGGCGGTAAGTTGCCTTGCTCAAAGGAATGTGTCCGCCTTTCTAAAACTCTGTTGGTTGGAATTTTGTTCTTTGGGCAGAGACCCGTATATTTTGCTTAGGGAAGGCTTCACCTTTATCATGGTTCCATATGTATTAGGAATAGGTAGGGCTGTATTGTGTCATGCTGTGATGTATGCACGGTATGACATGGTTTTTCTCTGAGTACAATATTCATGTAGGTTATGACAACCTCTATGGGATGTTGCGGGTTGTTCTTAATTACATTTAATCTATGTAATTAAGAACAACCCGTATGTCCATGTGTATGATATATGTGTAAAATAGGATTTATTTATGTAGTTTGCCGGCTTACTTGATATTTATTGTTATATTATGACCAAATTACAAAAAATCATTATAAATTGCAGCCTATGTGTTATTCTGATGTATAACCTATATTACTATGAAGTTTTATCCAAATCCGTTTAGTAGTTTTTGCGTGAAAGCGTAACAAACAAACTTACACTCACATTTATAATATTAAGTATGATTACCCTTGGTTTGTTACGTATCATGAAATATCGTGTTATTTAATCATACGGGTTTTCTTAAAGGCATTACGATAGTTAAAATGGAAATCAGTTTCTTAATAGAACCAATCTGGTAGGTTTAATTATATACTCGGTACATAAACCTCGTTAAGTTTTTTTTTGATATTGTTCTTTGAGGCATTGCTTCTTGCCAAAGTTCATGATTCTTCAAACCTTATAGGTTTTGATTCTCTTGCGAGTGTCAAAATATGCTCCATAAACGGCTGAATCTGGTGATTGCGTTGGCCTAAAAATTTTACTTTCTTGGCAGACAGACATATAGACGGATAACGTAATGATATCCTATAAGGGGTTCCTTTTTCTTTTTGAGGTAAAGAACTAAAAAAAAACTTATAATAACACTATCATAAATTATATCATTATCCATGCCTATTACATTACCCATGACTTGAGACCAATCAAGAGCAGTATAATTTTGTTATTCTCTCACAACTTATTGTTTCAGTACTCTCGTTAAGGTAAGTACTTACATTCTATACTATTAAACGAGCAATATTTGTATATATATTTTAATCACATTCTCGAAAATGACTCTCACTATTTCGAAATACCAATATAGGGGTTTTGGGGGCGAAAAATCGATCTACCTAGATTTCATATCTGAGAAAATTCGTTTGATCTATTTTCGCCCGAGCAGAGCTCGGTCGCCTAGGCACTATGTATAAAATGTCTACTGCCTAGTTTATAATAAACTTCGCACTTGTCGCTTTGCATATCTGGTTGCCACTTAGTAAGTGCTGTCGGCTTTATTAATTTTACACTAATACTAAACATTCATTCAAATGTCTCGCTTATGGTGGCCCGTGTGTTGGTATTTAAATCTTTCAGTTCCTTTCGAAATGTTTGAGCTGAATGGTGCTGATCCATGTTCTTGATCGGACGTCATCAGTTGAAACTGGTCATCTCTTAACTTAAAATAATAATATTGGCAGATTTTTTCATCGTTGAATTTGATAATATAATTTTCAAATTCACTTCATAATTAACTCATAAAATCGTCAGCTATAAGCAGGTCATGTGAATTTCGGGTTCCCTGTTAAAATTGATATAATTTTGTTTTCAGTTGACAATGATGCTGCATCTCCTAATAGTAGCCGTGGCCATTGGCCTGGGTGTAGGCTCTATTGACTACGTCCCACCCTACAGACATTATGTAGAAGCAGTCGCAGAGGCCGCTAAAATACTTCAAAAAAATGTGCTGTACGTACCTATTACTGACAATAATGCTACCCATCTGTCAGCGGCTTCACCCGCGTAAAAGTCAACAGTTGTTTGGAGCCGTACATTTTTGCGGGATAAAAAACTTCTGTGCCAGATTTCATCCAAATCTGTTAAGTCGTTCTGCCCTGATTGAGAAACAAACATTCATCTTTCGCATTTATTATAACAAAAGTAGAAATAGCTTCTGCCAGCGGCTTCGCCCTCGTGAAAAGGGTTTGATTATCCCAAGGGAAAATTATACCGGGATGAAAAAGGTGAGTGTGCCTGTGTGCTATTCCAGACTAATCTATCTCTGTGCTAAATTTCATGCAGATCCCTTCTGCTGTTCTGGCGTGATTGAGTAACGAGCATTCGTCCATCCATCCAAACCTTTGCATTTATAATATTAGTAGGATAGTGGGAAATAGGCAGTAGGATATTAAAGTAGACTGGATGCCGAGGTTTCCAGCAAAAAGTATTGACTAACCACCTACACTCATTAAACCAGCCTTTTACTGTCCAACTACAGGGCGGAGATATATCCTCTCATACAGATAAGGAAAAAAACCGAAGAATTACGCTTGCTCAAGTCGGCTATTTCAGACTGGTGTCCGTGACACCCAAAATAAACTTAGCAAGTATAAACTTTATATATTTTGTTGTATTAGGTCCATGGAGGGCAACATTCCGCTTCTGGACGACTACAGACGTCACTATGCCGAGATAATGCACGTCATCAACTATTATGGAATAGAAGACTCTGGTTGTTCGTAAGTTTGATATTTATTACAAAAACACTGCAATTAGTACTAAATAATTTTCCTTATTTGTCTTTCCAGCTCCTTGAGAATTTTGTTTTAAACTCTGTTCATTATTATTTTCAGACGCCTGCCATATTACGGAAGATATCAAGAATTTCTGAACACTTCAGCGCCAGTGGCTCTCACTAATCCAGAAGTGATAATAACTGAAATCGGAGTTATTATTGATAATGTGCACAACAAAATCAGTGGGGTAGGTAGGCTTTTAGGTGAATCTCATGGTGAAGCTTGGAGTTTTAATGGGAACCTCATGTAATTTTTTCGCTTACTTGAATGGTCTATTTTCAGATAAGAGATTTAATTGATGCCTGCGTACAACAATGGTTTATCTGTGATGAACTTGTTCACGACACTGTAAATGAGAATAAACTTCAATATGGTCACCAAGCTAACATACTGGTCGCTGCTGGTCGTATTGCTGATCAGCTTAATGTGAATAACGAAAAATTTGAAAAAGTCTCGAAGGATTTGAAAGCTCACCAATATGTTTGTACATCACCGAAAGATTTTGAAACCATAGTGAAGAGAGTAGCTGATCTTCAACAATTATTGTTTCCTATTATTTGCCTGTAGGCTGAGTTGTATAAAAAATATAAAGTAGACAGAGACGAGTGTTAACGATAAGAATTGAGTTTTACTGTCACGATTTCAAGTTTTGAAGAAAGAAACACTTGCGAGAATTTCTCAAAGTTTCTTCACCACCACCTGCCATAATAAAGACAGTAAATAGCCCAAGTGCTTACTGCGGGCAGCAGGAATCAACAAATTAAGAAAAGTAAAATAATAACAATGAAGAACTAAATCCTACTGAAACACAAACTTGTATACAACTCAGAGAATACTTTAGCTGAATCATTACCAAGTATTAAGCTGACTGAACATTATGACTCAGAATAGAAATGCTCTCTCAATCTCCCGATACGCTTTGCTCCCGCGGGCGATAAAGACTACAATCCTTCAACACAACAACAACTATATACGAGGTGTCTCTGAAACCGACGCGAAAAACAATACCATGGATTCAGAACACGATTTTGGACCCCAGCTTTGGCATTTTTCGTCGACATTATCCAATTTTTTTTTTATTATACCTATGCATTTTTTTACTTTCATTAGTTCGTTATAATTCCTATCCAACCCAATTTTTTTTTAAATTATTTTCCTTTGCCATCAGCTATGTGTAACGTTGACAGATTGATTTGAATAATCAAACTATGTAGAGGCGTGAAACATGAAGACCCGCTATCACCTACAAACTTTATATAAGTTCTACAACACATAATGAAAAATCTAAACTGGAAACAAAAAGGTATCAACATAAAAGAGAATACCAGAATAATCTTAGAAAAGCTGATGATGTATATATTCCTCGTCTCAAAATCAATAACCCAAGCAACTAGTCGAAATGGTGTCAGAGCTATGCAGATTAAGCAACAGTTTAAGATTACAGTTAAACACATCAAAATAAAAGTAATGACAAACGCCATACACCTATATATACTAGCTGACACTTTACAGAGTTTAGAGTGTGAAGATAGCGATAATTTAGGAAAATCCACTTCATTTAGCAACTTCAGAAACAGACGAAAATGGTAGGAGAATAAACATGACATGGGATAAGTTTTGAAGCTAAAAAAAATAATCAAATGAAAACTGCTCTTGAAACTGAAAACAAAAGTTATGGATGTCTACTTCCCTACATGTCATCATTCATCAGCATCATCATCATTTCAGCCAAAAGACGTCCACTGCTGGACTCAGCCTAGTTAGGCCTGCCCAATCATCGCTACGCTGATCGGTTCTGTGGGTCTCGCATCCAACGGACTCCCGCAGCCTTGACCATGTCACTGCTCTACCAAGAGGGAGGCCTTCCAACACCACCAACAACCGGTATGCGGTTGCCACTCCAGAACTTTTCGGCCCCATCAATCTTCCGTTCTGCGAGCAATTTACCTGCCACTGCCACGTAAGTTTGGCAATTCTTCGGGCTACGTTAGTAATCTTGGTTCCTTGGTAATCTTGGTACATGTCATACGGGATACAAACTTGGATTTACAACAAATATGCTAGGGTCAGAATACGGAAGACCCAACGGGCCAATGAAAGGAGTATCCTGATTATAAGGCTGAAGGACAAACAAAAATGTTTTCCCCGAATAAATAAATAAATATAAAAAAAACTTTCATAAAAATAAACAACCAAAAAACGCTACAAACTAAAAAATAACTTAAATATCGTTTAAGTATTTTTTTGTAAAAATGTTTTTATTTTTCACTTTTTAGTTGTGGTTCATAATGGACAAAGTGCCAGAATGCCAGAATATATTACCCGAATAACATAAAACATGAACATAACCGTTGAAATGAGAGTGTACCAGGGTGAAATGTACACATCTGCGTACCCCTTCAGAGCGTACCGGCTGGCGTGATGTTATGCTATGAAATGGCGTAAACAATAAACAGACATACGATTGTAGCAATCCCGAGAGATTTGCCTTTGTTTATTGGAGAGCTCTGTTGTATATCTCTGAAGTTCTATATCAGATCTTTACCAAATTTAAATGGGACCACATGAGAACACCAGCTTTCAATAAAATAAGAATAATCAAATCGGTTCACATAGTAAAAAGTTTTGAGGTGACATATAATTAAAAAAAAAAAAAAAATACTTTTTGAAATCGGTTAGAAAATCAGAAAATACGCAAATAATAAGTGATAGGTGCTCTCCAGCATATGAATCGACTGATGTGTAGGTGGGCAGGTCACATGGCAAGATCGTCAGATGGAAGGTAGATAGAAGAATTAGAGATGGAGGGATGGCACTGGTCACTAATTTGTTAGGCCCAAGAGGACAGTAGGCCGGCTTTAAAAAGATGCTGGAGAAAACTGGGTACAGATAATGAAAACCTAGAAATTGTTGGAGGAGGCCAATACACGCCAGGAGCTATATCTAAAAATGTGTAAAAATATATCTCATGTTAATAATTTATATGTATGTTAAGGAAATAAAAAGTTTAATTACTATGCATTATAACTGGGACTGAGTAATCAAGTCGTTCCAATTTTGCTCCAGCAATGGATACAGGTCGTCTGTCTCTTTGATCGGGTCCTTCAAACACAATATAACTTTTGAATTCCCATATTTGTTTTCATTTAATAATTCTTTATCGACTTACCTTGAACCGGTTTTTGGACGGATTGCGATATGCAGCGAAGTTTTTAGACGCAATGATTACTATGAAAAGGGGTTTGCGAATGAACTTCAGAAACAATACTTTAAATTAGGTACATAATTATTACTTTCGCTTTATACTTTTATCGGTAGAGGTACATTACTTTTTCCTGCTTCATTAGCCTAGTGATTGTAAGGCGACTGCTTGCTGAGGGTGGGTTCTGTTCTTTTACTGGATTTTTCACTAAATCATATCTTAATAGAAGTCTGGAGTCTGGATTAAGACTAACATTAAGGAATAGGCGCAAGCGTCAGGGATGCATGTTGTTTATTTTACATATTGTTATATCTGAGATTATAGACTACAAACAAGAAAGGACTTAGAACTGAACCTTGCGGAACACACTTTTTGTTTTTTTCTTTATTTAATTAGGGTCCTTTATATACGTCATGGGACTGCCCACCATAATCTAAACATACACTGGAATACACTTACTGACTGCAGACCCTGCAGCTATCTCTAGCCATTAAAATCTACGCCCCGAATACTGCTCTTTTTAGCCCTTTCTGTCACCGATCAACAAGAAATACAGGTTAGTACGTCATGTCTGTAGGATGTTTGATTTTCATAATGGTTACGGTATGGTTTGGTATAATGAGCAGCAACCTTTTGGTTAGACTGGACGGAACCAGCGTCACCAGCTCTGAGTGTTTTAGAATGTTTATTCGAACAGCTAAACGAAGAATTATCAGCGCATCCATTAACTTGAAGAATTGTCCTGGTACTTATAGATATCATTTATTAATCATTTGTAAAATATTGTCGATTCTCAGGCGGTACAACTTGTATATGAGACTAAACAAGCAATGCATACCGATCAGGACGTTGATAAAGCCGTCGATGAAGAATTGGATAAGT
Organism: Orthosia gracilis; assembly: GCA_947562075.1. Lineage (NCBI taxonomy): Eukaryota > Metazoa > Arthropoda > Insecta > Lepidoptera > Noctuidae > Orthosia > Orthosia gracilis. The sequence continues at coordinate 55,527,486 of OX387268.1, forward strand.
TGCAAAGAACCTAAACAATAATCACAAACTTGATTATGCTTTGCAGTCGAAAAATCTAAGTGCACACAAATTTATTATTACCGGAGTGGCAAAAATAAAATAATAGTTTAAAAAACTAGAAAACCAAACTAAAAATTAGAAAATAATCTCACTTCTTTCAAATATTATAAATGTGAAAGTTTGGATGGATGGATGTATGTTTGTTACTCAATCACTCTAGGACGGCGGAACAGATCTGGATGATATTTGGAATAGAGGTAGATTATTGTCTGGAATAGCACATAGGCTTCGTTTGCTTGCTTTGCTCGCTCACTTCAGCTCCCGTCATCCCCTTCGAACCTATCATATCCGTGTCGGGGTGCCCTGAGTATAGGGTAATTCATCAGCCGCTCCAAGTGCACAAACGCAAACGAAGAACAGAAGTTGAACAAATATAGTCATCTGAAATGTAAAACAAGATCAGTATCACCGCTTCGTGATTCAGAAGTATTCCATAATCTGTAACCAAAATCGAAGTCAAGAGCTAATATGAGTTACGATTTCTACGATAGTATTAATAATATAATAGAATGCGTTTATTCTCTAGATTTTCAGTAACCCTCATAATATACCAATGAGTTCCCTACTAAGACATCATGTATGCCAGGGGTCAATTTGCTTTAAATTTTACAATATATAAAATGATTCTCTAATCTCACACCATTCATGTCGATTCTCAATGGCGTTTAGTGAGGCCTATAAAACAATGATGATGACCTGTTGTAGACTGACGATGATGATGTTATCAGCTAAGCAGCAGAAATTGCCATCTTTGCGGTTAAATACAAATAAACCAAAAAGCAAATGACTGTCAATCGAGCATCTGAAAACGGAGTTACACTCAACCGTCACGACGCGTTTAAAAGTCGTTTTTCTATTGTTTCGCTAATTATGACAGATTAGTGTACAGTGGAATATTAATGCAATTATCGATAATAGAGTTCGGTTACACGACGGGTATAGGCAATACAATATTGTATACAATATATTATATGTTCTTGAAAAATTTTAGCCAGCTAACCATTAGTAGGTAGTGGAGCTGCTTGCCCGGAGACTTGTTCCTTTTGTCGACGTTTTTTAAGTGTCCATGAAGGCCTATGTGAAATAAAAAAAAAATATTTTGATTTAGACTCTGGGTGAATTGGCCTTGGTGAGCCAGACGGCGAGTTATAACCGTCAATCAAGAATGGAATAAAATAACACAGTACTTATGAAGCACTAATAAATGACCATTAATGTTGAAGAGTTCTGTTATATTTAATATTGCTCTAGATTTGTTACGTATCATGAAACAATATGTTATCAAAATTTTACGGAGAATAGATTAAAAAAACCGTAACGCACGTAATAAAGCAAAAATAGAAAACAAACCATATTTGAATGATGGAGAACTAATTTGAAACAATGCTTATATATAACAATGATAAATTTTATACTGTTTAACTACTACTGTTAAATTATAACAAACACGCACCAATACCAATATGTTTTTAGGTTAGGTTAAAAATTTGAATAATCATATAATTGATCGGTAGGTTGATATATTTATTTACATAGGTAAAAGTATATATAGTGTATAAAATACACAAATAACTAAGACTACATACGTATACACTTAAAACAAAAACTACTCACTAATTAAACCTAAAAATATACTGAACTAAAATATGGCGTCGAAAAACTCCTCAACATCGTTGTCCACTAGTAATGTTCCCAAAAGGCTGATACAGTTAAGAACTAAAAGACTTTTTTAATATTTATAAGTCTATTGTTTTAGAAATTATTTAGTTTATGAATATACAATTTTAATAATGTTCATATTTTTTATTTTGTACACCTACCACTGTTTTGTCCTTTGTATGTATGTATCTATGTAAGGGAATCTTTGAACGTGATTTTTACCGCCTTCAAAACGTCGGATTGATTTGAAGCACACTAATCAAGGACCGATGACAATGCAATAATTTAAATAGTTTGTCCCATTATCCTTACCAGGATTATCTGGATTAGCGATTGAACTAAAAAGTAAACACTTAGTAATAGTTAAAAATACAAAAAAACACGCTTTAGAAAACGAAATACCAGTCTGTTACTGTCCCACTTCAGGGCAAAAGCCTCTTCTCATAGAGAGAAGTCTCGAGCATTGATAATTTTCAATAAATTTAAATTAGGAATTGTGTGATTAACAAAAAAAATATTCTAAAATACACACAAAAGAAGAATTTTTCAAATCGCTTCAGGCGAAAAAAAAAGAAAAAGAGGCTCCTCTTTTTTTTGAAGTCGGTTGAAAATACAGTATTGAAGAATGGAAGATGTGGGCGAAAAATGAACAGATTTAGATGTTTGGCAAACAGGGACAGGGGCACGCAGAGGTCATTCCGTATTTTTCCCAGGTTTTAATTAGAGTTGACTTTTGTACTTTATCGTGTTTCGTATTGTAACGTTACGTTTAGCTCAGATGAGCTAAACGTAAGTCACGTTATTAAAATAAAAATAAAAAAAAGTAAGAAAAGGTAAAATAAGAAAAAGGTTGACATGATGCGATGGGACGGCTGATGGAGTGCGATGTGGACGCTGGAAGAGCGCTACCGCGACTCGTGGGCGTTCCTCTTCAGCGTGCGCAACCTGCGCGCACCGCTGGCGGGCGCGCTGTAGCTGCGGCTCTTGCACCACGTCGGGTAGGTAGGTAGTAAGGCAGGCAACCAGGAGAGATGAGGGCGCTCGCGCAAAACGACGCGCCGTTAAGGATCTGTCTGCAGCAGCTCATGCCGGTTCCACATGCCAGTCTGGCACGTCCCATTGTAAAAACAGTAAAAGTTCACTTCACAGTATAAATTGTTATTTAATAGAAGTCTTCAGGGATGTATGACACTCATTCAGGAATTGAATTCAATACATTTTTATGTACTTAGTGGATAAGTATATCTTTGTAATATAAGGCTTAAATATGTTTCCAATTTCGCAGTCAAAACCAAACTGAAATCCGACGCCCAACGTGGGGCAAGAGCCGCAGCTACAGCGCGCCCGCCAGCGGTGCGCGCAGGTTGCGCACGCTGAAGAGGAACGCCCACGAGTCGCGGTAGCGCTCTTCCAGCGTCCACATCGCACTCCATCAGCCGTCCCATCGCATCATGTCAACCTTTTTCTTATTTTACCTTTTCTTACTTTTTTTTATTTTTATTTTAATAACGTGACTTACGTTTAGCTCATCTGAGCTAAACGTAACGTTACAGTTTGGCGCCCAAATCTTAAAAATTGGGCGCAACGGTATTGTTCGTGCGCCCAATTTGGCAAGAACTCACCCCATCACCCACACTCTACCTACTTTTTATTCTATTTATTTATTCTTAACGTGGGCTCGATTCCTCATTTCTCTCAAAATTCTAAAACCATACTTGCACAAGTATATACGCTAACTTTTGGTTTCCCTTTCAGGCCCTCATTTCATCATCATTTTTCATTTTTACTTTTGCTAGCATTTTTATTTTAATTCTCCACAATTCACTTAAACTATTAGGCAATTTTTTTTTTATCCCTCTTTTTGTTTATTTTTTTTTAGAGCGGGTTGGCAACTCTGTAAAAAAGCCCCTAATGCCTTGTAAATATGTTCTTCCCTCTTGTAAATATTTTCTTCCCTCTTGTAAATATCTTTTACCCTCTTAAACTTGAGTTTCCTCTTTAAACTTGAGTTTCCTCTTTAAACTTGAGTTTCCTCTTTAAACTTGAGTTTCCTCTTTAAACTTGAGTTTCCTCTTTAAACTTGAGTTCTCTCTTATAATCCAACTCTTAGAGCGGTCTGCACAACTCTGAAAGCCTTATGTGCAAAGAGCGGTCCCGTAACTCTTTAAAAATAAGCCAAATGCGTGGGCACTTATAAATATTTGAATATTCTTCGGGTTTTCAAACAGGTGCGGGTTACGACACCTAATTAAAAAAAATAAGCCTTAGTAATTTTAAATAAATATTTCCTTGTGGAGTATGCGTCATTGAATGTGAACCATATCCCCTACGTGTGATTGAATGAGAGAGTTTGAAGAAAGTATGAATGATGTTGTGTGATAGATCAAGGATTATATTTAAACCTGCAAAATTTTCATCAAGTTGAAAATTTTTCTGGGGTCATCGGGGAAATGTGGTGTTCTGCTGTGCAGACCTACACGTTTTTAAGTCTATTTACATTTTAATAAATACTTTACAAAACATACCTTTATATCTTTTGATTTTGTATCAACTCATGTCTCATTTTTATGTATTCGTTGTTACTGTTAACACCTGAAAAGCATACTTTTAGTTATCTCTGATTGTTTTAATATTCCATAACTTATTTATATCGCTAAATTGTAAAATCTTGTAATTTTTATACTCTGACATGTTTATCTGAATTGACATCTGTCTCTCTAATTTATTTTTCTTAAGCCATAGACATAATATACCATGGACTAGACCTTCCTTAAGCTAGTTGTACATTATAATAAGGGCAGCGTAGACTGCCCCCTCTGTAAACCGTTTTTATTCGTTCTGGTCATATAATTGATATTTTGAATTCAAAATTTAGAAGAAATGACAGAACGAGTAAAAAAACGGGCGTCAGCTTTTTTTAAGATCAGATTTGGTGAGAGAACGCCGAAAGTCGGTTGACTACTTGAGATAACCAAGTATACTTTAACTCTTAAACTGTAATATATTCAGCTGTGTAAAACAATCTCTATATATAATAAATTGATAGCCTGGACATACTTTGAATTATAATTAAATTGATGTGCCAGTCCGGTAAAGGGTACAAGAGCTGCGTCAGTTAAGCCTTCGGAGTAGTGCGAGCTCAACCGCGTGCCTGCCAGCAGCACGCGCAGAAATCTTTTACCTGCTCATAGTTCCTGTTCGACCTGCTGTCTGCCTGTCTGACGACCACCATCTGCGAGCTCAACCGCGTGCCTGCCAGCAGCACGCGCAGAAATCTTTTACCTGCTCATAGTTCCTGTTCGACCTGCTGTCTGCCTGTCTGACGACCACCATCTGCGAGGTGCGAGGCCGGCCCCTTTTCCTACCTGCTGCCTGCCTGGCTGACGACCATCATCTGCGTCGTATGAAGCCGGCCTTATTTTACCTTTCTTACTTTTTTTTATTTTATTTTAATAACGTGACTTACGCTTAGCTCATCTGAGCTAAACGTAACGTTACAGTATTTATAAAACAATGCTTGAAACTTTTTTATTTATTTATTTATTTATGTACACACAAAACACATAAAAGAGAAAAACATATAAAGATAGAAGAGTACAAAGGTGCTGCTTATTTCTAAAGAAATCTCTTCCAGCAGACCTGCGATAGGAGAATTGGATAAGAGACATAGACACAGTGTGTAGAAGTAATAGGAAAAGTAATATAGCATAAAACTTAACTAATATAAACATAGTATATAAAAAAAAGTTACAAAAAGTGCCAAAAGATAATTATATATAAAAATAAAATACATAACTACCATAAAATAAATAAATACGTATAATATATAAGATCACGGGATAGATAAAAGATAATGTTCTTTGACTTGCTTTTTAAACATAGAGATACTTTGAGCGTCACGGATCTTAGGTGGAAGCGAGTTCCACAGTCGTACTGCATGAACAGAGAAGGAATGGGAATAGAAATGAGTTTTATGGGATGGGAAATTGAGATGGAGTTTAAGGCGGGATCTACACAGGACGTCAGGAGGGCGAGTAAACGAAAAACGGTCGCGCAGGTAGCCAGGGTATGCAGGGTTAAAAAGGATATTGAACAGGAGACATAATATGCGAGTGTTCCTGCGAAGACGGATAGGGAGCCACTTGAGATCCTTGCGAAACTAAGAGACATGATCGTATTTCCTAAGACCAAAAACAAAACGAATACAAAGGTTTTGCAAGCGCTCAAGCTTATTTAAGAGCTCCTCAGTAGCATCCAGATAGCAGGCATCGGCGTAGTCTATGATCGGCTGAATTAAGGTTTGAGCTAAATAAATTTTAGTTTTAAAGAGCAGGAAATTTTGAAGAGCTTTTAGAGAGTGGAAGGAGAAATGCACCTTACGACTAACTTCATTTACTTGCGCTCGCCAAGTAAGATTGCTGTCAAGTAAGACACCGAGATTCTTTGCTGTATCGGTGTAAGCGATGATCGAGCCGTTAAGGGACAATGGCGTCAAGGTAGAAGTGTCAAGCGCAGTGCGATAACATCGACTGCCTATGATCATGGCCTGGGACTTGGAAGGGTTAATCTGTAAGCCATAAGACTTAGCCCATTCACTGATTCTCTCCAGGTCACGATTCATGTCATTAATCGCTGAGTGTGCGTCTGCAAGCAGGAAGTGTTTATAAAGCTGCAAATCGTCTGCGTAAAGATGGAAGTTGGAGGTGATAACCTTGGTAACAGTGTTTATGAAAATTGAGAAAAGAAGAGGAGAGAGAACGCCACCCTGAGGAACACCAGCAGTGAGTGTGTTTTTTTTTGTATGGATCAAGATGATGGGCCACAAAAGGGACAAATTAAAGATAATTGCACGCAGCTGAGATGAGAATGCTAAGAGGAATGTTTGATGCTACGCGAATGGATAGGATCTTCTTCTTTTTCGCGTGAGGATGTGGCCACATCTGGGAATTCAGAATTAACTAAGCCGCCTCTGGGAACCCCACAGGCCTCTGACTTGGCCATTTCAGAATAACCACTTTCATTAAGTATATAAGTCCAGGTTTCCTCACGATGTTTTCCTTCACCGTTGCCTGTGATGTCCAAGATAAACTTAGAAAGTACATATGAATTTTAAAAAGTCACATTGGTACTGTCCTCAAGCAAGAGAGGTGAGGTCTTAGCGACTGGACCACCCCGACATAGGATAGGATAGGATAATAAATAAGGAGTTAAGAAGAAGCCTGGGTAGTAGTGATAAAAAAGTGTGGCAATCAGTTTTCATAGTATGGGTATTTGATGCGGAGGAAAATACGGTAAAGAAAGTTTTCAGTGTGAATGTGGAAAAACCAAGGAACCGATGGATGGACTGTGTGTAGGATGTTTAGGAATGGAGGTGACTACTGAAGAAGTAGATTAGAAGAAGGAGACTGTTGCACGGGCCCCAAATAATTGGACAATAAGTGCCAGAAATGAATATGATTGCCTCTTTGTTTTCCAGGATACTAAATTGCGTCGCTGACTGTGCATTAAGAAAAAAAAGCCGGCCAAGTGCGAGTCTGGTGACAGACAGACAGACAGACAGACAGACGGATAGCGGAGTCTTAGTAATAGGGTCCCGTTTTTACCCTTTGGGTACGGGACCAAAATAAAAAACGATATCATTGTTTTTTATGCAAAAGGTCTAGGTATACAAATCACGGTAACAATATTATCATGAATTATACAATTTCCTATAACTAATTATATATGAATTGAGACAAATCAAGGGCTGTATAAGTAAGATTGAATCTCTTCACGACTTACTGTATCAGTACTCTCGCTCATGTAAGTATTTTCATAATTATATAACATATCTACTGCCTAATTTAAACGAGGTTCGCACTTGTCACTTAGTAGCTTAGTATGTCTGCGTGTCGTTTCATAAAAAACTATTGGCTTCCTTTGACTTTAACTAATACTAAACAATACATGATTAACACGATGTGATGGTTCAAATGTCTCGCTGATGATGACCATTGTGTTGGATCTTCAACCTTTCAGTTCTCTTTGAAATGGTCAAGCTAAATGGTGTTGATCCATGCGTCATATTCGTCAACGGGCGTCATCAGATGAGACTAGACATCTCTTAATTGCCTTTTTTTGTTCCGGTGTGGAACGTTCTCATAGGATGTCCCTCACCCTAGGAGAGGGCGGAGGGGTATGTCAGACTCCTTATGACTAAAAACCAACCCGGTATTCCATCTCACACCTACTGCTGATCTCTTAACTGCCTGGGTTTATCATAAATCTTTATATTATTAATTGTTACATACTGTAATTTTAAAGAGTCTCCATGGAATTATGTGCTCGTTTTATTATGGAGAAAACATAGATATCTATGGAGACATCTGTATTTTGCAACAAGCAAAAAGCTTCAACTTAAACTAACTGATCGACTCCTTGACAATTCAAATTACCCGAAAATGGCTTATTAGAAATAAATGCTTCGGGTCTGTGACAAGTATTAATGAAGCATGTTGTAAAGTGTGTATAATACAGGGTAAACTACAGGTAGCGATATATTTAATATTAAAAAAAATCTGCCAATAAATACAGCAACAGCGGGTAGTGTGTATTTCGGGCATATGTTCCCTGTTAACATTTAAAGCAGTTGTGACCCAGTTTTAACGGCTGCTATTAAAAGTTGCAAGTCGTGGATTCGAATGCAGCCAGACGCTTTACTCCGTGTAAATTACAAACTTCATCACCCCTGCTCCCAAAACGTTGAAGAAAACGTCGTGAGGAAACCGGCATGGCCTAGAACCGAATTTGAAGAAATGTGATATCCACCAACCTGAACTGGGTCCGCGTGGTGGATTACAGCAGACTCTCTCCGACAAAGAGAAAGCCTGAGGCTCATTCAACCGGCACATTAACGGCTGATGATCCTTTTTCTAACATTTATATAATATTATATATGCTATTGATATATTACTAAGATTTCAGATAGCAATGATGCTGCAACTCCTATTCGTAGCCGTGGCAGTCGGCCTGGGTGTAGACGGTGCTGTGCCACCCTACAAACATTATGTTAAAGCAATCGCAGAAGCCACCGAAACACTTGCCACACACCACGAAAAAATGTGCTGTACGTAAATACTGACAATTTAATAATATATGTAGACTGGATTCTGAGGTTTCCGGCACTGACTTCCCCTCTCCATAGTAATCTTGGCCAGTAACTGTAATACTGCAGGGCGAAGACCGCTTCTCATATAAAAAAAAAGAAGGCACGAACACTTGCTCCAGTCCAGGTGGGTTGGCTATTTACAGACTTATATTCTCAATGGCCGTGATGTCCGAGATAACTATATGACGGCGGGAGTGTGGGCGTAGAGATCACGGGATCGTCTTCATCGTTTCTTGTTATGAATTCCATGATGTAGGTGGGTAATCACAATCACTTTTAATTCGGTAATATACAATAGTAGCAAAGGGACAAGGGCTCGTACGGTGGGCCTATAGTTTCGATCGTATGATCTGAAGGATATGGTGTCCGCTACAGCAATAACAATTCTAGCATTCAAGATTGACTCTTTGCTAGTGTTTTGGCGCCAAATTAAAGCGCCACCTCACGGCGCTGCTACTGTACTAAGAAAGAAATAATAAATTATTATTTGTGACCCGAAATTAGAAACGAAAGCCCACGAGAGATTTTTGTTCTTATTTTTTGCAAAAAAAAATACAATAACAGAAAATTAAACCCCGTGCGAGACCAAAAAGGCTCCAAAATGAAAATTACGCTCGCTAGTATTCTGGTAAGGCCCACTGTTGATGCCACGGGCGCACTCACGGAAACGGAACATACTTAAATTTAATTTTATAAAGGTACTTACCGATCAACCAATCGGAATAAAGTTATAGGTTGACAAACATTATGAGATTAACGGGTTGTAGGTAATATTTTGATTAAGTTGCCGTCTTGGAATCGCTTGCGACCACTTATTTATTAAATGAATTATGTACTTTGCTTTACTATTCAAAGCCACATCTTGCAAAGCTATTGCAGAAGTTATTGAGAGTACCATGCCGTCTTCATGAATCGCGTCACCTGGCCAGTGAAGTCTTAATAATGTTATTTGTATCTGCAATAATCTATTTTTTGATTATTGTATATTTTATTTTCATTGTATATATGTTATTCTTTATTGTAATATTTTATTTGTGTCTTGGTTTCTTGGTATTTTAATCATGTTTCTTGTTATTTTAGATCCATGGAGGGCAATATTCCGTTTTTGGACGACTACAGACGTGACTTTGCCGAAATAATGCACGTCATTAATTATCATGCAATAAGGGACAGGGGTTGCCAGTGAGTTAAATTTTAAATTGTTATATCAAATAAAAACAATGGATCATGTACTGTTTGATTTGTCAAACGCGAACCAAAATAAATGTTAAAGTTGTTATTTATTGTTTTCAGACGCGTGCCGTATTACGAGAATTATCAAGATTTCTTGAACTCTTCTGCACCGGAGGCTCTCATTAATCCAGAAGAGGTTGTAACTGAAATCGGAACTCTTATCGATGAGGTGCACGGCAACACCACTGAGGTATAATTAAATTTTGTCAATTATGTTTTATTACAGATATGGTCTGAATAGTTGTTTTCAGCAACTTTACCCGCCTTAAAGTCGAGAATTCTCTTACGGGAACTTTTTACCGAGAAAAACATTTGGGTTAACCCTGTGCGCCAAATTTTGTCCAAACTTTAGCCGTTGAGGCGTTATTGATTGGAAAACATCCCAATCACCCAATTTTTTATAAAATTTATTATAAATGAACTACACAACATTTATAATAGAACAAGACAATTAAGAGCCCAAAAAATAACTCGATTTAATTAATTATTAGAACTTATTTGGATTGTCTATTTTCAGATAAAAAAGTTAATCGATTCCTGCGTACAACCGTGGCTACAAAAAGTTTGTGATGAATTTGTTCACTTCGTGGTAATTCATAAAAAGGATCCATTTGGTCGCCAAGCTAAAATACTGATCGCTGCTGGTCGTGTTGCTGATGAACTTAATGCAAATAACGAAAAATTTGAAAAAGTCTCGAAGGATTTGAAAGCTCACCAATATGTTTGTACATCACCAAAAGATCTTGAAATTATCGTGGACAGAGTAGCTGATCTTCACAAAGTATTGCATCCTATTCATCCTTTACCTACATGTTGAATTCTATAAAAGTGAAAATGTAAACAGAAACGAGTGTAAACGATTACGATTTAAAGTTTTAAAGCAATAATCATTTTTATTCACAAAATTTTGACAGGTTTATTCCGGCCGTAACTGGGTCTTAGTAATCATATGGGGAGATAACTTCGATTCTCTGTTTCGCCAGCAATGCATACAGTTTGACAGTAAAAAAAGATCAACGAAATCATTACCTTTTCTTCAAAACCTATTACATACTTCCGAATTTCTATATTATTCGTTTTAATTGAATTATCCCTTAACTACTTCAACTACAATTAACCTATTTATAGTAATAGCAAATTAGACGGTCTGGGATAATTAGCTGAATTTTCCGTACTGAATTTTTAAAAACCGACCAGCCAAGTGCAAGTCGGACTCACGCCCCGAGGGTTCCGTAAAAACCTCAGCCTAAAGGTATTATAGACCTGAGTATTTGATATGAATTTCAATTTAATACATCTACGCATTCATGAGGAAAGGGGTAGTAAGTTTAAAATTATTAAAAATATTTTTAATATATGATGTAACTAAAAATTTACGGTTTTCACAATTATGCCTTTATCTGTGCTATAAGACGTTGCTTCGTACCAAATTTAAAGATTCTGAGTTCACGGGACGTACCCTGTAGGTTTTGATTCCCTTGCTAGTGTCGAAAGTGTGCGGCATAAACGGCTGTATCTTTTGATTGCATAGGCTTAGAAGTTTGATTTTTTCACAGCTTTAAGGGTGAGTAGACTTGAGTAATTGATATAAATTTCAGCTTGATACCTTCACGCATTCCTGAGAAAAAGGGTCTTGACAGACAGACAGACAGACGGACGGACGGACGGACGGACAACAAAGTGATCCTATAAGGGTTCCGTTTTTTCCTTTCGAGGTACGGAACCCTAAAAATGACCACAATTTATATCTTTATATTATTAAAGAAAGGCTCGCTTTTGACCAGTTTCTCACCATGGTGGTAAGCGGTGATGTGGTCGACGGTGAAGCATGCTTACCTAGAAGTAACCTATTCAATCTGGAGCTAAAGACCCCTGGTTGTAATTATCAGGAAATACAGACTCCGGCAGGGAATTCTACTGCTTACCTGTACGCACAATGAAAGCATTCCCAAAACGTTAAGTACATATGGGTGGGATATCCACCATATACCGATGGCGCATCACCATACGTAATGCAGTCCAATGATGGAATGGGCTAGGCGGAATTAAATCGGTCGGTCAGAGACTGTCGATAAATTGTGAATTGAACATTTGGTGTAATTGCTGCAAGGCGTTCCAGTGCGAGGGTAAAAACAATCAGTGCACCAGCCTGCAATCTTTCTTGTTTTATAATAATTGTTAAAATCATCAATATCATCATCATTGGTCGTATTATTCTGTTCAAAATGTTCAATTCACATTTTATAGATAGATCATAGAATCTCGAGATATTTCAGAATATAACGATTTTTATAATTTACAGGTGTCATATCCAAACATTGATCTACTGGTATAAGATCCGAATAAAGAGCGTCCTTCACCTTTCTTTTTAATGGATAAAATGGATTTTATAGCAAATTTAATATGTCAAAAAATTTATCGCAAGTGGGTTGTCTGAGAAATTCCTGTCAAGACATTGTTCGATGAGTTAAGACAGATCGGATAACTAATATTTACTACATTTATGCTAAAAAGTTATGATCAATTATGTTTCAAACTTTAAAATATTGGAGTAAACTTTCACTGGCTTTATTCGATGACTTAAGGTAAACCAAACAACAAACAGAAATGTGGCTAATATTTTATGAAAGGATTACTTACATTCTTCATTTTATGTTAAGATAGTCAACTGTGTCCCAGTTCAGAAATATCAGGGTAAACATACACTGACAATATTCGATAGGTTTTTCTGAAAGCATCTTAAGTTTCTATTTTTTGTCATAGACTCTTTGGTTAATTAGATCCCAGTTCTAAAATAATAAGATAAACGCAAACAGGATTATTCGATGAGATAAGACAGATTGTATCGAACAGCAAATAGACTGTTTTCTGAAAGGCATTCTCTTGTCCTTTATTCTATGCCATAGATTCTGCCATTAATTGTTTCCTAGATCCGAAATACTAAGGTTAAAATACACAGATTTTTTTTTTTTTTTTGTATTTTAAATAATTATAGTCTTGACATTGACTATATGTATTTTTCGGGATATATTTTTTAATAGGTATATAACGTTTGATTTAAAATGTCCATTTAAAAACTTTTGGTCTTCCAAACAGTTGGGTGAAGGTCGCTCCTTACTTGGATCCTCTACTATAATATTTATCTTCAAACAAAATTTCAAAAGTTAAGACAATTCCCTAATCGGATCCTGATATAATTGAGATAAATGTTACACCGAATAACACGTCCCCGTAAGTTTACTAATACGAAGCGCTTTACAACGAATGTACGCTACCACGAAAAACTTAACGCCGTAGCCATGCGATCTCGTTTAACCAAACGTCTAGTGAAAAGGCAACAATAAATTATTTAATCCATCAAATTAAGAGTGCAATTTGTTTCAAAGAAAAGGTGCAGTTATTACAAATAATTATATTTTTCCTTCATTGCTTTTTTATGTTTCGTGTTTACCATAGAATCCAAGTATCAATATATATTACTCGGATTCTATGGTACACACGACACATTCTGAGTTTCTCACCTCTCGGTATATTAGCGCCCCTATCCCTGGGATTACGATGCAATCCACAAGAAAAGGGCTAAGTAGTTTGATAGGGAACGCCCTCTGTTATTATTAGGTAATGTCAAAGACCTTATACTTCTTACTACTAGACTGTGCACTATGGCGCAAAAACCGGTCCGCGTGAGAGGGCTCCCGTTGGTAGTGTGTCTCTTTCTAATGAGGTGACCATGACCAAACAGAACACGGGACAAATTGATAATAAAAACGATAGTGTAAGTATCCCAACATATTTATGCTATCTTAATACGCTACCTAAACCTACCTAATTTATTGTAAATAAAAAAATAGTATGTATATTTTTTGGAATCTACAACATTTTCCGTATGATATCAGGCGTAAATAATTTCACCATCCCATTGTTTTCCCGTGGGTGTCGTAAGAGGCGAGTAAGGGACAAACCAGAGAATGGGCAGCAACGTTCTCTGTGCATTTGTAACATCCATACTGCGATCGCCAACCCGGCTGCAAAGCACTCCCCATGAATAGCACAAATAAAACATAGTATAATATAGTACCCGGCAGCCTGCCTACCCTCGACTACGGTAGCGGTCGAGTTAACGGTATGGCAAGGGGTGCTAAGAATCCCGGACGAGATCTGGCTACCCCAACATATACCGACGACTGGACCTGGCAACGTACAACACGCGCACACTCCGCTCCGACGAAAAAATCACCAAACTCGAAGAGGAATTGAGCAGTTTATGATGGAGTATTATTGGGTTATCTTAAGTTCGAAGAGAGGGGGAGGACTCAATAATCCTCAAATCCCAAGTCTCCTCAAGTCTCGTTCTTCAAGACCCATCGTATAGATAGGAACAAAAAGCTCTCTGATCCTATTCTCAAGCTCATGAAGGAGAGGCGTGAGATGATCCTGCAGTCTTCAGATGATGCTTTGAAATACCGGCAGCTAAATATACCTCAAAGGATCTCAATGGTTTCAATTGTCCAGTTGCGTCGACAGTTGAGAAGCAAAACTACGCCAATTTTATTCCTCTAGGAATCAATTTGCAAATAATATTAACTGCCAAAAACTCCGCAAACCACCATCTTACATTTAGTATTACCAGGCCTAAATATTTAAAAGTACTACTCTTACTAAGTATTAATTAATATTTTTTTTAAATACAACGAATTGATTAATTATAGGAACTGTAGAAATATTTAAATACGTTTCAAAGTCTATGAATCGTTTGTTTTGGTATAAAATAAAAAAGTTTTTTTTTTAATTTTCTACCATTTCTACCAAACCCAATGATTATTTGAGCTTGCAAGAAGTCAGACAAGGACACACTACCAACGGAAACCCTCTCGCCAGGACCGCTTTTGATTAGCTACCGCTTATCAGGAAAGATGTAACCTAGGTGGATGATGATAGATTTCATTTTAGCTAAACAAAAATTTTTGGTACACAGTCTAGTAGTAAGAAATACGTATAAAGTCTTTGGGTAATGTATTACTGACTAAAAGGTCGATGAGTATATACATACATACTCGTAGTTCGATTAAACGATCGAATGAATTGTCAGTTCAAGCAGGGATTCTAAACATTAATGATCATTCTATCAGCGATGGCGATTGTCGAAATGCCAAATTGTAAGGATATTTCGATAGCGTTTGGCAATTCCATACATTTTTGGCATTTCAGCAATAACTATCGCAACGATTTCATAGATAGATTGTCAATTGTCCAGTCCATAGTCTCAGAATTTAGGAAAAGGTAAATAAAGTAGCAGGTTTAAATCAACATTATTTGTAGATAATTATGATCTCGTATTACGATCATTTACACAAATATTTGGCACTCACTTCACTTGATATACAGCAGCATTACACATAAACTGTATAACACACAAAAACTGTTTAAATAAATGGTAAAGGGTAAATCGGTAAGGAATAATAAAAAATGGAAATTTGAACTTATATATTTGATTTAGAAGAAAATGATCAGTAGTAATTAAGTAAATCTTTTAGAGACTGACAAACTATATTCATTGTTGGAGAAACAAAGATTCGAGGCAAGCTGCCGATTTGATTGCACAATCCCAGTTACGGCCGGTGTAAAGCCGTCGAATCTTCGTGAATATTTTTTTTCTTTAAATCTCTAAATCGTGAAGCCTTAAAATCTAATTCCTTATCGTTTATACTCGATTCTGTTTAGTATTCCACTTATAAAGAAATCAGCATCGAGGTACAGGCGTATATTGAGGATGCAATACTCGGTGAAGACCAGCTACATTCGCCACGATAATTTCAAGATCGTTCTGTGATGTACAAACATATTGGTGAGCTTTCAGATCCTTCGAAACTTTTTCAAATTTTTCGTTATTTGCAATAAGTTCATCAGCAACAAGACCAGCAGCAATCAGTATGTGAGATTGGCGACCAAATTGATCCTTATTCTCATTTACAGTATCGTGAACAAGTTCATCACACATTTGTCGTTCTAGTCTGCAGGCATCAATTAAATCTTTAATCTGAAAATAAACAATCCTAGTAAGCTCTAAAGGTTTTTCTCTCTAGTCTACATCTCACTAGTTCTATCTTTATTATTAATGTGAGTGAATATTTATTAGGTAATCGGAAGTTTGTTAATTAAAATCGCTGCATTGGCTTTATGGGCTTAGACAAAATTTGGCTCACGGGTCGATCGTTACCTGGGTTAAGACAGGATATTTTTCTCGGTGGTAAAGACATGGCCAAAATTGTATGGGCACGTGCCCCAGAATTGACAGATATAAAATCTATGTCTGTTAATAGTACTGATCTTCTAAAAACAAAATTAAAAAGGCGCATATTGCTTAGCAGTCGTGAACAAAAGTTATTAAGGATTAAAATAGTTGATTTCTGCACTACGGGTAAGGTATTTTATATCAACTAATGTACATATATCTGTGCCAGGCGTTTGATATATTATAATTTGGTTGAAAAAATCTAAAAGAGAGCTAGTTTTTATAATCTGAGATGATTTTTTATGTGTCGTTTAGCTATTATTTTTCCCTGGGTGTGAACTTTGTTAATATTATATGGCAACATTAAAAGATATTATTGAGCAAAATCAAACAGAACAACTTTTAATAAATATTATTTCTCCACTGCTGCTATAGTGCTTAAAAAGCCATTTAAAATTCATATTTTTTTTAATTCAAATAAACTGCAATAAACGTATGTTTGCTCACAGTGAGCACATTTTGGCCATGTCCTTTCCGTGGAAAAATTCTCGATTTATACGCGGTCAAAGCTGCTGTCATCAACCCTTCAGATTATTTTTCTAATAGAACAAAATTGACAAAATCAATTATTGTACCTTAGTGGTGTTGCTGTGCAGCTCATCTATAAGAGCTCCGGTTCCTGTTATAACCTTTTCTGGATGAGAGAGAGCCTCAGGTGCTGAAATTGCCAGAAATTTTTGATATTCATCGGCATATTGCCCGCGTCTGAAAACAAACATAACCAAAGGTTAGAACAACATTTTCAAGATTAAGAAAACCAACAATAAGCAAAGTCAAGAAGTACCAATTGAGTTGTGTGTTTGTTTTTTGTTGCAACTAAATTAATGTTAAACTTACAGACAATAAGAGTCCCTTTTTCCATGATAGTTGATAACGTGCACTATCTCGGCGTAGTCACGTCTGTAGTCATCCAAAAACGTAATGTTGCCCTCCATGGATCTATTACAATAATACATATTACCAATTTTCTGTTACTGTAATTATGATTATAAAATACACAATACAGATAATTACAATAGACTACACTTGTTAGGAGACGTGATATTTTAAGTGACTACTGCAGTGGCTTTGTGTAGTTTATATGTTTCTGGAAGGATCAATTGTTAATTACATAAATCGTTATCCTCTAAATCAGCCTTGTCTAATTTTAATACAAGGCTTTGTAATTTTAGTCATACTATGCAACAATTAGAGCATTCGTATGTGCCCGAATATGAACCACGCCACAAAGACTACTCAAAGTGCATAGAATATACAGTTGTCTTGGATATCACTGCCACTATGAATAAGAGTCTGAAAATAGCCAACCCACCTCGAGCAAGTATTCGTGCCTACTACGCCTTTGCTCTGCAGTGAGACAGTTAAGACTAGTTAGGAATAGGAATTCAGTAACTTTGTCGGTAACCTCAGAATCCAGTCTACATACATTAATTGTCAGTAATAGATAGGAAGGAGGCCGCTGAGCGGTCTCGTGTGAGAGCCGATCCCGCTCGGAGAAGAGGGCGTCGTGGAGGTAACCGCCCCGATGCCTAAAACGCCGAAACCATCCATCAAAGCAGGCTGGACTCCGGGGTCACGATCGCTCAGTTTGGGGACTCTTTCCGCCCACCAGGTGACTCCAGGAAAGACGGTGGCACAGTGATCACGTGCTGCCTTGTACAGCGAGGCTCAGGGGAGGTGCTTTTTTAGTCTCCCCAGGGATGTGCCCTAAAAGGCCTTGCACAAAGTAGGTTCTGGGGTTGTCTGTTGAGCGGACATGGAGTGATAGTGACCACCGGGGTGGTTTTAGTGAGGTAAAAATCCCACGCTCCCTGGTTTTTCCCCCAAATTCCAGACACCTTTCGAAGGTCGCCAACCGCTAAAAAAAAACGGTACTTACAGCACATTTCTTTTAAGTATTTCAGTAGCCTCTGCGACTGCTTCTAAATAATGTCTATAAGGTGGCACAGGCCCCAAAGCGTCAACACTCAGGCCGACAGCGACGCTTATTATTAGAAGTTGCAGCATCATTGTCATCTGAAAACGTAATAATTTCAATTTTAGATGAAGCATCATCAGCCTACAATTATTATGATTAGATGGAATACAGGAGTGGGCCGTAATTCACGACGCAGGCCCAGCGTGGGTTGATTATATTACCCGCTGTAGCTGTAGTTAGTTGAAGTTTTTTTCCAAAGTTATATCTTGTATTAAGCCTACTATACGCGACCCCCTTAGCTAATACTTTGTACTTGTCGTACACTCGAACTTAAATCATTTATTTATATTACCTAAACATTTAAATGACCAAGGAATTGGTCAGTTAATCTAAGTTGATGCTTTTTGCCTTTTCCAAAATATAGATCTCCATGGAAAAGAACGAGAAAAAGAAATATAGGTTTCTTTTTTAACTATTAATTTATTGATTAATTATTAAGTTATTGATTCTATAAATATGAACTTGAGTAATATGAAAAATACACAATATATTAAGAAACATTTAAAAATATAAAGGATAAGAATAAACCCATATAGTTATGAGATGACCTGCCTCAACTGATGGCGCCCATTCACGAACATGGCGCTGAGCCATCTGAACTATTTCGAAGGGAACTGAAAGATCCATGGTCCAACACACGGGCGAGATATTTGAAGGACCATGAGATCACAGCGTATAAACATGTAGTGTATAGTATTAGTGAAAGTCAATACAATTTACTAAGGGATTAGCAGACATACTAAGCTAAGCTACTAAGTGACAAGTGCAAAGTTCGTTCAAACTGGACAATAGACATGTTATTTATATAAGTACTTACCTCAGCGAGAGTTCTGAGACAGTAAGTTGTGAAGATATTCAAACCAACTTATATTGCCCTTGATTTGTCTCGAGTCATGGTTAATTAGGACTAGGTAATAAGTTATATAATTTGTTATAATATTGTTTCCATGAATAATATGCAAACCAAAACCTTGGCGAGATATCATTGTTTTAATTTTATTAGTGTACAGTCATTGACAGAATGACTCGAAGGATCTGAATCGACGAATGGTGGCCCAGTGGCTAAGACCTCGCCTCTTGTGCTTGAGGTCGTGGGTTCAAATCCGGGCAAATACCAATATGACTTTTTCAAATTCTATGTATTTTCTAAGTTTATCTTGGACATCATTGGCAACTATGAAGGAAAGTATCGCAAGGAAACCTGGACTTATATTAGTTAATGCAAGTCTGAAATAGCCAAGTCAGAGTCCAATGGGATTCCCAGAAGCGTCTTAAATAACAATGACACCAGAGATGGCCTCAACCTCACACGAAAAATAAGAAGAAGATTGATGGTATTTGGTATAATAGAAACCAAAGAGGCAATCATAAATTATCCCTTGCCCTTATTTCCCAATTTCATTTGGGGTCCACGCAACAGTCTTCTTCTTCCATTCTACTTCTTCAGTAATCACTCCCTTTCTGGACACACTTTCACACAGTCCATCCATTGTTTCTTTGGTCTTTCCGAATTCGTACTAAAAACTTTTTGCAAGGTATGTTCCTCAGTCATCCGCATCAAATACCCATACTATGACAACCAATTTTCACATAACTTACCAGTCACCAGCAGTGCCATGTTCTTATACCATTTTATATAGTACCTAAAGGGTTAAAACCGGGCCATATTATTACTAAGACTCCGTGGTCCGTCTGTCCGTCACCATGCTGTATCTCATGAACCGTGATAGCTAGAAAGTTGAAACTTTTGTTGCCGCTATAACAACAAATACTAAAAATTGAATAAAATAAATATTTAAAGGGGGTCCCATACAACAAACGTGATCTTTTGCCGTTTTTTGCGACAGAGGTACGGAACTAAAAAAACATTATCGCAAAAAACGTTTGTTGTATGGGAGTCCGACTCGCTCTTGTCCGGTTTTTTTAACCCTATCAATTCGCGTTACACACAACATTCCTCTTGGCATTTTGATCTTAGCTGCGTTCAATTTTCGTCATCTCTTTTGTGGCCCAACATCATGATCCGTACAAGATAGCAGGTTAAACCATTGCTTTGTAAATCTACCCCTAAGGTTTAAGGGCAAGCCTGGGCAAAATACTGAATACATGTATCCATAAAATAGTCTGCCTGTTTTCCAAACATTCAAATCCGTTCATTTATCGTCCACACCTACCGTTCTTACATACTGTATTTTCGTCTTCTATGTTTCAGTGATGCATTATTTATCTTTCTTATTGTTTCTCCTTCTTCCTATATTTATATTTGTTAAAATGGTTTGCATCCTATCTTATAAATCGATCACAGTTCGTTGCTGTCAATGGCTATGTTTCTTACGAATTTCATGCACGCTTCGGTGTTCCACAAGGTTCCCACCTTGGTCCAGTTTTGTTTCTACTATTTGTTGATGACATAACAAATCATGTCAGTCACTGTCAAACAATGTTGTTTGCAGATAACTTAAAGATTTACAAAAAAATCACTGGGCCTAAAGACATTATGCTAATTCAAAGCGATTTAACAAACGTCGAAAATTTGTGCAAAACCAACAATATGACCTTAAACCCCAAAAAATGCTTTCACATCCGTTTCTCTAGAAAAAAGTCATCATTCCCAACTACCTACAATTTATGCGACTCCTCGTTGGCAAAGGTTGGAGAAATCCGGGATCTAGGGCTTCTGGGGAATGATGGGCTCGCCTTCAAGCCAAACATCAACGACGCCGTAAAGAAGTCTGCGCAGATGCTAGGTTTTGTTAAACGCAACACAAGAGGCTTCCAACAACCAAATACCAAAATAGTTTTGTTTACCGTAAACAGTAGTGCGAAGTCTTTTGGAATACGCCAGTGTCGCCTGGAACCCACTTTACGCCGTTCATTCGCAAAGACATGAAAAAATTCAAAGAGCTTTCACTAAATATCTTGCTTTTATATCTATGAGAATTAGTCATCGCTGTCCGTATGTAAAGCGTCTACACTTTATCAAAATAAAGACACTGCGTGAACGTCGCCGTACGCGTGATCTTATTTTCCTTTACAAAGTAGCAAACGGTAGTTTAGTGCAGTGACCTAGTAGAATGTATCCAATATTCAGTCCCTTCAAAACTATCCAGACATCCCATCACAAATTTACTCCATATTCCTTTCCGCAAAACCAACCTAGGCCTCAACGCTCCACTTCTCCGCATGTGTAGAAGCTATAATAGTTTTTGTACAAAACCAGGTACTGACTTACACGGTGATCACTCAACAAATCCTTCAACTTAGGCTAATTACGAACATATAAATCCTATTTATTTTTATTTTTATTCTGTCTGTTTTTCATTTTGTACATTTTTATTTTTACTATATTTTTAAGTTTAGATTAATATTAATATTTTGAAATTTTAAATAATTTAGTGTTTCTGACCATATGGTGTAAGCTGTAATAGGCAAACATACCAGCACCTCTATTTTCTTTGTTTACTTCAAACTGTTTTGTATTTAATGCTGTTGGTGTGCCTTTTAATAAATAAATATTTTATTCCTTCATTTATTAATGTTTATTATATTTAAGTATTAAATTCTCGTTGTTAACTGTATCTACCTACCGATTAATAAAATAATAATTTAACTAAATAATCTAATCTAACCATTAAATGATTAGCATTGCTGCATATTTATAATTTAACGAAGCTGACTTAAGCAGTGTGAAATTATCATTGTTATATTAGTTTTGTTTCAGATTTGTTCTATATTTTTCAGTCTACGAATAAATGACCTAACCTAATATATGATTAGTAATAGTGCGTTTTTATAATTTGACGCACTTGATATGCCTGCCTAGTACATAATTAAATAACAAAAGATTAAGCGCGCACAAACGTATTGTTTAAGATTCGTTCCAAATAATTAAACTATGGTTTCTTTTCCATCTTTGATTTATTATTTTCGTTACGCTTCTTAATGTATTTACCGTAAAATTCGATATCATATTGTTTTAAGATACGCAACAAATCTAGGGCAATATAAAATATAGTAGGAACTCTTCAACATCAATATTGTAATTCATTACTGCATCGGTAAGTACTGCCTTGTTTTATACCATCCACAATTAAGTAACGATTGTAACTTACCATCTGGCTCACCAGAGTCACTTGGTGTTGGCAAGCAGTCCTACTCCTACAGCTGCTTGCTGGTTAGCTGGCTCATCTTTCTATTACGCCATTAACTACAAATTTATCTTGTCTATACCCGTGAAAATACAATATTGTCTTGTCTATACCCGTGGTATAACCTTTTTAGTATACACAGTAAAGATCTTATTTTACTGTCAAAGGGTAAACCAGGTTTCTATTGCGCTTTTGGCAGTAACTTACTTTTTTAAACCACAGCAATGACAATGTCTGCTGATAAGATCATATCATCGTCAGCCTACATCAGTTTATTGCTGCATAGGCCTCTCAAATAGCATTAAGAATCGATCATAGGTTCATATTATACTTTGTTAGATTTATCATTTAAAAATTAAAAAGTTATTTTATGATTCGGTTGTTTGAAAATCGAAGGAAAATGTTGCACTGTAATAGTTTTTTTTTAAATTTTATCCATCGACACAGAATAAAAAGTATACGGAAGGGCCACTCCCGCTGTTTCGAAAATTGACAGCCAAACTTGAAAGGTTCACTAGGTTTGCTACTACATTGATTCCGAATTTAAAAAGGAGTAGGTTGTATAAGTTACAAACATAAATACATCAATTCGTCTAAATATTATCAAATATAAGCTTACATTCCTCAGAGGGTAGACAGAGTATCAAATATCCTTTAAATATCACGACGGCACATACGACGAAAATTGGAGGGTAACAAGACGTAACAATAGTGTAATAATGATCCCATTAAAAAAATAAAATGTGAAAAGCACCAAGCTCTACCAAAAAATGAATGGGAAAAATTGTTAGTAAAATCAAAAAACCCGACTGCTTAGGAAGCGAACTAAAAATATGTACATAAACAAGAAGAAAATTATGATGTGCAGTCGGAGGTATCGGCAGTGTAAAAAAATAAAAAAAAACAATACATAACTACAAATACTATGATATAAATACATAGGATACATATAAAATTATATTAAGTAAGAGACAAATAAACATACTAATAAAAACTAACACATACATAGATTTTTACGAAATGTAAATTGACTGAAAACAAAGGTATTTTTTTTTTTAATTTTTTGGCGAAGCATTTTTTTCTATTTTTCAGATGACTATGTTTGTTCAACTCCTGCTGTTCACCTGCGCTTGCGCCCTGGGCGCGGCTGATGAAGTACCCCCCTATGGAGATATTCATAATAATATATTAAAAGCCCATGAAACAATAAAAGCAAATTTATTGTAAGTATTAGTATTATGTTTATATCACCGGATTATTTAAAATTGCGCAAGTTTAAAGACTCTTTCATCCCGTGTAGGGCTCAGAAACAGCAAGTAGGATGTTTGTAGAAAATACATCGATGGATAGGCCAGATTCGTCACAGCGGGTGTCCGCCTGAATATTGATACCGTCATCGATATAGGTCTGGTAACGATGTGGATTGACGAAGGGAACTGAAATACTGATTTGGAAATCTTTGGGAGCCACTCAGCCGTGGGTCGGTATTATCATTATCATTTTAAACGAAAAACGTCCACTGCTGGTCATATGCCTCCCGTAAGTGTCAAAACATCAACATGTAATGTGCTTGTCACTTCCAGCGGACCACCACCACCCTCTCCAAGTCATCAGTCCACGTTTTCAGAAAGTTGCTCACTTTTTATTTTATCGATAATCTGTTATGTTTTGTTTGTTCATTTCGTTGTATTAGATCCTTGGACGGCAACGTACCGCTGCTGACCGACTCCAGACGCCACTATACCGAGATTATTTACGTTGTTTTCAATGAGGCTGAAAATGAAGATAGTTGTCTGTAAGTACCTTTTTGTTTCATAGTATCACCCTCAAACTGCACGGATACCGAATTACCGATACTAAGATGTGAATTATCCAACATTATTTGTTTTAAGTATCTTGATAGTTCAAAAATCTTATCTTGTTTGTCGAAGCTGACTTCGGAAAAGTTATTTTTCTCTTTGCAGTGTTTTGCTATAGAAATCGGTTATTTTTTATTGTTAAAAAGATTTTTTATGTTCCTCTTTTTAGTGTTGGGACCTCATATTACCATGAAAATCATTTAAGACCTCACTTCAATTCCAATGAACCCAAACACAACTAAAATACATTGTTTTTTTAACGGAGTTCCAGTGCCTACATTCCAGCTTCATCACTGGATCAGTTCAATGGTACCATTTTCATCAGTACCATTTATTTATATGTATTTGCTTCATCTAAGTCACTTAACTACGAGTATTCGAGATGTCTTATACCCACGACGTACTTATTAAGGAATTCCAGTTCACCAAATGATACTTTCTGAGTGCAAATACTTGCCATGTTATTGAAAATACCAAAATCACTTATTTATCATCAGATTCCGATTTGGTGACAATGGGACTATCTCGAAAGTATACCATTTCAATCAAAAAATAATTTTGCAAATCCGTCTAGATATTTTATGACGGGGTTATGCCCGAAAATACATAAAAATAAATAATAGGAACAACCAAATTGCCTAAAAACCTTCTCTTTTTTGGGCAGTCGGTTCAAATCACAATGTGGTTCTACACGATCATTTTTTAAATCAAACTCTACCAGAAACTCTTTTTCCCTGTAATACATATCTATGTTTATTCCACAGCGGTCATGATTATTACAAAGACTACCAGAAAAATATTAACACATCAGGACCTTTAGCTATTGCTCATCCACAAAAGGTGGTCGACATAATTAAAAAGTTCGGGGAAGACATCCACAATGAGACATATAAGGTACAATATTATGAAATTAATGTCAAAGTAACGTCGGTCTGCTGGCTGGATTAGCTACAACGAATATTGGCATATTTTACCCAGGGACACCTAGTCTCTCAGTTGTTTAATACAAGGTTGAGCTGCAAGATGTCTAAAGCAGGCTGCTGAACCTTTGAACTAGTCAACCCAAATGCTATGCAGTATTATGCATTTTTACCAATTGATAGGACCACCTCTGAGTTTGTTTGGGTGTTTATTCGTTCAGATAGACGAAGCAATATTAACGCATCCAGTTACTTGTAGAATGGCCCTGGTGGTATTTTTTTATTACAGCTTTTTATTTAATTTCACATGTCCCGGTGCATGTAATCCAATTTTGCAAGTTCAATTTGACCCACTTCCCAGTGTTGGATTGAGCTGAAATTGTGCAATTGTTTGTTTCTTGTAAAAATGCAATTTAAGAATATAAAAAAAAAAAAAAAAGTTGTAAAAGCTTGTTTATCATGTGTTATATGTTGTCAATTCTCAGGTGTTACAACTGATAGAAACGACCAAGCAAGCAATGCAAGCCAATAATCAGGACGTTGATAAAGCCGTCGATGAAGAAATTAATAAAAATGTTGAGGAATTAGGAACGCAAAGAAACGTATTTCTAGAATTGGGACTAGTTGCAACACAACTAAACAATTATCATGAAAGTGACTTTGCTCAACAGTCGCAAGATCTAAGTGCACACAACTATGTTGTTACCGGAGCGGCAAAACTAGAAAAAATCGTGAAGGCGGTTTTGAATCTTCATAAAGCAGTGTACAAAATACCTGAAGGTGAAACTTGCTAAATGCTTCCATATAAAAGAGAAGGGTAGGTAGTTAAATCTCACGAAGTTAAGATTTTGAAAGCTTCCCAAGAAATCTTACTCTCCGTCATGTCGGTTTGTCAATAAGGTAACAATTAGACTTATATCCGATAAACCTACCCGAGCAAATATTTCATTCTTCTTTATGTAACTTCATTTTCTTGAAATAAAATATATTCTTTGAATGCCGTTGTTTCACTATGTGAGCGTGTTTTGTAAGCGAGCGCGCTGCCGCTTTTTTTACTTTCTTCATATAGCTGTTATGCAGTCTATTCTTAAGCAGTCTGGAATTGAACGATTGGATTATTGCGCACAATTCATTGAAACCTCTTGTTGTTATTTTGCGTACTTAATTCGTTTTTATACATGCAGAACTTGTTGTTCTATTAGGTATTGATCTGAATGACCAACAAATTCTCTATGTGTTTGTGCGTATGTGTGTTCTGCTATTATAATAATTTTGTTCCGCTGAAATCCAGAATACAGATGTAATAATAAAAAAAAAACATTATTATATATAACGTACTAAATTGTATTTGGTGATGGTAGGTGACAGAAGTAGGTATATGTTTACCGCGAGAGATAGCTACAGGATCTGCGGCAACGACGATATAACCACTTGACGGCGCATACAGTGCCCGACGCTCGAAAACTATTAGTATTTTGATGCTTATCGTGTAGGCTACGGTACTAGTTACCGTTTAAGTTGTGTCCAAGTGTTAGACCTGTATGCACGTGTAAGAATTTCGAGAATTTGTGACATCATTAAATCATGAATTTTCATTTTTCAAGTCACAATGGTTTGCTACATAATACATACCTATAATTTTTATTACTACAATTTCTTCCGCGAAGATGATTTGAAAGGATAGTAGTATTAATAACTGTTAGTAGCAGTGCTAAACTGCTCAGAGATTTGTACGAATAAGACTGCAAACTGCAGAAATAAGAAAATTCCTAATTCAAGGGGCCAGCTTTTGAATTGAGAATTGAAGTTAAGTTCAAACTTAACAATAATGACAAAAATTGACAGGCTGGCAGACTAAACTAGGGGTTGGCAATTTCCCAACTTTAAATTCTCAATTAAGAAATCAAGATGGATTATCTAAAAGATTCTCAAAAAGAGAGTTGCATAATACAGTTCCACTTCAGAGATTTTTGCATTCGTCTAAAGTCTTCATGTTCGATTACTTGTTGAGGGTGGAGCCTTTGTGTTACAAGATTTTTCCTTGTAGATTATCTTAGTAGAAGCCCGGGGTCTGAATTTCTGCATGTTTTCGGCCCTTATATTAGTCATTACATAACAAATTGAGATAGATATATGCGGAAATAGGTGCATAAAAAATTGCTCATAGTCCTGCAACTTCCATTGAAAAGAGACCATACGGGTGTACCTATGGTGGGTAACCGCCCTATGGTTGTTGTCGGGCTGATGTATTTATTCAATCGTGCGGAGAGAGATTTCATTGCGCGATGTAGGATTTGTGTGTCACAAGTTTTATTTCATCCCTTTACAACCGCGCTGAAACTAGCGTGAGCTTTACATTTAAAAAATTCTAACTTCAAACCGTTTACTTTTTGCGAAGGCAACCGGCATCGATCGACCATATCAAGGATGTCTCGCATACGCTGGCTAAATCGCGGGGCCAGTGCGGGCGATCAGTATCCTGTGAGCCTTGATAAAAGATGGCCCTTGCTTTGATTTTTGATTGCCCATGCTTGACATGGACAGGTATTTTTCAAACAACCCACTCGGGATATGTTTTTTAAAGGCACATTAAATTTGATATAAAATTTGATATTACATTAAACAGATCGGTGAAGGTCCCTCCTAACTTTGATCCTCTACTATACTATAAATCTTCGAACTTAAATTTCCAAAAACATGAAGACATCACAAATCCGATGCCGATATAATTACTGATACAAACTGATGCCAAAACATACAAATAGGACTCATATTTTCTAATTTTAATTTGATTCCCTTCGATTTCAGGCCAGAAATGTTTCTGAAATTCAATAATTATAATTTATCCCTAACAAGATGAATAACTAGAGATAATTTTTAAACAAACGATGTAACAGAAGAGTGTGTTACTTGACTTAGAAAAGTGTAACATCGAATAACACGCCCCCGTTAATTTACTAAATAAGAAACGCTTAAAAACGAATGCGCGCTTTGACGTAAAACTTATCGCCGCAGCCATGCGACCTCGTGTAACCAAACCTCTAATGAAAAAGGCAACAATAAATTATTAAATCCATCAATTAAGAGCGGATTTTTTTTCAAAGGAAAGTCGTAATTATTACAAATAATTATATTTTTCCTTCATTGCTTTTTTAAAATGTTTATGTGTCGTGTTTACCATAGAATCCAAGTATAAATATAAATTATTCGAATTCTATGGTACACACGACACTATTAAACACATCAAACACACACAATGACACATCACACCCACGACATAATTTAAGTACATATTTCTAACATTATCGTTAAGAATTTAGTTTAAGTATTTAATAGTATTTATA
This sequence comes from Orthosia gracilis, assembly GCA_947562075.1. Taxonomy (NCBI): domain Eukaryota; kingdom Metazoa; phylum Arthropoda; class Insecta; order Lepidoptera; family Noctuidae; genus Orthosia; species Orthosia gracilis. Next base: position 55,556,126 of record OX387268.1, read on the forward strand.
TGAATGTTCAAAGTTTTTTATTAATAAGAGTATCAAGTTTTAAATTATCTTCGCTAAATCGCCCAGTTGCGGTTAGTGGTGAGTTACTTGTACTAGCAGAAATTCAATTTCTACGCTGGCATATTAGCGCCCTTACCCCCGGGATTAAGTTGCAATGCACAAGAAAAGGTCTAAGAAATTTGATAGAGAAGGCAATCTGTTACTATTAGGTAATTTATTACTGACTAAAAGGTTGGAGAGATATATAGTTCGATTAAACGATCGAATGGATGGTCAGTTCAAGCAGGGATTCTGAACAAATTAATGATTTTTCTATCAGCGATGGCGACTGTCAAAATTCCAAAATGAAAGGATTGATTATGACATTTCGATAGCGCTTGGCAATCCCATAAATTTTTGGCATTTTACCAATCACTGTCGCAACTCTTTTGTTGATGGATTGTCAATTGCCCAGTCCATAGCCTCAGGATTTAGGGAATTGGCCAATATAGTAGCAGCTTTAAATCAATAAAATTTGTAGAAACTTATGTACCTACTCGTATTAAGATCAATTGTAAATGTTCGGCAAATTTCGCTATTTAACAAAAAATATATCCCAATAACTAGGACAAAGTAAGTCGGTAAGGAATAATCAAAAAAACATAGAAATATGAAAATATTTATTTGATTTTGGAGAAAGGCATTACTGTATTACTGTTGGAGAAACAAAGATTCAGGGCAAGGTCCCGATTTGATTGCAAAGGCGGCCGGTGTGAAGCAGCAGAAACCTCGCGTATAATTTTTTTTCTTTAAAATTCTAAATCGTAAAACCTTAAAATCTAAATCGAATCGTTTTTACTCGATTCTGTTTACTATTAAATTTTAAAGAACTCGGCATCGAGGTACATCGGTTATTGAGGATGCAATGCTCGGTGAAGACCAGCTACTCTCGACACGATAAGTTCAAGATCCTTCGGTGATGTACAAACATATTGGTGAGCTTTCAGATCATTCGAGACTTTTTCAAATTTTTCGTTATTTGCATTAAGTTTATCAGCAGCACGACCAGCAGCGATCAGTATGTCAGCTTGGCGACCAAATTGATCCTTATTCTCATTTACAGTATCGTGAACAAGTACATCACACATTCGTCGTTCTTGTGTGCAGGCATTAATTAATTTTTTTATCTGAAAATAAATAATACTAGTAAGCTCTAAAGGTTTTTTTGACATCTCACTAGTCCTATCTTCATTATTAATGTGAGTGAATATTTATTAGGTGATCGGAAGTATGTTAATTAAAAACGCTGCATTGGCTATATGGGCTTAGACAAAATTTGGCTCACGGGTAGACCATTACCTGGGTTAAGACAGGATATTTTTCTCGGTAGTAAGTTTATGTGGAAGAATTCTCGATTTTCACGCGCTCAAAGGTGCTGACATCAACCCTTCAGTTTTTTTAGGTGACAAATAATTGGTTAAGCCTTTTAAGTTTGGAGGTCTACGAACTTGATTCTGAACTATAAATGGTCGGTGGCTAATAAATAATACTTAGGTATTAAAATCAAAAGTACCCGTAAAAAAAAGACAAATGTTAATGTTATTTTTACTTTTACGACAAATTAGCACAAAGCTCGTCGACTCTTCACGTGACCAGAGGGCTGGCCTTTTCTTTGGCCAGAGAATCAGCATTGCCATCCAACGTGGCAATGCTGCCAGCGTTCTGGGCACGTTTCCAATTGACATCGATGTGGTCGAATTTTTTGATGCATAATGAGCTTTTTCCGTCTCCCTACACGTTATATTAGATACAATCTTCGAATATATTTTAAGGTTATTTTTTTAATATACTTTTATTTCAGCTTTTTTTTTTGTTCTACTTTATTATAAGGACGAATATAAGGACGAATAACCTCAAGGTTAAACAATCATAAACTTAATCCGCCTTTGTACGGTTATTATTTTAACCTCTTAGAGCAGAATTTATTTCGCAGAACTACCCTTTGAAAGTTCTGTCTAGGGCATAGTTTTAATAAATTAAACAACCATACATAATATATATTTCAAATGTTAAAGTGAGATGATTGTACATTTACAATGACTGCTATTTCGTTTGTGTAAATACATAAAGCTGAACTTATTTCGCAGAACTATCCTTTGAAGGTTCTGTCTACAGTATCTTTAATTTATCTATATTTCATTTTATTTATAAGAGTACTAAATGGATATTTGGATAATTCATCTCTCTTAATGGATACTTCAAATGACTAAGGTAGGTGATTTTACAATTACAGTGTGTACAAAGGCTTGTAACTAAGCTATGTTTGCAAAATCACTGTAAGCTAACTTTCAGATGGTTCGTCACACCGATAAGCGATTTTTGATAAGTGAATATTAGAGAATTGGATACGGTTGCAGAAAGAAAATACTTATTTGTAGTGCAACAGAAAAATATAATAATTTTTCGACTTTTATTACTACGATTGTTAGGACACGTTAAGCAGTAGACAAGATGTAGTTTAAATTAAACTTATAGGTTTACAACCTCTAACACCGCCCCTTAAACTTATCTTGTTAACATACGTCAGTAGCCAAACCTAACTCGTTTACAAAATACTTATGTTTTTCTACCGACAAAGGTTTAGTCAAGACATCCGCCGTCATTTTGGACGTTGGCAAGTAATTTATTTTTACTGCACCATTGCTGACCGCCTCCCGGACGAAATGATGACGTACATATGTCTATATGTTTTACTTTCAGTCAACTTCAAGGCCGACTGATTATCATTGAAAATAGTTATTTCAATGTTACTACCTATATGTTCGTGCAAGAAAGTTTTTATAAACAGTGCTTCTTTACAAGCATCGGAGAGTGACATGTACTCCGCCTCAGTACTCGACAACGCAACGGTACGCTGTTTCCTAGTTTCCCAACATGTAATAGAATTCCCAATTTTGAAAACATATCCCGTATAAGAACGTCTATCGATTTCATTAGAAACCCAGTCTGCATCAGCAAAACCTGTCACAGATAAGCCAGTTTTCTTATAGGTAATGCAGTAATCTACTGTACCTTTAAGATAACGCAACACGCGTTTAGCTGCTTTCCAGTGGACATCGGAAAAACAGTTATTGAATTGGCTTAATACGCTTACAGCTTGACATATATCAGAACGCGAACAGACCGCTACATACATAAGACAACCGATCAATTCTCGATACTCCAAACTGTCATCCTTTTTATCAGCTTTGTTCAATTTTTGGCACTGCATTGGAGTTTCAACAGATTTGCAGTCTTGCATGTTGTATTTCTCTAATATCTTTTTAATATAGGCACTTTGATCTAGAGTGATCTTGCCATGATCTTTCCTGATTCTTAATCCTAGAACTCTTTCTACAGGACAAAGATCTTTGATCACAAATTCTTTCATCAGTAATGATTTAGTTTTAGTTTTTCCGCATTACAATTGCTGAAAATTACTAAATCATCAACATACAACGCGATAATTACAAACTTGTCGCCATTTTGCTTTATGTACACACATGGTTCAGAGACCAATCTCTTGAACTTGAGTTTGTTGACAAGAATATGATTGGTCTTTTCATTCCATGATTTAGGCGCTTGTTTTAGACCATACACAGCTTTGTGTAGTCGATACACCTTGTTATTGCCTCTACCTTTTTCAAAACCTTCTGGTATTTCCATGAAAATGGTTTCTTTTAAATCACCGTTTAGAAAGGCTGTTTTTACGTCCATGTTGTCAATCTCCATATCGTACTCCACAACCAAAGTTAATAACATTCTTATGGTTTCGTATCTCACTACAGGTGAAAAAGTTTCAAAATAATCCACTCCATACTTTTGTGTAAATCCCTTTGCCACTAGACGTGCTTTGTATTGTAATAGTTCACCGTTAAGCCTCGGTTAAGGTAAAGCACTTATTGTCCAAAAAGGACTGATATTCGTCTTTCATAGCAGCTCGTCACTGCCTGGCTTCAGAACTATTCAACGCTTCTTCAACTGTTCTTGGATCATCACTGCCACACGCTTCTCTCGTCAAAAAACCACACAGGATGGAGTTCTCATCAGCTTCCACGTATTCTGCTCTCGAGTCATCTGTCTTAAATGAAACATCTGGAACCTAAGTAGCATCTGAGTGATGATCTGTGACCAAGCTACTGGTCGAAGCCTCGCTACCGTTAGCTTCATCAGTAGTCACAGAAGTTTGTTCTGACTCTGTTCTATTCTCGGATACATAAGAAGTCTTAAGTTCTATAATCACATCTGATTCCACTTTAATGAAATTCAGATGCTTGAGGAATTGATTCTCAATGAACTTAACATTTTTCGCTATTGTTAGCTTATAGCTCTCAAGATCCAAGAGCCGGTATCCCTTTCTCACAATATCCCGCAAATATGTAAGGTTTGGATTTGCGATCCAAGCTGGATCGCAAATCCAAACCTTGATAATGAAAACTTTACGATTATTTTGCACAGCATATGCTAAACAACCAAATACACGTAAGTTATCTAAGTTTATCTTATGTCCAGTGTAAATCTCTTCTGGAGTTGCACCTCTAACTGCCTCTGTAGGTGAACGATTTTTTATGTACACCGCAGTGTTCGCAGCCTCAGCCCAGAATCGTTGATCCAAACCTGCTTCCAGAAGCATACAGCGCACCGCCTCAATAACCGTTCGATTCGCACGTTCGGCAACTGCATTTTGCCGTGGACAGTGAGGAACAGTAGTATGATGCCGGATTACACACTTACTCAAATACTGCTTAAATCTCGTATTGATGTACTCGCCACCATTATCGCTTCTCAGGATTTTAATTTTTATATTAGTCTCGTTCTCTACAAGAGCTTTAAAAATCAAAAAAACACTCAAAAACTTTGTCTTTCGATTCTATTAAATAACAAACGTCTTCCTAGAAAAATCGTCAATAAACGTTAGCAAATATCTCGCACCGCCTATAGATTTCACTGGCATAGGGCCGCACACGTCCGTGTGAACCAGTCCTAACACCTCACTTGCACGTGAAAAGGATTTCTTAGGGAAAGATAAATTAGTAACCTTACCTTCAATACAGGCGATAAATTGCTTGTATGTGGATACATCATAGTCGATACCAGCCGCCATACCACTCTTGAGTAGGTTCATGCTGCGACTATTCAGATGTCCAAGCCGACGACGCCATAAACCCTGAGATGGAAGATCTACCTGGGTACTCAAGGAGACGCTTACTGGCATACTGTGTACGCGCGAAACGGAATTTATATACGCATCCCCGGTTTCTAATTTATAAAGACCGCATGCATCCCGTTTTGCTACAGCTACTACCTTTCCGTTTTTTGTAAATTTTACAAAAAAATCGATGTAAATTTTACTTCAAAACATTTTTGTGTCAAAATACTGACAGATAACAGATTACATGACAAGTTCGGTATGAAAACTACATTACTGACAGTTACCCATTGTTTTTGTAAAAAGAGTTTCACATTACCACGACCCGATGTAAAAAGTTTTTCACCGTTCGCAACGCTTATTTCCTTTGGCGTATCACATACAAAATCATGAATAATGTCTCTACTATTGGTCATGTGGCAAGTTGCACCACTGTCAACGTACCACACATCTCGATCCAGCTTCACCGTCAGAGCCGACAACATAGTCGTCCTACCAGGAGTTGTCTGAACCTTTTCTTCCTCTTGACAACTGGAACTAGATGGCTTATCCTTATGCGGTGCTTTCTGTCTGCAATCTCTAGCGTAATGACCTAATTTTTTGCATCAAAAGCACTTGGGACGCTTCGAGATCGAATTCGAAGTCGTTAGGGCATTCTGTTCCGTACTTTCTGCATCACCTCGTCTCTGTGCCTCCTGGAGTAGTTTACTTTTCACCAGTTCACTTGAGAGAGAAAGGCTACTATGCTCTAACGTCATAATGTGTGGGTCAAACTTCTTGGGAAGCCCACTGAGCATTATTATAGCAACGAACTCGTCTTCCAGAGAAGCATTTATGTCTTGCAGTTGTTGGGCAGTATCTAGAATGTTTGTAACATACGCCTCCGTACTGTAAAACTGCTCTAATTTTAAACTAAATAGCATTCTGAGGAGACCTAATCGTCTACACAGACATTTATCCTCGAACGATTTCTGTATATTCTTTCAGGCATCAAACGCAGTATTGCAATTCCTGACAACGGAGTAAACAGATGGCTGAACACTGAGGCAGATTCGTGCTAGCGCTTTTTCCTGTTTCTTCTTGTCTTCGCATTCCGATTTGTTTTTCTTATCGACCTCGTTAACACATTCAAACAAGTCTTCATGAACATCTTCATTTGAAATTTCCAGGTGGTGTAATTATTTACCCCGGAGAGTTTTTCAATTGCGACGGACTGGTTACTCATTATCGCGATTTCGTAATTTTTACTTGATAATATAATTATTTATATCATACGCGTTCTGCTTCCTCACGCTCTGCTACCATATTAGAGAATGGGATACGGTTGCAGAAAGAAAATACTTATTTGTAGTGCAACAGAAAAATATAATAATTTTTCGACTTTTATTACTACGGTTGCTAGGACACGTTAAGCAGTAGACAAGATGTAGTTTATATTAAACTTATAGGTTTGCAACCTCTAACAGTGAAATTGAATTTGAATAGTATTGACTTACTTGACTTAATGTACTATGTCCTCTGGGTGCCCACCCACTTCACGCTTCACCTCGCTCCACGTCATTCCGATGCTCGACGCTTCTGTCAGCACGGTGTGACGCCAGGTTTGAAGGCGACGGCCAGGTCTTTTTTTTGACTTGGGGATTCTGTTACACCGATTCATAAGTAAAACCCAACTAAGGCTTCTACAAATTAAACACGAGCAATTGGCGTGCATTACGAGGCGTGCGCGGCGCATGCCTCGCAATGTCTGTATCCGCCTTAAAACTTACGATGCGAAGCAATCCTAGTTTCTAACATAGGACAGAGTTAAAAATTGCGGTGTCTGTGCAAACTTTAAGGACACATTAACTGGACGATGGACAAGACAAGTGCATTAACTGTGTACGGGCAGAAGCTAGACTCACACAAGTAAGGAGAATGAGAGTTGTAGACACACATGTGGGACCTGAAATACATGCAGTCATAGTTGGAAAGTAAAACAGAATCTCAACTATCTTTGAGACGATCCGTACAAATTTTGTTAATCGTCTATTCACTAAATCTACTCTTTTGCCCAAAAAGAGTCTCTTGTATTGATTCAAATTCATTTACGGTCAAAACAGCATGTCTTCTTCTTATTCACTGCCGTCGTCTCAGCCGTAATCTCCTTTCAAGGCGTGTCTTTCACACAATCTGTCAATTGTTTCTTTGTTGTTTCACTATCCTCATAAAAAACTTAAAACTTTCTTCTAATCTTTCTGAGGTATCTCAGGTCCGTAATACACAACTTCACTAAAGACTCAAGCATTTTTGAAGCCAGTTGATTGGTTGAAACAACTTGTTGACCAAAAACTAGTTACAACGAATCAAACTGCTCAAGCTGTCTTCAGCTTTACAGAGGTTCTCAGATACGAAACTTAAAATCTCGTAGCAGAGCGTGGAAAGCATCAATTCAGACGCTTGTTTGTAGTTTTCTACGGATTATGCCTGTACTGTGACACCGTGTAACTCAATTGGAAAGTTTTGGAGTTGCGATTTGCAAGGTCGGAGCATTCCGATAGAGAAGTCTGCTCGTGACCAAACTAGAATAATATATATTTATTCCGGTACTTAGTTAACAAAATAGAAGTCTGCTCGTGACCAAACTAGAATAATATATATTTATTGCGGTACTTAGTTAACAAAATAGAAGTCTGCTCGTGACCAAACTAGAATAATATATATTTATTCCGGTACTTAGTTAACAAAATAGAAGTCTGCTCGTGACCAAACTAGAATAATATATATTTATTCCGGTACTTAGTTAACAAAATGGAAGTCTGCTCGTGACCAAACTAGAATAATATATATTTATTCCGGTACTTAGCTAACAAAATCTATCTAGGTATTTGATTTAGGAAAACTTTTTTGTGATTACATACAGAACAGCAGAGATTACAAGTGGGGATAAAATACTTAAATCCATATTAATATTATAGCTACATGCAAAAGTCACTCTGCCACATTTTTACATTTTCATCTCTTATCGGCTGAATGGATTCGAATGAAACTTGGTACAAAAGTAGACCGTGTTCTGGATAAGAACATAGGGTACGTTTTATATTCCCTTGAGATCATTTTAACGCGGGACAAGCCACGGGCAGAAGGCAGTAACTAACTGTTTTTTTTGAAACCGGCAGCAGTCACAACCATACCAAAACAAAATCTCCTTTCAAACTAGTTTTTCCCCACTCACAAAACATAGACACGAAAATATAAGTACAACGATTCCCTTTACGATAATTTGAGCGTTATACCAAAGTTGGCAAGGTCGCAGGCTCCCGGGGGCTCCACAGCTGTTAATGCCCATATTGTGACCTACATAGAAACATGTCTGGCCTAGTTGTGACACGCAACGATGCTCTCCTTTTATGAGGTGTCGGTTTATAGCGTTTTTAAGAGAGGTTGGTTTACGTTAAGTGGGTAGTTTCTTCGTTGTTTTGAGGAGACTGGAGTTTGTTCAGAAAATTCTGCTGATATTTTATGTAAGTGAAATCTGCAGATAGATGACCTACTTTATAGATGTGGAAAATATGACTTAAAATATTTAGCTGGATGCTGGGTGTCTTTGAAATAAGTTGAGTTGAGTTAATATAATCAATACATGTAAAAAATCTGTAGACAAGTCGGTTTTGTACATCGATAATATTGCCAAAAAAATAGTCAGGGTATTAAATGATAAAAACAGAACCCATTTCCAGTAGTTTTTTAAATTTTTGTCTGTTTAGTTGTGCACGCATCACGTAAAATGTACAATAGCAATGTAGATAACTTTTGTAAATAAAAATTGTGCGTAACTTGAAGTATTACCAGTAGCTTTTGTTTCATCGCAATCGGTTCACTCTATAAAAAGTTAGATGAATTTAAAGTGTTCAAGAATTAAAATATCACAACACACGCAATTCAGATACTCGGTCAGTTGAACTTCATATTCGATAGATGGCGTTGTGCATTTGACGCTATTTCAGAATGGCGGTGTTTAGATTTTCCGCGGAAGAATGGCCCTAGAAAAAAATTGGTAGGTAGGTAGAGTAAGTAGCAAGGTAAGTCGGGTAGGATAGGCAAATGACGAGAGCGAAGCTGCGGGTACAGCTTATAATAATAAAAATTACCATGATCTGTGCAAAATTGGACAATACTCGTACAGTGATCCACCTTCAACCATGTCTTAGCCAGCCGCTCACGAACGAAAGGAAAGAGCTGAAATGCTGCTTATAAACGTTTTTCTAATACTTCTATTTGGTGTGAAAGGACCATTCATATTTTTCTGTGACACATGGTCATATTTCATGTGAACCCTCCGGACTTCAGGCACTTAGACTTATTATATACATATTGGGCGGCACTCACTCACACCATGTCTTAGCCAGCCGCTCACGAACGAAAGGAAAGAGCTGAAATGCTGCTTATAAACGTTTTTCTAATACTTCTATTTGGTGTGAAAGGACCATTCATATTTTTCTGTGACACATGGTCATATTTCATGTGAACCCTCCGGACTTCAGGCACTTAGACTTATTATATACATATTGGGCGGCACTCGAGGCTTAGTAGTATCAGTCGCAAGGGTCGATATTCTAGGTTACGCTTGACGAAGTCGGTCTTCGAACAGGTGACCATCCATCATATACCGAAATGCCTCCGTGCCCTGGAAAGCCTGAGAAGTCATTTGTAGAACTTTGAAAGTCGTTAAGGATTAGGTTCAATTCTGATACCAATCTTGCCAAGGGGTTGTGGAGGTCAGATAGGCAATCACTACATTTACAATATTGGTATTTGGTTAGTCTGGTAGCCGACCCCAAAGTAAATGGTACCTAAAAGTCTTGACACATTAAATATCCTATTTCTACTGTTAATAGTTAAATTATTTGACGTCTAACCGTATGTCTAAAATGGAGGCGCTTCTTCGTTCGGCTGTATATTTGTGCACCGATTTCTACGTTAATTGTGGACTGACTTTGAAAATTCTTGTTTGTGTTTGAAAGAGTTTGTACCCGAATTGGTCTTATAAAAAATTTGGTGAAAACTTCATGAAGAGCTTCGGCGATATACAGCAGAACTCTTCAACAAGTGACGGCAAATCTGTCGCGAATGCTGGAATCTAATGTCGGTTTGTTGTTTAGACCATTTCATAATATTGAAAATGTGGAAAAGGGATTTTAATTGAATTTATTTTGTATTTTAATTAGATTGTAATGTTTTTTAATTGGATTATAATGGTATTTTAATTGAATTTTAATTGTATTTTAATGGTATTTTAATTGTATTTTATTGTGTTTAATTGTTGTTTAATTAATTGATACTTGGATTTTAATTGTTTTTATAATAAGATGATTGATTGTATTTTAATTGTATTGCTGTTAGTGTATAATATCTGTGTGGTAGTAACATCGTATTGGCGGTATAGCTGTAAAGGTGTTATCTACATAATTTTAAATAAATAAATAAATAATAATAAATAACATCACAGAACACTCTAAAGGGATACGTAGACATGTCCAGTTCACCGTGGTATACTATGTTATGCAGCAGTTATGTTCAAGTTTCATATTATTCGGCTAAGCTATTCCGACATAACTTTGAGATATATATATAAATAGCTGACCCCCGGGGCTTCGCTCCCGTCAATTGGCTACTTACCTACCTACACTACCTACCCTACCCTACCTACCCTACTCTACCTACCCTACCCTACCTACCCTACCTACCCTACCTACCCTACCCTACCTACCCTACCTACCCTACCTACCCTACCCTACCCTACCTACCCTACTCTACCCTACCTACCCTACCATACCTACCCTACACTACCTACCCTACCCTACCTACCCTACCCAACCTACTCTACCCTACCTACCCTACCCTACCTACCCTACCCTACCTACCCTACCCTACCTACCCTACCCTACCTACCCTACCCTACCTACCCTACCCTACCTACCCTACCCTACCTACCCTACCCTACCTACCCTACCCTACCTACCCTACCCTACCTACCCTACCCTACCTACCCTACCCTACCTACCCTACCCGAAAGCCGACTGGGAACGCTTTGGGGTAGAAACTACAACAAGATTAATAGACCACAAAATTGATAAAACATATATTGATGATATAAATACTTTAGAAGACCTAGAAAAATGTGTAGGGGATTTAACAAAAATAATTACTGAAACTTGTGACAATACAATACCTAGAATAAAGAAAATAGATAAAACGTACTTACCATGGTGGACCGAAAAACTCGATCGGCTCAAGAAATCCATGTACACGAAGAAGCGAAGAATACGTTGCGCGGCTCCTCGCCGTCGTGAATGGGTCGTGATGGAGTACCTGAGGGCGAAGGAAGAGTATGAGTACCAAGCATACAAGGCACAAACTGAGAGCTGGAAAAACTTTTGTGGGAGGCAGGACAGGGAAAGCGTCTGGAATGGCATATATAGGGTTATCCAAAAAACTAAGAAGAGGCACGAAGATCTGCCGATAGTCCGAGATGGAGAGGCATTAAACTCAGATGAATCAGCCAGGGTTCTGGCGGAAACCTTCTTCCCAGATGATGACGAGAAGGAAGACAACTCCGAACACGCCCAGACAAGAGAGGCAGCGGCACGTTCACAAGAAGGCACACCGGGGAACAAAACGGATCCACCCTTCACTCTTGCTGAACTCAGGTATGCATCGAGGAGTTTTAATCCGAAGAAGGCGCCGGGCCCTGATGGGTTCACAGCGGACATTTGTGAAGCCGCCATCAGGAGCAATGAGCAAGTGTTCTTAGCCATAACAAACAAATGTCTCGAGTTGTCCTGCTTTCCGGACAAGTGGAAGGAGGCGGCGGTCGTCGTACTAAGAAAGCCTGGAAAGGACAATTACACCCACCCAAAATCGTACCGACCGATCGGACTTCTGTCTATTCTCGGCAAGATCCTAGAGAAAATGCTGGTGCGGAGACTGAGGTGGCATATGCTACCCAAAATGAATCCTCGACAATATGGATTTGTGCCTCAGCGAAGCACGGAGGACGCTTTGTACGACATGACGCAGTATATAGAACTGAAGTTAAAGGAGAGGAACCTCGTGGTGGTTGTCTCACTAGACATAGAAGGAGCATTTGACAGTGCGTGGTGGCCAGCAATAAAATGTCGCCTGGCGGAGAAAAAGTGTCCAATAAACCTACAAAGACTGGTGGGGAACTACCTGGAAAACAGAAGGGTCGCGTTGAGATATGCTGGAACGGAATACAGGAAGAGGACTTCAAAAGGATGCGTACAAGGATCGATCGCAGGCCCCACGTTCTGGAATGTGCTCCTGAACCCGCTGCTTGAAGAACTGGAGGAGAGGAAAACGTACTGCCAGGCAATTGCAGATGATGTGGTGCTTATATTTTCCGGGAAAACAGCTCTGGATCTGGAGATCGAAGCCAATGCCAGCCTGGCACATGTGCAGCGGTGGGGTGTTCGAAACAAACTAAAGTTTGCACCGCATAAAACTCATGCCATGCTGCTAACTAAGAAGCTAAAGTTCGACACGCCCCGGCTGCGGATGGGCGGGGTTGACATTGCGCTAGTAGAGGAGATAAAGCTGCTCGGACTTATAATCGACCGGAAGATGACTTTCCGGAGCCACGTCACATACATCTGCAAAAAAGCCATCAACATATTTAGGCAGCTGTCCGGCGCAGCAAAGGTAACCTGGGGATTAAACCCGGAAGTGGTAAGGGTTATCTATACTGCGGTTGTAGAGCCGGTGATCCTCTATGCAGCTAGTGTATGGGCCAAAGCGGCGGATAAGATCTACGTACAAAAGCAACTCAACGCTGTTCTAAGGGGCTTCGCCCAGAAAATCAGCAAGTCTTACAGGACAGTGTCACTGAATTCGGCTCTGATCTTGACAGGATTGCTGCCTCTTGACCTAAGAGTCAAGGAAGTAGCATCCCTCTATGAGGCGAAGAGAGGGAAGCCTCAGTCATTCCTCAGAGATCGAACAGTCGAAGCAAAAATAGGTTTCCTGGCGAGGCCTCACCCAGCTGAGGAAGAAGAACTCGACTTCCAATGCTTGGAGAGCGAAGCGGAGATACAGCAGCGCATGAGGGAGGGTACAGTACAAATCTTTACGGACGGGAGCAAAATAGAGGGCAAGGTTGGGGCTGCCCTAACCTGGTGGAATGGGGCAGTCGAAACCAAAAGCAAGAAATTTAAGCTCGAGGGGTACTGTACCGTCTTCCAAGCGGAGCTCTATGCAGTAAATCAGGCTACGAAGTTGATCGCGCATAGCGTGGCAAAAGAGTTCAACATATTTAGTGACTCCAGATCAACTCTAGAGCTATTGAGAAACGGTGACACCTGCAACCCGCTCGCATTGGAAACAAAAATAAATATTAAGAATCTGAAATTTTCAGGCAAGAATGTACATTTGTATTGGGTCAGGGCCCACGTTGGGATACAGGGAAATGAAAGGGCAGACGAACTAGCGAAAACAGCGGCACTGACTTTGAAAAGGAAATCAGATTACGATAAAAGTCCTATCTCATTTGTCAAGCAAGCCATAAGAAGTGCTTCGATTGAAGAGTGGGAGGAAAGATATCAAAGGGAATGCAAAGCCAGTGTCACTAAAATATTCTTTCCCTCAGCCACAGAAGCTTATAGAACAAGTAGGAAGATACAACTAACATAGCTACACACACAACTCTTTACAGGGCACGGGGGTTTCGCCCAATATCTTTACCGTTTTAAAAAAAAGGACTCACCTTCATGTATCTGCGACCCGGTCGCAGAAGAATCGATCTTGCACCTTATAGCAGAGTGCCCAGTGTATGGTCTAACCAGATTCAACCTGGAACAAAAACTGGACGTAAAAATAAACGAAAATAACATAAACATAATTATGATAAATAAAGACACACGAAGTCAATTTTTAGATTTTTGTTTAAAAATAATAAGAAATGTAATAGATAGAAATAAAACTTAGATTAAGAAATTAACACAGTAAATATAGTGAGTTATATTGTACAAAGTGTTAAATATATAATGTATTGTAATAGAGGCCAGAAAAAAAAAAAAAAAAAAAAAAAGAAAAAAAAAAAAAAAAAAAAAGTTATATGTATACAAAAAAAAAAAAAAAAAAAAAAAAAAAAAAAAAAAAAAAAAATATTAAAAAGAAAATAAAAAATCAATGATAAAAAAATAAATGCCCGTACAAGCTAATACTGTTGAGCAGATGAAGATAACATGTCCAATAATATTGTTAAGTAGATTAATAAAAATAGTCTTTTATAAATGATATAGTCTGTAACCTCAGTAGTCCCATCCTGCGTCTACTATTCTATTGATGATAAAGAAAAATAAATATTGTTATAAAATTGTCACAGAAAAATAAGCCTCCGACCGCAATATCGGGGAGAACCGTGTACAAAGCGAAAGCGAATACCTACCTACCCTACCCTACCTACCCTACCCTACCTACCCTACCCTACCTACCCTACCCTATCCACCCCACCCTACCTACCCTACCCTACCTACCCTACCGTACCTACCCTACCCTACCTAGCCTACCCTACCTACCCTACCCTACCTACCCTACCTACCCTACCCTACCTACCCTACCCTACCTACCCTACCCTACCTACCCTACCCTACCTACCCTACCCTACCTACCCTACCCTACCTACCCTACCCTACCTACCCTACCCTACCTACCCTACCCTACCTACCCTACCCTACCTACCCTACCCTACCTACCCTACCCTACCTACCCTACCCTACCTACCCTACCCTACCTACCCTACCCTACCTACCCTACCCTACCTACCCTACCCTACCTACCCTACCCTACCTACCCTACCCTACCTACCCTACCCTACCTACCCTACCCTACCTACCCTACCCTACCTACCCTACCCTACCTACCCTACCCTACCTACCCTACCCTACCTACCCTACCCTACCTACCCTACCCTACCTACCCTACCCTACCTACCCTACCCTACCTACCCTACCCTACCTACCCTACCCTACCTACCCTACCCTACCTACCCTACCCTACCTACCCTACCCTACCTACCCTACCCTACCTACCCTACCCAACCTACCCTACCCTACCTACCCTACCCTACCTACCCTACCCTACCTAGCCTACCCTACCTACCCTAGGGGTATGAAAAATAGATAGTAGCCGATTCTCAGACCTACTGAATGTGCATATAAAATTTGGTAAAAATCAGTAAAGCCGTTTCGAAGGAGTACGGTAACTATCATTGTGAAACGAGAATTTTATATATAAGATTAAATTAACTCTCTCCGTTGCAAATGCTGAGATGCTGATGAGTTGTGAGCCGCAGGGGGAAGAAGAGAATGGCAACGTTGCCTACGCATCGAAAAAGTGTTTATTCATTATGCAAGTAAAGCATAGGCTCAAACCAGGGCATTGGTATAACCCAGTGGGTTTCTTCAGGTAATAGTCATAACTGAAACCGACTTTGCTAACGGGGCATAGCCTTTGCAAAGGATGTCGAGTTGATATCATTGGTCCAGTTAATGACTGATGTTTCAAAAGTAAATGCATTTATAATAATAGTACCTGGTACAAGCTCTATGAATAGGATTAAAAATTCGATGCGGTCCAGCCTATCCTTCTCTAGCCTGATAAACACTCGATATCGAAAAATTGTATCATATCTGAATTTTTGAAATTAAAACCCATCCGGGTCGATGTGAGTTGACGCATCATTCCTGGGGTTGACCATAAGCTCTTAGAGTAAGGTTATTTTGAGATCGCGTAAGTGACAGATGTATACAAGTCCTATACATCTGTCCCTTACACACACTTAAAATAACCTTACTCTAAGAGCTTATGGTCACCCCCCTGTAAGTATCGAAAGGATGCCTTGTTTCTATTTCGGAGGTTTTGGCCAAGGAGGTTCAAGCATGACGGCGTTAACTTGTTAGTGCATATATGCATGTAAGCTGAAATTAAAGTACATATCTGGTAATTCGTTTGTCCTGACTTAAACCTGCCCCATTTAAGGGTACTTCATTCGAGCTACACTGTTTACCTGCGTGACGTCATCGGCCACGGCCTGGTGCACGCCGTCGGGCGCGGCCAGGCGGCGCAGCTTGTTGTGCTCGTGCTACAGTAGCTACACTCTGTTACCTGCGTGACGTCATCGGCCATTGTAAATTGACTCTTCCGATAGGTAAATGTTCGGGTTAGGATAAGATAGGATTGTTGTAACCTTTCAAAACGAATAGAAGCACTTCATATGATTCTGCGTATCTATTCGCTCATGTGAGGACTCTACCCATTTTAAGGGA
This sequence comes from Orthosia gracilis, assembly GCA_947562075.1. Classification (NCBI taxonomy): domain Eukaryota; kingdom Metazoa; phylum Arthropoda; class Insecta; order Lepidoptera; family Noctuidae; genus Orthosia; species Orthosia gracilis. Next base: position 55,572,617 of record OX387268.1, read on the forward strand.
AACTCCTTGTCTATAATAAGACTTGCAACAGAAAATTATGTTTTGAAAGATATATGAAATTTGAACATAAAATAAATGAAGATGTTTTTGCTAGGCTTTTTCCGTAAGGGCTCCTCCGTACTTTGAGGTTCAAATTCGGTAGTAGCCGCCGGGCAGGCATGTTGTTGAATTAATACAAGTTTAAAAGTAATTTCTGAGTTTAATTTTTAGCTCTCTGAGCTACCCCCTTCACAGTACCTACATATAGAATTCCGAATGAGATAAAGTTTTTTGAAAATTCATAATTTGAAGGCAAAAAATAAGCTTTTCATGAATGCTAAAATATCATAACTTATTTATTTAAGCACGTCTCAATACACGTATCTTAAACTCTAACTGTTATAACAATATCCTGCTAAATATAAACTTTGAGAGCGAGGCCACGTCGAGGCCATTCCTCAAAGTCCTAAAACGAACTGACGCCATTAGAAATTCTTCTCTAGTTACGAATTTATGGCCTTTGTAACAAATTGGGCCCAAAGTCTCAAATATTTCGGGAATTGAGTATAATAACAATTACTAGAACTTTGTAATTTCAGTATTAATTAAAATCAATTGTATAATTTCAAGCCCTTTATTAATATTGTTACAAGCTTTTTTTGCTTCCATAAGTTTAGTGTTTCCGGCAACTAGTTATCCATTTTTCAAATAAATCAAATACCTAGATAGATTTTGTTTTGTTTTGTTTTTTTTTTTGTTGTTTTGTTATTTTGACTAAGTACAGAAATAAATATCTTTTATTCTATTTTGGTCACGAGCAGACTTCTCTATCGGGACGCTCCGACCTTGCAAAACCTTCCGAATGAGTTACACGGTGTTACAGTACAGGCATAAACCGTAGAACAAATACAAAGAAGCACCTGAATTGATGCTTGCCACGCTCTGCTACAAGATTTAAGTTTCGTTTTTGAGAACCGCTGTAAAGCTCAAGACAGCTTGAGCAATTTGATTCGTTGTAACTAGTTTTTGGTCAACAAGTTGTTACAACCAAACAAATGGCTTCAAACTTGTTCTAACGAAATGCTCGAGTCTTAAGTAAAGTTGTGAATTACGGACCTAAGATACCTCAGAAAAATAAGAAGAAAGTTTTAAGTTTTTATGAGGATAGAGGAATATCAAAGAAACAATTGACAGATTGTGAGAAAGACATGCCTTGAAAGGAGATTACGGCTGAGACAACGGCAATAATAAGAATAAATAACTTAATTAATAAACTTAATAATAAATATAAAGAATAATATAACGGGAATAAGAAGAAGAACTGTTGTGTTGACCGCAAATGAATTGGAATCAATTTACGACACTCCTTTTGGGCAAAAGAGTAAATTTAGTGAATAGACGATTAACAACATTTGTACGGAGCGTCCCAAAGATAGTTGAGATTCTGTTTTACTTTCCAACTGTGACTGCATGTATTTCAGGTCTTACATGTGTGTCTACAACTCTCAGTCTCTTTACTTGTGTGAGTCTCACTTCTGCCCGTAAACAGTTAATGCACTTGTCTTGTCCGTTGTCTAGTTAATGTGTCCATATTGTTTACACAGACACCGCAGTTTTAACTCAGTCCTATGTTAGAAACTAGGATTGCGTCGCATCGTAAGTTTTAAGGCTTTAGATGAAGTTAAACTTAGTTGGGTTTTACTTTCTATTCGGTGTATTAGACACAGAGATAAACTTCATTAGAGATGTAGGAGTAACCCTGATAATCTGATCATTAAAATAACCCATAAGCGATACAGACATTTTGCAACAACCTCCTAAAGTACTAACACAATAATTACGGTAAAAATATATTAAATAGAGCAGGCAATAGTAAGCAACTTTGGAAACATATTAAGAACGTCACCTTTAGGTCAAAACAGCGTAAATCAAATTCGAGCTTGTTGCTTTCTCATCCATCATCTCTCCTGTCAGCAGACCACGCTAGTCAATATTTTGTAAAAATGTTGGCAAAACTCTTGCCGAAAAGATTACAAAACATTACTGTGTTCCACCATCTTCCCAAAAAAATAATAATAGAAGTGCTTTTTTTAATGTATTATCGAGCTAAAAAATAAAATGCTTTAAAATCTTTTGGCTTGCTGGATACTGACGAAGACGAAATAACCCGAATCATATTTTGTACTTAAAGATGACCCCTAATGTATATATTTCGTATTTGTTTATCTGAAAGTATATCTCCTAAATGTCTGAAAAAAGCAGTTCTAATCCCTATACTTAAATCCGGAAAAAAAAACTTAGTTAATAATTATAGACCGATATCTTTACTTCCTTCAATATCTAAAATACTAGAGAAAATTTTAAACAGTAGTTAATCATATGGAAAAATACCAGTTTAAAAAACAAAAAAACAGGCTTTAATGCTTTAAACTAAAAAGAAGAAAATAATTTTCAATAAATTTAAATTAAGAATTGTTTGATAAACAAAAAAAATATTGTGTGGGTGCTTGATGTCAATTGTCATAATATTTATAGATATTGGTAAAAGTAGAGTCATTTTGAAACCATCTTAAAAAGCCCCTGAACATCCTGGTAAGGATGGAATGGAACAACCTATTTAATTTAAAGCATTGTCATCGGTCCTTAATAAGTGTGCAGTTTCAAATTAATTTGACGTTTTGAAGGAGGTGAAAATCACGTTCATAAATTCCGTTACGTTGATACATAGATACATACATACCAAACTAATGAAATCATGTTAAAAAACAATATCTTATCATGTGCGCAATTTAGGTTCAGAGCCTGAGCTATCCACAGCCGATGCGGTGTATAGTCTGACAGATTATATCGCAGAATAACTTGGCAAAGGAAACCAGACCCCGGGAGTATGTTTTGATCTACCCAAAGCCTTTGATACGGTGTCCATTACCATGCTACTAAAAAAAAAATTGAGGCTTTAGGAATAAGGGGAACACCGCCGAATTTTTTTGCGGACTACTTAGACGATCGATAGCAATATGTTAATAAAATAGATGATATAATAGTGATGAGCATAAAAATACTGGTTATGGTATTCCTCAAGGAAACATTCTGGGCCCAACCCTATGCCTGATTAACATTAACGTTATGAGTAGTTTAGATATTAAACAAGGCCAACTCGTATCATATACCGAAGACACAGCGTTAATTTTTACCGCTAAACCACCAGTAATGAACTGCACAAATACTCTTAAAAGGGTTTAATACTGTGACCAATTGGCTACGAAGTAATTAACTAACACTAAATGCTGTCAAGACAAAATATATTCACTTCTCCATGCGCAAGCCGCAATTTAACATTGCTAACTCGTGATCGAATCTGAAATGAAGACATCCACAACAGAACCAAGGTTACCGACATAGCCAGAAGAAGGACTAAACTTAAGTGGCAGTGGGCAGGGCACATTGCTCGCAGAACGGATGGCCGTTGGCGCCGAAAAGTTCTGGAGTGGCGACCGTGTACCGGAAGACACAGCGTTGGAAGACCTCCCTCTAGGTGGGGCGACGATCTGGTCAAGGCTGCGGGCGTCCGGGATGCGGAACGCACAGGACCGATCAGTGTGGCGACGCTTGGGGGAGGCCAATGTCCAACAGTGGACGTCTTTCGGCTGAAATGATGATGATGTTGATGATGAACTCTTATCGTTATGCCCATAAATGTGGATTCCACCCAGGCAACATAAAATATCTCGGGGTTATTACAGATGAAATACTCTCCTTTAGTCCTCATATTGATAGCCTAGTTAGAGTGCGCAAATCAGTGTATGTTTAAAAGAAGTTGACAACGATTGCAGATTCCAAATAGATCAAACAAGTATTTTAGGCTCTAAGTCAATCTGTAATCCAATCTGTATCACATCATGGGGTGGAGCACCTAAAACGTATCTACTGCCTCTTGAATTTTATAAATAGCCAATTTCCATCCTTTTCTCTACCCTACTGATCTGCTTTACAAATCCTGCAATGTGCTGACTGTTCGCCCGCTATTCATTATGCACTTAGTATTAAAACAACTCACCATGCTTTCTTATAACGCCGAAAACACAAACAATAAAATACGAAATGACATTTTCTGCGATTCTAATGCATCCTCAAAATATATATTTGTAAATAGATTCTTTACATTCTTAGGCGCATGTCTATATAATGGATTAAATAGAAAATTAAGTATCTATAAATTAAATTATTTTAGCTGTAAAAAGATTATTCTAAAACATCTACGTAAGATCTCTCCGTAAGAGAGCATCTCTGACATCTGACAGACAGAATCAGATCTCCTGGTTGTAACAAAATAATAATTTAGCTGTGCCTTTAATTTAAGTATTCATATACAATTTATACACAATGTTAATTTATTATTATTATAAGTTTTAAGCACTTTATAGCCTGAAACACAGGTTCAACTTTGATACTTTTAAGATATTTTATTGTAAAATGTGCCTTATGTTATAAATAAAAGATATTATTTTTATTACTTTCTGTCAAGGATGCTTTGGATATGGAATTTCGGATCTGGATACGGATAATATTATTTCTATATGCATATATAGAAATAATATTATACTGGTTTCAAATACGGTTACGGATATGAAATTATTATGGCTTATCTGTTAGTTTCGGTTACCTGTTATTAGATTTCTATAAATAAAGTTGAAGCGCGGCTAGTGTGTCAGCTCGACCGAGCAGAAAAACTTGTCATAATGTCTCATTTTGGCTCCACCTCTATTCGACAATATATAAAAGTTTCGGATAAATCCGATTTTATTTTTTATAACTTTTACTTTTATTTTGGATTCGGTTACGGTTACGGATAGACTTTTATTTCGGATATCGGTTTATTGTTACAGAAGTCCTTAACATCCCTGCTTTCAATAGTCTTACCTTGCTCTCGGATTTAAAACTTTTTATTTTTGTTGTATTAATTTTTGGGTTTTGGGGTAATCTGTAATTATGATTGTGTCATGTCACGCATAACACTTTATAATTGCAGTCGACCAACAATAATAGTCAAATGGCTCGTTTCTCTGCGACCTATTTATCAAACGTCACAATTCAAATTTGTCGAAAGCCGTGGATCCTCTCCTTCGCTAGGAACAGGCTGATTTCCGCTCGAACCGCTTGTGCACGGACCAGCATCAACACTCTCCGTATCATTTTAAAACAGGCATCACAATGGCAGAGGGAGATATACCTAACTTTTGTCGATTTCGAAAAAAACATTTGATAAGCTGAAGTGGGCCAGCATCTGGTATGGTATCTCGGAGAGTATTTACAAGAATTATTTCTGTGAAGTAACTCACGACGGCCTCATCTCAGATGATATAGCTGTACACACAGGTGTCCGCCAAGGATGTCTCCTTTCGACGCTCCGCTTTCCAGTCGTTCCTGACGGTATTTTGCTTCGCATTTTTTATAACATGCGCCGCGGGATAGAATGGGGATTATCCAACGTCTTGGAAGACTTGGATTACGCCGTTGACCTTTGATGATTGCTGAGTCAGACCCACACTGACATGCAGGCAAAATTGAACGATTTACGTCGGGAAGCGGCAGAAACCCAAGAGATGAGATCTGGTATGAAGAATACTCCACTGTTGCTGATTGGCACAGAGGCAGTGGAACGCGTCCACAAATTTACTTACCTCGGAGCGTCGAGTCAGAAACTGGATGTAGTGAAGAGGCCATCACTTCACGGATCACTAAAGCACGAGCTACCTTTGCACAGCCGATACCAGTTTGGTAATCGCGGCAACTGACCCGAAGGATTAAACTCAGAATCTTCGGGTCAAATGTCAAATCCGTGGTGCTTTATGGGTGCGAAACGTGGAAGGTCAAAAAAGGCATCTCACGCCAGATCCACGTTTTCGTCAACCACTGTCTTCACCACATACTCGGTATCTACTGGCAGGAGACCATCACGAACGTAGAGCTGCTGGAGAAATGCCACGAGAGCCATCTACCGCCAGATCAAGCGCCGCAAATGGAGTTGGATTGGCCACACGCTCCGAAAGGATTCTGATCATATACCCAAGCAGGCGTTGGATTGGAATCCCCAAGGCAAAAGAAAGCGTGGCCGTCCCCGTCGAACCTGGCGTAAATTCAGATTCAAGAGGTTAAAATAATAACCGTAGGTACAAAGGCGGATTAAGTTTATGATTGTTTATCCTTGAGTTTATTTGTCCTTAAAATAAAGTAGTACAAAGCATAAATCGTGCTTGAAATATATTCTAAGATTGTATCTAATATAACGTGTACTTAATTTCTTTTGATTTTGATACCTAAGTATTATTTATTAGCCACCGACCACTTATAGTTCAGAATCAAGTTCATAGACCTATAACCTTAAAAGGCTTAACCAATTTGTTGTTACCTAGGTAAACGGAATTCTGGTTCCTAATGTTCATGTATGTCAGACACTAAAATAAACTCAATTTGTTTTAAGGGTTCCGTTCCTCAAAAGGACAAAAAATCCTTGTAGGATCACTTCGTGGTCTGTCTGTCTGTCGTGTGTCAAGACCTTTTTCTCTGAAACTTCTGCAACCTCTTAGAGCTATGAAAAAATCAACGCAATTAAAAGATACGGCCGTTTATGTCGCCTATTTAACGAATCTCAAGGGAATCAAAATCTATAAGGTATTGCCCGTTGTGCAAGTTTTTGATTTTGCTTCGAAATTTTTTGATGCCGTCTTGGCTGACCGACGAATGAAACTCATACAGTTCCGTTATTTAGCTATGTCGTATAAGTATAGTCCATATCATAGTGAAATGTCTATTTACTTTTTCACACAATTTTTTTTCTTATTCTTTGAGGATTTCACTGATGTGTTTTGGATGTTCAAGGTCGAAATGAAATAGCTACGGGACTACCAATGAACTATAAATAAACCAAACACAAAAATAATCATCAAGATCGGTTCATAAACAAAAAGTTATGGCCAAATAGACAACCCCAAGTGCGTAAGCTAGTGTAAACAATAAATAGATATGCGATTGCAGCAATCGCGAGAGATTTGCCGTCATTTATTAAAGAGTTTCGTCGTACATCTTGTTGATGGCAACACAAAGTTATTAATATTTCTAGTTTTATGATATGGTGATCTGTTGTAAAGAGCTGTCATACGTTCATCCTCTTCCTGTGGGTCTAAAAGTCAACACGCATTCATGTGAGTTGTAGTAAATCTATACTATAATATTATAAAGCTGCAGAATTTGTTTGTTTGTTTGAACGCGCTAATCTCAGGAATTATATGTTGTTTTTTTTTTTTTTGTTCGATAGACCATTCATCGAGGAAGGTTATAGGCTACGTAACATCACGCTAAGACCAAAAGGAGCAGAACATAAATGAAAAATGTTGCAAAACGGGAAATAAATATTAATTTTTGAGGGCTTCCGTTGCGAGCACTGACAATCCTGTATGTAGTATTGGTAGAGTAGGGTAGGTAGGGTAAATGGGTACGTAGGTAGCCAGTTGACGGGAGCGAAGCCGCGTGGGACAGCTAGTAATTAATAAAACAAGCAAATTGTATCAATTAACGAGCCTATATGAAATTCAGTCAAACACAAATCAGTCACCATGGAATTAGGAAGCTGAAATAAAAAAATGCTTCAAACACCGAAATTCTTTATCGGCTCTTCACTTAATTTATATACCACCTTGGGACAATGTGAGCAGCGGTGGCCCAGTCGTATCGACCGTGACTTACAAGATGTGGGTCGTGGGTTCGAACACAGGCAGGCGCTTTATTTTGTGTAGATTATTTCATCACCGTTGCTCTCAAAACGGTGAAGAAAAACATCGTGAGGAAACCGGCATGTCTTAGAACCAAAAATTCGAAGACATGTGACATCAACAACCCGCACTAAGCTGGCATGGTGGATTACGAACATTACTAGGGTGATGGTGTATGGGACAATAGATTTCCAAACAAAAAGGTAGTGCTCGCTCGGCGTGAAAATAGACTTAGAACTAAGACCAGACGTCAAAAGAAGAAGTCGGAGGTTCCCTTTGCTTTGGGTGCATTTATCTTTGGATTGTTGTTCAGCATCATCCTCAGCTCGCACTTCACAGTGTTGTAAGAGCCACTCTTGGTCCCAGACGATTAACTGGTCTCAATGTCTGAGTTCCTTCCAGATTCAGTTTCTGAGTTCTCTATATTTGAAAAAAGATCAAGATTAATAGACAACTTAGTTAGTTTATTGCTCATAGCAAATTCGTTATTTGAAAAAATATTATTTCGTTGAATTTCCTAATTGCTAACATTGGCAAAATATGCCTACAGTGATCATAAATTTAGTGCCGGATATGAGAATATTACCTACTAATAAACTAGCACCTAATGGTAACCAGGTATGAAATGTTGAGTACCCAAACATTAAAAAGCGCACTTACGGGCTTTTTAATATTTGGGTATCGATTAATTACTAATCATAATGTTATTTGTTAAGACGATATACAGGGTGGCCAAAAAGTCGTGGATCAAACGAAACAGGGAGACAAAGGAGGTAATTTCCAACAAAAAATCTTTCTCCAGCATGGCCATAACTTCATTGCACGAAAAGATATAAATTATTTATGTTTTTTCCATGAAACTACCGAGATTTTTTACAATTTAATCAGTAGAAAATTAAACTGATTAAAAACAATAAAACAAAAGGTGTTGTATTATGACTCGATTATGTATCAATACTACAAAAATTGTATTGCAGCTCTTGGTATCAAACTTAACGAGCAATGATTTTTTTTCCGTAAATTTTGAAGCGTTACAAAAAATTACTTCTCACTTTAAGACCACCATTTGAAAAAAACAATGTATTACGGAAAACTGACCCTGTATTAAAAAAGCTTGCTGGTTTAATGCTGATTCGAATGAGGTACAACACTTTACTCTTTGATCTTTAGTTTTGGTTTTACGGTCGTTTTTTCATATCCAGGTGCAAATTTAATAAAATAGTAAATTTAAAGGAAAGTTTAGATTTTTTATAAAAACAACGATTATGCCTTAGTAATTTTATTTAAATACAAATTTTTACATTAAATGCTCAAAGTTCCTACCTCTGACCATAATACACAATCTGCACCGCCTAATAAAATTCGCATGTAATCGGCGGCATGCTGATTAGTGTGAAAGAGTGTCTATCCATCTCATAAATCCTAAGTGTGACAAGAACAGAACAGTTCTAGCGTTCCAACGTACAAAAAACTAGCAGTTTATGATAAACTAATCAATTTAAAAATAAGGCTAATTTAATGAAATTTGCACCTTAATATGAAAAAACGACCAACCGTAAAACCAAAACTAAAGATCAAAGAGTAAAGTGTTGTACCTATTTCGAATCAGCATTAAACCAGCAAGCTTTTTTAATACAGGGTCACTTTTCCGTAATACATTTTTTTTTCAAATGGTGACTTAAAGTGAGAAGTAATTTTTTGTAACGCTTCAAAATTTACGGAAAAAAATTCATTGCTCGTTAAGTTTGATACCAAGAGCTGCAATACAATTTTTGTAGTATTGATACATAATCGAGTCATAATACAACACCTTTTGTTTTATTGTTTTTAATCAATTTAATTTTCTACTGATTAAATTGTAAAAAATCTCGGTAGTTTCATTGAAAAAACAAAAATAATTCATATCTTTTCGTGCAATGAAGTTATGGCCATGCTGGAGAAAGATTTTTTGTTGGAAATTACCTCCTTTGTCTCCCTGTTTCGTTTGATCCACGACTTTTTGGCCAGCCTGTATATGCCCTAATGTAAACGCAGTACTGGCTGTGCACCCGCTTTGAGCCAAAATATCAATATTGAACCTCCTTTTGAACAGTTTTGTTTGCAAAATATTATTTGATTTACATATGCTATGTCAGTTATGAAGATATACCAGCTCAGTTTTTCTGTGTAAAAATATTTTTAAACATCCAAGTCGTTTTGGAGGAGTATCCAAACGTTGCGAAAAATAAGGTGTTGCTAATTATTTTTTAAAGCAAAACTATTTGTTATACGAAAAAAACATATTTAAAAAATAATGTACATGAAACAATAATATAATATTATTTTTTCAAACCATTTAACCTAGCCGTTACTAAGGAGTATGCTTTAGAAACTTACCGTTTTACGGCACTAAAGCGGATGTAGGCCCTTAAATATCACACATTAAATAATGAGCAAGTTCAATAGATTAGTACCTTATTACTGGTCTCAATGTCTGAGTTCCTAACAGATTCAGTCTCTGAATTCTCTACATTTGAAAGGAGATCAAGCTCATTAGACAACCTAGCATTTTTCGTCGAAAACTTGTTCAAGGCAATCAAGTTATTAAAAAAATAAGTTTCGTAGAATTTCTTAATTGCTTACATTAGCAACTTTTGCCTACAATGATCATTAATTTAGTTCCAGATATGACAATACTACCTTGCACCTAATGGTAAACCAGTATTTTTTAATGATGAGCACCAAAAAGTTAAAGAAGATCCTAATTGTTATCTATTAACTAATCACAATGATATTTGTTAACTGCCACACATTAAATAATGAGCAAGTTCAATAATTAATACCTAATGATTAGGCTCTAATTGTCACTGACACTACAAAAGGGCCTGCCAATCGTTAATTTCAACATTTAACCATAAACTTTCAAACGTGAAACATCATCCTGTAATTCACAATGAAGTTACGTTCCGGTTTAACTGCTTCCCATCCCTTGAAAAGAAAAAGAGGGAAGATGATTGACCCTGATTCGCCTATGGACCTCTCAAAGCGTGTCCCTCTTGAGGTTAAACTAACCAGTTTTCCAGAAGAAAACTTGAACACAAGAAGGAGGGGGAACACGATTGATCCTGGTTCTCCTATGGACCTCTTAAAGCTTGTCCCTTTTGAGTTTAAAAGACTAGCCGGTTCTCCAGAAGAAAACTTCAACACAAGAAGGAGGGGGAAGGCGATTTACCCTGACTCTCCTATGGACCTCTCAAAACGTGTCCCTGTTGAGGTTAAAAGATTAACCAGTTCTCCAGAAGAAAACTTCAACACAAGAAGGAGGGGGAAGGCGATTGACCCTGAATTACCTATGGACCTCTCAAAACGTGTTCCTGTTGAGTTTAAAAGATTAACTAGTTCTCCAGAAGAAAACTTGAAGAAAAGGAGGAGGCCAAAGCCAAATGCACTTCGAGACGAAAAAAAAAAGAAAGTAAAAGTGAGTGACAAATCCTGCACCGGAATTCCAACGGTGTCTGATATTCCAGAGGTATACAGTTATCAAGAAATGTTTGATTCAAGAAGAACTCAGCCTTCAGTTCGAGATGGAAATATAGAAGAAAATTATAAGAATTTAGAAGTAGATTCCACAGTGGCTCTGGATTTTGAGCGAAGTATTTCATTTTTTAGATTGTTGAAATTTAAATATTACATCCATAAGAAATTTAAAAGAATACTGTTGAAATAGATTTAAGATAGAAGCTAAGATTTCTAATCATTATTATTTTATTTAGTTGTACATTATTTATGTTGGTTATTACCTACTGTTAAACTGATTGAAAAATGATTTGATATACTCTTAAGATGTTTAAGACCTCCTTTTCTTCCTTCTCTTCTCAAGTTTATTTATTTATTTACTCGTACGAATTTCTTTTTTAACGTATGAATTTCTATTTTTTATTGTAAAGACTTAGTATTCATTAATATTTTACTTAAGACTTTATTGCTAGATATTAAATGGGATAAATTTATTTGTAAGTGAGTAATTATGCAATAAATTAGAATTAATCGTAAATAACTTCTCTTTTTTATTTACTTTCCTCCTTTTCAATTCTCTTTTTCTATTTATTACTGACTAAGGCCTAGTTTTTTGATCCATAGTTAAATCAATGGTAAAATATACTAACCAATGGTTTAAATTTTCAGTCACATCACATCACATCACATCATCAGCCTATTAATGTTCCCACTGCTGGGACACAGGCCTCCTCTCTATGAGAGGGAAAAAAAAAAAAAAAAAAAATCAGTAAAACGCGTTTATTCATCAATTGTAAGTCTTACAAATTATCAAATTAGTTGGAGAGTTAATTATTTGATTATTTCCATGAAGAGTCCAAAGTTCTTCATCGGATGTTCATTTAATTTAAATGGGTCAATATATTACTAAACAAAAAAAGGTAGTGTTTGCTCGACTTACGACTAAGACAAGACGTCTCTAAAAAACTTCTTAGAGCTCGAACCTACACCAAAGCAAACCTACTTTGTCTTGGACGGAACCTTCTTTTAATGCTTTCAAATTTCGGTAAAGTGCCCTTTTTATCAATTGTTAGCCTCACAAATTGTCAAATTAGTTGCAGAGTTAATTATTTGAACATTTGTTAGACTTACAGTGATGAAAAAACGCGTTTTACCGAAAAAAATTATTAAAGACTTTAGACTATTTCTGTGCCAAATTTCATCCAGATCTTTTAAGCCATTTTGGCGTGATTGAGTAACAAACACACACTTGCCTCCATCAAAACTTTCACTTTTATAATATTATTTAGATTTGTACATGATTACTATAGGTATTATATGTTTGTAAACCATTTTGCATACAGGTAGGTTTTTTAGACAATATTTTTTTACTAGCAAACTGTTGTAAATTATACCTAATTGCTCATATTTTGAAGTCTTTCTGCTGTGTCTGTCCGTGCTTCAAGAACTTTTTTTATAAAACGCCTGGAGATATCAAGTAGAAATTTATATCATTTACACCAGTCTGCAATCTCTTGGAACTGCGAAAAAAACAAACATCTAAAACATCGCAATCAAAAGATCTGTCGTGTCTTTGTCTAGAAGGTCGTTAAGTCGCATTATTTTAGGAAACGCAAGGGAATTAAAACCTATTATGGGTATATTCCGTTGACCTGGAATCATGAAATTGGGCAAGAAGCAATTTCTTGTAGAACAAATAAAGGCAAAATCCGAAACTGTAAATTTGTCCTACATAAACAAAAAAAACGATTATTAATTTATTAGCAGTTGGTAAATTAACCGCGACTTATTTCGATGAAAAAAACAAAACAACAAAACAAAAACAGTTACACGCAAACAAACACACAACAGTTACACAACGGGTAGGTAATACAGTTGTTTGTAACAGGTAGGTGATACGGAAAACAGTTTTCTACCGGAAAAAGTTAATTTAGTTGTTTATCTTTTCGTTAGAATAATATTCGATACTTCCTTTGTTTATCATATTACATTTATATTCGTTCCATCATTCAATTTTACATTTGACATAAGCATGATCTTAATTATTAAAAGGGAACTATATAGACAATAAAATGCAATTCTTCACGGACGCTTACAACAGTAAAGCGACGTGCTCTTTAGCCTCAATCAATCAATCTGCCTAGCCTTTTCCCAACTATATTGGGGTCGGCTTCCAGTCATACCGGATTCTGCTGAGCACTAGTGTTTTACGTGGAGCGACTGCCTATCTGACCTCCACGACCCAGTAACTGGGTAACACGGTACCCCTTGGCAAGACTGGTGTCGATCTCAAGCTTCTGACTACTCGTACCGACTGTCAAAGATCTTCAAATGACAGCGGGGACCAACGGCTTAACGTGCTTTCCGAGGCACGGAGGAAACTCGGTATGTTGAAAATGGTCACCCATCCACGGACCGACCTCGTCAAGCGTTGATTAACCTTGAAGATCGACCCGTGCGGCTGTTATTATTTAGCCACGAGCTCTTTAGCCCCGATATTCAGATGAATAAAAATTTACGAATTATGTATCATTAAATAAAGCAGTAAACATTAAAGATTTTCATTTTATCATCATAAACCATAATAAACTTTAAGATATGCAAGTAACTTTTAATATTGGAAAAAGCAATATTCGATAAGTTGTAACGTTACGTTTAGCTCATCTGAGCTACGTTATTAAAATAATAGATAAAAAAAAATAGGAAAAGGTAAAATAAGAAAAAGGTAAAAATAAGGCCGGCTTCATACGACGCAGATGATGGTCGTCAGCTAGGCAGGCAGCTAGGCAGGCCTCCAAGTGGTGGAACGCTTGAGGAATGCAGGTGAGCAGGCAAAACAGACAGATTACCAGGTAAATAGATTTCTTGAGAAGGTTGGCAGAGGTGCGGGTTACGACACTTAATTAAAAAAAATAAGCCTTAGTAATTTTAAATAAATATTTCCTTGTGGAGTATGCGTCATTGAATGTGAACCATATCCCCTACGTGTGATTGAATGAGAGTGTTTGAAGAAAGTATGAAAGATGTTGTGTGATAGATCAAGGATTATATTTAAACCTGCAAAATTTTCATCAAATTGAAAATTTTTCTGGGGTCATCGGGGAAATGTGGTGTTCTGCTTTGCAGACCTACACGTTTTTAAGTCTATTTACATTTTAATAAATACTTTACAAAACATACCTTTATATCTTTTGATTTTGTATCAACTCATGTCTCATTTTTATGTATTCGTTGTTACTGTTAACACCTGAAAAGCATACTTTTAGTTATCTCTGATTGTTTTGATATTCCATAACTTATTTATATCGCTAATTTGTAAAATCTTGTATTTTTTTATACTCTGACGTGTTTATCTGAATTGACATCTGTCTCTCCAATTTATTTTTCTTAAGCCATAGACATGATATACCATGGACTAGACCTTCCTTAAGCTAGTTGTACATTATAATAAGGACAGCGTAGACTGCCCCCTATGTAAACCGTTTTTATTCGTTCTGGTCATATAATTGATATTTTGAATTTGAAATTCGGAACAGATGACACAGAACGAAAGAAAAACGGGCGTCGGATTTCAGTTTGGTTTTGACTGCGAAATTGGAAACATATTTAAGCCTTAAATTACAAAGTTTATACTTATCCACTATGTACATTTAAAATGTATTGAATTCAGTTCGTGAATGAGTGTTATACATCCCTGGAGACTTCTATTAAATAACAATCTATACTCTGAAGTGAACTTTTACTGTTTTTACAATGGGACGTGCCAGACTGGCATGTGGAATTGGCATGAGCTGCTGCAGACAGGTCCTTAACGGCGCGTCGTTTTGCGCGAGCGCCCTCATCTCTCCTGGTTGCCTGCCTTACTACCTACCTACCCGACGTGGTGCAAGAGCCGCAGCTACAGCGCGCCCGCCAGCAGTACCCGCAGGTTGCGCACGCTGAACACGAGCGCCCACAACTCGCGGTAGCGCTCCTCCAGCCGCCTTATCGCACCGTATCACGCCGCCCTGGTCTGCGGTTGCCCCTTCGCCAAAGAAGACGCGGGCGGCACGTCGTGTCAAGCTGGCCCCGTCGTATCAAGCCGGCCTTATTTTACCCCTTTTTCTTATTTTTAACTTTTCTTATTTTTTATCTTTTATTTTTAATAACGTAGCAAAACGTAACGTTACAAAGTGTAGAATATTCATTTGGAGCCATAAAAGTTATGCAAAATGTAAAAGATCATTTTAATACATAAAACATTGTCATTTAAACGCCTGGCTATATTTATAAAACAACACAAAATATTGAACAAAACTAAAATACTAATGTGATCAATCGAGAAAATTTCGAAATAACGTCGACTGTTGTAAGAAATCGAATCGGTACGCATTAGGACATCACCAAATTATAAGTTTTTGAGATGTGAACTTTAAAATTTCACGCTGGAATGTGGCTATTTTCATGGAGCACTCGGTGCACGAGTCTATTTCAGTCATAAGTAATTTATTTCATAATAATATATACATTGTGTCATAATTTGTAATCAGTAAAAATTTAAAAACACTACTAAATACATTACAACCAAAAATAAAAAATAATGAAATAACAATAATTCCTAATAATTAAACAGTAAAATTAAAATCTCAAAGATAAAGATTAAATAATAAAATAGATTCAGTCAATTAAAAAAATTCATTAGGTTGTGATTATAATAGATTAACAAATAAATAATGATAATCCGAAACAAAAAAATACAAGTCTTTTCAAAATTCAGTTAAAAAGATAAAATTATAAAAAGTTCAATAATATGTCACAAATTCTAAATAATTGTCTATTTTATATCAATTCGAAACAATTAAAACTTCAATGTCAAAGAAAAATTATAAGATGTCACTCAATATATCAAAACCATTACGGTTTTAAATAATAATCCATATTCAAAAAATTCTAGTCAAATCAAAAGTTTTATAAAATCAAAAACTAAAAAAGTTCATTAATATTACACAAAAACCATAACAAATTCAAACCGATAATCCGTATTAAATCGATTTTAGACAAATAATAAAATAAACAAAGTCACGGCATACAATAGCAATTTAATGTAATGATAGTAATAATTATAATACGCATTCAATTTTGAACCAATTCCAGTCTTATAATGGTTGTCATTTGTCATCCAGGAACTCATCAACACTGTAGTAGCCATTCCTCAATCAATATGTTTTGAGTTTGTTTTTAAATAAGATAGAGCTATTTATCCGTTTAAATTCTAAGGGTTACTTGTTCAATAGAAAGACTGATTGGCATCTGAAACTGTGAAGTTCTTCACAGTTCCAGATACCAATCAGTCTTTCGTCAGATACCATCAGTCAGTCTTTCACGTGTAATTTTGGTTGTATTGTGTTAGGCAGGTTTTTCCGTCGAGTTTTATATCTAGCTTATCTTTGGTTTCGAAATTGTGCAAATTTTTATGAAAATTTGTTATATATAGCAAAACCAGAATATAGAGCCATAGCACCGTGAAAACTGACTCGCACTTGGTACAGTAAGTATTTGTAGAGTTAAAATGAATTTATAGGTTTTTTTTTAAATTTTATTCTTTCGCCATATTTGTGCCATTAACATAAATAGCTCAAAGTAAATTGAATTTTTACTGATATTCATTTATTATATTTCACCAACTCACCGTTTCCCTTCATTTAAGTCCAAACCCACCAATCCAGTTGTAACCCACAGTGACCGCTGTTTGACCTTGACAATTAGCCGGGCCTATACAAATAAGGCCGGATGACCTTCGACCTCAGGCCTTCCATAAATAATGAGCAGTTCCCAATAAGTGCGGCCTTTGGGCCTAACTTCCAATTAAATTGCTAAATGAGCGGGACAAGGGCCGACTATAGAAATTTTGTTACTTAAAGTGTGGGCCATATTTTGACTACTTTAGAATTTGATACCTAGTGTTTATTTATGGGGGTGGGGGGACGGAGGGCCTAACAGAATAGGGCTGCTAAAGCTGCTAAACGAAAGAAAAAGAACAATGAAAAGAATAATTCTGCAGACAATAAGTTTATTTGAATAAGCTTGCAGGATATTTATCTCCAAGCAGCTTTGGTAATCTGCTTTCAGCTGCTTAAATAAGCTATCAGGATGTTTTGATAGATCGTAAACAGCAGTCAGTTTTCCCCAGTTTTCGAATTAGGAATTTGAATTTAATGCGATATATACAGCCCAATGTTAACGCAGGCCGTGCGCCCGCTCTGAGCCAAAATATCAATCTAACTAATTTTTTCAAAGCAAAACTATTACCTAGTTACACGAAAAAACCTTGTTTCAAAAATAATGTACATGAATCAAAAATAAATATGTATATTTTTTTAAACCTTTAAAATCTAGCCGTTACTAAGGAGTATGCTTTAGAAAGTAACCGTTTTTCGGCACTAAAGCGGTGGAAGGCCCTTAAGGACTTGTCAAACTCTCTCTCGCGTAAAATTAAAGCTTGAAACGTTCTTAATTTCAAATGCTCAGTTAAAATACTGGTTCTAAGTATTCATCATCATTCGGCCCTTGGCCCATATCCTAAAAAAAACTTTCAACAACTATGTAGATGTACCTCGGAGTTTAGTACCTATATCCAACTATGAAAATTTATCTTTTGAAAATAAAATGTCACATTACGTTTCTTTTGAATACATTATAAGTAATAAAGGTTATTCCCCTTCTCAACGATATCTTATTTGAAAAAAGGTGAGGTTTTTATCGTGAGTTGAACCAATATGTATTGTGGAAACAAAACAATGAAAAACTTTTTACAAAAAAATAAACCGTTATCAATAGCAATACACTAAAAGTGCAAAATAACTTTCGTTTCGGAAGACAGTCTCTTTGCTACCTCTTGTTTTATCGTTTTTCGACACCGACTGCCGAAACTAAAGTTATTTTGCACTTTTTAGTGTTTTGCTTTGGAAGTCGGTTTAATTTTTTGTTTTTTTTTTATTTCATTCTTTTAGTTTTAGTACGCTATCACTTAAATATGAGCAAATTCTATAGTAAGGTACTTAAAGGATTGAAAAAAATATCCATAATAACTCAGTTTATACATTCGTGCTGTTTGTCGCTAAGAAGTTCAGTTGTATGTTCCATATCTAGAAAACTGATTAACTGATTTTAATGAAACTTGCACTATTCCTTAAGTTTAAAGAACTTAATCCAAGAAAATAAAAAGATCACAATCCGATAAGTAGTTTTGGCGAAATGCGTGGACGAAAATACATACACACATACACTTATGAAATTTGGCACTTGTGTTTAGAATCCCACATAGAGTAACATCACATCACATCACAACACATCATCAGCCTATTAATGTTCCCACTGCTGGGACACAGGCCTCTTCTCTGTGAGAGGGAGAGTATTCTCATAGAGTAACATAGTATGTGAATATTGTGCAGTTCCAACAATAATACATACATAGGTATCGAATTGAGTACATTTTTTTTTAAGTCGGTAAAAATAACCAATGGTGTTTAGCAAGACCTACTTAATGGAACTATCAATAAGTAAAATACTTCATAATGGGTTCCGTAGGTACTTACAGAGATCACATTCAACAAACAAAAAAGACTGCTTCATAAGTATGCCAACTTACTAACTCAACATTACTAGGTATGCTATTTGAAAAGTAAATTCTAATGTTCGCTCGCCTTGAAAACATCTTATTTTCTTTGCTCCATCCACCCTCCGGGCTCTTCAAATAAGATATCTTTTAATACAGTTCCGTGAGTCCACCCCGTGGTCGCATTGTCATCTGATAAAGTATTTAGACTGCCCTCAACATTTTGTGAAGGGACAGACTAAACGCGCCCTCGAATTGAAGGCAGAAATTGCAATGATTCACCCTAAAATTTCTTCACCTCTCCAATTATAAGGAGGCGAAAGAATGACTCAAGGAAAACATAAGCAGTAATGGCTTAGTCCCGATTGCTAGAATAAGAATTTTAAGTTGAATATTTAACAAACTCCACTTTGGCTTGAAAAGCTGTCAAAATTTAGTTCATAACTCCAAATTGCCAATTCAGAAATCGGCCGTTCGATCTATTTAAATACTAAGGTTGGTTTTGTACTACATCCGATCCGTGTCCGTGAAATTTCTGTTCCTAAGTAGCCGAAGTAGTACTTCTTGTAGCACTACATCTGAACTCTATCCGTCATTATCTGTCACAAATCGGAACATTTTGAATTCGGAACTCAAATCACAGACACGGACATGTAGTGTGTGATTATGACGGAAAGAGATCGGTTGTAATTCGTAACCTTACAAGAAGTACTACGGCTACTTCGGATCCGAAATTTCACGGACACGGATGTAGTGTGTAACCGCCCTAAGCCAGTGCTGCTAAACAACGTGTGATTTTTGTCAAGTGCGATATTATTAAATAAAAAAGAATCTTTCCATCCCCCCATCTCGGCAAGAGTATTTTTGCTCTTCGATACCTGAGTGCAAAAGCCGTTTCCATCCGCTAGACGATAAGGTAAATTGAATTTAGAACATCGTGTGCACTAAGTTTGTGAATTCTAAAGATCATTAAACCTGTTTACTTCTACCTCCATCGTGCTGAATTTATCAAACAACCTTTTCTAATTTATTAAAAACTCAGACTCGGAACCTTCTTGGTGTCCTTTTTTTATTTGCTTTGCGCGCGCCATTTTCTTTTCACGTCATGTTGTTAAAACCTTAGGTTAAAAACAAGAAACTTGAAAACAAGTGAAAACTTAAAATGGGTGATACTAGCGACGAGGAAGTTTATTTAGCGCCAACAGAATTGACTGAAACTGTTAATAATGCGCAAATGAGCTTTCTCCCTCAACAATCACGCGAGAAGTATTTGAAACAGTACGACATGTTTAACACGTGGCGACTAGCTAAAGGAGCCAAAACTTTCTCAGAAAACGTTTTGCTGGCATATTTTATTGAATTATCCGAGACCAAGAAATCAAGCACTCTATGGAGTTCGTATTCAATGTTAAAAACAACAATAAAGATGAAAAAAGACATACATGTCGATACCTATCCTAAATTAGTGACATTTTTAAAAAGAGCCTCATCTGTTCATCAACCAAAAAAAACGAAGGTTTTCACAGGATCTAAAATTGAAAAGTTTCGTAACGTAGCTTAAGTAAGTCAGTTGCACATTCAGTATCTACTTAAGCATATTAATCAACTACTTAACATAATCTAATACTTACTAAGTAGATGTTGGTAGGCATAATTCCATAGGTGTTCATAGGTCTTTAAGCCGATGATCTCCAACTGTATGTAGCTGCACGGGTAGAAGATTTATCGGACGCTATAGAAGATTTAAACCGAGACTTGGATGCCATTAAAATTTGGTCTGGTTGATTTGGTGTGTCTTTAAACCCCTCGAAGTGTCAGGCCATTTTGATGGGAAGCTCGCGTATGATGGGTAGAGTGGCGGTTAGCTCTCTTCCTCCTCTTATTTTCGATGTTACCGTTATTCCCATTAGCTCTAGCGTAAAAGATCTCGGTTTGCATATTGATTCGACACTTGGTTGGCAAAGTCAGGTTACTAGTGTCAGACAAACAGTCAACGGCATATTGCGATTTTTTTTGTCGTCTGAGGAACTATTTGCCCGCAAAGACGAAGACTATGCTTGTGCAGACATTAATTTTCCCCATAATCGACTATGGTGACGTATGCTATTTTGACTTGAGTGCGGTTCTGCTGGATAAGCTTGATAGACTCCTAAATAGCTGCATTCGGTTCATATTTGACTTGAGGAAATATGACCATGTGTCGAGCTACAGGTCTGATCTCAAATGGATGCCCATTCGCCAGAGAAGATGTTTGCGTGCTCTTACTACGCTTTTCTCCCTACTCAACTCTCCCACCCCACCTCCTTACCTTATCAGTGCACTTGCCATGTTATCTCTTCACCACTCTTGGTTGACTGGTAGAAAATGCCTAAGGCATATTAAGTCCGCCATTGTACTTTTGTGCATGAAGTTTAAATAAATAATTTTGCATGCGTATCAATTTTATTAATTTATCTACTACAATACTCTTTAAGTTACAGGTTGTTCTTATTATTGGTATAAACGGAGCATGTCGAACTAATGAAATAACACAACTTAATATCAAAAACGTTGAGAAACATTCAGATGACTTACTATTAATTAATTTACTTAATACAAAGACAAAGAGAGACCGCTACTTCGTCATTCGCAAGGAATACGCAACAATTGTTGAGAAATATCAAGCCTTATGCCCACCTAACACTCCAATCAATCGATTTTTCTACAATATCGCAACGGAAAGTGTGTTAGACAGCCTATGGTTGCTAATAAAATTGTACAGTGTAGTACAGTACAGTATCCCACGAGAAATAGCAACATTTCTTGAACTTCCAGAACCCCTGTTGTACGCGGGTCATTGTTCCCGACGAACTTCAGCCACACTTTTGGCCGGTTCAGGAGCTGATCTGCTGTCCCTTAAGCGCCATGGATGCTGGAAGTCCAATGCGGTTGTAGAGGGATACATAAAGGAATCCGTCCAAAATAAGTCTTAAATATGTAATAGTAGTAATATATGTCGTAGGAGCCATCACACTGAAAGAGCCTCAGTCAGATCCTTGAACTGGCCCTTCTACATCAAAAATGAGCCGTTACGAAGTCCGTAACCATCTCTCTCTCGCCAACATTTACGCCAAGGGAATCCGATGAATCGGTACAACTATTAAGTATGACAGATAGTTTACAGTACCTAACAAAAATATTACACTCAACTTAAGTAACTGTAGCAACGTTACTTTCAATTTTTCTTAATTATACCTAAGTATTATTTGTTATAATTTAAAGATTATTCTGTTATGCTTACCTTTAATAATATAGTAGTTAATAGCTAAACTGTAATAATAGTATCTTGTGATTTTAGAATCCTTCACTTGTTCGGTCATCAAAATTGAGCACGCCGTTAAAAAGCAACATTGCACTCTTGTATAACAAATCACTATTTAATTTAACAAAAGCAATTTTGGAGATGTGGTTGTTCTATAGGTACACTCTGCTCTGCCTTCGGCAAATATTGCCATGACGTTTTCTATGTTATTTGGAATTTCAGCAAAAAACATTAACAAACAACCAGATGAGAAAGAATTTCTGTAATAGGGTTTTAAAATTAATACCATGTAACAATCCTGTAATAAAAGCGATTCGTTAAAACCTTGCAAATTCGCTTTAAAGAGAAAATACCTGCTTTGGGCATGAATGGGAGTAAAAATAAAATTTTCAAAATGACGCGCCAGTATTTGTGTAGTTTTTCTTTTGTGCCAGTGTTTACCAGCTCTATGGAACGCTTTGCTTTGAAAGAGTTATGCTAGTTGGGGGCTCTTGAGCTAGCGTAGGTCTTATTGATGTTGTTTAATTTATTTTAGTAAGTGAAGTCTCTCTTAATTTAAATATAAATGATCGTGTTTGTGTATTTGTCAAAGGTATTGTAAAACATTTATGGCCAACCGCCGATTTCTGGATAAAAAAAATTAAGTTGATTGTTTCGTTACTGTAAATCTTTTAAATTTTGTCATTAAATTCTCAATTCAGGATCATTATTATTTTTAAGTCTAACTTCGACATTAAGGTAAATCCTAGCTAAAAACCGGCAAAGTGTGAGTCGGACTCGCGCACGTAGGGTTTCGTACCATTATAGCAAAAAACGCCAAAAAACGCGTTTTTCGTATGGGAGCCCCACTCAAATATTTATTTTATTCTATTTTTAGTATTTGTTGTTATAGCGGCAACAGAAATACCTACATAATCTGTGAAATTTTTTAACTGTCTAGCTATCACGGTTCGATGCAGCCTGGTGACAGACAGGCAGACAGAAAGGCGGACCGCGGGTTCTTAGTAACAGGGTCCCGTTTTTACACTTTGGGTACGGAACCCAAAATGAAAAATAAAAACATGTAAGAATGTTTCTTTTAAACACAAACCTCAAGTCAGTAAATACATTTCGATATACACTTTTTAAGTCCCACTTCAGCAAACCAGTCGACTGGCTCAAGTAGACTCGCACAAGTATCCGTCTAGATCAAACGCACCCAGTCGCGTGAGACAGAGGGTGAGAGGTCGATGACCCCGCACACCAGAGAGCGAAGCAGACGAACCAAATGCTATACATGCAATAACTTCTAGTTAACTTATAATATCCGTTTGTATTAAAATTACGGTTTTTGTCAATGTTTTTCTTCGATTGTGTGGTAAACTGGTTTTAGTTTTTTTTGAGATATAAGTCTCCTTTTCAATGGACAACTACTGGGTACTATGATTTTATTCTGTTTTGCTGCATTGTCTATTATTCATTAGAACAATATCATGTATTCCTCCGGGGCTTTTTTTTCTGCAAAAAGTATTTGTTCATAAGTAGAACAATCATGAAAGACTCGACTTATTAATGTTTCATAAAAAAAGAACTGTTTTTTCTTCTGAAAATGGAACAATCTATAAGCGACGATCTCTTCTGATAGAACGCGTGCATTGCGTTGCAGAAGAAATTATAAACAGGTATTGGCGCGGCATCTTTACAATTTTCCGGCCGCTTTTTTATAGCATTCTAGATTTGGTCGGGTTACCACGCCTAAATATTTTTTTTAGATTATTTCGTTAATTAATTAGTGTACAAATCTGAAAATTCACAGGTTTATAATTGAACTGTTTATGTAATTACTGATATTAGATTCTGTTACCACTACTACAGGAAACTCGGTTAATCGATCGTCAAATTACTCAGCTTCGCACCGGGGCCGGAACAAATTGAAGTTACGTCATAACTTTTTTATTACGTATAAGATAATAATGAAACTTCAGTACCATTTATTGGCAGTAATTACCTTTACATATAATAACGTTTCAAGTTAGTCTTTGGAGAGCTTATTGGAAGTGCTAGGACCTATTAAAGCATATTTCTATTTCATAAAATAACTTCAAAACGGTGCATTACTGTGCATTTTTTGATTGCGTAAATAATTATAACGAATTAGCCAGATGTCAAATAAAAATTATAATCATCCGTCTAGTCAATTCCGAGATGCAGTAATCGTGCAAACGTTACCGCATCAGGGTTTTAAATGTCTTCGCAACCATAGCTAATCCAAATACAAATGAAGCTGTAAGATTTATTTCAACACCCGTTAGAAAACAAAAGATCTGGCTGCGTTAACGTTGCTCCATCCGGAACTGTTTTAATCAAACTACCATCTTACGCAAATTAAATAATCTGCTTACTAATTACAGAAGCTGTATATCTAACTATTGCACTTAGGTGACGATTTTCGACATATTCTGGCTGGAGTAACGCACACAAACTATTTTTGTGGCTAGTAAGAATTTTGTAAGATCCGATTATTTTTCTTAGTATTGTTGATTGTTGATTTTGTATCGTTGATTTTCTATAAATAATATAGACACATGAAACATATTATTAACTCAAAGTAGTAGTACTTTGAGTTAATAATATGTTTCATGTGTTCTCAATCGAAAGTTCATTCTAGAGATTAGTTAGGTAAAAATGTAAAGACTCATAGATATTATCAAGGATCTAAAGTAAATAAACCTCAAGTTATTTCCACTTGAACTTGACCGTCAATTGTCGCATCGGTCCGCATTGTAGTATTCAACCCTCACCCTCTTTTCCCGGGGTATCTATCTATACATTCTATAATTTGTGGTTATTGGGAAAAACTGCCCTTGTTGTTGTAGTAGTTGTAAAGAAAGAGCGAAGGACGATTTTAAGGTGGGCAGTACAGTGATCTTGGATAGTTATTGATCAGAGGGTGCACTAATATTAAATACAATGGAGTGGCGATACTTTAAAATGAACGAAATTAAAACTAGTCAAATTAGCTGATGATTATTACTTCATTTAACAAATCACAATAGTTTATACGTACGCAATCAGGAGTAATCTTCGTACGTAATTTATAATTATACTATCTGCCGCCCGCGTGCAATTAGCATTTCTTCTGATATATCTTTATAAATTAGGTACTAGTTCGCCACCCGAGATCCCGCCTGCCTTGTATAGGATTTCCCCCAATAAATTAATAACTATAACAAAAAATTAAATAATAATAAAATTAATTATTATTAAATAATTACTAATAATAAATTTAAATATTTAAATAATTATTTAAATATTATTAAATAATTATTAATAATTATTGATAATAATTTTAATTATCTTTATTAATAATTATTTTAATATATATATTAATTCCACACCCTATGACTTTATTTGCAGATGACAGCACGGTGACAATTTCTAGTAGTAGCAATGACATGATCCAATATAAACTTGACATTCACAATACCTTGACACCTATAATAGAATGGTTAAACAACAATTACTTAAAGATTAATTTAGACGAAACTAAAATAATACATTTTAGCCAGCGATTGACTATAGAAAATATGGACATAAATATAGATAGTAAAATTGTTGAAATCGTAAATACTACTAAATTCCTTGGGCTAATAATTGATAAAAGGCTTGACTGGAAATCACAAATCGAGAACCTTTACAAAGAAAATTGTAGTGCTGCATTCGCGTTGCAATCATTAGTTGCAGTTGTGGTGTTCTGCTGTGCAGACCTACACGTTTTTAAGTCTATTTACATTTTAATAAATACTTTACAAAACATACCTTTATCTTATCTTTTTATGTATTCGTTGTTACTGTTAACACCTGAAAAGCATACTTTTAGTTATCTCTGATTGTTTTAATATTCCATTACTTATTTATATCGCTAATTTGTAAAATCTTGTAATTTTTTAACTCTGACATGTTTATCTGAATTGACATCTGTCTCTCCAATTTATTTTTCTTAAGCCATAGACATAATATACCATGGACTAGACCTTCCTTAAGCTAGTTGTACATTATAATAAGGGCAGCGTAGACTGCCCCCTATGTAAACCGTTTTTATTCGTTCTGGTCATATAATTGATATTTTGAATTTGAAATTCGGAACAGATGACACAGAACGAAAGAAAAACGGGCGTCGGTTTTCAGTTTGGTTTTGATTGTGAAATTGGAAACATATTTAAGCCTTAAATTACAAAGTTTATACTTATCCACTAAGTACATAAAAATGTATTGAATTCAGTTCGTGAATGAGTGTTATACATCCCTGAAGACTTCTATTAAATAATAATTTATACTCTGAAGTGAACTTTTACTGTTTTTACAATGGGACGTGCCAGACTGGCATGTGGAACTGGCATAAGCTGCTGCAGACAGGTCCTTAACGGCGCGTCGTTTTGCGGGAGCGCCCACATCTCTCCTGGTTGCCTGCCTTACTACCTACCTACCGGACGTGGTGCATGAGCCGCAGCTACAGCGCGCCTGCCAGCAGTACACGCAGGTTGCGCACGTTGAACACGAGCGCCCACAACTCGCGGGAGCGCTGTTCCAGCCGCCCCATCGCACCGTATGACGCCGCCCTGGTTTGCGGTTGCCCCTTCGCCAAAGAAGAAGATGCGGGCGGCACGTGTCAAGCTGGCCCCGTCGTATGAAGCCGGCCTTATTTTACCTTTCCTTTTTTTTATCTTTTATTTTAATAACGTAGCTTACGTTTAGCTCATCTGAGCTAAACG
Source organism: Orthosia gracilis (assembly GCA_947562075.1). Taxonomy (NCBI): domain Eukaryota; kingdom Metazoa; phylum Arthropoda; class Insecta; order Lepidoptera; family Noctuidae; genus Orthosia; species Orthosia gracilis. The sequence continues at coordinate 55,599,506 of OX387268.1, forward strand.
TAATGTTACACAGTTGTGAATGTAGATACCTTGATTGCGGCCTACCATGGCTTAGTTGCGTCTCACTTAAGATACGGTATCATGTTTTGGGGAAACTCTACAGACGTTAACACGGCATTTAAGGCCCAAAAGAGATGCATTAGATCCATGTTCGGGCTAAAACGGTCGATACATGTAAACCATATCTTAAAAGGTACAAGTTATTAACTCTTCCTTGTCTGTATATCTTCGAAACAGCAATGTTTGTTAAAACAAACCCCAATTTGTTTCTACGTCTACGGGATATTGTACCGCGTAACAGACGGGATATGACCGTTCTTCAAGGCTATTCAGCAAAAACGGCACTAATGGGCAGAAGTATCGTCTGCATGGCGCCTACTATATTTAATAAATTGCCTAAACATTAAAAGGAGCTAAATGATAGGGCATTTAAACGTCAATTAAAAGTGTTTCTTTCGCAAAAGGCATATTATAGTGTCTCCGAATTTTTTGCTGAAAAAGTTTTTTTTTTTATTGTATAGTTTTATCTTTTCCTGACAATAATAATAAATTCAAATGAATATTGAATTGTAATTCGATGTAAAATCTTGCAAGCTCTTGTATGTATACAATGTGTAAACAAACATAAAAATCAAAAAAAAAAAACTGATATTATGATTTGAAGCTACATTTCTGTAAAGTTTCATCAAAATCCGTTTAGTAGTTTTTGCTTGAAAGAGTAACAAACATCCATCACAAAGTTTTACCTTTATTTTAGTATGAATCGTTGGAACTGTCATTTGTTTGGAAGTTCACACTAATACTTGATTTAAAAAGTTATTAGGAAGAGCTATAAGTAGAACTGCTATCGAAAGGTCGTAGGTTGGAGTCCTCGCTAAACTATCGAAGTAAATCCATTTAGTCATGGACAATTAACATACATATTTAAAGAAGCCGAAGTTTAACCGGAAATCCATAATAAATGTAATGCCAATGAACACTGTTTTATTTTTAAAAGGTTCTGGAATTGTTTGTGGTAATGAATGTAACGGTTCGTTTACTTTAGTCTGAGGGCAGTTTTAAAACATTTTGGAATCAATATATTTTTTCAACGTTTCAAAAAAAAGGAGGTTATCAATTCGACACGTACCTATGTATGTAATATTGTTGGAATTGCCCAATATTCATAAAATATGTTACTCTAATTGGGCCTCTAAACATGTGTGCCAAATTTCTCAATATGTATGTTTGAAATATGTTCGTATGTATGTTTTTCCACGCATTTCGCCGAAACTACATATCAGATCGTGATCATTCTTTTTTATTGGATTAGGTATTGAGTTATTATGGGTATTTTTGTCAACCCTTTTGGTACCTTACTATACTCGCAGGACCTGCTCACTTCATAGTGATGATGTACCAGAATTAAAAAAAAGAAAAATAAACACTAAACAGAGCAAAAATAACTTTAGTTTCAGAAGTTGGTGTCAAAAAACGATAAAAAAGAGAGGTACCAAAGACACCGACTCTTTCGTTAGACACCGATTCACTGATCGTATTTTTAGTGAATAATTTATTATTATTTTTAGTTTTACAGGTATTGTGTTTATTTGAGTTTTGTTTTTGATTAATTTACTTTTTCTCTTTGAATCCTTGAAATTTAAGTCAGGCTTTTTGTAATGCAACTATAAAGTGGACGTAAATCTTTGCGGCAGACTGCTCAAAAGATTGTGGGACAAACTAGACTAAATTGGACTAATGGTCCACACTAATACGGTTTCCTGGACCGGAACAGCAGGAAGACATGGGTGGTTTTATCCAGCAATGAGATGATACAGCCTTACAAGACACCAGTAAATAAACTGACCGGCTTCATCACACCAAAAACTCCGAGTAGAAGCACTTCATCAGGAACTCCTAAATTTAAAACATTGCTCACAATTACACACGAACAGTCAACAAAAAAATAATAACGGTTACAAATGATTGCACTCCGAGAAAAAAAGATTGCTTATTATACAAGAACAACTTCACTAAGACATAATAATTGAAATGGATAGAAAAAAATATATTGAAAGAAAACGTCTGGTGGAGCGTCTCGAATCTCGATCTACGAGATATCAGAATAGTCTTGTTTGAGATCCTGTCTGTCTTTTTTGCTGTCGATTTCAGAAATTCAGTCTATATTGGATGAGTCTGCCTGTGCCTAGATTTGATTGTCCCGTAATCTGATAGATTTTATTTCTGTGTAGTTAGCTGGGTTACAAAAATGTGATGTGATGTTCCGTCATGACATTTTTCATAAAAATGTTTTAGTAAGATCACGTGTGATCATGAGGTTGAGATTCGACATGCTGATTGAGGTTAGAATTATTTGTCGGTTCTGTATTTTTTATAAGCTTTTGGTAAGGCAGGACCTCCTGAAATCTTTCGGGTAATCATTTGGTTTGTAACAAGGTGATAATTTATATGTGATAATTATGTATTATATAAGTCAAGAAACGTCAAATTGGCATACGATATCGAAATATCACTTTTTGTTAACTGTCTATTTTGCTGATAAAATGTCGCCTTTGTCTGGAGCCTACGGTCTACCTATTTTAAATAGATAGCTCCATCTGTATAAATGAAAAGATAATAAAAGAAATCTACATAGTTCAATGTGCTCGTATGTTTAATTCAAAGAATTTAATCTCACCATTCCAGTATATATATCAACGCAAAGGAAACGTCTGTGAGACCGACTTCAAAAGATTAATAAGTAAAAGATGTTCCGTACATCTGTTCTTCATTATTTCCGCCGTCAATTTTGAAACATCCTGTTTATGCGAGCAGGTACATGTTACTAACAGTATGGAAAAAAACAGATAATTTTAAAAACACTGGGTCGTAAATAGACGATGTACCTATAAAAAAAGGCCGATAAGTTATTCGAATGATTAAATATTATGCCATTTTAGTAAGATTTTTTGCATCAATTTGGAAATTAAAAAGCAAATTTAAAAGCTCTGTATTTAATAAACTTTGAAACAGAGTTATTTTACTAAGGCCCGCTTGCACCATCCTGGGTTGTCTTACTAACTCTGAGTTAGTAGTTAACCCCGTGTTACTTATGTCATCTTTGTATGAAATTTATTAATTTAGCCTCGTTTTAGCAACTAACTCTGAGTCAAGTTTTATACGCATCTGCGCCTGTAACTTAACTCAGAGTTAGTTGCTAACTCGAGGCTAAATAACATATTTGTCATAAATAACTGCCCAGGTGAGCTACTAACTCAGAGTTACTAAGATAATTCAGAGTGGCGCAAGCGGGCCTAAGTATTTGAATCTTAAAAAAATCTATGTAACATTTTATAGTTGAAGTAGATTGCTAAAGACCTAAATTTAAAAAGACGACTTGCGTAAATTTTAAAACAAATTATTCTACTACGTTACAGCTAGACATTTTGCAAATAGTCTAGATTAAAATCGCGACAGCATCATTGCTATAAAACTTCTCGTTAAAAACGGGCGGAGGGACCGGACGACTTATTAGATGCCTACCTTCCTTACGCCGAGACTGCACAGTCGCGAGGATTCTCATTATTGTCTGATCCGTTGGTCAAGCCTCGGCTTTACAACAAGAAATAAAATGGAATGAGAATTCAATACAAGAAGTACTAATCTTTTGTAATTTATTATGTAATTTGCTGTTCTGCGTAGTTCTGATGGCGTGCGGTAACATAAAACCTAGTGAGAAATTATATCTACATAACCAGGCTATATCATTCCCACTGCTGTGACTCACTACTCTCAGGGATAGATAATGGACCATAATCCATCATACGGTCCGGTGAGCGTTGGTGGATGTCACCTGTCTGAACAATATCATTTAACTATTTGTCTAGGGCACGAAAATATATTATCTAAGATACAGCTAGAACTACCTAAATTAAAACAATTGGATGAATGGTTCTCGATTTACAAGCACACTAACGGACAAGCAGAAAGACATATGTTGCGTATTAAAAGTACTATTTCAAAGTTTCCAGGTATGGAACTACCTACTATCACTTCTACTAACTATAGACTCTTAAATTACTTGCACCTAGCCAGAGACTACAATTGTATAGCAGGAACTCCAATTGCATGGCAATCAAAATATTTAACAATTTATCCCCAAGCATCAGAGTGTTGCCCACTAATAAATTTAGAAAAACAATATTTGCCTGGCTATTAGACAATTGCTTCTATTCAGTAAATGAATTTTTAAATTATAAATTTTGACATTATATTTTTATTATTTACACTATTATTACCTATTTACACTTGTTTACTTGTAATGTTTTTTTTTTATTTTTATTTTATTTTGTAAGCATTTGACATTATATAATTAGTAGATTTTGACTTTATGTAATTAGTAAATTTTGACATTTTATTCATAAATTAATTGTTGTATAAAATTACCTATTTTCATATAAACTGATTTATAATATTGTACGTCTCAAGCGTCGCGCGCACACCATGTATGCGTAGGCTATTGCTGTTTCTATTGTGTCAGCTTTAAATATATATTATTTTGTACTTAGCGTTTCGATGACAAACTATTTAATACAATTTTAGTGTTGCGGCCTAGAACTTGGACACTTTGATTTTGTAGGTTTATTTTAATATTTCTACACCGGCAACGGTAGTGTATGTGAAACTGTTTAATATTAAGATCTTGTATGTACCATATACTCAGAAATAAATAAATCTTATCTTATCCTATATTATCTTAACTCAACCTTGCTCTAGAATCTAGAGCAAGTCTAGATCATAGAAATATCTTCCTAGGATGGAACATATATGCGGTCAGGGAATGAAACAACTATTCGCCCAGTTATGTCACGTATACTAAGCTTCGTGGCATACCGCTTGTTAACCTTAAGCTATTGTCACACGGATTGCTAGGCGAAAGCGGTAGTTGGAACATACGTACGCTGGCTTATAAACCCATCTCTACAATTTTATGTGGTAAATCATCATCCTCCTACCCTAATCCTAATGTTGCAATACTATGTTGAATAATGTACAGGTTGTATCAGAAGCTTTTTACTATACGGACCTTGTGGAAACTAGAACAAATTTCCGTGCGTTCATGCGTTTTTGCCATACCTATTATTGGAATCAAATATAACAGCTCACAGTGTTAGGACCCATTAATATTAATGCTAATTTTTTATCCGTGGTGCTAGGCAACTGGGCTTATCCCAGTTGTAAACGACCCTTTGTGCCTATTGGTATTGTTTGTTCTGTCTCCTGCTTGATATGGAGGGAAGTTGAAATTTGAATTTTTTTTGACTCATCCATTACTCTTTTCTGATTAATTTCGTTGCGGGATCCAAGACAGTTAAATTCATTCTCCGGGACTTCGTCGAGCTTCATTGCCTCGGCGATTTTCTGGTGGTCGCCACTGTTGATTCTGGCTTTCAGGAGTTGCAGTAGTTTGGGAATAGTGCGGTGGGATTGTCCCAATCCTAATATATATTGATGCTGCAACCCTTATTTGGCGTCACTTATATGGTTATCCATCTATTAGTGACCAAAGAATTATAGTTTAAAGCATATTGAACCTAAACAAAGGCAGTTTTAGTAGCGCAGAAATCGATCTGGGTGTGCCTAGTTTTAGGCCCATACAATCCTATATCGTAACATCGACACAAAGAAAAATGAGCCTAGAGGCATTCGAAACAAGTGGCATTCGATGTCAGCACAGGCGATAGTCAAAATATAAGGGATTGAACACGTGATTTTGAAGAAGATAATATGTTGGCTTTTTGAAAACCGCTATCGCCACGCTTTCGATGACAGATTGTCACTTGTTTAGGCCCTCAGTTCGTGCTTGAAACATTAACTTCCACTCATGAGTCTCTCCATCGCTATACTTGTCACCCGTGCCGTAATCTCTTCGCTATCGGTGAGGTAAAGGTATTACAACCGCAACGCGGTTTTCACAGCAGCTGGGTTGCGGTATGTTTGCTGAAAAATTCGCTGCGAAATATCAAACATTGGGTATGGTTTTCAATGGGATGTTTCCATGAATTCATAAAGATAGAAAGAAACAAAGAACTCAACATTGAGTTAAGCTCGCCTTTGTACATGTACTTTATTATCATACTGTACATAATGTTGTTTTTTGGTGTACAATAAAGAATTAATATTGAGAAAGAAAAAAAAATATTCAAAAAGGGCCTTTTTTAATTATTTTTATATCTTTTATTATGAGATTTGGAGGCTGCGGTTAGTATGCAGTGCTAATACGGAAATATGATCCTGAGATGAGTTTGGAGTTGCCAAAAGTAGAATATGATTTTTTTGTGGATGAAACAAAAATGTGACGTAATACGACTAAAGCTTAAGCGTTCCTTTTTCTCAAAACTTCGATTGGTATCATCTAAATCCGAGGCTGACAGCCCCTCTTCATTTCCTAGTTAATTGGATCCATAAAAAAACGTCGTTCAATGGGGATATTGCAGAATTCTCGACGCATTCCTTTGGATTAACAAACTCGTTGCCATCAACTAAAACAAGATACAGCCAATGTAGAGTTTATTTACTTTCACGAAAAGTATCTCAAAAATGTACTTCACATGATTAATTTAACGAGTGAATGAAGAGCGTATAAAACCTTGAATTCCATCCAATTGAGGCTAAACAGATGTTAATATTAAAATAATCAATTGATGAGGCGTTAACGTACAGTCATCATTTACAAATATTGAACAATTTGCGGGGATTCTGAAAGATTGGCTGCGAACATTTTAGATCAGTCAATGGTTGGTTTTAATATGTTTATGTTGTAGTTAATAATGTGTTATGTCTATAATTTTAATGGGTACTGTGATGAAGAAAGGATGGTCATGGATGCTCAAAAGATGATGGGTATAAGTATGCCATGGGATTAAGTCAGTCTCAGTCGTATTGTTCTCTACACATGTCTTCATAAGATGTGACTCCGCGATGATTCGCCTTTGTTTTCGATCACATGGGATCAGTTGGGATTTGTTGTAATGAAACGTGGACTTTTTTTGAATCAGATGGATGACTGTGTTAGAAGTGATAAATGGGAGTCAGCGATAGCATAACGGTGGACAGGACTTAATGGAAGATGAAAACGTGTTACGTCGACCCCAAGTAGAAAACAAGGGACAAGGGCAGGAAGATGATGAAGGCTTGCGTAAAACCCCGGTATTTGAAATTATCGACGCGTCACAAATAAAACGCCAGTCAAGTGTGACGATTGACTATTGAATGTTTTCATTTCAGAAAGATGGCGTGTATGTGTGCTTATAGTGGAGCATGCTTGTTGCACTTCAACTTGAACCAAGCAAGTTTTAGTCTTATGACATAACTTGAAACTCTAGACCAGCATCTTAAGCTTGTTTTGGTTCAAACTCGAGACTAAAGCTACAAGTATCCGTTCTACTTCAACATACTTTATACAGTTATTTCAAAAATTCACTACAAATTACACGAGTTCCTTGTTATTGAAGTTATATTAAACTTAAGCCTTAGAAAACTACTTCAAATAGCTATTGGTTAAACATTTGATCTAGAATTTGAGATGCAAAAGCAGCGTATAACTTGCAACGTCTTACTTTGACTATGTATTTTTAGCTGCTCTCAACAAAGTTTGAAGGGAGAGCAACTTTGTGCAGCGATCTGTGTAGCCACAAGTTTTGCATAACAGATTATATATAGTAATCATATATAAAAGGTTTTTTAATAGGGACGCGCGAACTTTGACAGCGCATAGCGGCCATCTTGGTAAAGCGATAGCTGTCAAATTTGGCATGAACACATATAGAGTTGTGATATTTCACCATGGAACGCTACACGCTTCAACAACGCGTAGAAATTGTTAAAATTTATTATCAAAATCAGTGCTCTATTCGCCTAACGTTCCGTGCATTGCGTCCAATTTATGGCGTTCACGGCCGTCCTGCAGAGTCCACAATCCGTCGTTTAGTGAAGAAATTTGAGGCCTAGGTTAGATCTTATGGATCTCACAAACATGTGGTTCCAACAGGACGGTGCCACTTGCCATACAGCACGGGAAACATTAAATTGATTGGATGATAAAATCTTCGTCGTCTCGCGTGGTGTCGACATCAGCTGGCCACCGAGATCGTGTGACTTAACACCGCTCGACTACTTTCTGTGGGGCTACGTGAAGTCTCTAGTCTATGCAGACAAACCACAGTCAATTGCCGCCCTGAAAACCAACATAACTCGCGCTCTTCATGAAATTGAGCCCCATTTATGCGAAAATGTCATCAAAAATTGGTCCACCAGGATACACCACTTACAGCGGAGTCGTGGCGGCCATTTGGCTGAAATTATATTCCATACATAATGTCAGCCAATATCCTTTAAAATAATATAAAAATTGTATCAATATCACTTAAACAGGTTTTTTTTTTTTAAGTTCGAGCGTTCTTAATAAAAAACCCTTTATATAACAGTCAAATACAGGTAATGCAGGTACAGCTTATCCGTAACTCCTTGTTGAGAATATTTTTTAAGCTAGGCTATTATGCTTGCCACGTACCGGAAGATGCTGTGTTGGTCTTCAAACAAGATCCATCGATGATAGTGAAGGTCGTGCAGCAGCAGTTGAGTGGCCTTTGAACCAGGCTCTTTTTATATTGTAGATAGGCTTGCGCTTGACTACTATCTCACCTGATGGTAAGGGATGATGTGGTCGAAGTTGTAGATGGATTTAGCATGATGGCCTAGGAAAGGATACACTGCTTTATTTATTTTCTAGAGATATTCATTGGCATAGACCTGATTTTTGAATTGAAAATTTGAAATTGGAAGCGTGCCAAATCCAAATCCTGCTTTAATGCCACAGTTTGATAAAATTTCAGGCTAAAATTGAGTTTGACAAATTCTCAAATTCAAATGATTAATTGAGAAGTCGGGCAACACGTAGTTCTTAGCATGGGCATTTAAAGTTATCAAAACAACATGAATTAACTCAAAGATATCTCTAGCAAACTATACACGAGCCGCCCTTGAAAAAAGATCAGACTCATGGACACGGAACTCTTTTCTCGAAGGACATACCGAACAGAATCTAGAAGCGATATATCGAATAGCAACAGAAAATATAATGTCTAGAACACGTTTATGTTATTATCTTGTCCTTGGCAAGTCCGAGGTTGCATATCAAATCGGGTGGCGTGCTATCGATTTTCATTATTCAAGTATTATTGTGTCCTTTCTTCCAAACCTATTCATAATGAATAAAAACGAGGTTCTAGGTATTTATGTTATCATGATATTCTCTTTAAATAGCTGGTCGGAATATTTTTGTAATATGGCGTAGGTAAATGATATTCGGCCCCAAGTTCAGAGTTTTAAGATGTCGATTCGAATCCAGGCAGGTACTAGGCGCTTGTGTAAATTATTTCATCCACCACTCTCTGATTCATATTATCTCTGTGAGATGGAGTGGGTCGTAAAATGCCACTACCTACTCTCAAAACGGTAATGGAAAACATAACATCGTAAGTCTATGAATTAAAACTTCCAAGACATGTAAATTTGACGTCTAAAACTATTTTTTTAACCAGCTTCAAAAATATTTTTTTTCATTTGAATGCTGGTGATTCTCATGTGGTCCCATTTAAATTTGGTGAAGATCTGATGAGGAACTTCGGAGATATACAACAGAGCCCTTTAATAAACAACGGCAATCTCTCAGGATTGCTGCAATCGCATATCTGCTTGTTGATTACGTCATTTCATAACATACGTCACATCACGTTGCTACGCTCTAAAAGGGTACGCAGATGTGTACAGTTCACCCTGATACACTCTCATTTCACCTCCTCAAGTTTTATGACAAACGGGTAATTATCCATTCTGGCATAACTTTGTGCATTATAGGTATCTTACTAAAGAACTTGTTCATTTTGTACCAAAAATAAAACATGAAAAAAAAACTTTTAACAAAAAAATACAAAGTGAAAAATAACTTCAACTTCGGCGGTCGGTGTTCCAGTTTTTGTTTCTTCGTTTTTTGACACCGACTGCCGAAATTGAAGTAAATTTTCACTTTGTATTGTTTTTTTTTTGAAAGTCTGTTGTTTTTTTTCTGTCTTCTGCCAAACCATATTAGAGTGGCGTGGTGGATAAGATCCTCCCTCCCCTCTCCCTCCCACAGAGAGGAGCTCTGAGGTGTGTGTGTCTCAGTGGGAACAGTATTTTCCGATAATGCGAATGCTATTAATAATTTATAGTTCGTTTTTGTTATTTATACGGCAATGATATTCCTATAAAATAGCTACTTAATGTATTTGTAATATTTCGTAGGTAAAATAATGCTGTGCGGTAATGATAGGGGTCGGAACATCGTAATTTTCGTCGAATTTAGGTTACGGACGTTTAAAATTATAGTGGATGGTTTGGTGTCATTAGGTGTGGTTGAGTTGTATCATTATAGTTCAGGATTTACTATGGGTCAAGTGAATAATTATAGGTCAGGCCAGGATTATCTTCAGGTCAAATGAAAGTGAACTAATGACTTGTGTCGATACATCTTTGATCGTGTAGAAATAAGAATTAACAATGTACAATAGTTATGAGTAACCGAGATAAACCTGTCTTTAAATAAATGAGAACACAGCATCTCTCAGTCGATTACCACAGGTATTTACAACTTAATCTCTCTAATGAAATAAAGGAACAAATGTGTATAGATAAGATAAATTGATAGACCCTAGTGTATTTCTAGTCTGGTACAATGTCTTGTTCATACAATCATTGTGTAAGTTAATGTTACACCCACTGCTAATGGTAAACGTAATAATTAAACTAACTCGTCGAATTTAACTAAATAACTATTTACGAAGATAAATAAGGTGATATTATAAAGTGTTAAAATTGTTTGTTTGTTTGTAGGATCTCTGGAAGTACTGATTATAAAATAAAATAAAAATAAAAAAATAAAAAAGCCTTTATTTGTCCATGACGTCAATTCCACGAACCCTCATCGACAGGTATTTCAAGTTCCAAATCCCTACAATAGATAACTGGACGAAGGGACTAGATCCACCAGAACAAGATAGTCTGGTGTGGTACACTGATGGATCCAAAATGGAATCAGGTACAGGAGCGGTAATATTCGCAAAAGGTTACAAATGTAGCAAAAGCTTAGGTAAGATGGCAACTGTATTCCAAGCAGAAACATAATAACCTGTGCTCAAGAGAATATAGATAGAGGAACCAGAGGTAAATCCATATATTCTTAGTGACAATCAGGCTGCACTCAAAGCCATGGCATTCTACAAAGTGGACTCCAGACTTGTTCTGTATGCTATCCGGACCCTAAACAGGCTTGGGAAGAATAACAGGGTAAGACTGATATAGGTCCCTGGGCTCAAAGGAATCCATGGTAACGAAGTGGCAGATGAACTGGCAAGAGAGGGCACAGCAAATGATTTTGTGGGCCCAGAACCATGTGTAGGCCTTTCGACGTGTCTCGTAAAAGCCGCATTTAGGGAGTTTGCAGATCACAGACAACGAACACATTGGCTGTCTAATACCGGTCTACAACACTCAAAGAAATTTCTAGTCCCTACTTCAAAGCCCGGAAATGCTTTTGGAATATGAGCAGGGACTTTGGAACCAACGACATGCTCATAAAGATGGGTCTGGCCGCGACACCCATGTGCAGGTTGTGTGGGCAACATACGGAACGCATGGAGCACCTTCTGTGCACATGCGATGCACTGGCTGGTAAGCGAATGAGTCTCCTAGGGGTTGGATATCCAAAACCGGAAGACTATAGGCTCATATCACCTAGTCTAGCCTAGAGATTTGGGAGGAGTAAGGTATCTAGGGGACCACAATAGATCCCAATGGGTCGCAGTGTCCGAGTTATTTCTCGGCCCCTCCACAAGATAAGATAAGATAACCCTCATCGACGCGAACCGACTGCTGACGCCCCCGAAGATAAGAGGAGAACCATTCCAACGCCTCGGAAGAAACCATAACATGGGAGAGGATAGAAAGGAGTATATCGTGAATGACGGCATTAAAGGCATTGGAGGAATCAATTAATACTAACATTGTTACCTTACTATACTAGGCTACTACTACTAATGAGGCCTCCATTTTAACTTTTGTGCGTAGCTTCAAGCGTTAGTTGCTTTTTTTATTGCTCTTATTTTTGTGTGACGGATCTTATCTATTTTATTACCTTAAACATGCTTCTCTCCATTCCTAGCTGGCAGGTCGAGATTTTTTGTTTGATTATTGACGTAAATTTCTAAGTTTGTCACCCATAAGTCAAGCATGGTAGAATGTTAGAGATTCGAGAGACTTTTGAAAACTTCCCTCTAACTCCAATATTTGTTCCAGGTTCGCTGAAATCTTCTTTCAATCTCTAATTCATTGTTTTCCTTTTCATCAGCTGTCGTGAGTTACCGTGTTGAAAGCCTTTTTATTAATCAATGAAACCGAGACATAGTGTTATTTTGTTGATAGGTTGCTATGCTACCTAGTTTTTACGGTAGTTATGTACAATCAACCGTCAATCTTTTTAGATATTCTATCTGAACAAATACACTAAATTCCACCACTGCCACTCTGTATTATTATATTCCTATAGGTCATGTCCCAGACTACGAAATTTTCTGTCGCCAAATTAAACGGATTAGAAGATTATACGTCATGGAAATTCGCAATCAAAATGTTACTAATTCGCGAAAAACGTTTCAAGTACACGTCTTCACTACCGGAGAAAGATGATTCTGCAGAACTAGAAAAGGATCAGGAGGCTTTCACGTTGATATGTCTACACCTGGAGCCGCATCTGTATCCGTATGTGCAAAGTCTTTCTTACGCTAAGGAGGTGTGGGATGCGTTGGCAGCTATTTTCGAAGATAAAGGTATAAACAGACGGATATCTTTAATGAATAATCTCTTAGATGAAAAGCTAGAGAATCACAGGTCTATGCACGAATATGTCGCATCGGTGATGAGTCACGCTCAAAAGCTGAAAGAGATTAATCAGAGCTTTGATGACGATTTGATAGCCGTAGTACTACTGAGAGGTCTACCTGATGAGTATAGACCATTGCGAATGGCACTAGAACACTCAGGTATGAAACTTACGTCTGAAAATGTACGTCAGAAGCTGTTACAAGAGGATTCCGGTCAGAGTTCTTCGAAAGATGCGTTGGATGCGAACTCGGCGTTAGTAGTAACAAGGAAACAAGTTCAGCATTCAGTTTTAAAGCTCAAGTGCTTTAGATGTGGCCAGAAAGGTCACAAGAAGGCAGACTGCTCGAAGCTGGTAAAGGAAGTAGATGGTGAAGGCAAATCAACGGTTTCTACGAAGTCGAAGAAAGTTGCATTTGGCTGTTCACTGTCGGTACACGATTCCTTCAGCCCCTCGGCATTTTATCTGGACAGTGGAGCGTCGAACCACATGAGTTTTCAGAAGCACTGGTTTAGAGACTTTATGATAACTGATAAGAATGTTGTGACATGTGCGAATGATGACAAAATGTCAAGTGAGGGTAAGGGTGACATTATGGTAAGGTTGAAAGGAGTTTTATTACCTATAAAAGATTGTTATTATGTACCCGGCTTGAAAGTTAATCTTTTATCGATTTCGAAGTTGGTGCAGAATGGGTGGAAGGTGATATTTGATTCTGATGGTTGTAGGATGTTTCACCAGTCGATAGGTCAAATTACGGGTAAGCTTGTGGTGACTGCGAGTGAAGTCTCAGGTATCTATAAATTGGATGACTGTTTTCCTGTTGTAGAAGGGGCTTTGGCTACGGTTCAAGCTGAGGACTCGTTGGCGCTTTGGCATCGGAGGCTTGGGCACGTAAATCTGGCTGATTTACAAAAGCTTCCACAGATCGAACTTGGAGGTAAAAGTGTAATGGATCCTTGTGTCGCTTGTATAAGAGGTAAGGCACATAGATTACCTTTTCCAAAGGGTGAAGCAGGGCGAGCTACTGACAAACTCGGCTTATTACACGCCGATTTGTGTGGTCCAATGTCGGAACGTTCTTATGGGGGTGCTCGTTATATGTTTATCATCGTGGATGATGTCACTAGGAAAATGTTTGTTTATTTTCTTAGGGAGAAGTCACAAACTTTGAATTTCTTCAAGGAGTTTGTGAGGCATATGGAGAATGAGACCGGATTGACAGTCAAACGACTGAGAACGGACAATGGGACAGAATTTGTTAGTAAAGATTTTAATGCATTTCTTTCCAGTAAGGGAATAAGGCACCAGTTGACGGTCCCCTACACTGCTGAACAGAACGGAGTCGCGGAGAGGTCGTTGCGCTCTGTAACGGAGATGGCACGTACTATGCTCATGGATAAAGCGCTAAATCAAAAGTTTTGGGCAGAAGCTTGTAACACAGCGGTATACGTGAAAAACAGACTGCCTCATAGCGCTAATAACGGTAAGATTCCGGAGGAGTTGTGGACAGGGAAGGTACAAAAGCTGGATCATATGAGAGTTTTTGGGTCAACGGCGTATGTGCATATTCCAAAGGAGAAGAGGAAGAAATGGGACGCTAAGGCAAATAAATATATCTTCGTCGGTTATTGCGAAGATACGAAGGGTTATCGCTTTGCGGATTTTAGCAATCCTAGACGGATAATAACAGGAAGAGACGTAACATTTATTGAAAGTTCCGATTTAAAGACGTCGGCAACTGGTTCAAATGTAAGGTCGTCATCTCTCTTAAAGACTGTAGAAAAGGAAGACAATGCTGTTGTATGGGAAATCGGTGATTCTTCACGAACGGTTCCTCGTACGTCAATGGCAGAAGATTCTTATTATGAAGATTCGGAAGAGATCGCAGAAACAACAGGTGTACAAGTAGAAGCTAGCGCGGTACCTACTCGTGCAGCTGAGTCTGAAGATCTTAATGAGGCTTCTAGGCAAGAATCTATCATTGAGGATCGTACAGCTGAAAGGACCGGTACAGCTGATGTGCATGAAGCGGTAGGACCTAGGTATCCTCTGAGGAATAGGTTGCGTAACGCACACAGCGGACTGTATTGCTACCATAGTACGCACGAAGTAGAGGAAGAACCACGATCATATAAGGAAGCATTACAAAGGTCTGACAGTCATGAGTGGCAAGCAGCAATGGAACGAGAGTTGGCGTCTATGAAGGCGCACGACGTTTGGAAGGTAGTTGAGAAACCACCAGGAACCAAAATAGTGGGAAACAAATGGATCTACAGGTATAAGTTTGATGCGGACGGAAACCTGACTTACAAAGCCAGACTGGTCGCGAAAGGTTTCACGCAGTCATACGGTGTGGATTATTTTGAAACGTTTTCACCCGTCGTAAGAAGATCAACTCTAAGGTTATTGCTGGCGTTGGCTGCTGAAAATGATTTAAAGGTGCATCATTTCGATGTAAATACTGCGTTTTTAAACGGTGATTTACACGAGAAAGTTTATATGCAATTACCCGAAGGTTTTGACGGAGAAGGTCGAAAACAAAAAGTTTGTTTATTGCAGAAAGCAATATACGGTCTCAAACAAGCAAGTCGCTCATGGAACGAGAAAGTAAATGATGTTTTGCTGTCAATGTCATTTACACGTTCAGAGTTAGATAGTTGTTTATATTATAAAGATGATATTTTTATTTGCTTGTATGTCGATGATTTTATTATATTTTTTGAAAATATGGAAAGTAAGCAGAAGCTATTGACAGGACTGCGGAAATACTTTCAAGTGAAGGATTTAGAGGAAGCTCGGCAGTGTTTAGGCATGAGTTTAGAACGAGGTAAAGAAGGTACGTTTTTCTTACATCAGAAGAAGTTTATTGATATTGTTCTAAAGGATCATGGTATGAATCAATGCAAACCAGCAAAAACTCCGCTGGAACTGGATCTGCATAAGGTTTTGGCAGATGGGGGTGGAGAGGAGTTGAATCGCCAAGAACAATTACGATACCAGTCGTTGGTTGGTGCATTAAATTACCTAGCCTGTAACACGAGGCCCGACATCTCAGCAGCTGTGAGCTTCTTAGCTCAGTATAATTCATGTTGCCGATCGATACACATGAAGGCGGCTAAGCGAGTTCTACGCTATTTACAGAGTACTCGGAACTTAGGCCTTGTGTTTCGGAAATCAGTAGATAAATGTAACGGTAGTCATTATATTACAGGTTACGTAGATGCAGACTGGGGAGGAGACATTAAAGACAGGAAGTCTTATTCGGGATTCATTTTTAAGGTTGGAGCGAATATGATCTCTTGGGAATGCAGAAAACAAAACTGCGTGTCACTTTCGTCAAGTGAGTCTGAATACGTCAGTTTATCTGAAGCATCCAAGGAAGCTGTGTACCTGCAGAGGTTGGTGAGTCATGTGATTAAGAACATGAACTCGAAAATTGTCAAGTTGTTTGTAGACAACCAGAGCGCCATATCGATGGCGAACAATCCTGTTGCTTACCGGCGGACAAAACATATAGACATAAGGTATAATTTTGTTCGTCATTGTGTTAGTGAGGGTTTAATTCGGTTGGAGTACATCCCAACTGAAGACAATTTAGCCGATGCTTTAACCAAGCCATTGCCTCGCGTTAGGTTTGAGAGGTGTGTGTATGGTTTTGGTTTAGCCTTGAGTGCTTGAGCAGAGTTGAGCATGCTGTGGGTGAGTACATGATGGATGGTTGCTTGAGAGGAAGTGTTGATAGGTTGCTATGCTACCTAGTTTTTACGGTAGTTATGTACAATCAACCGTCAATCTTTTTAGATATTCTATCTGAACAAATACACTAAATTCCACCACTGCCACTCTGTATTATTATATTCCTATATATTTGTTGTTCGCGTTACTTCTCTATAATCATTTCTAGGGTATGGATATGATCCACTGTGGAGAAACCCTTCCTAAATTCGGCTGGCTCTACGGGTTGACTTGCTTCGATTACGGGCCCGGTCGTTGAGTTTAAAATAGCGGAGAACAGCTTGTCAATAGGAAGTACTAATTTCATATATTAAATTCTTTTACTGAGACGAAGCCACTCGTACTATCGCTGAGTGTCATAATTATACTGACTATGCTACTTTTTACTCCGGCAAATGCTTGCTTCCAGTGGGATGGTACTTGAATGAGTGATATGATTCTGTAAACAATGAAATGGATCGAGGTGTTTTTAACTGCTAAAATTCAAAAAATTTAATGCATCATGCGAATTTCCACTTTCTAGTAATAGTTGACAAAAAATATCTATTTAGTCCGTCAGTACCTACGATAACCGAAAGAATATTTGACACGTGTATTTTTTTTGCCACGTAAACAAAAAATTACGACGATACAGTGCGTTAAAATATCGTATGACATCACGGTGTGCTGCACTACCTTTATACTGACAAAATGACGTCACAAGGTCCCACTCCTAAACTTTGATAAGCTTTATCTTTGACAATTTTTATTTATTTGATATAGTAAAAAATGCGGCTCCAATATTATTTGATAATCTCACTGACGGACTAAAAGAATATTATTTTTCTACCCAGAAAACATCCCTATTTCCTGATGAATCACTTTTTTCTTCATAAAGTTTTTAGAATGAACGAAGATGAAAATAAACCCACTTTTCAAAAGTCTTCCAATTATAATTTTGTCATTTTTTTTAATTTATACCTTTTCCCTAACATCGTAGGAAGTTTACACACCCACACCATTCTCCTAATACTTAGAAGTTCACATTCTTGTTTCCCTAGTCTAGTTGAGACGCAAAATAACTAGCAGACCAATCAATATCTCTAAGGGTTAACAGATAACCGTAAAACAGTCGAGTCACTGACGTCGCTGTCACTTTAAATATGTATAAATTAGCTGTGGTCTGTTTGTCTATCGATATATCCGGTTCTGGTTCCGAGCGGTATATGACGCAAAATGTTGTAGTTGACATACCACATTGACAGGTAATCGTCATGTTTTTGATAAACATGTCTATTACATTATGATTGGTTTTTATGGAATATTTTACTATCTTATGGTGAAGTAGTAGATTCTTAGGTACTTGGTTTTTTTATGGGGATATTGATAAAAGGATTGAAATAGAATTATATTAAAATGTTTTGGAAAGCACGTTAAAACGTCGGATCTCATGGTCATTTGTAAATTTTGACGGGTAGTGACTAGTGACTGAAATCTGTCACCAGTGTTGTCTTGGCATCTAGCCAACGGGATGTGAAGTTTAGATAGGCATATCGCTCCGTATAAAATATTGGATCTATTAGGATGAAAGCCGATCCTAACGTAGGCTTGATAGATTGATATTTTAATGTACACTAAGAAAGGCTTCGCACTGGATCTGATCCGAGCCCGAGAAAGTTTAGTCCGAAGTAGCCGTAGTACTACCTACTTGTAAGAGGGGTTACGCACTAGATCCAAACTTCGTCCGACCGAATTCAGAACATTTTCAATCCGGATAGAACTCGGAACTTAAATCCGGACTTGGATCGGATGCAATGCGAAACCGCTCTTACTCCGAGTTTCCCAGCTCAATATTATCGCAGAACTAATGTGACAAACTGTCAAGTACGCGTTATCTGCTGTGATTGGCTGTTGAAAATTCATTCATTCAATCACAGCAGATAACGCGTGCTTGACAATTTCTCACATTAATTCTGCGATAATTTTGAGCTGGGAAACTCGGGGTAAGAGTACTTTGCTAATTAATAATGTTTTTTATCAAATAATAAGCTTATTTCGCAAAATATTGCGATTCGTGAGTAGAGAAGAATTATGAAAACAATGAGGTTGCCTCAAAATACTCTAAAAAGTGTCCTAAGTGTCCGTAATACCTAAAACCGCTAAAAGAAAAGGGAATGAATAAAAATGACCATGATAATATTTTTGTAAACATGTATTCAGCGTTTTTACAATAATTTATCTGAACCTTTTTGCGGTCCGTCCCCGGGTTCATTCTGCTTGAAAAAACGGCCTGTGATTTTAGTTATTCATGATATCAAGAGTTCTTTATTCTGAAACCTCAGGATTTGTTGGTATTTGCAGCTGCCATCTGGCTTTTTCTATCCTTCGGGGTAACCTATACAAGTATTGAATCGGGGTAACTTATGTACCTGCTGTATTATATATTTTTACGGTTACCTACATTATAATGATATTTTTATTACTAATAATTTTCACCACTAACAAATCAGTGTAAGAATGTGTACTCCTCATGAGCGACTGCGAACTGACGAAATCATACTAAATTTAAGGACTTTAGGCGATATATACGCCCCAACGTGAACGCAGTACTGGAAGTGCGCCCGCTCGATGCCAAAATATCAATATTGAACCTCCTTTGGAACTGTTTTGTTTGCAAAATATTATTTGATTTGCATATGCTATGACAGTTATGAAGAAATTCCAGCCATCAATTTTTCTGTGTAAAAATATGTTTAAACATCCAAGTCGTTTTGGAGGAGTATCCAAAAGTTGCGAAACATATCGTGTCGCTAATTATTTTTTTAAAGCAAAACTATTTGTTATACGAAAAAATCATGTTTAAAAAATAATGTACATGAAACAATTATAAATATATATTTTTTTCAAACCTTTTAACCTAGCCGTTACTAAGGAGTATGCTTTAGAAAGTTACCGTTTTACGACACATTAAAGCGCATGTTAGGGCCTTAACAGTGTTAATACCTTCCTAAGAGAATTCTTTAGGCCCGATTTATTAGAACTACTTATGCGATATCATCACATCATCATTATCAGCACACAGCAGTCCACTGTACATTCAGTCCACATAGGCCTCTCCAATTGTACGACGTTAAAAAACACCATAAATCACAAAATGACATATTTTCGCTAATGAAGCATGAAGCTGAAAATGGACGAATGAAGCTTACTTTGTTGAACTGATTTCGATTGTTGTCATGTGTTGATTTTATTAAATCTGTCCCTGCAATCGGAAAGGTTGAAATAAAACAATAGTTACGTTCGTTACCGTTATTATTGGATAATTAAAATGTATTATGGCACTTAAAGGTACCGTTTACATGTCTTTATCTAAACATACATTTAGATTCGTAAAGATTCGTTTAGGTTTCATTTCAATAAAATTATACCCGTTTTGGAAATGTAAAAATAAAATAAAATAGCTCATTTACAAGTAAAATAAAAGTTGTAAAGTTCCAAAAAAAAATGTTATGCTAAAATAAATTAATTTGCCAAGTTTGTACATTATTAATGACTCTGGGTCCTATTTAAATAAGTATATTAAAACTAAACAGTAATTGGAAAAGTTATGAAATGTAGAAAAAGAAGTATGTACAATATAACGTGGTTAGGAGTCAACGAAAATAAAATACGAATTTGATTTAAAACACTAGATGTATTAAAAGAATTTAAATAAAATAAACATAACGTGCTAACTAAATTTTTCTCGTCAATGAGTAATCGCAGCTAATTATAATTTTAAAAAATTGTCCGAGTCAAAAGATTTTCATATTAAAAAGGCATTTTAACAGAAAAAGTAAAGGGTCTATTTATAATTAACAATATTTTTGGTTTCAACAAGACCTGATTTTTATATATTCGGATACTTGGTTCTTGAGAGAGCGACAGAGAATTATGTACAGGTGCTCACTATATTTTGACAGTTGATAGTGTTGCCCTTTTTGCAATATGTCAACCATCTGCCAAATTCAGTTGCCTTTTGACAGTAGGCACTCTGTAATAATCATGACCGAAGCAAAGATATCTTTTACGTTAAATTTACTAGAACAGAACAGAATATAAAATTGTTAATAACTGTTCTGTTCTGTTGTTTCTACTCTGATAAGTTAAACACCGATCTTAAAAAATGATTTCATTAGAATCACAATAAATACAATAATCTACTTTCGCAACTCGAGTTAAATCCTACTTCAACGTTATTGATTAAAACGGATAAGGCCAATGTTGTCTAAATTAATTGTGTATCTCATTTTAATTGAGTTTATTTTATTTCTGTAAATTTTGATGTAACTGTGTCTTTAATCTTTTCTTTACACATTGTGAAAAACAGCACCGATTTTTATGTGGATATTAAATTAAATTATTATTATTTTTTATTATTATTGGGAAAAAGGCGTGAGTTTATGGGTGCTAGGAATGATAAACTTTCGCAGTAACGTACATCGCAGTAAAGAACTTTCGTGATAACGTACTTCGCAATGGGTAACTTTCGCAGTAACGTACATCGCAGTAAAGAACTTTCGCAACAATGAACGTAGCAATAGTAAACTTTCGCAGTAACGTACATCGCGGTAATGAACTTCGCAGCAATGGGGTACACCCTGAGTTTATGTATGTATTCATTTATTATATTACAGTGTATTTTAGGTTATAGCCCGACTTTCGTTCAAAAGCAGGAACTAAATCGAGTCGCACCTTATTAATAAGCACTTTGGAATCTAATTATCGATACTTTACATAGCCATTACAACTAAACTACATACACTTAGAAAATCTACATAATTACAAACGTTCTCACTAAGAATCTAGACTTTTTGAATTTTTCAGAGATCTAGTTTGTTGTACAGTTTTATTCTTCTTGCTTTTATTATCTAAATTGAACGTGTCACTGGTACTTGAGGGGGGCGTGCTGAAGACAGAGTTTTTGGAGCTAGGCACACTGTTACCTGGAGAGACACCACTGTCCGTACTGACAGACGCAGGGCTCGGACTGTCACTCACGTTGTTACACACTGTCAGCTCCTGACCAGGAATGGACACGATCTGACCTATCGGCTTCTGCCTGACTAGATTTATGCTTTGGCACACGTTATTTTTCACATCACCATCACCGGGTTCCTTCTTGTGGTACCTCGTCAGGGTCCCAGCGGAGCCTGCCGAGTTCGGTCGGTACATCGGCATGAATTGCGACTGCGAGTAGTACTGCATCTCTGCAGGCGCTTGGCCTTGGATCCACGGGCCCATAGTGGAGACCACAGGCGGCATGTGTCCCCACATGGGCATCTGCACCATGTGGGTTCCGTCAGCCATTGGACTGAAGCCAGGAGCGACTGGCACCGGCATGGGCCTAACCACGCCTACAGGAGTCGGCGCGCTGTGCGGTCTCATCGATGGATGTCCATATTGACCAACAAACTCCTGTCCCTCATACATCGTATTCGGAGGAGGATTTTGCGAGTAATCTACATTCGGGAATACTGTGTGTGGACTTCTCTGTAGATATGTAAACATTTGCTGCTGAGCTTGTTTCATGGCGACGTACTGCTGCAGATGCATGGCGGTCTGCTGCCTTTGCTGGACAATGTCCTGGGCCATCGCTGTCGTGGTGTTACCGTGTATGTAGTAGATATGTGGCTGAGGGTTCACTTGAGTAACTGGTGACTGTCTCTGGCCATTGCTATGTTTGCTGTTGTTCTGAGGATCTATCACATTATTCTGAGGATCCTGGTATTCCTCCGGAGGTGCGATATACTTAGGCGGAGATGGTGGCGTCACCTGCTGTGACATCGGGTAACTTATGATCTGGGCTATGTACGGCTGCTGAGATTTAGCCAAATGTGCTGGACTGTGTGTTTGGAATGTAGGGTTGAATGTTATCTGAGACATATCTTGGCCTGTTTGGCCTTCTGGGTTGTTGTGGTTAGCTCTGTATTCGTTCGCTTCGTTTTTCCTAGGCTTTTGATTGTAGGGTGCTACTTTTGGGTTGTTCTTCCAGTTTGCTCCTGCGCTTTGTGGTCTTTTTACTGGAGATTTGTTGGAGTCATGCTGCCAGTTGTCCCCGTTGATTTGCCGTGGATCGGGTGCGTGGTGAGATTGGGCGCTGTGAGATCGTCTAGGTGGTGGTGACATGCCGTCGGGGATATGTTGCTGTCTGTAGCACCGCCTGCCCGAACCTGGGCTGTGCTGTCGTTCTGGAGGTTGTGGCATCGGCCTCGGGACCCGTCTCCTAGCTGGAGTGGGCGGACTTGGCTGCGACGGTGAGGAATGTGTGGATAACGATGTTGACCGCCATTGATCTATCAGTATCTTTCTGCGTTCATGCTCAATTCGAATTTCTGTTTCGCTGGATGAATCGTAGTCTCTGCCCTGTAAATAAAAGAAAAGTGTTAGAAATATTTTTTTTATATGAATCATTATTTTTAAGTTTGTGAAGTTATAAAGCTACCTGTTCAATCTTTTCATCCAGCATCTTAAAGAAATCTTGCTGACTGGCTGACACCTCACTGAAACAAAAGTTTTATTTATTTTGCAACCCATTTCATAAATGTCATCTAGCTTTTACTACTTTCTGAAGATGTTTAAAGTCTGTTAAAATAATTTAATCGCTATAATTATGGATGACTTTTAGAATATTGTTGCTGTGGCTGTTAAAAATAATAATGAGTTCAGTTCATTGTTAAATCTCTGGGTCTTGGCAAGGTTTTGTTTTATCGTAACGAAGGGTTTGTCCTATCACCACGTCACGACATCCTTCTCGTGGAACGGTGCGGCGTCGCGGCACGTTGATATTACGTGTAAATTTACGTTACCGTGTCTTAAAATACATAACACAATGCCGCAACGAAACATGTTGTCGTGCCTTGAACAATTCTGATACATTTTCCAGCATTTCTGACAGAACGAAATAACGTTTCGTTTCGTTTCTTGTAGTTTCTGAAAGTTACAGCATTTCTGACATCTTTTTTGCACAACTAATCGCTAAGACATTTAAACATCAAATTAGCGAGCGCACCACGTACCGCTTCCGATAACGTCTGACGTGTCGTTCCGCGGCGACGTTGCCGTACCCATAGACTAATATATAATAGATTGAGAGCCGTACCGTGTATTAGCATGTCACAACGTAATCACCGTGAAACGGTGCGTTGTCGTGGCACGGTACATTGACGAGCTAATGCACGGTTTAGCGATTAGTTGTGCAAAAAAATATGTCAGAAATGCTTAACTGTCAGAAATAACAAGAAACGAAACAAAATGTTGTTTTGTTTTAATTCTGCGGTATGGTGTTGTTTTTTGGGGACAGTCAACAAATAGGGAACTTGTTTTCAGGATGCAGAAAAGATGTATACGGTCAACGTGTGGTTTAAAAACAACAGATAGTTGCAATCCATATTCAAAAAAAATAAAAAAAAAACAAACTAAATTATTTGCATAAATAAATCCATATTTATTAAAAAACTATGTTCAGTAAAGAAAATTCCGATGCCTGCTCTATATATTATCTGCCTTGTGAAATGTAAAACTTCTCTAATGAAAAAGAGCTTCTTTGGTTTTGCTCCACAAATACATAATAAAATACCCGATGATCTATAATGTATGCCATTGCAGAAGTTGAAAAACACGCTTAAGGTTACACTAGTCGATCATTCTTCCATACAAACATAATCTGGCGATTACTCCACTGTTTGACGATGTACGTTAAAATAAAAAATGATATCCTGATGAGAATTCATTATTATCTAGCCCTGTACGGAAACAAATAAATAAAATATTTGAAAGTTATGAGCGTCGAAAGTTCCATATTTCAACAATAATTTTAACGCATCTTTGGGTGGAAATAAATACCATAAAAAGGAAAATCGCAAAACGGCCTGCATACAGGGATAGATTAGTAATTCAACAATACAAATAATTTTATTTTTAAAATATACATTTAGTCGTTATTTCATGATATCTAGACTCCCAAAGGTCAAAGGTGTTTATAAAATTTCGCGCGCTCGTTTTCGTCCTAAATCATCATCCATTTCGATAAAAAATTGCAAAAGTGCTAATTAGTACGCGAACTAGCTCCTTACTGCTCATCACACCATTTATCTCTTTCGCACGTGTTGTCTGACGAGATAGCATGCATTTTAACCTCGCGCACAAAATAGTTCGTGCCGTCGAATAGGACAACCTTAACTAGTTTAGAGTTACTGTTCTAGTAGTAGAGTTACTGCGTGAAAGATCTTATTATACTCTAGACGAGTTTCTTAATGACGAATCTTTTTAAGATATTAAAGAAAAAAATTAAATTTTATGTCAGATTAACTGTTTAATCTTATTTATTTTTTTCGAATTAAATAGACTTCAAATTTTGACGTAAAATGAAATTGACTATGAATAATCAAATTTATCTTGCATGCATGCGTTAATGCAATCAGGTACTCAAATACGTAAATAATTACATTGTAGTATATTTATATTTTAATTTAACAGTACCATTCATATAATCGTAATTCTTTTTTATAATTTTTAAGATCTTGCATGTAATTATTACCTATGTTTTACAAATAAATGATTCTGATTCGTTCTGTCAGAAATGCTGAAAAATGTACCGGAACTTTTCAAGGCATGATGAAGGATGGGACAAGCCCTTATCGATCAATTTAACATAATATCACTACTGTACGGGAATACAGGGGACGAAGCGTTAGACAGAGGTTGTGCACCTGTAGCATACCTATATTTTTTCAGTAATGTTTCCTCTTATCTCAAAGAACGTTTCAAGTTCCTTCATGACACACATAATAGATCGGAAAACTTGAGACGAGAGATGCCGATGCATTCCACCAGTTTTACGACAAATCTTTTACGGTTCAAGCGTTGCGGTTGTGGAATGCTTTGCTCGTGTCAATAAGACGTGCTCAATCTCTGCCCATTTTTAAAACTATGGTAAAGAATCACTGCCTCTCTCTTTAATAGTTGTTTTTCTTGATTTCTATGTTTTTGTTCCATACTTATTACTGTATATATTTGTCTAGATAATATATATGTATATGTATTTATTTTATAAAGATCTTGAAAAGATCGCTTTTAGCGATAAGGCCGCCCATTGTGTCACCCAGTGTAATGTTTCTTCTTCTATACTTTCTGTAACTTATATGGTGTATATAATAAGAGTATTCTATTCTAATTTTTTATCCCCATGTACATAATAGGGGACGAGCCTATAACCATCAACTAGGCACAAATCCATTATTGTTTTTCTTCCACGACGCACTGTCCGTCCACCAAGACTCAAGGAAAGACGGTGGCACAGTGGTCATGTGCTGCTGTTTACAGCTAAGCACAGGGGAGACACTTTTCAGTCTCTCCAGGGATTTGCCCTAACAGGTGTTGCACATAAGGGGTTCCTGGTGTCTTTTAAAAGGTCATGGGTTTCCATGTGCTGATGGTAATCACCAGGTGGTTTTCAAAAATCCAGGTCGAGGGGCTTTTTAATGGTTAACCCCCCCCACCAACAATAAATAAAGCTGTACTCACACAACAGGCTGGTGGTTGGTTAGCGGCAGGATGTGCTTGGTCTGTTCCTGTTCATCTTCGTGGTCTTCGGAAGGTGGCACGCCTCCTGCTGGGCCCTCCTCCTCGTCGGCGTCCTTATCTGCAGCGCCTGCGCAACGACAAAACACAATGCTTGTTAAATTGTTAAAAGTAATGACATAAAAAATCTTCCATATAGTCGTCTGCTTATACAAAGTCAAAATATAAATTGTTAGTAGACTAAGTCGACTATTTTTAAAAGACACTTAATTGTTAATACTTTGATGAACTTCGTTACAAGCGTCATTGCACTTTAAGTACTTTTAGCACTACCTATCGTACTCGCCGTATTACAATACCAGATGTTCCTCTTGAGAGCCACTGTATTCAGAACGAAAATGCGGAAATGCATCGGTACAGCTGGAAATGCATGGCAGCCCGTATCAATTTGTGCCTTATTTGTTTGTTCAATTACATAAGTAATAAACATATATTCTTGACTTTTGAGATTCCCACTGCCTATTTTAACTGTGCCCACTGCCAAAGGTCCCAGATTCTATGCTGTGTAGCATAGAATCTGGGATGGGAGTAAAAACAGTTGGGCGCCATATAAAAGTAGTCGCTCTGTGAACTGTTGACCTCGCGATTCGATCTATATAGGATTAAAAAAAAAACAAAATACTACAAAATAAATCATATAATTATCAAAACTGCTCAAAAAATTTCACGAAAATCGGTTGAGAAATGCGACCTGTTGAGAAGAAAAATCGGACATACGAAAGAATTTTTAGCCAATCTGAAAAGCAGACGCTTCGCTCACGTTTCGTGATCGGTTGGTCAATTATCGTAATAGTTGGCTACTTTCAATGTCATCAAAATCTATTAAAAGAAATAAAATTGACAGTAAAATACTTGGCAATACTTCAACCTGACTTCAACATTCCCTAGCGAATATACCCCAATAGTCAAAATTTTATTGCTTACCGCATTTTATTGGCCTCATATAAGTAAGTTCTCCAATTCAATATCTTAGAAATTGTTACTGTTTGCCCTACAATACACATAAGTTATCAACTCCTGTAAAAAATTATAGCCATATATTTAAAAACCTAGGTACCATCTTATTAGGGATGATTCCTAAGTAGAAAAATTATCATTCTATTTAGTCCGTCAGTGAGATAATCAAATAATATTAGACCCGTATTTTTTGCTTTATCAAATAAATAAAAGTTCACAAAGACTTTATCTTTGTCAACAATAAATAAAAGTTGACAAAGACTTTATCGCATCAAAGTTCAGGAGTGGGGGCTTGTGACGTCACTTTGTCAGTATAAAGTGTAGCACACCGTGACGTCACACGATATTTCAACGCACTGTACCGTCGTATTTTTTTGTTTACGTGGCAAATGAAAAAAATACGAGTCCAATATTTTTAGGTTATCTAACTGACGGAATAAATATCTATTTTTTGTCAACCACCCTATTGAGAATGATAAAATACAATCAAGATAAGTCCGGGCAGTAATAAGATATATGTATAACAAATAAGAATACATAATCTTTGTAAGTAAAAGCTTCAAACACATACATAGGAACACAAACTGCCAACAAACAATCACATGTAAATATAACGAACATCTGTTACGAAGATGTTATGTTCAAAACTTTGGAGGATAAGGCTTGCGCATGTCATCACAAGAATTATTGCTGAGGCCGCGAAAACGGCGGTTGTGGACGATAAGAAATGGAACTGTTACTCTTGGAGGTTTGTGTGATAAAGAACGGTTCCTACACATCATTCGATCTGCCTCTCCTTTTCCTTTTTGTTGGGTCTTCAGTCTAACCAGATTCAGCTGACTATCAGTACGCTGATTATCATAGAGTGACTGCTTATCTGACCTCCATAACCCAGTAATTCGGTAGCATGATACTCCACCACTCAAACGTTCAAGCCATTTTAATAGCCCTTTCAAAAAGTAGCGTCTTACGCACATGCCACGTTAGTGGCTCTGTGGAATAGTTCGAAAAATGTCGATTAAACAGTACCGTAACTGTAGAAAAAAAATCTAGATGGCGCGGATTAGCAAGACGTAACCACTGTCGAAAGTCTTCAAATGACAGCCAGGACCAACGCCTTTGGGCACGCCACAATTGCGGCGGTAAGGCCCCTCTTTGAGGAGTGCGTCACGGCGCCCTCACATTCCGCCTGACGGTCCGCACCGGACACGGCTGCTTCGGGAGGTTCCTGTTTAGGATAAGGCGGGAGGAAACGCCCGGGTGTCAATATTGTGTGGATCGCCCGGAGGACACAGTGGAGCATACGGTGGAGGTCTGCCCCGCCTGGGTGGAGCACCGCCGTGTCCTCGTGGAGGCGATTAGCGGTGGCGACCTCTCGCGTCCAGCCCTGGTTCAGGCCATGGTACGGAGCGAGAGGGCATGGGAAGCTGTCACCTCCTTCAGCAAAGCAGTAATGCTCGCGAAGGAGGAGGAGGAACGCGTGAGGGAAACACAACGGAGACGCCCTCACGCCCCTAGCCACCGCAGGAGACGTCCCGGGCGTCGGGAGTCGCAAGCCGATTTCCGGCCACCGTAG
This sequence comes from Orthosia gracilis, assembly GCA_947562075.1. Lineage (NCBI taxonomy): Eukaryota > Metazoa > Arthropoda > Insecta > Lepidoptera > Noctuidae > Orthosia > Orthosia gracilis. The sequence continues at coordinate 55,628,332 of OX387268.1, forward strand.
GCGCGGGCTTGCGGACGGCGAATAATGGGTAGTTTGTCCGATAAGAACCAAGCCCGAGTCGACGGCGCGTAGTGTTCCACGTGCGCCTCAAAGAAATGTCAGCAAAAATTAATGGGGTCCGCTAGGACCGATGCCTGTCTGGGTCGCGGATAAATTTGAAAGAGAGTTACCGCGGCCCTGGCACAAGCAAATGAAAAAAAAAAGGATCAACGCCTTCAAATTCTTTTCGAGGTACTGATGAGACTCAGTATTCAATGACCGTCCACGAATCAACCTCAAGAAGCGTTGCTTTGAAGGTCAATCCATGCAACTGTGATTAATTAGCCACGAGCTCCTCGCAACGGTACCGCAACCTATGTCCCAATTTATTTAATTCATATTTACTTGGAGTCTCGGAGTATGACTCTTCCACACAGTACCTACTATTAAAAACTTTGAAAAATAAATAAATACTTCGTATAGAAGCTAAATGAACGTATTACATATGCTGCGATCGATAATATCGGTCCATAAGTAGCTTCCCAAGAGGCTAATTACTGTATCTATTCAAAATCATGGCCACACTTGAAGCCAAAGTTAAGTTCGTAACGGCACATAGTTTTAAACAAGCGCTTCTACGTGTAGATTAGCATGTTTATCTATGTTTCTTTTTCATAAAGATTAAAAGTGGGGTCAACATTTATGTGCCTTTTAGAATAGAAAAGATTTATCCGGCACAAACACAACACAGCAGCAACAGTCATTTTTTATAAATTATTTTGATGCTTTCATCGATACCCTTCCTCAATGCTTTTCTTTCAGTAATAATTAAACTCAATTCTCCATTCAATTAACGAATAGGTAGGTATTCCATTCACTGATGAAGAGACGTAACCGGATGTCTTTTATTCGTCGTAAGATGGGTTACCGCTATAATAAACACGTACTACCCACTTTAATGGCGTCGCAATCGTTTTGAGCGCCGCCGTTTTATGTGCCCGCGCAGATGTGAACCTTTTTGTTCATAACCTCTTTTGTGATGGCTTCTGTTAGTTAAAAGAGGGCTGGCTGAATAGGTAAAGTTGCGTACTTAGCATTGTGTTAAGTTATTACGTCGTATTTTATGGTTCAATGAAATGGTAAGGATCCACGTTTTAAGAGTCTATTTAAAAGATGTTAAAATTATAGGGTCCTTGAAAAGTACATGGTGTTTTGACACAAATAAACATGGGCTATAAAGAAGAACCATCTTATTCGCGATTCTACATTAAACTCTCATAAAAATCAAGTAAAATGCAAGTTAATTGCAATAAATTATTCATGGTAGCTATATATTGGAAAATATAGGAATGGATACCAGTGTAACAAGCTTTTGCACTTAAAATTGCATTGTGACGAGAAATTATCGAGAAACAAACGTGTTCAAAATTTCAGCTTAATCGAACACCGGGAAGTAGGTCTTTAACTTGCAAGTTTTGACTACATAAAAATTTGTAAATAATAAATATGTAAAATGTAATCGCACCTCGATACATTTCTACTCAAATGTCGTCAAAACTGCCACAAACATAAACATATTAGTTCACTTAATTAATCTAACACACAAAAACCTCACTTTGTCAAACGCCCAATGCTCACTCGACTTCATTATAACCTTGTTCCACTGTCCACCCGACTTCCATTCCGAGTTCCATACCATTGTGTTCGCCACAAAAGAGCCCATGGTTCCGGCTCGCCATATGACGGACGCATTTCCTATTCACGGGACAAATGTGGGACAAATAGAAGCCTATGAATTATGGAGCCTATTGAAAAGTTGGAAGAGACACGTGTAACGTGTATAGGGATATTGTGGATCATTTTGTTGTTTGTGCTTTGGAATAAGAATTTTTAGACTATGTTTATAATAAGCGACATGGGGACTTTAGAGCGGCGTTACACTAACCTTAAGTCTTGCCTTTCTGGCTAACTGAACAATGGATTATTAGTTGCCGAACATACATACGAAAGCAAGGTAAATGGTAAAGAGTAAGGGTATCCATAAAGGTTGGGACAAAAAGTTATTATAACTTACAGGCTTAATTATGAGCGGTTACGCACTTCCGATCCGAATCCGAGAAATCACGGTTCAGAAATAGCCGTAGTACTTTTGTAGGGAAGCTTACGCACTACATCCAAACTCTATCCGTCATAATTTAGAACATTTTCAATTCGGATAGAACTCGAAACTCAAATCACGGACTCGGATCAGATGTAGTGCGTAACCGCTCTTAAGCTTGTGAGTAATAATACTTTTTTGTCCCAACCTTTAAGGATTGTAATAACATATTTTGGACAGCGCTTTCTTGGCATCTCAATTTATTTGGTAGAATAGGAATCCAGAAAAAGAGTAATTTAGATACTTGTGTGAGAAACGATGTGAGACGCTTGAAGGACTAAAACTGTGTGAACATATTTTAGCTGAAGTTTTAAGATTAGATGATAAAGGAGTTCGTAAGGTATGTAAGCATCCACAGCAGGTGGCGGTTTTCAGTTTCTGTCTACACCAGTGTGAAAAAGTCGTGTATTATTATATAGGTTTGTATTTTATGTAGCACCATGTAGTAAACCTACCTAGTACTTAAATATTTGATTTCCCCTTGTATTTTTTTACAAAAAAATGTTACAAGTTTCTCAAAGTGATATAACGCTTAACGACTTGTTTCGGAATTTTCAAGGAGACCTCACTAAAGATTACAAAGTTTTTAACAAAATGTGTCTTCTTTATCGATATTGACTTTATAGGCAGTTTAATTTGATAAATCTGTTCGAGTTCGAACTCTCTGCAAAGGATTTAAAGTCAAATCTCGCTCAATTAAGATAAAATCTGTTGAAGTTGAAGTCGTATTTTAGTTTCTGAAATATTTGGCGTCGTTTTATATAGTAGACAAGTCTCTCCCAACAGGTACATAAGGAGAGTGAATTTAGACTAATCTGATAGGCCTTAAACAGTACAGCTGTTTGCTTGCGACAAACGGCACAGTAAACCGTCAGTTTTTTTTTTCCATCAAAGGTGTTTTTCTGTACACAATTATAAAATAACATAACATCACGCCGGTATGCAGTATGTGGCAAATCATCTGACAGGCACTAATCCAGCCAACACCTCACATGAAAATTCTACTTACAGATTGCTCAATCCGGCAATCAAACCCAAGACCTCACGCTGAGTAGTAGCGCTTACGACTTCTATCCAAGTCAAATCTTAAATAATTTACCATGGCTTTCAATACATCTCTTGGGAAAACGCTTCGCATAAAAGAATCCAAAATCAAATAGTTTGAGGCAACGCCCCATAGGAAGCAGAAATATTTTTTCCTCAAACATGTTGTTTCATGTTTTTATTGAAGGGTTTTCTCAAAGGAAAATTAATCTGAACTTCTCTAACTTTATCGTAACATGTTACTGGTTTTTCCAATAAACAGTTTTAGTAACTTGTTGTGCAGAAGTTATTAGTAAACTTCTATAATTCCCTGAACAAGTTAACACATAAATAACATAGAAATTTTCATCATATTTTAGATAGTGTATTTCGGTTTCCAAGAAGCTCGAGGCTAAGTGTACTCTGCCTCAGAAAATCAGGACGGCAACCAATCGCTTTCAAAGTTCGCGTACACATTCGTAAGAAATTGGCAGTTGTTCCTTCAAGACCCAATTTTTTTCCAATTATCTATTTCAACTAATTGTTAAGTATATTACTGTTTATTTGTTTTAGGATTATTTATATAATTAAATTGTATTTATATATAGCTTATATTTATTGCCTTGTATTTAAATCCATTTTAGTATCGTTATTGCACCTACCACTATTTGCCTCTGCATCACCCAAAGGTCGACTGGTAGGAAATGCCTAAGCATTAAGTCTACCTCTGTACATTTGTGCGCTTAAAGTATTAAATAAAAGTATTAATTAAAAAGAAAAAAAATAAAACAATCTTTTTTCGTATTTTCTCAACAAACCCTTTCATTTGATATCAATGTCATGGCAGTACACCTAAAATGAACTATTCCGCCATCTTGGGCCGTCCGTCTTATTGGACTCAGAATGACGTCACTTAGCTAACCATACATTGTCATCTAAACTAAAAGTGAATTCTAAATTTCATCTTAATTAGTTGAAGATGACTGCTTTAAAATTCAGTTGCAAGATTTGACCCGAATACACTTAAATACATTATAAGTTAAAAATAATAAAGCATTTAATAAATAACAGCTGCACGGGCCAATCTGCGAGGTTTAGTAATGCTTGCCTAGAATCCTTCACAAACCGAGAATCTTCCGAGTCTCGCGAAATGTATGTTAAATCGTTGATCTCAGCTATCCTTCATAGATCTTGGACAATCGTTACGGTAGACGGAAGTTAAAATCAATCTGACACCAATCTTGCCAAACGGTATTTCTACTACGTACTACAAGGCGTACTTTATGTACTCCAGTTACTGGATTGTGAAGGTCAGTCGCTCCGGTCCGCATACTGGTACTCAGTTGAATCCGATGATCCGATCCAACATACTTGTCAAAAAAAGATTAGGGAAAAGACGTTTGCCGGGCTTTGAAATATAATATGTCATTCTTTTGTATCAAAAGATTATCGCACCATATCACATCAACCTAAATACCAACTTCTTATTCTTTTCGTGTGAGGATGTAGCCATCTCTGGTGTCAGGGTTGTTTAAGCTGCCTTTGAATTAGGAATTTTACCTATGTTTGCAGTATTTGTAAGTATTTGAGAACCATGTTCCTATTTATCAAATTAACGAATTTACCTGTTAATGCTTTACATACTTTATACCTGTACGTAGTATAGTGTGTAGTGCTATTCTGGGTGCATCGTCCTCACATATTTATGAATTTATTAATGTTTGTACTTATGTAAATATTGTAAAACACTTATTTTTTTAAAGAGTAAGTATGGAGTTTTTGTGCGTTCTTCTCCATAACAAGCTACTTTGTCGAATCCACGGTAGAATTAATTTTTATTACTTTTAAATTTTCATTGTATTGACGTTCAAAAGTGCCGCTTAATGGCCTAGTTGAAATAAATATATTTGACTTTGAGTTTGACTCTGGGAACCCCACAGGCCTCTACACCAGCTAAATAATACCATACCACCAACACTTCCATAAATTAATATTAACAACAAAACAATTTGTCCATTACACAATTTCATTTCACGGCGCGCTTACCGCCATGCCGCCATTTTCATAGCTTGCGATGAAATCAATTTATAAAAGACGCAGTGTCCATTAAGTTTGCAGAGCAGTTTTTAATTGACTACGGATAATATTAATTGATTAATTATTGTATGATGGGTCTTTAGTGTCGGTTATGAGCTTAATATTGAAGGATTCATTTTTTATGTGTTCTGTTTTTATATCGGAAATGTGTGCTGGTTGAGTCGGTACATATGATAAATATTTAAGAAGATAAGCAAGAATTGGATTCAGTCGGTAAAAAATGTTATCACTCCTGCAGCCTTATTGCGTGATAAACTCGGCAAGGCAAAGGGCAAACAGTATAAAAAAAAAAAACCGACCAATCACATGAGAGATGAAAGACGCGATGTGGATTTACATCTATAATTTTTCATTCTCTTTGTCCCTTGCCTTGCCGAATTCAGTACGCAATAAGGCTGCTGATTTCTAAATTGAAAATTTGAAGTTGACAACTTATCAAACTCCACTTTAATGTTGAAGTTTGTTAAGTACTCATGCTAAAGTAATGTTTGACAAGTAATTCTTATATACCATTTATCAATAAATTCTTATAGAGCGTATTATTCAATTAGCACTTTTGCATTTAAGTAACGTTACCTAGTTAAAACAAAACTGAATATAATAAACGGTTGATCGTTCAAACGACCAAATCCACCTATTTAGTATTCAGCAAAGGTTTTTCGTATTAAAAATCCTCATTATTAATAAATGTTCAAACTTGTAATACAGCCTCGAAGGAATAAAACAAATTCAGTTAGCAGAGCAAGTATCCGCTGAAAAACTCACAAAATGATCTGATTTTTGTGATCGTATCCAACTAAACAAACACACAACCAAAAAAATTCTAAAAAAATGGTGAATTTGAGGTAAAGCAAATACTCGTACTAATTGATGAGTTTTAGAGACGGAAAAAAAATTCTACATGTTGCCAGAAAACACAAGCCTTTCTTATTACGATCTCACATAAATTCCAACTTAACGTTCCAAAACGTTTCAGCATTTCTGGAAAGCCTGGAGTAATCCCAAACAAGGGAGCTATACATTTCAGAGTGTTTCAGTGAAAATGGCTGTTTTACTGTAAAATAAAGCAAAAGTTTCCGTCATATACTTCGTTTTATTGAAAAGGCCGATAAACTCACACTGTTTGTTAATTAAAACCAAACAATTTGCCACTTTTAGTTTGTTAGTATAAATAAATATAAATTAAATTCGCAACGTAAAATTTCGTCTTTTGTTTTCTTTCATGCATTTGTAGTATTTTTTTCCTGCCATCGTCCACAGATTCACTGCACGCTCATATGTCTATTAAAATTATGATGCAAGCAGTTTAAAATCAGCACAATTATAGCGTGACGGTAGACAGGAAAGAATAGAAGAAGAAAACGTATTGCGCCGACCCCAAATAACATGTGTAAAGGCAGGAAGATGATAATCTATATATATACAAGAAAGTCGTGTTAGTTACACTATTTATAACTCAAGAACTGCTGAACCGATTTGGCTGAAAATTGGTGGGGAGGTAGCTTAGAACCTGGAGACGGACTGATACTTTTTATCCTTTTTTTATTTTATTTTTTTACTTTTTTTCATATTTTCGTCATTACGGTCGGCCAGATCTCTTTATTACTTTTACCAGTATTAATTAAGGTAGGGTAGGTAGGGTAGGGTAGATAGGGTAGGGTAGGTAGGGTAGGGTAGGTAGAGTAGGGTAGGGTAGGTAGGCAGTTAACGGGAGCGAAGCCATGGGCACAGCTAGTAATAGATATTTGCCAGATTATAACCACAACATAGTTCTTTAAATACATCAAAACTGCTTTTATTTGGTAGCAAAATAGTATAAGTCAAAAGGTTACTATAAAGACAATAAATTCTTATCTACATCGTACAGAATATAGAGAACCCGATGATAACAAGACTGCCTAGATCTTATATATTACGACAGGATGCTTATTTTCGCCGAGAACCGCATAGATGGCTATAAATACCGTGATTGTTAACATCACGCCTAACAATGAAGTCTAGACAATAAACCCGATGTGTTTGTGTGGCGCTAACGACTCGACCACCATCTGTTTAGTGTTGCTTATAATACTCTTCCTGTCTAATGTGCGCCTAGTACTTTATATGCTAGTAAAGATATTGTTCACTATTGATGATATTGTTGCGTTTGTTGCTTTATCCTCTTCCTTTCTACTGTATTCTAAATACTTTAAATGTAAATAACTAGTAAAGATATTGTTTTCACAATAAATTGATGTAATTGTTGCCTTTTTTTTGCTTAGTACTCTGCCTGCCTTCTGCACTACTACTACTTAATATGCTTGTAAGGACATTATTTCTGAATTCTTAATATTGTTATCGTTGAAAATTCAATGGAAATGTATTGAGTTGGCAAGATCAAGGTGTACTTGGCCCTATCATTGTTATTGAAGATGGTATTTTTACTCTTCCCGTCTAATGTTTTCCTAGTACTTACTTTATATACTAGTATACGATATTGTTTCATAAATAATGATATTGTTACTACTGAAAATGTTTCCATAAAGTTGGCCAGGTCAGTATGTTCCCATGTCAAAACAGTATGAAATAAACGGCGAAAAACCACTTAAAATAACAGTATTGTAAGTGGTTTTTCTCCGTTCATACTCTTTTTGTGTTCTGTACTCTTAGTACTTATATACCACTATAAGATATTGTTTCAGAATTGATAATATTGTTACTAAAGTCTGTCAAGCGAGTCTAGTCCCATGAAAAAGGCGGCAAATTCAAAAATCTTTCAGGTGTCAACACTGACAACAATCTTTATAGTAGTTTTCACATACAGATGCCTCAGTAAGTTTCACGGTCATGAACACGACGTCTGGATCTAAACCAAAATGGAAATCGTGATCACATCACAGTAAAATAAAAAAAGTCAGATAAGTTTATTGTGCTGAAAGTATCAATATGTTGTTGCCAACCTACCTGATGTTGAAACGATTTCATCCAAAAGTCGTCGTTTTTGCGATAACACGTCGTCAGATTCACTCTGTACATGATTATATTTATTAATCATTGTAAACAACAAGCTCCTGACACTACTTTTAATAGGTTTCGGCATTATAACATTAAAAAACTCAACAAAAACCGGATTATTACGAGGTTATAACAGAATTTGTGACAATCTGTTTGACAGATCATAGTATTGCCATTATAAGAAATCAGTAAAAGGGTTGTGGACACGACTCGCTTGACAGACTCTATTGAGAATGTTTCCATAGTCTTGGCGAGATCAAAGCGTAGGTACCAAGTCATGTCGAACTGTTATTGTAAGCGCTGTTTCTCCATTCAAGTAGTCATCAAAATATGGAGGCGGTTGTTTGTATGCGAACTGCGAACATTTTGCAAAAGATAGCATGATGAATATAGATAAACTTTGTATAATAACTAGAAAGAGCTATAATTTCAAGGAACTGGTGAGTGAAAGACACTGAAGAAACTCTACGAAGCAAAATATTAGGTTCTTGCAGAAACGCACTGTGTTTCCTTTTGCGACACCGTCACCATATACATCATTAATCCTTCGAGCCGTTTCTGCAGCACTGGTGCCGCGATGGAACTCGTACTCGTAAATAACGCGATATTTCAAGTTTTCCATTTTGTAAACTGACAGGCGCAAAGAAAAAACCAAAAGAGGAAAAAACAAAGAATTTCTAAGAATTACGGTTTTCCAAACACAAAAGCATGAGTAAATAGCTGTATAAATTTAAAATTGGAATTCCAAACGAATGAAGAGATATTTGAGATCGAAGTGGCCAGTACGACAAAACGCCAATTTTATATGTTATGACCTAATATTACTAAGGTTTACTAGAACGAACAAATAAGCTACTTTAGGAAATTGTTCTCTGATTCATGTAACTTAAAAAGACTCTCACAAAAGAGAAAAGGCTTTTATTTTTTAACAAATTGCACGATTTTTGATTTCGATAAAGCCTAGATTCCGTAGATACACTTTATTTTTAGGCTAATCAGATAAAGGTGGTAGAGTATCACAAACATATGTCACAATAACTAACAGTACAAAGAGCTAATTTGAACAACATTTGCTATGTCACAATAGCTGAACAGCTGCATTCCGTTCTTACGTGGGTTGCAAATAAAATCACACAAAGATTTTATAAAGATTCCTTCACCGCAGAGTAACATTGTAGTCGAGTAAGCCTTCAAAACAGAAAGCACGTTATGTCCCGCAATTTCTTAAGAGAAATGGGTCAAGAGAATAACGTAGGTGTTATATACTCGTACCTAGTATAGGTACAGATTGTGTCTGACACCGACGCGAACAAATTACAGTGGATTCAGTACATGATTCTGGACAGGAGCGTTAGAAGTTTTCGCCGGTATATCTTTCTTCTTATATATAAAATTCTTGTGTCACAATGTTAGTTACCTTACTCCTCTGAAACGGCTTTACTGATTTTTACCAAATTTTACATGCATATTCAGTAGGTCTGAGAATCGGCTACTATCTATTTTTCATAACCCTAAGTGATAAGGGTTGTTCACCAATAACATTTTTTTTTTTAATTTTTGGGCAAAAATTTTTGTTTTTATTTTTCTATAATGTGGCATTAAAAAATACACACAACCCTAAATTTTTACCCTTTTATCACCAACCCCTATTTTTAATATCGATTTAAGTTATTTATTCATTTTTCATCCCGCTCGATAACTGATCAATTATCTAGAAATAATTTATATGGAAAAACAACGTTTGCCGGATCAGCTAGTTTTATTATATATATAGCTTAACCCCGCGGCTTCGCTCCTGCCAACTGGCTATCTTTCTACCTACCACTACCTAACCTGCCTACCCTGCCTACCCTACCTACCCTACAACAAACAAACTCTTCAGCTTTATAATATTAGTATAGATGTCGATAAAACTCCTTCGCATATGAACAAATTTGTATACCATAAAAAAAGGTTATAGTGAGTAAATCTTAAAAGATAGGCATAAGCTGTCGGGGACTTTTTTTTTGCACCTTTAATTAGAAACAATTCCATAATACATGATATTTGCGTAACTTAAACCGTTTACGCAGCGCAAGCAACGGAAGCTCCAAAAGCGGCATATTTTTGCCCGTTTTTGCAACAGTTTTCATTTATGCTCCGCTCCTATTGGTCGTAGCGTGATGTTATATAGCCTATAACCTTCCTCGATAAATGGACTATCCAACACAAAAAGATTTTTTTCATTTCCAACCAGTTTCTGAGATTAGCGCGCTCAAACAAACAAACAAAATTTTCAGCTTTATAATATTAGTATAGATTTTTTACTCTAATTAGTTTAAAATCGTTATTCCTATCTACTTAGCTCAATTAAATTTTTAATCACTCTCCTTTCTCAGCTCGCAGACAACGAGAAAAAGAGCGGGCGGCGCGGCGCGTGTAGGCTAGCCGGCGGCGTTGACCTCTACATGAACTTTAGGAAAATAACTGACAGGTAGCGCTTTTGAATTTTATTTTCATTGCTGCATTGCATTTATCTTTTTTTTTAAGTAAGAAAAAATTTGCAAGAATTTCCAACACTTAAGGAATCATGTATCTACTAAATCCATGGGTTTTTTTTGCGTCGGTATCAGACAGTCTCCGTATAATCTTTCACATAGTGTAGTTAATGGAACTATGCCACTGTGTAGGAATGTGGTGGTTCCGTCCGTTTTCATTTCTTGTGGCGATGCAATTTGTTATATAAAAAAGAATGCTGCGAAACTGTGTTGCACAAACCTTTTTGTAATAAAGTTAATCTCAGGGGATCAAGTGCTCAACTTTTTGACAATTTATACGTAAATATTATAACAAATAAAGTTAAAAAAACCTTGGCACATTTTTATTTCATACTACATAATTTATCTAGTAGTAGACACGCTTCGATTGTCAATCTATTCAACACATAATTATGACACGATATCTTGCAAAACACCCCGATTCAAACAGTAAAACGCCCATAACTTTTGAACGGCCGAACCGATATTCATCGAACAAGAGCTAAGAATACTCTCGATAAAGTCACCTTTCCAACAAATACCGAAATCATAATTAGCTCATCCATTTAGGAGCTATGATGCCACAGACAGACACACCAATACACAAACACACAGGTACACACATCAAACTTATAATACCTCTCTTTTTCCGTCGAGGTTCACTGATTGAAGATACATAGAGCTACATTATTGCTCACTGCCATAGGCTAATCTTAGTCCAAGCTGCGACCAAGTGTGTTAAAACGTTTTGAAATAAATTAAGCAATTTCAAAATATTTTTACTTACGTTGTCAAGTACAATAAAAAATCTCAACCCTTTACTGAAAAACCTTTATAAAAACAACAAAAAACACGAGTAACTCTAACTACACCAAAAAGAAAAATAGCCTCATAAAATCCGAAACATTTCTGAGCAAGTTATGCATTATTTACTTGGCGTAGTCCGTTCAAAGGCTTCCTCGTTACTTGCTTTAAGTTCCATCCTTTTGCCCCCAACTTTGGGATTCCTCTGCAAATTATATCAGTTTTGTAAAAAGCCGTCCTAATCCCGCTTGAGATTTGCTAGAGCGAGGTTTAACTGCCGGTAGCCTTGAATCAATATCGGTTAGGAGTTCATGGTTTTATTTCTTAAGTTCTTTTCCGCAACTCACTAGGAGCAATTCACGACATCACTAGAGAATCCATTAACAATTATTGGTATACAAACATACAAATTTTGATCAGCAAACGACAACTTTATGGGAGACTTTTTTGGGCAAGTTGTTCATTTACTTTGGCAAAAGCAGTTTTTAATTCATATATGACCCTGTATAGTTATAAAAGTTCTAGTGGTCGAAGGTAAGTCTTGTAAAAATAAAAAATAATCTTTCTTGTCGCCAGTTAATACACCTATCTTATCTTAAACTAACAATATGCTTCGTATTGATGTATTTCATAAAAGGTACTGCTATTCCCAAGCTAAGCCTGAGCTTGTATTTTGGGAAACAGGTTTCAGCCGCAGGAAATATCACATAGTAAAATACGAATAGTTTGAATGTCGCTGCAGAAAGCTTACAATATTCTTAGGATAATTTTCGGTAGTTCTTATTCTATAATATTTTATTTTATTTTATTTAAGTTTAACAGGTGTGTGTGATCAGTGTGTAAGTTGTGTATGGTGTGAGTGTGTAGGTATCGATCGTAACTTTAGCTTTTTTCTCCGTGTAAACTTTAACTGAGCCAAATCTCACACTCCTCCGTCCACGAAGTATACTTAAGGTTACACTAGTAAAAATGATTTACTTACTAGTGTAACCTTAAGTATTCCTTCCATACAAATGTAGTCTGGCGATTACTCCACTTTTTGACGATGTACGTTCAAAATAAAAAATGATATCAATTTGTCTCATCATTATTTATCTAGCCCTGTATGGAAACAAAAACGTAAATAAGAAAAGTACTTGAAAGTTATGAGCGTCGAAAGTTCCATATTTCAACAATAATTTTAACGCATCTTTGGGCGGAAATAAATACCATATTGAGAAGTAAAATTGCAAAACGCCTACCATTCAGGGATAGATTAGTAATTCAACAATGCAAATAATTTTATTTTTAAAATTTACATATCGTCGGTTTTTCATGATATCTAGACTCCCAAAGGTCTGTTTATAAAATTTCGCGCGATCGTTTTCGTCCTAAACCATCATCCATTTCGCTACTAATTTGAAAAGTGCTTATTCATACGCGAACTAGCTTCTTACTGATCATCACAGCATCTATCTCTTTCGCACGTATTGTCGTATGAGATAGCAGGCATTTTAACCCCGCGCCCAACATAGTTCGTGTCGTCGACTAGGGGAACCTTAAAAGGCATATCTACAAAATGTTCTTTTCACGTAGATATTAATATGTAGATTCCAGTAAAGAGTTTCATTCCTAAGGTTACGACAGTGAAAGCACGTATTGATTGTAGTTCTGAGCCAGAACTTAGCTATCTATAGATCGGTTTTATTTGTCGTGAAAAAGCTTAGCCTCCTATTCATGCATCAGCCTTGGCAGCCACTGTTGATAAGTCAAGTAACGATGACATCGTCGCAACCGTGCCAGTTGAACGGTTCGTAAATCATGTTGACAAACATCACTACAGCTTGGCCAACGTCCAACTGTTGGCTGCAATAAGCCTTGTTTTAATTCGACCATATATACACGGGGGCATTTACTCGAAATATGGACATGATAGAAACAGTATCTATTACGCAGTAGTTACATAGTAATCAAACTAATATCTAAAATGTGAATCTGAGTTTGTTACGCTTTACTCCTAAACGAATAGACTGGTTATCATGAAATGCCTTCGCGTTGTAAGGCGTACAGGACATAGTGTACATTTCATCCAGAAAATAAGTACTGTTCCGTGGGAACATTAATGGGAGCGAAACTGCGGGCAGAAGTACAACTCGGTAACTCTGGCAGTCTTTTTGTTACCGTTTCAAGTCTTAACGGCTGAATGGATGTAGATGAAACTTAGTATACGGGTACACCATGTCTTGAAATAAGATATAGGATACTCTCGGCAGTATGTTTCTATGCGATCATTTTCAATTTCTCCGAAACTAGATAGTGGTCAAACGCGAGCCTTTAGATTATAAAAAAAAACTACTTATCGTAGTATTTCTCAACTTAAGGAATAGTGCAAGTTTCCTCGAAATCATTTCAGCAGTTTTCAAGATCAATCTGCCTAGCCTTTTCCCAACTTTATTGGGGTCGGCTTCCAGTCTTACCGGATTCAGCTGAGCACTAGTGTCCTACGTGGAGCGACTGCCTATCTGACCTCCACAACCCAGTAACTGGGTAACACGGTACCCCTTGGCAAGACTGGTGTCAGATCTCAGGCTTCTGACTACCAGTAACGACTGTCAAAGATCTTCAAATGACAGCCGGGACCAACGGCTTAACGTGCTTTCCGAGGCACGGAGGAAACTCGGTATGTTGAAAATGGTCACCCATCCACGGACCGACCTCGTCAAGCGTTGCTTAGCCTTGAAGATCGACCCGTGCGGCTGTTATTATTTAGCCACGAGCTCCTCTCCAGCAGTTTTCAAGATATGGAACATATTATACAACCGAACTGCTTAGTGACAAACAGCACGAATGTGTGAATTGAATAATTATGGATATTTTGTCAATCCATTAGGTACCTTATTACTTTAGAACTTGCTCACTTTTAATGATAGTGTACTGAAACTAAAAAGAGAGAAATAAAAAAAAATGTCACCAAATAAAAACCGACTTCAAAAGCAAAACACTAAAAAGTGCAAAATAACTTTCATTTCGGGAGTCGGTGTAGATAAATACGATAAAAACAGAAGGTACCAAAGACACTGACTTCCGAAACGAAAGTTGTTAGTGTTTTGCTTTTGAAGTCCGTTTATTTTTTGTGAAATAGTTTTTATATAAGCTGTATTTGATCTAATTAAATTGTCGTCAGTATTTCTAAGAGATATCAAAACTATTCAATAGTAAGCTTGAATTGTGTGATGTATTTGAAAATTCGCTCACCTACCAGCTGAGTTTGATTACCAAATAGGCCATGAAAAGAAAAGCTTACTGTGCTTTGTCATCCAAACCGAACGTTTTTGCAAAATTTCAGCTGAATCGTTTGGGGATAGGCACCCAACTGTTTCAAAATTCAGTTGCAATATTTGACCCACACAGACTTACGAACGAACAATTTCACAAGGAAAGTAAAAAAAATAATTGTTACATAAAAATACAACCGACTTCCAAATAAAAACACTACAAAAATTTACACTTTTATTTTTGTAAAAATAATTTTCTTTTTCTTTTTAGTAGTACATTATGGACAAGTTCTATAGTAAGATACCTATAATGCCCGCAGTGATGCCAGAATTGATTACCCGAATAACATGTAACTTGAACATAACCGGTGGAATGAGAGCGTACAAGGATGAACTGTATACATCTGCGTACCCGTTTAGAGCGTACTGGCGTGATAGTATGTTAAGAAATGGTGTAAACAATAAACAGACATGCGATTACAGCAATCCCAAGAGATTTGCCGTTTTTTATTGAAGAGTTCTGTTGTATATCTCCGAAGTTCTTGATCAGATCTTTACCAAATTTAAATGGGACTATTTTGTAATAAACTTCTTTAGAAAAAAATAATAATTTTGCAAATCTCTTTATATATAACGGAGTTATGCCCGAACATTAATAATATTTATAATTATATGTATATAAACATCCGAGTTGAGAACCTCTTCGTTTTTGGAAAGTTGGTTAATAAAACCTTGTAAAAACAGACTTTACTGTACAGGAGTTCAATACCTTAAAACCTACTTTATATTTCGAGGCATGACACATTCCCCTTTGATAGGCTAAATTTATTGTGTTGCAACACATACAGCATATATTCAAAACAACCCATTTCGAGAATAACGAGTCCGTGTAAATAATATTCAATATGCATTCAGTAGAACAAATTGGAGTTGCGTGTAAAGGGAAACACGGCGGTGAAACACAGAGTGAATATGAATAAATAAAGCTACTGCATCGGTTTTCAACACGCTTTTTTTAGCATGTTTTTTTTTTATCGGTTTCTTTTCAGGGAGTGTGCGACGGAACTGTATAATTTGATTCCGCCTAGCCCTTTCCATCATCGGACTACAAGACGTACGGCCATGCGCCATCGATATATGGTTGATATCCCACCCATAGGCACAAAGCGTTCTGCTAATACTTTAATTGTGTCAACCACAGATAATATAAACATAGCTAAATAGTGGCATTTCCTGGCGGAGTCTTCGTTCCCTAATAGCTACAACCGTGGGGTTTTTAAGTTAAGAGTGAATAGGTTACTTCTAGGCAAGCGTGTTTCACCGTAGACTACATCATCGCTTACCATCAGGTGAGATAGTGGTCAAACGCGAGCATATCGATAATAAAAAAATTGGTATGTATGTATCTATGTAACGGAATTTTTGAACATGATTTTCACCCCCTTCGGATTAATTTTAAACTTTGCACACTAATCAAGGACACAATGCAATGATTTAAATCGTTTGTACCATTATCCTTACCAGGATCTTCAGGATTAGCGATTTTTAATATTCGATAACTAGTTTTGTCTTTGTGTCAAGTACCAAGGCGCGTGCTAAGGACATGCGCATGGCTTAATTAACACGCTTTTATATAAGCTTGGGTTGTATGTATGTATGTATCTATGTATGTAACGGAATCTTTGATCTTAATTTTCACCAATTTCCAGAAGTCTGATTAATTTGAAACTTTGCATACGTATCAAGGACCGATGACAATGCAATAATTCGATAACAGTTTTCCATTATCCTTATTGGGATCGCCAGGATTAATACATTCTTTTATAGATCCTCTGTAGTAGAGTAAAAGAGACAGAGCGAGGGCGCGATCTGCGCATGCCTGCACTTTCGGACTTATTCTTTCGCTCAGGCACTTGGTACTATGGAGTGTAGAGACTCTGTACACGCCATTTTTGGTACAGTTCAACGGAGGCAAAAACGTTTTCAGGATAATTGCGTTCTCACCTTGTTCATTCTCTATGCATGCGTAGGTACTAATGAGACTAATATACGCAAATTACTGTATTATAATATTCATAAAATATATAATATGATAACCGTGATTCACAAAATCACAAAAAAATAATCAGAACATAAGTTTTAATCTATTTATTTTACGGGAGAAAATTTGGTTACACCAATGCTTTGAAATTACAGCCGGTAAGGAAGGAATTTAATACGATCAAAAAAATTGTAATTATAAAGTCTTATTGATTGGAGTACAAATAACGCATATGAATTCGAAAAAAACAAGTACTGCTGAGAGACGAATGTTGCCATTAATCCTGAGTTGGGCTTCGACCGTCCACAAGATGCAAGGTTGTACAGTCGATCATGCAGTCATTTATCTAGGCTCGCGACTGCTTGCTGCTGGACAAGCTTATGTAGCACTTAGTCGTGTAAGATCTTTAGACGGTATTCGGATTGAAGAACTCGATTGTTGCTTTGAATGAAATGATGAGATTGCGAAATGATTTGTGAGAAATTTCAATACCACATGTCAACAAATAACTAATTGATAAATCGAACTAAAAAATGAAAAATAAATAATAGTTTAAAAAAAACTAAAAAAACACGCTTTTATAGCTAACGAAACTAAAAAATAGAAAATAATTTTTAATTTCAAAGAGTTTATATTACAGTAGTAGAAGATCGAACAATCAATCAGAATTTATCACCTCAAAATAAAATTATAATAAAGTTTAAGTTATTAACAATAGAATTCAATTCAGAGTTAAAAGCGTGGGGTGCATTTTACTACTTTTCATAACTCTCCTCTCATAGATAGTTGCCAATAGAATAATTGTTACATTTATTTTATCAAGCACCCCACACTTTTTACTCTGAATCGAATTCTATTGTTAATAACTTAAACTTTATTATAATTTTATTTTGAGGTGATAAATTCTGATTGATTGTTCGATCTTCTACTACTGTAATATAAACTCTTTGAAATTAAAAATTATTTTCTATTTTTTAGTTTGGTTAGCTATAAAAGCGTGTTTTTTTTAGTTTTTTTAAACTATTATTTATTTTTAGTTATACTGTGCCTTGCGCCAAGTACACGTATTAAATAAATATTCCGGAGAGGGAGCCTGACAAATAGCTATCACATCCATGGAAGGCAGAAGGCACGCTAATTAGTACTCCCAGCACAGGGAGGAAATTGTATTAATAAATTGTCGTTAAAAAATCTAAAAAAACACGCTTTAATGGTAAATTGAACTAAAAAGAAAAAAAAAATGCCTGTCTGTCTATCCTTGGCTGTCACACACGTTTTAAAGCCAAACAGTTGGAGCTACAAAGTCTTCAAATGTTCACAGTATACGCGTCTTGTTGACCCAAAACCATACAATTAATTAATCTACATAGCCTTTTCTATGTTGGATTCGGCTTCCAGTCTTACCGGATTCAGCTGAGTAACAGTGTTTCACATGGAGCGACTGCCTATCTGACCTCTACAACCCAGTAACTGGGTAACTCGATACACCTTGGCAAGACTGGTGTCAGATCTCAAGCTTCTGACTACCCGTAACGACTGTCAAAGATCTTCAAATGACAGCCGGGACCAACGGCTTAACGTGCTTTCCGAGGCACGGAAGAAACTCGCTATGTAAAGATGCCGTGTGGCTGTTATTATTTACTCATGAACCATACATATTGTCCAAAAATATTTATCAATGTTTTTAAGGGGGGCTCCCATACAGGTGGTATATGGACGCAAAAATAAATTGGCCTCCCCATCGCTTCCTTCTTTGAAATTCCCTCATTTTTGCTATTGTAACCAACTTGATTTTGCGGTTTGGTATGGAAATTGCGAAGAGTGACATGTACTGGGCCGGTTTTCAAAATTGGTTAAAAGTAATACTTTCAGACGTCAATCATTTTTTGGCTTTTTTTCTGGATCAGGCCATCTCTCTATCGCACAACAAACAGGATTCGCTATTAAACAACTTAGGCCGATTTTTGAATAGTCTGATAACTTTCAAACACAACAAAGTGAAAAATAACTGTCTTTTTCGTTATGTACACCGACTTCGAAAAAGAGAGTTATTTTTTACTTTGTAGTGTTTTTAGTTGGAAGTCGGTAGTATTTTTTTGTAAAAAATTTTTTCAATTATTCTTCATTTTTTATTTGTACCTAATAGGCAAGTCTTATGTAAGGTACTTATAATGCCAGAATAGATTACCCGAATATCATGAAACTTGTACATAACCTGTGAAATGAGAGTGTATCAAGGTGAACTGTACACATCTGCGTATCCCTTCAGAGCGTACTGGCGTAATGTTATTTTATGAAATGGTATAAACAATAAACAGACATGCGATTGCAGCAATCCCGAGACATTTTCCGTTATTCATTGAAGACTGCTGTTGTATATCGCCGAAGTTCGTCATAAGATCTTCACCAAATTAAAATTGAACCAATTTCGAAACATACTCTATCAAACAAAAAAGAATTTTCAAAATCGGTCCACAATTGACGGATATATCGATGACAAAAAACAAAAAAAAAATAGACCAAACATGAAGTCGAACATAGAACCTCCTCCTTTTTGAAAAATGCCCGTTTGAAAGCTTTTGTCTAGAAAATATGTCAAACGGCCATTACTATTCCTCAGGTAAAAGTTATCAGACTATTGAAAAAAAAACTGTCCTGAATGAATGTAAAATCTGTATAATGACTAGTCTATTGAATAAAGAACAACAATAAGAATTAACTATATTTCTAGCAGATGAAATTCAATCCTAGTTACATAACAGCAAACCAATAAGATTCCATATCTGATAAACCTACATCCATACATACCTACATATACATACCACATTCAATCTCCTTACATACAGACGAACAACGCGTGTAACAATTCTATTCCAACCCAATTGCAATGAATTGCAATATAAATTCGCGTTTAATTGAGTCCACTTGTATCCCAGGTATATGCCAGGAATATCGGTGCTTTAAAATGCAAATAAATCCGGATCCGTGGCATTCAATAAACGTAGGTACTACAGCTTTATACAGTAACTTTATTCATTTCGTTACGATGTTGGGTAGAAAGTGGGGATGACGGAAACGAAATGGTCGGATGTTTTTTTTTATAGATTTTAAAGCTTTTAAAACAAACTCAACAGATCCTACCATCATATTTTAAATGTTAAAGTTTAGATGGATGTGTGTATGTTTGTTAGTCCCTCGAGCCAGAACGGTCGAACGGATCTGAATGAAATTTGGCATAGAGGTAGATAGGAATAGTCAATAACAGCACATCGGATACTTTTTATCACGGGAATATATTCCCTCGGGATAATTTTCGTCTTTCTCGCGAAACTTCGTCCTAACATAACTGAAACAAAATTAATTCAGATAGCTTAGAGGAGTCGACTTCAACAACACTGGATTTCTAACTTTATCAGTGAATGTAACATCAAATTGGAGAGTAGATTCCTTACTCTGTTGGCTACGTGTTTGCGGCTGAACTATGAGCCTTATTTACTGGAGGCAGAGGTTATTTTGATAGAGGTTTTCTGATTCTTGGAAAAGACTAAACGATTTTAATTTCGGCGAATCATAAAATTAACACAGATTTTTATTATGTTTTTTTATTTGAGATGGGTTTGCTCTTGACTCATTCGCTGTGCGCTTTATAAAGGATGTTTGGAAGCGCTTGGTGCGAATTGGTGGAATGGCAACCAGGTAAGGATGGTAACTTGCAGGGCGTCTAGATGTCCGATGGTAGAAGGGAGTCGGTGGAATGAGGTCGGGGAGTTCTTGAGCACACTCACCGAAGTACAGTCTGTATAAGACCGACAAGCAGGCAACCTTGCGGCGATGATCCAAGCTGTGAAGCTTGGCATCCACCAGTTCAACGTCGCCAACGTGCCAATATGCTCTGCGTTCCACCGAGTCAAGCGCGGCAAGCTGATACTTAGCTGAGCCATCTCAAAGGTGTCAAGGCGTAAAGTATCGCTTCACTCTATTTAGGATGCCCAGTTTTTTGACCGCAATTTGGGCTTTGTACTCAATGGAGGCGCCGAAGCTGAAACTGGATGTCATAAGGATAGCAAATAGGTATATTTACGGTTTAGATTACATTAAATTTACTAATAACAGGCGGTCTACCATAATATACTTTACTAATGTATGTATAGTAGACCAAGCGTCAGTAACAAAACCATTACATTCTGGGCAGTTATTCTATGGTTCTTTGTGCTAAGCTCAGCCAGCTCAAACTATTAGATACCACCGACGCGAATATTAAAACCCTTTCAATATTCAGAATTCTAGTACTTCTGTACTACGGGAGCCTTTAAGCGGTCGAACGTGCAGTTTGATGAATTGAATGCTACCCTGCTTTTAGTTCTGTAATGTTGGAGGCTTTACAATCGCTATCCTAGCGTTATGTATATATGTAAATACATACCGCTACCGCGTCTTTATGAATATAGCTACGTAATGGTTGGGCAATTTGATTATTATGGTGAGTGAATTCGTCCAAGAGCGAGCGGAATGGTTTAGGGTAACTATCTGTGAATCGTAGTCCAGAAGTGCTGGATTCTGAATATTGGCAGGGTTTCCATATGTGCAACACCAATCAGGGGCGGCTGTACTTTAACTTCATTCATGCGTTTAATTGCCAGATTTTAATAGATTTAGAACAAATCAAAAACGTATAGGTATATATCTGATGAACGATCTATTCAATATTAACTAAATTATGACGAAACAATTTAAGCTCGTTGGTAAAGTAGTAAGACGTATCTTGCTGTGAAATATATTTCCCGTGCGGTAGACTAAAGCGCACGGCGAATGCTCTTGCAACTTCTACGAGATACAAGCGAAAACGACTGGCGCGTGAAACAAAGATAGTTCAATAGAAAATGTACGGCAAAATATGACCACTTTCGTACGCCGCCCGAGCGAACCGAAGATTACCGAGTGTGGGCCAGGTTTGACGAAGTGAAATTCACACTCGGGTCGAGTACCAACATTAATACGCGGGTGGGAAGTGAGGCGGGCGCGGGGTTTATTTACTTTTTGGTCCCGTTGTTGACAAAATGTTGTTACCTACTATACAACTTCGAATACAAATACTTAGTGAGCTAGGTACCACTCCTATACTCCACCAGCCGCCACTGCCGGCACTAGCGGTTGAGTGTACGATGTTACACAAATTTGCCTAGGCTTTTCGCAACTATGTAGGCTTGGCTTCCAGTGTAACCGGCTACTGCTGAATATCAATGTTTCACATGGAAATTGCGTATCTGACCACCGTAACCTAATAACTGGGTAACACGACTAAGATTTCCTGGTACTGTCGGGACCAACGCCTTAATATATTTTATCTACACTCACAGCGTAATGTTCCAAATGTGAATTCAAAAAATCATGTATAAACACGTACTTTATATTCGAGGATAGGTAAAATTAAAAAAAAAATACCATTACAGTGCAACATGTTCCTTCTATTTTCAAACAAATGCATCCTAAAATAACTTTTTAATTTTTATAGCACACTTTTACTTTTTAATATACTGGCGCGTATGGGCTCATTGACTTAATGTAGAAAAGTAGTGTCACGAAGTAGTGTCTATGGATGCGTGCGCTAGCTTTCATACCCAATGAGAATCTAAATTGCTCGCCATAGCACATGTTTTTTCGTATAGTTAGGTATAAAAACACTCGCGTGATATCATTCTCATAACATAAATATAATAATAGAGAATATAAATAATAGATAACATAAATATAAAGATAAACCCACGTTCGTGTTTTAATAACCCCTATTATATGATGGTCATATAATAGAGGTTATTAAAACACAAGCTTAAACTACTATTCCGAGACACACACGAGTCTCACATGTAATGCATGGTCGGTCAAACATCTACGGATCGACCTCAGCAAAAAAGCTTGACTTGAAGATAGAACTGTACGGCTGGTATTACTAAGAAGACGAGCTCCTTAGATAAGCTTGAAACTTGATAAAAGCAATATTAATGTGACTTTTCCAAATTGACGTTAAATGAAATGATATCGTATAAAATCTCTGAACATTACGTTAATT
This sequence comes from Orthosia gracilis, assembly GCA_947562075.1. Classification (NCBI taxonomy): domain Eukaryota; kingdom Metazoa; phylum Arthropoda; class Insecta; order Lepidoptera; family Noctuidae; genus Orthosia; species Orthosia gracilis. The sequence goes on from OX387268.1 coordinate 55,651,265, forward strand.
TCCATCCCATTACAAAGCAATTTATCAAACAAACAATAAACGAAACGTCACAACTCCATTTTGCCGAAAATCTCGGGACTCTTCATTTTTAATCATTTCCATAATTTAGGGATTTTCTTATCTCTTTTGGCAAAATCGTTCTAATGTGAATCTTCTTTGAAATAATTGAATTAATATTTTATGCCATTCAGCGTTTGAAGTTTTTTTTGTGACATTTGTTATAATCTTCCTGATTTCGAATTTGCCTTATCCTTCTTTTCTGAAACATAACTAAGGTAATAAACTCAATTAATCGCCAACTTTATGGGGAGAAGACTGTATTACAATAAGTAATTGTATATAACATTCTTTTGCCGTGTCTCATAAATAGGGTTTCAATTTCCTATAAAAATTCTCTCTTTGATCTTTTTAAATGTTTTAAGAACTTATCAAGTTCCACGGTCCCACGGTTCCACGATAGCATAGCTACCTAAACCTAGCTTATCATTCAACATTTTCATTTTGTAAAAAGATTTATCGTTAAAATAAGTTGATTTTAAGCTTTTCTACGCAGAATATCAATAAGCGTTTGTTCATACATCACGTATCTATGTCCTTGTTTATTGTCCTTGGGAAGTATTCGGGATCGGGACAAGCAGATTAGCTTCAAGGACACAGGTGGGACTAAGGAGGCTCAGTTGACAGAAAGACAATTTAAGGAGCGTAGGTATATACGTACACTGTGTGAGTTTTGTGGAGTAATATGAGAGTATTGATTTTTTAAACAGCGTTGTAATACATTGATTGAAATCAAATATTAGGTCGTTGTTACGCGTCGCAATGAAAACACCCCAATTTGTGTATATATTTATTTAGACTTCATGCACAAAGGTACAAAGGCGGACTTAATGCCTTAGGCATTCTCTATCAGTCAACCAAGGGTGGTGAAGAGACAACATGGCAGGTAAAAGCAATTAGTTATTATACTAAAATAAGTAAAATACACGTACATATATATTGAATATAATATATAAATATATATATTTATGAAGTAACAGAAAAGAAGAAAGTGAGATGACTCTGTTTGTTGATGTTCTGTTTGTGTTGAAAACAAATCCGCAATTTCCGCTTAAATGCGTACCGACTGGTGGCCGTCCTGATCTCGGAAGGAAGCGCATTCCAAAAAAGAATGGAATCTCCATAGCATCTAATGTCGCCAGTCACTTTAAGGAGAGCAGAGGCTGTACTGTGTCCAGGTCTGAATCCAGAGTGGAATGATCTTATGAGGTTGTTTCGGTAAATAAATCCCAAAAACTGCTTGTGTACGCAGGCCTCGAGCACTTTGGATAGGAAAGGAAGTATGGAAATTGGACGAAAATGATTAGGCGGGGAGGGATTTGAAGCAAGTGGGTCGTACGTATGCTTTACGCCACAGGGATGGGAATTGTCTGGCATCGAAAGAAAAATTGATGATGTGGGTAACCGGTGGGAGAAGAAAGTCGAAGATCAAGGTGACCATATAACGACTTACGGCGTCATGGCACACCGCCTTGGTTTTTATGGACAGGATCATCTTTTTAACTTCATCCTGGGTGGCTGGAGATAAGAGAAGTGGTTCTATGATAGGACCGGGTAGGTAATGAAATCGACCGTCTGAGACATGATTTGGGAATCCAAATGACAAGTGGTAGTGAAATGACGGTTTTTACGTCTAGACAAATGCGTCTTGGGAAAATCATCATGACGATTCCTACCGATACCGAGAGTTCCGAAGAATTTCTAGATATCAGCAGGAGAAGAGGATGAAATGTTTTCAAAAATACAATTTTGTGTGTCACACTAGCGCAGACCGAAGAATTTAGAAAAGAAATTCGCCAAAAATAAAAATAGAAAAATAAATTTGCCAACTCGATAGACTAAATAATATAACGAATATTGTTGGGCTGTTTACAAAAAAGTAAAACCGACTTTCAAATAAAAACACTACAAAATGAAAAATAATTTAATTTCGGAAGAAAGCGTCAAAAAAAAAACCCGGCCAAGTGCGAGTCGGACACGCGCACGAAGGGTTCCGTACCATTATCGCGAAAAACGGCAAAAAAATCACCTTTGTTGTATGGGAGCCCCACTTAAATATTTATTTTATTCTGTTTTTAGTATTTCTTGTAATAGCGGCAACAGAAATACATCATCTATGAAAATTTTAACTGCCTAGCACACTATCACGGTTCATGAGATACTGCCTGGTGACAGAAGGACAGACAGACTGATCGCAGTCTTAATAATAGGGTCCCGTTCTTACTCTTTGGGCACGGAACTCTAAAAATGAAGAAGAGTTCAGTTATACCAGAATAGATTATTCGAATAACATGAAACTTGAACACAACCGGTGAAATTTGAGTGTAACAGGGTGAACTGTTCACATCTGCGTACCCTTTAAGAGCGTACCGGCTTAATGTTATGTTATGAAATGGTTTAAATAAAACAGCTGTACATTTATTTAAAAATAAATTTTATATCTCCGAAGTTCTTTATCAGATCTTGATTTAAATCAAATTTAAATGGGATCACATGAGAAGCGGCAGCTTTCCAAATAAAAAGGAATTATCAAACTCGGTTCACCTAGTACGAGTAAAAAGTTCTGAGGTAACACAAATAAATAAAAATACAGTCGAATTGAGAACCTCTTCCTTTTTGAAGTCAGTTAAAAATATTTTCAAATGCCCAAAAACTGGAAACAATTAAATTTGTCCAAAAATCTAAAAGAAAATTTTAAACTTCACTAAGAAATTTACCTGAGGCGAGGCGAGCCAGGTCAAAGGATTCACTCGAGTCTGACTTTAACTAATGGACGTTCTGAGTGAATTTAACAACTTTTCCTTTGTGGGTAGTTATGAATAGCGTTTCTTTGAACATCCTGTAAATGACGCTGTCCGTCCTAGTCTTTTTGGGGAGTTAGTTATTTTTCCCCAGATATAAATAAGTTTAGGGAAGACTTAATTTTTAGTACGTTTCCAACAAATATTATAATAGTCCTCCCAGCTAAACTTTGGTCATGGTGGTCAATCTCTAAGAACAGCGATGAGCCAAGTAGGTACGCAGGACATATCATAGTGCAAACACTGGTGCATTCTCTGCTCCTTGCTTTCATATTCCGATGGGACTGCAGTCCAACACGACCGGGTTGAGATCCGGCACAGGACCAAAGGCTTCCTCCTCGGTGGCTGCCCGCATTGTCGAGGTCAGGGGGCTCAGTAGCTGTGGCTTGAACCCACGTTGAAGCGAAGAGGAAACCGAGGAGTGGCCGTCTGTCAGGGCTTTGCCGATATGCCGACGACATAGCGGCCAACTTTAGGTTGCGGTGCCGCTTGGGTGAAATCGGAACTGAGGCAGACGCGATGTCGTATGGGAGGCATCGCGGCTGAGGGTTGGAGGCCGCGGCGGGAGAGGAGTGCCGGTATTGCGGAACAGCGCTTTCCCTATCTTCCGCGGCCTGGATGGGGTCGCCTTCGTCTGATGGCGGACGCGGTGAGACCGCCGGGGAGGAGGAATGTCGGTATAGCGTTGACCGGTCTGCCTATCCCCTGCGGCCGAAAAGAGGTATACGGTGGGGCCACTGGATTAACCCGGGGACCACGGGTCGAAGTCTTAGAACATGAAGGAAACTATGCCTGATTATGTACCCAAGTATTGGACGCAACTAATAGCCTAAGTATATTGATATTCTTACAGCTATATAGAGAGCAAGGTGGCCAATCTATCGGGGTCAGATCCAGCTGCACGCTAGTATTTAACATGGAGCTTCCCTCAGTCTGACCTTCACAGCCCAGTGAATGGTTAACACAGTGCTCCCTGGCAAGACTGGTGTCAGACTTTTCAGGCTTCTGACTACCCATAACGACTGTCAAAGATCTACAAATTAGAAATTTAGAGACCCTTAAGAAAATTGCAATAATGAACCCAGAGAAGCAAAATGTTGCCCGTACAATTCATTATTTGGCGTGCGCTGACAAAACTATTGATGAAACATAATAAATATGTACTACATGATTAAAATGGACATTATTACCTGCAAAAAAGTCCACGAGGGATTATCTAACTATCATAATTAAGTCACAATAGCAGCTATTGTGTTCTAAAATTAATTTCGATCGCCGGTTGAAACAAAAGTTGGTTACATTCGTATCGTAGTATTAATTCTTATTTCGTACGTAGGTAGGGTATGGTAGGTAGGTTGGTGGGTAGGGTAGGTGGATGGGTGAGGTCGGTAGGGTAATTAGGGTAGGTAGTGTATGTGGGTGAGTAGGGTAGGTAGTAGAAACATATTATGAAAATATAAATAAGTTAAAGCAATTTACCTCACAGATGACCGCCAAGCAGAAATTAAAAACATTCGATAGGAGCTTGGGTTCCACGAGTCGCCCTCTTCAATCCCACATACGGTTTAATAACACATATTATTATATCTTCAATGGCTTCTTCTAACGTAAGCAAGTTGATCCACCCACATAAACATATAGCAATATCGCATACTAATTAGCGACGTAACTAGAGAGTCCTACACACAGGCGAGACGCGACTTTGCAACCCGTATTTAGATTAATTATAATTTCTAGAATTTTGCACGTAAGAAGGTATCGCAATGTTTTAAGGACATAGTACCAGAAGTTCTAGACAAGTGACATTGATCCAACGAAATCGTCGCGATAGCAATTGAAAGTAAGAAAAAATCTGCCCAAGTGCGAGCAGGACTCGCGCACGAAGTGTTCCGTACCATTATAGCAAAAAAACGGCAAAAAAGTTACGTTTGTTGTATGGGAGCCCCACATAAATATTTATTTTATTATGTTTTTGGTAGTTTTTGTTGCAGCGGCAACAGAAATACATCATCTGAGGCAAATTCAACTGTCTAGCTATCACGGTTCATGAGATACAGCCTGATGACCGACAGACAGACAGAAAGACGGACCGTGGAATCTTAGTAATAGGGTCCCGTTTTTACCCTTTGGGTACGGAACCCTAAAAAGTATGGACGTGCCTAAAGCTATTGAATATCACGTGATCAATCTATTAAGGGTGCACTATTTTGTGGGCCGGGTTAAAATGCATGCCATCTCATCCGACAACACGTGCGAAAGAGGTAGACGCTGTGATGAGCAGTAAAAAGCTAGTTCGCGTACGAATACACTTTGCAAATTTTTATCGAAATGGATGATGATTTAGGACAAAAACTAGTGCGCGAAATTTTATAAACAAATCTTTGGGAATATGGATATATAAAAAAAACGACTCAATGTATCTGTTCGAAATAACATTTTTGCATTGTTGAAGTACTAATCTATCCCTGTATGATGACTTTATTACAAATTTTCGTTCTTCTTATGATATTTATTTCCGCCCAAAGATGTTTTAAAATAAGTAATGAAATATGGTACTTTCGCCGCTCATTTCTTTAATTTTTTGTTTTTTATTTTTTTCCATACACGGCTAGATAATGATGAAACAAATTGATATAATTTTCTTTTTGAACGTACACCATCATACAGTGGAGTAATCGCCATACTACGTTTGTATGGAAGAATGATCGACTAGGGTAACCTTAAAGGAGATTGCCCCAACACAGGCCCCTTATGAGGTAACGTGAGTGCGATTTAAATATTATCCTAAAAATTGGATTATTTTTTTTGTGTTTTTTCCTGCCTGCACATAACAAATCTGAACGTTAAGTCACGTGGTCAGACCATACAAATAGAAGGCGTTAACGATTGCAGAAAGATATTCGATACGAAACGTTTGTAACTTGGCTGATGTGTCATTCACATACATTGATTCGTATTCTACTAGCGTTATCGATTGTAGATTGTCAACTTGGCTACAGGTGCATGTATGTCGGTAAGACACTGCAATTTATTCTGAAAATCAATTAAAACAATAATTCAATAATTTGAATAAATTACTATAGGTATTTACATATATTATAAAAGAGTATTAATTGTACACCATATTAAATTGCAGTTAGGTAATCTTAAATTAAAGTTATTTTTAGAAACCTATGGTAAGAGACACAAAGCAACATTGCGTGCGTCAAGACTCGCTTGTGTGTAAGAACCCTTATCATGTAGGTGTAAGACCTTTACGCCCACTTACTAATGATGACCGCTAAGTCCCTTTGATGTACCGCGACAGGCAGACTGACGGTATCATTGACGTTGTTAATAATTTAGCGGTTTTGTGGTTATGTCATGTCATAACATAAGTCGGTAACTGTGTCTTATTAATTATATATCCGTCCTTCGGCCATAGTGAGCGTTAGCGCATAGCAATCGTAGGAGGATGGATCTTTAAGGCGATATATACGCCCCAATGTGAACGCAGTACTGGCCGTGCGCCCGCTCGGAGCCAAAAATCAATATTGAACCTCCTTTTGAACAGTTTTGTTTGCAAAATATTATTTGATTTACATATGCTATTTCAGTATAACCTAGATATAACTAACAAAAGGCGAAACGATATAGTATGCAGCTCAACCTCTACCTCTAAATTTGCATTTACATATAGATTCTTTACATTTTTAGGGCCCTTTTTGTATAATAGATTAAATAGAATACTAAGTATATATAATTTAAATTATTTTAGCTGTAAAAGCATTGTTTTAAACTATTTGCAAGGTTTGTCATATGACCAGACTGAAGACCTGCTTCTTTTTTTTTTTTTTTTTTTTTTTTTATTGTTTATAGGCTTGCGCTTGACCACTATCTCACCTGATGGTAAGCTAGTATTAAAATAAAATTAGATTAAAACTATGTAAGCATGATTAAAAATAACACTACTATGTATTTTTCCACAGTGTCCTAGTTTTACTTAAAATTGTTAATTTTTTGCAATACCTACATTATTAAATATAAATAAGCACTTTTACGCCTGAAGCACAGGTTCTACCTAGTTCAGGCAAATTATACATCAGCACTTTTTAGAACATAAGCAAATTATTGTAAATTTTTGTACTTTAAGAAATAAATAAACGATTTATTATTTATTTATTATTATTATTAGTTATGAAGAAATTCCAGTCATAAATTTTTCTGTGAAAAAATATTTTTAAACATCCAAGTCGTTTTGGAGGAGTATCCAAAACGTTGCGAAAAATATCGTGTTGCTAATTATTTTTTTGAAGCAAAACTATTTGTTGTACGAAAAAATCATGTTTAAAAAACTAAATAATTTTTTTCAAACCTTTTAACCTAGCCGTCACCTAAGGAGTATGCTTAAGAAAGTTATCGTTTTACGACACTAAAGCGGATGTAGACCCTTAAGATATCGACATTATCAGTCCTCTAATGTTTCCACAGCTGAGACACAGGCCCTCTCTGTGGGTGAAGGAATGAAACCTTAATCCACCAAGCAGACCCTGTGCGGATTGGCGGATGTCACATGTCTTCGAATTTTTGGTTCTAGAACATGTCGGTTTCCTCATGAAAGTTTTCCTTCTCCACTTTAGGATATTTAAGTTATAATATTTTATATATTTCCCAAGCTTTTGAGATTTAGATCTCTTTCGTGACAACGGCAGTTTAATTCCAATTGCTGGAGTGACCTTAATGACCATTCGATCTTTGACGGACTAAAGAATGTTAATGACGCAGTTTTCAATATGGTCATCTAACTATTCAAAGTGAAAGTACCGTCGTTTTTGCAATAAATCAGTGTCTCTACGACAAACTATTGAAAATATTATGATCGCAGACGTTGGTTTATCACGCCCGATATGAACCATAGACCTGTCCAATATCATGACGTGGCAAATTTGTCATGGTTCGAGTGTGAAAAGGGACAGATATACACAAGTCAAGTCAAGATGTGCCTAAGAGCAAGGTTATTTTTAACAAGGTCATCCCTCTGTGGGTGCCGATCGCACATAAATTACGCCAAATCAAACAATATGAAGGTACAAAGTAAAACGGTGGGTGTGCGTATGACTAATTGGGTATAACTTGATGAAATATAAACTAAAAAGCGATTATTTACTGCAGTGAATGAAAATGGAAAGTTTATAAACGTAGCAATTTATTTTACGTTATAAACTCACTAGTTATATTCTGCCTGCGGCACGATCACGTGATCCGGGATCAAAAGTAGCCGATGTCCAAATCCAGGACCTGATCTACTCGTGTGACCAGTTTCGTCCAAATCCGTTTCCCCGGTCAGGTGTGATTGTCTCAAACATTCGATAGCAAGTTGGCAGGATTTATATCTAAAGCTAAATGTGTACATGGGGGTGACCATAAGCTCTTAGAGTAAGATTATTTTGAGATCGCGTAAGTGACAGATGTATAAAAATCATATACATCTGTCCCTTACACATACTCTAAGATCAACCCCCTTATGGTCAACCCCCTGTACTAATTTCTGCGAAGATTCCACCAGATCTCTCTTTTAACATAGTTCTGTAAACCTAAAGGACACTATCCTTTGAGCCACAACATTCTCTACACGACTCAATTCAAATATACCGGCGTGTAGCTCGCCTCTGGGAACCAGTGAGTTTGCTGGCAAATTGACTCCGGGGAAGTTTACACTGGCGAGTGAAGCTGGTTAGTGGTGTAGTTTTTATGTTGGTTTAAGATCTGTAGGATAATTTTGTGGTCACGAATTGAAAGCGTTCTTGATTCTGAGTAAACGGATAAAATGTCCGTCCAAGAGATGAGGTATTAGAAAGAACATTGGTAAGCGATAAATTAAAAATTTAGACAATTTGGTAGGGGTGGCAGTGAGTTCTTGTTTTAATAATTACAGTACCGATCGTCAATCTTTCTGCCAAACAATGAGCGTAACGGTCTTCTTATTATGCTCTTCACAATATCAACCGAATGACCTCCAAAATGGACAATAGGTCTCCTCCAAGCGCTGGCACATCGAGCAGTCCCGTACTTCTCGTACCTGATCTGCGGACTCACACGACCCTGACCAGGTCTTAGCTCTATCTTCACTCCTCCTTAAATATGAACATCTCCCTACTGTCATATATTATTCGATAGGTTATGCAAAGAACCATATTTTGGCACAGTTTCCAACTTCAGTCCAAGATAGTGAATTCATTAATATTCGGGAATATATTCAAAAGCAAAGTGTCTGGGCCCCAACCTATCCATATTTAAGCGGGTGTTGCCACCGAACACCTGATACAATCCCTGCCATGCCCTTACCTGTCTATTATGACAGGACGATAAATATTTCACAACATAAAGAGAACTGTCCGAATAACACACTCAACTCAAATATACTTAGTTGAGCAAAAAGGACCAACAACACTTCCTTGCAGGAATTTATAGAAAATATGTAGCGTGATGTCAACGTATTGTGCGTATAAATGGTGCTGATATTTTTAACCGACCTCCCAAAAAGGAGGAGGTTTCTCAATTCGACCGTATATTTTTTTTATGTGTGTTCGCGGATAACTTCGTCGTTTTTTAACCGATTTTGATCATTATTTTTTGGTTGGAAAGGATCTGATGATGGAATCCTAGAGAAATCGAGGCAACTCCTCAAATTTTGGTTGGAAAGCATCTGATGATGGAATCCTAGAGAAATCGAGGCAACTCCTCAAATATTATAGGCATACATATAGCGATTTTGGTATTTTCCTCAATAATGTAATCATTTGCACTCAGAAAGTATCATTTGGTAAAATGGAACTAATGAAGAAGACCACAATAGTCATTTGAACTCCGAAATAAAACAATGTATCCTAGTCGTGTTTGGGCTTATTGGAATCTTCATGAGATATACTTTGGTTATAAATTATTCACTTCAGATGACTTCAGAAAATAAAGTAATTTTTCGCTTTGAAGTGTTTTGTTTTGGAAGCCGGTTTCTTTTTTTAACTTTGATATGCTCGCGTTTGACAACTTTCTCATCTTGGTAAGCGATGATGTGATCGGTGATGGAGCACGCTAGCTTAGAAATAGCCTATTCACTTCTTGCTTAAATTCCAGGTTGTAGAAACACAGACTCCGGCAAGGAATTCGATTCTTTAGCTGTAAGTACAATCAAAGTAAACACACATCCTTAAATTGTATCACTCATGTCAAAATATGTATAGATTATATTTTATTTTTTCTTTTGTTACCCACGTCCATGTATCACTAGCGGGGTGCCAACTGAAAATCAGCGCTGGGTCTCTGACGCCCAGCAAATGCTGAGTAGGAAACCCTTTCGGTATGGGCACGTTCAGCAAAAAATTGTCTTTGTACTTCTTTTTTCCCAGAGTCTTCCCGTCATTACATGACTAAAATCTACTAATTAAAGAAGAAGAAGATTGTATAGCTTCACAAGTGCATAAAGTTGCAGTAAATCTAAAATATTGTTCAGCAAATTAACTTGATTCTGAGCATTCCCAACTTAAATCGATTAAAAAAAAATCGAACTACAGCATGTTCACTATTGCTGAGTACCATACGATGACTTCAATCCTGGACAAGTACATATCTGCGTCCATACGTACTTACACGTGGGGTTAGGATAAGGGAACAAATCCGCGGGAAAAAACTAGTCTGTAATAATTTGAAAAGGGTTTAGTAATGACGCATAGCCTACAAATTGTAAGGTTATGCTATTATTATATCGGCAGACAAATTGTATGTCTAAATTATACCTTGAGACCATCTGTCTGGAATTGTATGGAAAAAAGCCTGTCTGGTCTGGAGGCATTGAAAATGTAACCCACCTTCAGACAAAATTGTTGTGCCGTATATTAAATAAAGCTAACAGTTCAAAACCGTCTAGGATAATATTTAATACAATCAGGGTTCAATGATTTTTATTCAATTAAATCAATTAAAATTTACATAGTATATAATACTTAATTAACAATAACTTCCTATATATACACTTTAATAAAAATAAAATACGTCAAACATGTATAAAAGGCCAGGGGTCATAGAGCGTCAAAAAATTCGACCACATCGCTGTCAACGTGAAAAGTGCCCAGAACACTGGCACCATGGGTTCAATTAATTTAATTTGGTATTGAAACTTTAAATAAATAAGCCGCTGTTACTGAGTAATTGAAGTTAAGAAAGTTTGAAGACCTTTTTTAATATAATGCTGAAGTTTAACAGGTTTCCATGCTAATGTAGAGTTCGATAATCTCTTAACTTCAAATTCTTAATTCAGAAATCAGAAGTTTAGGTAAATCAGAAAGCACAGACGTTCCAGATATTTTTATTTTAGTCATAAACTTAATAAAAATATAGCATAGCATAGCATTAATTTTTCAAAGGCTTTAGATAATTAATACAGGGAATATTTTGCTACCATCAGTAAACATTTTTCCAATGTTAAAACTCTGGCTGGTGGCATTCATGTGTTAACGCCGCTACAGGAAAATCCGGTTACGATAATCTCATACGTTAAGCTGTGAGAGGACACTCAGCGCCGCGCCGGCCCTAGGGTAGAGCGAGAGGAGCGGTCGCTCTAGGCGCCAGATGGCAAAGGGCGCCAAAAAGTCAAATGAGAAACACAATTTCCAGCGCAAAATAATGCTGCTAGCTTTCTTAACGTTAGTTTTCTTAAACAAGCAGAAGTACACTAAATAGAACAATTTAAATTAGTCGTTATTATTTGAAATTAAAGTAAATCTATTAAAATTTTGGGAATTGTTATTTATATAAGTTAAAACCGAAGTTAAATTTCGTTCACGCTCGTGACCCAAGGTTTTTACCTTGGTCAGAGAATAAGCAATGCTGCCAGTATTTTGGGCACATTACCAGTGGACAACGATGTGGAGGAGGTTTTCGACGCCATATTTTAGTATATTTTTAGGTTTAGTTAGTGAGTAGTTTTTGTTTTAAGTGTATATGTTTGGAGTACTCGTTGATTATGTATTTTATCTACTCTAATATCGTAATATTCGAAATATAAACTGCAAAACGAGTTTATATTGACATACTTTATAAACTCTGTCTACGCCGGAACGCAGCCTTTTACTCTACTACCTTTTATAAAAAGTTTTGATTCCAATTTTTACTTGTCTACAACACCCGCTTTAGCTCATGCGCGGTTAATGCGGTGATGCGCTGAGTTTTGGCGCCATTCATATGTTTTGCTGTACTGAATTTTTCTAACTCTTTTGTAATTTTTTCTTTTATTTAGTAGGTTCAATCCCAATGTATGAGTGTAGATAAAGTAGTGTATGAAACTGCACATAACTAGGTATTAAAAAATGAGTGTATGTTTAAAAACCGAGATGTTTAAAGGCGAGATTTTTAAAATTATCACACGAATGTTTTAATGCCCCTTATTATGCAACAGTTTCATAAACTACTATTATGCACTGTGTATACTTTTATCTATGTAAATAAAAACTTTAAACATAAAGTTTACATAAAATACAAATATCGCTATCCTTCATTCAACTATCCGAATGATTAACAACAACAATTAGTGTGGCTAATCGAGTCTCCACTGTAAAAGGATTAACCTTAGAAGTAACTACAAGTAACTACGAACAAATTCTTCCAGCGGCTTCTACACCAAGTCCAGAAGCAGGTCTTATTACTTTTTTATTGTCCAGATGATCACAGAGGGGAAGGCGGAGGGATAACCACGGCTTTGTGCTACTTATCATTTTGATTCACCTCATTCTTGAGAGCGACTGCCCTTGAAGGGATGGCCCTTCCAAAGCCAGACCTCGTCTAATACTGTTATTAGGACAAGAAAGGTTATTTTATATGTTATTAATTTATAAGAATGTCTCCGTCGTAATTAATGAATCAATCGAATTTAGTGTAACTATGAAAAAAAATGTGATTGGATGCGAGCGATTTATTCGGAAGAACCAAATAATTCGTTATTTGCAATTTTTTGAAGCAAGAACAAAATTTAACAATTTTAACTTTCCACATTTCAGCAATCAATTTGCAATTAAAAACCATAAAAATATTTTACAAGCTTTTTTGAAAATTAATCCTACAAATGCTAGGATAAGATAGATGTTTATCTTATCATCACTTAGACTGCCCATTTGGTCCGTTGTGCGTCCGTTGCGTCCTCTCTGTGAGAGGGAATGGGCCGCAATCCACCATGCGGGCCCATCGCAGGTTGGTGGATGTCACATGTCCTCGAATTTTCGGTTTCTGCACGTTGTTTTCCTTCACCGTTTTGAGAGCAGTGGTGATGAAATAATTTACACAAAGTAAAGCGCCTGCTTGGGTGCCTACAAGTGCTAAACTGCGAAGACTACGCTACGAGTGCTATACTACGAATGCTGTAGTTGCCGTCACGAAAAAGAGCGGTGGCCGTTTACCTGCGGACTGAACGATTAACCGTTATCAGCCTTTTCCAAAAGCAATAAACAGCTAATAAAGACATCGAATCGTTATGGCATTAGGACATCACTAAATGATAAGTTTTTGGACTGTCAAATGTGAACTGGTAAATGGCATCATAATAGGTATATCGCGTCCTACGCGATATAACTATTATGATGTCACAATTAGTGTCAGTCGTCTGTGTGTTAAAACAGCCTAGTACTATATAGGACGCAACTGTACCGGCAGTATTATTACGTATCATGCTAGAACAAAAAGATAGCGATTTTTGCGCAATTTGATCTTAAATACGTTAAATAGTTTTAGAGTTTTGGCGGTATCTTTATAAATAAGTGTATTTCATAAACAGCGAGAGATTAGCAAACGATTGTGTCGGACCTAGATAATTTCGATTTTTATGACATAAAGCGTTTGATCGCGCGATGATTGCTGATTTCTGTTGTCAATAGCCTAGTACTATAGGACGCAACTGTGCCGGCAGTCTTATTACGTATTTTGCAAGAACAAAACGATAGCGATTTTTGCGTAATAATTGCTCTTCAATACAGAAGTTTAAGAGTTATGGCGGTTTTTTTTAGAAATATGTGCATTTAACAAACAGCGAGCGATTAGCAAAAGATTGCGTAGGATCTAGGTAATTCCGACCATGACATAAAGCGTTTGATCGCACGATGATTGCTGATTGCTGTTGTAATAAGCCTGCCGTACGCAAACATTGGTCTTCCACTGTTGCTCAGCGTTCTATCAACGTGACGAATGATGCACTACGAAGGCTACGCTACAAGTGCTACACCGCAAATTACAGCTGTACGACTGTAGTGTAGCCCTAACAGATGTGTCCGTAAAAATATTGGTCTAAAAAATCGTTATTGTGACCTTTCCAGTTACGCTACCTGTCTTTTCAAAGCAATTTAAACTATAACTAGAGAAATATAAATAGTTTAATTGTATGTCACGTGGTCTCGTGGCCTACACCTGTTCCATACCCATATATTAACATAATTACAGGGCAGTCCATTCCAGTAATAGACACTGAAACAATAAAACATGGGTGCGGTAGTTTAGTAATTGATAGAAGCACCGTCACCACTCTTTTAGTAAAACCAGTATTTTTCCACATATTTTTCAGTATGGAGTCTGGTTATAAATTTCGAACGTCAATCATGATAAAATTGCCGTGTAATGGAGCTAAATTTGTTAAGATCTGTTAGTACTTATTTCGTTTTAATTTTTAACCGACATACCAAAAAGTAGGAGGTTCTATGTTCGACTTTTTGTTTGTTTAATTTTTTTTTGTGTATGTTCACCGATATCACCGTCAATTGTGGACCGATTTTGAAAATTCCTTTTTTGCTTGAAAGAGAATGTTCCGAAATTGGTCCCATTTTAATTTGGTGAAGATCTGATCAAGAACTTCGGCGATATACTACAGAACTCTTCATTATATAATGGCAAATCTCTAGGGATTAATGCAATCGCATGACTGTTTATTGTTTATACCATTTCATAACATAAGATCACGCCAGTACGCTCTAAAGGGGTACGCAGATGTGTACAATTCACCTTATTACACTCTCATTTCGCCGGTTATACCTATTCAGTTTCATGATATTCGGGTATTCTATTCTGGCGTTATAGGTAGGTACTTTACTAATTTTTTTCGTAGTAGGTAGGTACAACTAAAATGTGAAAATAAAAAACATTTTTACAAAAAATACCACCGACTTGATGTTCTACCCAAAATAACTTTTTTAATAACTTTTTTGGGAAGTCGGTGCCCATTGCGCAGAAAAATTGGTACCTAACAAAGAGCCGACTTGCAAAAACAAGTTATTTTTCACTTTGTAGTTTTCTAATTTGGAAGTCGGTAGTATTCTTTTGTTAAAAAGGGTTTTTCTCGTTTAAATACGCTTCGATATTCTGAATTTCTTTTTGCTTCTTTTTCATGGGTAAATGTTGCAATGTATGTTGGTGTTTGAAAGCTTATCCCATAAAAATAATAAAGCATAATATGTTGCCTGTATTCCTAGAAGGGAGGGAAAGAGTATACACATTTCACTAGTAATATTTTAGTTCCATGTAATCTGGAGTGAGCTCTGCCATCAGTTTTTTGGTCACAATTGACCAGACATTCCACATAAAAAAGCCAATAAAGCTGCCCGACTTGGGTATGGAATCCAAGACTTCGTGCTCAGGAGTAGCGTTTACGACAAGGCAATCACCAGACAAACACAAAAATAATATGTACTAATTTAATTTAACTTGAATATCATCTGGCATATAATCCAACAACAACAATCGGAGGCGGAAGACCATCCTCCATTTGGTTGAAGGCGGTTTAAAAAGACCTAAATAGGATAAGAAGGGCCGACCCCAAGTAAATGGGATAAGGTCGCGACAGAAGAAGAACAAGAATATGGCATAGAACAGATGTCTAATAAATAACTATGTCTGTCATAAAAGCCGACAGAAATATCAAAGTTAATAGCTTATGCAAGTATTTAACAAAAAAAATACACGGAAAGCTTTCATGAAGGAAAATGTTATTCGCCATCCTAAATCAACGAGATTAACTTCCCGTGTTACATTTATTTTGGTAAACCTATCGCCAGTTAAGCGAGACAAAATTACGATTTAGCTAAGAAAACATACGAGTATCCTCCATGCGTGGTTAAGGAAAACATCTTCCATGCTATGGAACATTTGATTCAGGAAAAACCAATTCTTGTAGTTCACATAGTCCTGCATATGAAACTTCTGACGCTAGTATACGATTCAAATTGGTATAGTCCTTTTGGAGAAGAACTGGCAACGGTTAAATGATAAGGTGTAGATAATGCGTTTGAGTAAATAGATATAACAATTATAGTAAACTACTGGCTTTTTGCAGCGATTTGATCCGCATGTTAATATTAAAACGATATCATTCAGGAACGTACCATTTTGATAAAAATGGATATACAAATGGACACGGATACGGATATAGAAATAATATTATATCGCTTTCGGATACGGTTACGAATGTAAAGTTAATTCGGATTATCTATTAATTTCGGATAGTTTAGATTACAGATATTAGATTTTTATAATAAAAATACATGCAAGTGAGGCAGATATATTCCCTTTATGTCGAGTCCCGTTATGTCGAGCCGAAAACCTTGTCTCGCTTCTATTACCCTTATGTCGAGCTTAGTTTTCTGTCCCGTTTATATTCCCTTTATGTCGAGTTTATTTATCACGCTTTTATTACCTTTATGTCGAGTTTAATAATATCATATTTTAGAAGTACAGTCACGTCCAATGAAATGTATATACATGCACATGATTTAGAATCAATTATACAAAAAAAAAGTTTTTAAAACAACTAATAACTTTAACCATACAGTACTATGTACCTACTATTATATTTTTTATTAACCATCAAAGTATGTCATAATATCAGTGTATTTTTTTTTAATATTCGAAATTATGTGCATGATGAAAAAGTACCTATCTTTTAAAATATTAAGTTCATTTATTAGATGAAGAAAGTTATTTTTTAGAAGAATTATTTATATACGTGATGATTATACTGTGATTTATATGTTTAGATTAAGAAAGATTAGATATATATATGAAAATAAGTAATAGAACAAATAATAAAACAATGTTTTTATGCCATTGGCTTTTAATTTACATCCCTGACTGTACCTGTTCACCAAACTCGACATAAGGTAATAGAAAGCGTAAAATATCAATACTTTGGAGAACAATAGACTTCCAGGCTCGACATAACGGGACTCGACATAAAGGGAATATATCGTGAGGGATAGCACGCGGATAGAATGTTAGCTCGGCTGGACATCAAAACCTGTCAGAACGTGACTCATTTACTAGTAGACTACCTATCCGAAAATAAACGAAATTTTAAAATCGGGTCCGGTTACGGTTACAGATACATTAATATGTCGGATAACTGATAGTTTCGGTTACAGTTACGAAGCTCCTTAAAATCCCTGCTCCAAACCAATGCTGAAGTCTCATGAGGATGAGATCTAATATCATTGTTCCTAATATCACAAAACCATATAATAAGCGGTAGGTACTTAGAGCCGCATCTAATGATGAAGGTAAATTAAAAAAGTTTATACCGTTCCCCCTCTAAAAAGCTTATTTTATTCACTGAAAACAGTGAATAAAAAGCTCTTTTAATCACTGTTTTGGTGTTTGAATTTAGAACACACCAATACATATTCTACCTCCATCTCATTGCTATACCACCTCCTTGCGCATAAAATACTCGATACAAACTTCTTGTGCAAAGATCATTCGGCTTTCAAAATCCTTCGTCGATTAAATTTAGAGTTTGTTTATATTTAGGATTTTAATAATGATTTTGATTTTGGTCTAGGCTGTTTAGTGAATACTTATTTGGATTGTAATTCTAATATTAATTGCATTGGTGCTTAATTAATTATAATTATGTAACGTAACGGGTGGTGGTCACTGGCGTCTGTAACACACCTAGCTCAGCTAAAATTTACAAAAAATGTGAAACCCTGAGGTTTCTCATTTTTCAACCATTTATTTATTTATTATTATTCCTTGTGCTTCTTGCTTGAATCTTTCTTTTTCTCGAAGTCATGGTATAAAATATAGTATGCAACTCTTGAATAAAACGGATTAATATCGAGGGCCATGAATCACTCGCGTCGCTCAGGATTGTAATACTTGAATCACTCGCTACGCTCGTGATTCAATCATCATGAAA
Source organism: Orthosia gracilis (assembly GCA_947562075.1). Lineage (NCBI taxonomy): Eukaryota > Metazoa > Arthropoda > Insecta > Lepidoptera > Noctuidae > Orthosia > Orthosia gracilis. The sequence continues at coordinate 55,669,322 of OX387268.1, forward strand.
TAAATAAATAAATGGTTGAAAAATGAGAAACCACAGGGTTTCACATTTTTTGTAAATTTTAGCTGAGCTAGGTGTGTTACAAACGCCAGTGACCACCACCCGTTACGTTACATAATTATAATTAATTAAAAACAATTGAATTTAGTTAGTTGATAGTAGTTAGAATCCTTCACTTGTTCGTGAGTCATCTATGGCCCTCGCTTTAAATCCGTCCTTTATTCACTAGTTGCATAATATACTATTGTTGGCGTTCTGAATGATGTAATAAGACAACGTTGTGATTTAAAAGAAGATGTAGTGACTAAAATTGAAAAGAGTATGTTAAGATGGTTTGGTAATGTTGAGAGGATGAATGAAAGGCGACCAACGAAAGGTATTTACAAGGCAGAAGTGATTGGAAACGCCGGGAGAGGACGCCCCAGAAAGACATACATAGACCGTATTGGTTATGTTCTTCAGAAAGGCCAGGTGCGCAGTACTTATAAACGGCGTGCGTGTATGACTAGATGTATGAACGTGAGTGAAGAAAACGAAGTATGTAAGGATAGTAGCAGGTGACGTTCTGTAGTTTCTGCCTAGCACCATGTTAAAAAGACGTGAAATTGTGCGTGTATGTCTTTTAGCAATAATTGTTTTCAGAAAAAAATAACAATCTTAGCTAAAGTCTGACAATAACATCTTCATAAACCCTGTCAATGTGCTGATAACCACCCCATAACTAGTCGTAATGATAGTAATCACAAAACTTCGTAGACAGATCACTAACATTTTTATCTCTGTGTCTAAGTATTTTTACTACGTAATTGTATGAATGGAAAACTTCTTTATCTTACACATTGGAGGCAATAGATAAAGTTTATGAGGTGTATGTGGTTTTTACGGTGAAAGTTTTGTGACAGAATCTTTTATGTTTTCGGTTGTGAACTTTTGATCACCGTAAATTCGATTGAATTTTGAATGATAACAAAAACATGCTGGGTTTTTAATGTTGCACTTGATGCTTAGTCAACCGCTGACTAAAACCCACCCGTGTTCCTTCAGTTGCTTGTGCCAGGACCGCGGTAATTCTCTTTCAAATTTATCCACGACCCAAACAGACATCGGCCCTAGCGGATCCCGTCACTTTTGCTGACACCTCTTAGAAGCGCGCGTGGAACACTACGCGCCGTCGACGCGGGCCTGGTCCTTATCGGAAGGCGAGCTACCCATTACTCGCCGTCTGCAAGCCCGCGCCTACGGTGGCCGGAAATCGGTGTGCGACTCCCGACGCCCAGAGCGTCTCCTGCGGTGGCTAGGGGCATGAGGCGTCTCCGTTGCGTCTACCTCACGCGTTTTGCCTCCTCCTTTGCGAGCATTACTGCTTCGCAGAAGGACGTGACAGATTTCGAAGAAGGGCGTTTCCTCGCGCCTTATCCTGAACAGGAACCTCCCAAAATAGCCGTGTCCGGTGAGGACCTGCGTCAGGCGGAAGGTGAGGACGCCGTGGCGCCTCTCGAGCCAATTGAATCAAACCTAGGACTCCTATTCAGCAGACAACAAAACAATACAGACCGTACTCATAAATTACGACCCACAATAAATAAACAAGCAAAATAAAGGAAATATAAATTGCCACGATAATCTAGCTTAGTCACAATTTAGGGCTTAACTAGAGACCTAAATAATTCTCTAGGCATCTAAATTGTGACGACAGACGGCGATGCTTTTAGTTAAATAATGTTATTTCAGCATCTTAAGAAATACTGCTTATTCATTTATACAGCTGTTACTTCGCAGTTAGATAAAGGAATAGTTATTTATTCTAAGTTAGGCATGTTATTTCATTGTCCGTTAAAATTACAAACAAGGTTACATTAGGCCACAAGTCAGTAGTAACAAACCAGTTTAAGCTGGCTTTATTTTCTAATGAAAATGGAAAATAATGATTTTCATAGTAAAAATTAATAAAGAATTTGCTAATCAGTATTTTTAAATGAGCCTCTGATTTAATATTAAGGAAAACCTGAATATCTAATCGTATCTTCTAAATCAGAAAAACATTTTTCTTACGATGGAACATACCTACAGCTACAAGACAATCAAGTTAAATGATCTGTGAATAACAGTCATATCCAAAGCTAAACTGAAATAAAGTTAAAAGAACCATTTTATTATTCTTTACCAAACCAACATTGTTTGTATGCAAAACTTTTAGAACAGTCAGTGAAGACCATTAGACTGGTGTCGCCAGCATTCGGCGCAGCTCGTGCCAATCAGCAAATTGCATCAACTCTAACGTATTCCCGCGCTAACGTTCGAGCCAGGGTTGTCGCAGCGAAGCTATTTTGAAATTGGGATGGTTTGATTAGCAAAAATACTTTTTGGGGAAGGAACAACGAAATTGCTTCTGCATTTGTCAACGTTCTAATACGAAATTACGAATTTACAATATGAGAACGTAAAAAAACTGATATTCATGACGATCATGTATATAGGTAGAAATTGCGTACCTATATACATGATCGTCATGAATATCAGTTTTTTTACGTTCTCATTTTGTAAATAATCCAAAGATTACTTACTACATACTGAAAAATAAGAATATCTCAACTATTCGGTAGGTGCCTAAACCTAAGCGCAAAATGAAAAATAGAGTCAAGTCGTAACTCATTATCATCATCTCCCGTTCCGTACTTACAGCGATGCGTCATCGGTACATGGTGGACATCTCACCCATACGCACCAAACGTTTTGGAAATGCTTTTATTATGCGTACAGCTCAGGTGTGGGTTTCCCTGCCGGATTCTGTGTTTCCCGATAGCTGCAATCTAGGGGTCTTTAAGTCAAGAGTGGATATGTTTCTTCTATGCAAGCGTGCTGCATTGTCGACCACACCGTCGCTTACCATCAGGTGAGATAGTGATCAAAATTATAAAAAACTTCGTGCCCCTGTCACGTTTTTGTCTTCCATACCATCCAGCTTTTGGATGGTTTACCAGCAATACTTACCTGCGTTTAAAAAAAAAAACAATCTGCACGCCCTGTTTTTTCCACAACCCGTACACACTTCCTACTTAGATTCAACAGTTCCCGACACTTGCTACACAGCCCTCATCAAACTTTAAAAACCCTGATTGGATTACACTCCGTTGTCCCCGAATCCTCATTTTTGTTAGCACCCCTGTATACTAACTGGATCTGTAGGAACGTGCTGTATTGCAATACTAATTGCTTAAAAGGTATTCCTAGTAAGGCACTATTCTGTGACGTAGTATTGAAAGTATTTTTAATCTCTATTTGTAGGTATGTGTTTATCTGTTGTGATGAGCTGGATTTAAATGTGCCATAATTTATGTTATGAAATACAGAACAAGCAGGTTTTTAACAACAAGTTTTCCCTTGGTCTGCCCGCAAGAACCGTGTTGTTATTCGGGATAAATAATTAAGACACTTGGCGAAAATGGCTTTATATCACTGAATGAATTTTCGGAATAGAATCAGCACTTTCAGAGGTTGTCTTTTACAAATACATAAACAAAAAGTTGGTAAATTCAAGTTGTTGCGTCATGCCTTAGTGATAATAAATATTTTTTATAATTCGCATTAATTCTGTGCCCGAATGCATGCTGCAATAAAATCCACGAACATAAAATATAGCACGGTACGAAACGATTTTTCCAAATATGTTTTCTCTTTTGTTATACACCAAAACATAAAAGTAGGCCATCAGAATATTAAGTTTGCACACCGAAATGTATGCCCTAAAGCTTCAGAATTAATTTGTAAATGAAAATGAAATATTCCAAGTAAACATAATTTGATTTTTACTACCAAAATAAACTGTTTGAATACTGAGAGGTGCTTGCGTACTTCGGTATTAATTTCAATTGATTACGCATAAAAGAGAAACTGAATAAATAATTTTAAACAACGATATAACTTGTGGCAGTAATCTGTTTAGATAATAACATTAATAATTAAATCATTAATTATAAAATCATCATTTCAGCTAAAATACTCCACACCACGGTTGAACATGGCCTATCTCCGAAGCTTCCGCCACATCGACCGATCCTGTGCTTCTCGCATCAAACGGGTTATTGTTGCCCTCACCAAGTCTTCGGTCCACCGCGATCTTCTAACGCTGCGCCTTCTGATATGGTCGTCACTCTATAAATGGTTAGAAGAATATGGGCATCCTTCCCAGAAAATATTGAGAACGAAGTAGAACGTCCAACCTTAAATAAATTGTGAGAAGGCCAGAAGAATTAGCCCTTACTTGACCTTAAATGAATCATTTCTTCTCGTGGATAAGGGAGAGGAAAGCCTTTACTCTGTAGTGGGTCAGTATACTTAGGCTTTTTACAAACCTCATTTTGGCTTCGCCGTAGTCGAGTAAAAACACATATGTTGCAATATACCAATCCTGCCCCAATCCATAAAAATGGTCTGACTGATCCAAAGCCGTGTCTCACTCAAATAAAACTGTGGACCGCATGACCTGTCTAGACCGATTTCAGATTACCGGATGAAACCAGCCTACGGGGATTACTTACCTATTCACTCCTCGACTGGATTTTAGTTTCAGAGTGCACAGGCGTGTAGCTGACTAAATTGATTAGTGTTGGGTTCAGTTTAATAATTACGTGCAGAGTATGTTGTCTAGTGAGATAATTATGATACCTAGTAATTTACAGACACTCGTTATGAATAAAAGGTACTTTATTATTAAAGAAAAACGAAGCTGATGCTATTCTCTTTGAGTTGAGACATTTATCTGCTTTATAAAGCGGGAGAGGTTTACTAATGATAAGCATAAAAAATATGCCCATAATTATTATAATGCATAATATTATTAGACATAAATGTTTTGCCATAGTGCATACTGCCATACATACTGTTGGCATAATAATAATGATGCATATTTTTTATAAAGCATAATGTTATAAACGCATAATGAAATTTACACATAATGTTTTTTGGAATTAAACAAAAATGTTTGCGACTTAAGGGTGGCGCAAAGGCCCTGCCACACATTAAACTATTTCAATTGAGTCCTTATATCAAATACATTTTATATAATTTAATAATAAAAAAATATATTATAAAAGTATCGAAGTACAGAGTATCGAATGTCCTAAATATGGATATTATTAAAACACTTAAAATTGCTTCTGCAACTATTTCGGCGCTGTGGAAAGTGCAACGCCTTCGCCCATACGTAAAAAAGGATAGGCACCCATGCTCACCTCCGCAGCATCGGCTTGCTGGTCGCTTCCGGCTACCAGCCTACAGCTAGCACGGATGCCTATGTTTTGTTACAGCCGGCGCGCGGCGGGGACTGCCCTCTCTCGCCTCCGTTTTTTTATATACACTCGGGTAGTAGCCAAAACTCTACGTGTAGTCGTGGTGCCAATTCGGTTTTTGAACAGATTCGACTTATTTTAACTTATCAAATATTTAACGACTTTCATATTTCTAACGTCAATATAATGGAATTAAGTGTATTAAATGTTGAAATTTTGAACTAAGGTATTATGACTACTATCGACATTTTAACAATTCAATTTTAAATCACTGGGCATTTCAATCAGACATTATTTAGACTTACGACAGAGCTTAGGTATAAAAATTTTCGATATTTCGATACATTAGATATTTAAATTTTCGATTTTTGAACATTGGTATTTTAATTTTTGACGTTCAAGTATGTACTTACTCATAAAATTATTATGACGAATAAATATTATGCCTTAAATATTTATTCAACCCAAATTATGCCAAAATAAATTAGTTCAAATGACAGTTATGCTAATCTTTGCCTTATGCCAAAGTATTATTATGCCACAGTATTATAATGCTAATTAAAGTTGTGAGAAAATGTTATGTTATATAATACTAGCTGTGCCCGCGGCTTCGCTCCCGTCAACTGCCTATCTACCCTGCCTACCCTACCTATCCTACCCTACCCTACCTATACTACCCTACCCTATTTACCCTACCCTATCTACCATACCCTAACTACCCTACCCTACCCTACATACCCTACCCTACCTATACTACCCTACCCTATTTACCCTACCCTATCTACCATACCCTAACTACCCTACCCTACCCTACATACCCTACTCTACTTATCCTACCTACCCTACCCTACCCTACCTACCCTACCCTACCTATCCTACCCTACCTACCTACCCTACCCTACCCTACCTACCCTACCTACCCTACCCTACCCTACCCTACCTACCCTACCCTACCTACCCTACCCTACCTAACCTACCCTACCTGCCCTACCCTACCTACCCTACCCTACCTACCCTACCCTACCTACCCTACCCAACCTACCCTACCCTATCTACCCTACCCTATAAAAAAAAAAGAAAAAAAAGGATGAAAAGTATCCTATGTCCGTCTCCTGGTTCTAAGCTACCTCCCCACCAATTTTCAGCCAAATCGGTTCAGCCGTTCTTGAGTTATAAATGGTGTAACTAACACGACTTTCTTTTATATATATAGATTATGCCTACAAATGTGTGCCAAGACGGGGATTCCTGTTGCGGACCAGGCTATGGAAGTTTAGCTGAGGTATGTTTTTCATTCTAATCAGTTTAGTTTACATGGTTTGTTGTCTGCACACAAGTATGAAAAATGACTCTTGATCTGCAACCGGTTACCGAGTATACATCGTTTTGCGATAAAGGCTGGAACATATTGCGAAATAATGAACATCATGCATCACACGGACACAATGGAAATCTATCATTGCTTGTTCTACCGTTAGTCCGCAAATCGATTGACAAATTAACGACACTAGCCAAATTCGCCGCATGATATCAAAACAAATTCCTAACAACATTGGGGTCGGATGCGTATTCCAGTTTAACCAGATGCAATTGAAAACTAGTATTCTACCTGGAAAGACTTCCTCTCTGACCTCTAGGACCCAGTATTCCTAGGTACTAGGAAATTTATAGAAGAATACCCCTTGGTAAAATTGAAGTCAGGTTTTGTGGCTATTGCGATTGACAAAGATCTACAAAATATGATATCCGGGACCGACAGCTTAATGTGCTTTCCAAGGCACGGAGACGTCTCGGTGTGTAAGGAATGGTTACCCATCTAAGGACCGGCCAAAGGCATACGTTAAACTTTAACCCCTTGAGTGCATGAAATATGGATCCGCACGACTCAATGGCTTTTTAATAGGGATATTTCCTGGATAAAAAAATGATAATTCTATTCAGTCAGAGAGATTATCAAATCATATTGGACCCGTATTTTTTGCTTTATCAAATAAATACAAATTAACAAAGATAAAACGCATGTTCAGTAGTGGGGGCTTGTGACGTCACTTTGTCAGTATAAAGTGTAGAACAATGTGACGACACACGATATTTCAACGCACTGCATCGTCGTTATTTTTTGTTTACGTGGCCAAAAATAAAATGCCTTCAAATATTTTTAGGTTATCTAACTGACGGACTAAATAGTATTTTTTTTGTCGACTATCCTATTGTTTCGGTAATTACGTCATTCAACCGGTAAATATCGACCAGTGGATGTTATGATTTGTCCGAGAGCTACCCATGACAGACAACAATAATCGCAACACTTTTAATGGTCATAGTTAATACAAAATTATTATCTTGAAGTCGTATAGGTACGATACTACGGACTTATCAAACCGAAAATGAATCATAGTCTACTGATACTTATAATATCAATGATATTCTAGTAAACAGATATGTTATGAGTGCGCTCATTGTGAAGACTCGAAAACGTCCTAATTGGGACGTATAGTCTTTAGTATATGTGTCGCATGGTGAAGAGCAATACGCTTTGTTGAAACAAAAACAAAATTAGAAAATGCCATCGTGTGTATTTAGAAAGTGTACCAATCATACCATATGTAAGTACGCAATACACCTCATTGTTTTTTTTCTGTTGTCTGTTATTTTATTCTGTGCTAAAATTCTGATATTTGGAGGTTAGAGAAAGAAAGAGGTGGTAAATACATTGGTGGCCAGTATAATGTTTGTTTACATTCAGACGCAAGTGACAAACGCTAGCTGTCTCTTTTTTCTTGTTGTGTTTATCAAGCCATCCCTTTCGACTTGTAGTGTAATGTCAGATGAATGAAAAGTGTGTATGTGTGCTGCCGATGCTACGCGCAACACTTTTTTCGGTTGTTTTGTGAGTGTATAACGTATCTGTTTACTAGAATATCATTAAATAACATGAAGCGTTTGGATAAGGTTTCATCCACAGCCACAGTTTCTGTCTACATGGCTTGTATATGCTAATCTTGTACATAATACCTAGTGTGAATACATATAGGGTTGTCAGAAGGGATAAAAAGCTTTGTTAGAAATAAATAGAATGCCTGATTTTATTCTAGTACCTACTTTAATTGAATACCATTGTCAGTTATGATTATTCAAGCACTGTAGATTTTAGTTAGAGTTCTAGATCCTGGTAAGGATAACCGGACAAACTATTTAAATTATTGCATTGTCGTCAGTCCATATCTTTGGCTCTAAAAAAATAGGCATTTCGTTTGCAATTGCGATTGTCAACATTATTGGGATAGATCTCGTGTCATTTCGGTCGTGCATGTTTACATGAAGAATATATTATTACCAAGAGGCTCACTTTTATTTTATTCCTAACGTATTTGAAACTAAACAAATATTGACATCAAGGTTGTGTCTAGCTACTTGAAAAATGGGATAAGAATTGGGCTCATGAACCCTTTCTGAAGAAGGCTGACTATTGGAAAGCACTTTACGAAAAGGTTATGTAAATTTTGTACAATGGTAAGATAGATGACCATTTATTTTAAAGTTGACTCAGGTTGTATCACGTATATTGGTGTAGGTAACTAAACTCTTTAGTTTTTCTAAACTAATAAAATAAAGAGGTAATTCAAAATTCAAAATTCTGTTAGAAAGTTACGCTATTTCCGAGTGTCTTAAAATATTTATCGTATGTTCTTCTATTTGTTAGTTGCAGATAGATACAGTCTTGGCGGAGTGATCGTGGTCATAGATTATCTGATAGCTTAATTGCGGCTTTTGCGATACTTATCCACTTTTCTACTTCATGTTAAAAAAAAATTGTTTTATTTGGGAAGAAAGAAGAAGAAGAAATAAAACTAGTTTATTTGGTACACACAGATACACACAATGTAGGTACAAATAAAAGGAAACTAAATTTTAAAACAATTACATAATGTGCCCACGGCTGCGCCAAATAGGTCCAATTCAGTAAAATGCCAGACAACTAGCAGTTGCCTGACGCTAGGTTTTCAACTGAACCTTACGTTGAAGTGTATGGATGATTATTGATGATACGGATGATTAGATCAAGCAATTCCTATACTTCCCCATTACAGATCACTGGGTCACAGCTGTAACTATATTTGCTCACTCTAGCTATAGACAAAGCCTTGACCATTTAAAGCTGATTCGTGCTACTATAGCCCTGAGCCCTGGTACTAAAGTCTTACAAGTTATTAAAACTGGACCCGATTGAATCTCACCAATATCACCCTGTATTAAACGCAACGCATGCCAAGACACTGCTGAAATAGAAAGCCTGTATAAGGCTGTCGGCCATAAACTCGAGTACTCGACTTCTTCTATTAGATTATTGAGACCACATAACACGGAAAGGCTAGACGATCAATCTGCTTAGCCTTTTCTCAACTATTTACATTGGTGTCGGCTTCCAGTCCTACCGGATCCAGCTGAATAGATACCAGTATTTTACGTGAGGCTTCTGCCTGGCTGACCTTCACAACCCACTAGCTGGGTAACGTGGCAGGAGGTGGATCACTGTGTTGCCCAATTTTTCAAAGGGCGTGGTAACTTTAAAAGTAACTTATTTGCCATCAAGCTCGTTGCCTGGCCTTTATATCAGTTGTATACCTTTATATCTGACTGTGAATATGTACAATCTGCACATCATATCTTATGAAAGTGTATTCTTTGGCAGAATTAACACAATATTATGTTGGATAATGTACATGCTGTATCTAGAGTTATTTTCTATACGGTCCTTGTAGAAACTAGAGCAAATGCTCGTGTGCTCAAGAGTTTTTGCAATACCAACTATTGGAATCAAATATAACACACAATGCCCATTAATATTACTAATATTTATTACCCGCGTTGCTAGGCATTTGGGTTTATCCCAATTGTAAAGGACCCTTTGTTCCTTTTGGCCTTGTTTCTTGTTCTGTCTCCTGCTTGATATGAAGGGAAGTGGAAATTTGTATTTATTCTTACTCCTCCGTTATTCTTTTCTGATTATTTTCGTTGCGGGATCCAAGACAGTTAAATTCATTCGCCGGGACTTCGTCGAGCTTCATTGCCTCACCGCTTTTCTTGTGGTCGCCACTGTACATTCTGGCTTTCAAGAGTTGCAGTGGTTTGGGAATAATAGTGCGGTCGGATAGATCAATAAAAAAGTACTTAGTAACATACATGATATAGCTACTAGTTAAGTAATAACTAGATAATGGATTGGACTATAATTCCACGTGTAAAGTACTGAATTACTTTATTATTACATTTATCTGAGGGATATCTTAAGAGATTGTTAGTAGCATCAATCGCTTGGATGCGAGACGAACAGGGCCGGTCGGTGTTACGACACTTAGGAGAGGCATATGTCCAGCAGTGGACGTCTTTCGGCTGAAATGATGATGATGATGATAACTGGTCGCTTGCACTCGGTTTCAAATTGAGGATTCAAAGTTCAGAAAGTGTCAATCCTTACTTTAATGTCAATGTTTATAATTATGTATAGATTGAAAGTCATAAAAATAAAACTAAAAGATTCGGCTTTACTCCGTGACTGTACTAATAATGAAATTGGGCTGTGGGTCCAGACGACCTATTCAAAATGTGATTGGGCTCCGCGGGTCCATTTCGAGTGGGCCCAGATGACCAAAGACTCACTAGAGTTTGAATTAATGTCCCACTTCAATTTTTTTACAATACCCGCGGGTGAACTCATAGAATTCTCAATGGTCATTCATTTCTAGCTGTAAAAACAGAATAGAATATACTTTATTGTACACAATAAATACACAATTCTCAACAGGATTTAATTGAAACATCAAAAATAGAATAAACGAAACAAAAAGCCACCAAATTGCGCAAATACAAACTGAGCAATTTGACTTCCCGGTGACATTTATTTGAACAAAACAAACTAACGTTTTGTGTCCCAGTTTTTTGAGCACTTTTGAATTTTGATTCGTTTGTTATTGCATTGAAATAATACGAGTTTGTTTAATATTCATTATACTACAATGTACGAGTACTAAAAACGCTTGCCGCGGCCGGTAAATGGATGTGTGATGAATCATGACGTAATCCATCCACGCTTCTGAGAGCATGTAAAACAGTCAAACTCAAGAAAGCGCGCTAAGCAGTAAGATCAAGGCTGTCACTTCTAGATTTCAATCCCACCGCACCATTCCCAAACCACTGCAACTCCTGAAAGCCATCAGAGATATTTGTGGACATACATACAAACATACATAAACACAATAACGAAATTTGGCACACGTGTTTAGAAGCTACAGAGAAGCATGTGAATATTGTGCAATTCCAACAATATTACATACATACGTCTCGAACTGATTATCTCCTTTTTTTTAAGTCAGTAATAAAGGTTTGTACAACCAATCCCCATTGGTAAACGGTTAAAGGGCATGACAACGATAATTATTATCATGAATATTACATTAAAATTATAATATTTTATTATTCCTACTATAGTATTTTTTTGGTTAGGGATACTGGTATTACCGGTACTCGAAGCTCGTGCCTTGATGATAACAACCGCAACAGACGATCTTTTACCGAGCTGTTTGTGACGAAGTTCTTCCTTCCATACTCTTCAGATCACTTATTACTGGCAACCTTTTTATAGCACATCATTTACTTTTCACATTATCATTCGATTTTTAATTCAAATTAAGAACGCCACATTCTCTTTCCCATGCACTCTCATTCCCCCAGGTGACTTCATCTTTAGAGCCCGCCGAGGCTACTTACTGTCTGTAACTATAACCATTGTCTGATAATCTTGTTATAATCTTCCAAAAAAACGCTGTGTGTCATTACTGTACTGTGTGTATTCTTCTGATCATTTTGTGCGATAAATAAATATTCTCCAGTCTGTTTTTACTGTTGTCTGCTTTCACTTCAACCAATTAATAACGTGGTCTGGTGAGGTAACCTCAAATTGAACCAGTTGGCAAGAGGGCAGAGGGCCCACCGGTACAAGTTTCTGTGTATTGATGAGCAACAGGGGGCCTACTCCCTAAGCACGCAGTTTCGGCCTTAGTTACTAGCATTTCCTACTCCCTAACACCTACATACGGATGATTCGTTCGGGGTCCGCACTAAGAATGAATGACAACACAATTTGACAGTTGTGCCTACTCCCGATGTGTTTTTACCTGTCCAAAAAATTGAACTTAATACTTATTTTTTTTACTCTGAAGTTTCGGAGTACTTCCGGACGGAGCCCGTCACTTCGTTGACGGAGATACGAAGAAGACCCCCTGATCATCTATGGCAATTTCAAGACCTCTCCATGCCTTAAAAAATACGTTAAAAATCTGACAACCAGTAAGGTAAGTACTGGGTTTTGGGTGCTGGCAATGGCTTCACATAAGCTACTGGTATTCAGCTACAGGATAATTCAGAAGCAGTGGTGGCCCAGTGATATCGGCCGCGACTTACAAGTTGTATGCCGTGGATTCGAGCCCAGGCAGGCGCTTTACTTTGTGTAAATTATTTCATCACTACTGCTCTCAAAACGGTAAAGGAAAACATCGTGAAGAAACCGGCATGTCCTAGAACCAAAAATTCGAAGACATGTGACATCTAAATACCCGTACTGGACCCGCGTGGTGAATAACGGCCACAGAGAGGAGGCCTGTGTCCCAGCAATGGGAACATTAGCTGCAGACTGTAGTAGACGCCAACATAACGCCGACGACGAAAAGGCTAAATCTGATTGCGCACCGATATTGTCCTTCAAATTCGTATGATTCTTACGCATCCATGACACACACATAGTCATTAAGACACACACTAGACAACTATAACACATACAGGTTATCACAGCATTTATATAACATAATTAGTTTAATACCCAGCTTCAAATTTGCAGCTCGTGATTGGTTATATGACCATTATATCACGTAATATTCTGGTGTTAATTAGCTAGCTATAATAGAGTACCAAGCCGAAAATAATGCTTGCTCTGGTGAACTAAATTCGGCTAAAATTATTATATTTGTGAGGTTGCACTAATTGGATGGAAGAAAGATACGCGGCGGCCTATCTTCCAGGTTACATAAATGAACAAAATTAGGTTATACCTACACCAGCTAATCTTTTCAAAGACTAGTTTAAGTACCTACAACTATTCTTATTTTGTGTAACTACCTACTCAAAATAAAATACATCCTAGGACCCTAAGTTAATTAAGAATTTTGTCTAAGAATAAATAATTATGTAAGCATTTGTGAAATAAAGCACTAAACAGTATTCTTGACATGTTTATGGGTAAAAAATGCATTTTTTGCGTAATTCGATAAAAATAAATAGATTTTACCATTGACTAAGTTTAAACAATTTTTAAAGCCCTACTCCAAACTCATACATCCATAAAAACCACTTAGGCACCTCGCGCACTAGACGGCGACGACCACGACCAGTCGTGGTCGTGGTCGCAACCTTGGTCGCAGAAGCTACGGTTGGGCTCGGGTTCATCATTAATGGAACAGCTTAAGGTGATGCCCCAATGTAAACGCTGTACTGGCCGTGCGCCCGCTCGATCCCAAAATATCAAAATTGAACCTCCTTTTGAACAGTTTTGTTTGCAAAATATTATTTGATTTACATATGCTATGTCAGTTATGAAGAAATTCCAGCCATACATTTTTCTGTGTAAAAATATTTTTAAACATCCAAGTCGTATTGGAGGACTATCTAAAAGTTGCGAAAAATATCGTGTTGCTAATTGTTTTTTAAAGCAAAACTATTTGTTATACGAAAAAACCATGTTTAAAAAGTAATATACATGAAACAATAATAAATATATATTTATTTGAAACCTGTTAACGTAGCCGTTACTAAGGAGTATGCTTTAAAAAGTTACCGTTTTACGACACTAAAGCGTGTACAAGCCCTTAAAGCAGTCCCCAGGCTAACCCCATGCAGTAATGAGTGGATCATTTTTATTATGAGAATACCATATAAAAAGTATTATTTATTTTAGGAAATATATATATATGTATGTTTATTTTTACTATATTATATTCTTCAATTTTACTGCAATAATTATTTAATTTTTTTATGCTCCTGCCATGTTATCTCTCCACCACCCTTGGTTGACTGGTAGAGAATGCCTCAGGCATTACCTCGCCTATGTACTTGTGTGTTGCATGAAGTTATAATAAATAAATAAATACCATGTTATATTCCATTACGAAGAGCGAGTTTTCAAAAGTTCGAACCCATGAAAATTTATTTCGTAAACTTCTAACAAACTCCATAAAAAATTTCAATCAATTTCGAAGTAATTAAAGAAATTCGTTAGTAAGATGGTCAATTAAAATATAGAACAATGCTGTCAACTTGATACAAACGAAAACTGGCCTTTGAAAACATAACAAATGATTAAAAATGTTTTTTTTTTTAATATTTATGATAGACATGGCGAAAAAGGTAAGAAGAAAAAAACACGATAGAATGTCTTCATAAACCCCTACCATTGTTGCTGGTTTTTGATATTTGAAACCTTTTTAATCACGCGCATTAAGTTAGGTATATGCATAATTTAGAACTGAATGAGACGAAATTTATAACTTGTATAAAACGCACACTATGCAGGCAAGCATATTATAAGTTGGGGGATTACATCGCTGATAAAAATGCTTGGCTAAATGCTAAGGGCGCAAGAACAATTAGTGATGGACAGAAAAGTTTTGAAGTATTTTTGGACCTGTTGAAGTCTGTATGAATAAATTTGTATTGTATAAACTCAATTTCTTTTAGTATTACATAACTGCACAGAACATGTGTGAGTACTATGTTTCGACTGTAAATCTACCATTCACTGTACCTATGTGACGTTCGTTGACTTATGTATGCCCTGGCAGTTGAGTGTGTCATGCTCTCTCCAATTTCTCTCTGATGATGGCACATGTGTTGAATCATTCGGTTCCCTTCATGATGGTTGAGCTGAGTGGTGCCGATCCATGCGTCATGTTCATGAACGGACGCCATCAGTTGGGATTGGTCATAACTTAGCTTTTTTGTTAAAATTGTTTGTTATACTAGACGCTTTTACGTGCAAGTCTTTTTGCATCGTTCTCACTTATATGTATATTTTTTTTTCAACAAGAATGATGTAACCAAAAACTTGTAATTGAGACTGATGGAAAAGAGTGTTTGTGGAGTTTCTTGCAAATTCTTCTCCATTGAGATCTACTGACGCTTGCGAATTTTCAAATAGAGAACATTTTTTTTTTGTTTTACTATTCAAAAGTACCTCTAAGGTTTATTTGAAACAAACTTTTCTTTTCATATAATTTTTAATATCTGTTGAATAGATATTTCTTCAATAAGTTGTTGAACAACGACTCTAAATAAGAAAGAAATGTATGCATTATACCTACCTACTCTTATGTACCTATGTCTGTTACCTTACTTAGTAAAATCCTATACTGTGTATGTGTACTATAGTAAGACTTTCCTACAGTTTTAAGCTTAAGAAGTAAGACGACTGAAAGTTCAAAGGTCCATTTGCTTTGAGGAAAAGCGAGCGAAACCGCGGCCTAAAGTATTACAGAAATTAATTGCCACTTACAAATAAGATACAAAAAATATTGAAAGACTTTTCGAAACTTTTATAATTGGCATCAAAGTCTTGTTTTTACATAAAGGTAAAGAAAAATTATAAGGGTTATTATGTAACAGAAGATCTTTTTTTGTACATAAGATCCTTCTTATGTACTTAAAAAGGCAAGGAGCTTATAAGGAGAAAATTCTAAAAGCTTATTTTATGAAAGGAGCATAAAAATTATGATTTTTCATTTTTGTAGCCAGAATTATCGGGCAAAATGAAGGAAATAGGTAGATCCAAACATTGAATTTGGCTATCCATAGATACTGGTATAAGCGAAGAGACTATAGTACTAGCTCTTGCCCGCGGCGTAGCCCCCGTGGACCACCCCACAGGACCCATTTGCCGGATTATAAAATAGCCTATGTCACTCAGGAATAATATAGCTTTCTATTGGTGAAAGATTTTTAAATCGTTCCAGTAGTTTCAGAGCCTATTCGGTACAAACAAACAAAAAAATCTTTCCACTTTATAATACAAACTAGTTATCCCACGCGGCTTCGCTCCCGTCAAGTGGCTATCTACTGGGTAGGTAGATAGCCACTTGACGGGAGCGAAGCCGCGTGGGGCCCTTACCCTATCCTACCTACCCTACATACATGATTGTTGCGTAACTTTAACCGCTTACGCAGCGCACGCAACAGAAGCTCTGCAACAGAATTTTGCCCGTTTTTGCAACATTTTTCATTTATGCTCCGCTCCTATTGGTCGTAGCGTGATGTTATATTGCCTATTCTATAACCTTCCTCGATAAATGGACTATCCAACACAAAAATAATTTTTCAATTCCAACCAGTAGTTCCTGAGATTAGCGCATTCAAATAGTTCAAATAGTATAGAAGTATAGATTATTATTATTTGTGCTACGAGTATATAGCACGGGGAAAGAAAATGCCCGAAAGAAAGAAAATCTGGTTCAAATAAATATCACTAGTCTAGTGATATTCTTCGATTTGTATGTAAACTTGATCATAAAAATGTTATCTTCTGGTTTAATCAACTCCCCTAAGCACAAAATTATGAAATATAGGCCTCTTAATTCACATTTCCAATAGATGGAGCGGTTTGAAATTACTGAGGCATTCCACTCGATTGTTGAAAAAAATACTGTAAAACAAAACGTCACTGTATTTCGAAAAACTATTCACGAACCGAGTAAATCCTTTTATTTGCAAGTTTGCAACTAACAACATCTGTCGCCTTGGAACGCACCGGTCTCGGAACGCGATCGATGTACTTATAAAAAAAATCAGTCTAATCTGACGAAAAACGCTAATAACGTTGCCATCGGCACGGTCTATTTGTATGGGATAAGGTATCTGGATGCTAGTAATTTATTAACTGTAGTCTCCTGGCTACACAAAGTATAAGAAAGATTCATCATAACAGGAGTTACCTACTGGTCAGAGCCTAGTCAGAGGGCCTCGACAAAAATCCATTTTATCAGCTACTGTCAAAAGTCAATTTTCTGTCGGTTTATCATGTGATATTTCAGAAGTGCATGACAATCCCAAACATCCTGGCAGCTTTAACAATCCTCATCGCTGATAGACTGTCATTTTGTGTAGATTCCAGACAAACAGATGTTTTATCACTACTCTCCCATACATGAACTTTTTTGAATATCACGTAGGTAACATGTTGTCCAAAAAACATCATGCAAAATTATCCAACCAAGGGACAAAAAGCGGTCACTGAATACATTATAAGTGCTGTAACATGTGTGTAGCCTCCTGCTCTGTATGTTACGTCTGTTTACCCTTAGCTTGTCGGGGACACACACAATATGTCAGGGAAGGGTTGCCCAACTGCTGGCAGATTTATCATCTTGCTTGGCACCTCCATTTAAATAAAACTTCTTGGATATATTTTTTTTTCAGTTTGGTTTTTGGGATTTTAAAGTGATCGATATGATTTTTTATCGTAAGATATTTGCCTTCTATGGCCATATCGCCCGCAAACCTGCTGCTTAAGGTAATTGTAATTAGTAAAATCGAGGTTAAACTACCCAGAGGCAGAAGCCCTATACGCCGGTCAGAACAAATTCGAACCTCGCTGGATAGTATGTAAAGGATGGAAAGTAGGAGTAAGTGGAGGGCCATAATAAAGGAAACCATGATATGGTCACGACGGTCTCGTCAAACAACGCAAGGAGGGATAATTCTTTAAAGAAAATTTCTAGAAGATGAGTATAAATGTATATTAATATCAAGCATGCATCATTCGTTGCCCGAATTCAATGAAACTAACAGTACTGAAACAATATCTGTAGGATGTAACACAATTTGCAGCTAGGTAGGTAAAGGTAGACCTAAGAGTCCAATGAGAATAGTTTTTCAAGAATCGCCAAAAGCTATCAAAAAATCAAAATTAAAAAGGCAATATTTACTGCCTACAACAGAATAAGAATGCAAGACATGGGTTTCTCAATATCAGAGATATCATGATAATCATCGCATCAGAAAGCCAAAACAAATACTTATCCATTTAAAACCAAGCACAAACGAGAACGGAATAAAAAAAACAAAATGTAAGCGAGGGATCTTCATAAAGCATTATCCAATTACATTTCATTGTGCGTAACTCCCATATAATTAGACTCCTTAATTAATTATTGCGTGAAACAATGGCTTCCTTATTCTGGCAAAGTTTTAGACATTTCTTTGAACGGGGCCACGAGGTGAGCGAGTTCAGTTGGCTTGGCTTTGTTTGACGGGAAGTTTCGCTTATGAGAGAAGCCAAGTTTTTATGTGTATAATAACAAGCTATGCTTACTGACTAAGCCAGCTAGCTAACCAAAGCTAACTAGCTAGCTTGCTAGCTTTCTAAGTTTATCTTGGACATCACATGCAACGGTGAAGGAAAACATCATGAAGAAACTTGGACATATACAGTTAATGTAAGTCTGAAATAACCAAGTCAGAGGCCTGTGGGGTTCCCAGAGGTGGCTTAATTAACTCTGACACAAAGGTGGACATATCCTCACACGAAAAGAAGAAGAAGAACAAGCTACTTTTCAACTAGTTAAATGGTTTGCATTTGCATCATAGTTGAAACAAATGTGGATCCAAAAACTTGGCTAAAAAATATGTCAAAAACATATTCATTCAACTTAGGATGAATTTTAGTCCCTTTGTGAGTTTGACACCTCCATCACTCACTAACGACATCACACACCAGCTATGTGTTACAAAAATTATAGGCTTCATAGACATAACACTACTTTTCAACAATAAATCAAGGACCCCATAAGCGACAATAAATTAAAAAGTAAAAGTGTGCTATAAAAATTAAAAAGTTATTTTATGATGCAGTTGTTTGAAAATCGAAGGAAAATGTTGCACTGTAATGGTTTTTTTTTAATTTTACCTATCCACGAATATAAAGTACGTGTTTATATAATATTTTTTGAATTCATATTTGGAACATTACGTTGTGAGTGTAGATAAAAGACTTTACTTAAGTAATCAGTTCACATGCCCAAAAAATTTCAACAAACAAGCCGAATTACGGAAAAGCACCTCTTTATAAATAAAATAAATAGCATTCGTAAACCACTTGTTGGTACTAATCAAGTTCTTCATGATGAACGAGGCCTAAGCACGCGAACTGGAAAATGTAAGTCCGTTTGTAATAAATTTACTTATTACCGGAGCTTTGGCATTTTTATTAGAAAATATACCGTACTTTGTCACGATTCAGTCGGTAAAATTTAATTAACAAAGTCTCCGGGCAAGTAAAAAGTATCCTGGTACAAGCCAGGCCACATAGAATCAGGAATCATGGAAGGCAATAATATGCAATGCACTGCCTTCTTTAATTTGGAATAACAACATTACTAACACTCATACAACAAAATCCTTCTCCCATTCGGGTTCCATTATTTTATTTGTCTTTGGTCTCCTCACTTTCCTGTGCGACAACAAAACAATCCTAGTCAAAGTTTTCTAGCTGAATTTTACACATTAAACATAACAGTAACAGCAAAGTTGTGTGAAAAATCTTACTAATGTTATAAATTCGAAATTTTAGATGTCTGTATGTTTGTTACTCAATCACGCCAGAACGGCTGAACGGATCTGGATGATACTTGGCACAGAGATAGATAATAGTTAGGAATAGCACTACTTTTTTTATTGATGATAGGCTTGCGCTTGACCACTATCTCACCTGATGGTACGAGTAAGCGAAGATGTGGTCGACGATGAAGCACGCTTCCCTAGGAGAAACCTACTCACTCTTGACTTGAAGACTCCCAGGTTGCTGTACGCATAATAAAAGTATTCCCAAAAAGTTTGGTGCGTATGGGTGGGATGTCCACCATGTACCGATAACGCATCGCCGTACGTCTTGTAGTCCGATGATGGAACGGGCTAGGAGGAATTAGTTCATGCAATTCCAACGCACACTCCCCGAAATGTAACCGATAAAAAAACGACAAGCTGGCAAATCGGTGCCGATGTTCGAGGACTATAGATACTTTTTATCCCGGGAATAATTATGTTCCCTCGGAATAATTTTCGATTTTCATGAAGGTGAAGCTGCTGGCAGAAGATAGTTAATTCATAAATACACACACAGTACAGACTATGTCCCACTACTACTAGATGACTGGTACAATGCCTATGACGCTGCAATAAACATGGCCACCTATTGCGCCCATATAGTTTGATTAAATCTACCATGAGAGAAGATATTACATACTCTAACATCAATACAAAAAGCACTATCGCAAAATCCCACTGTCCAATAACAAATAACTTAAAAAGTAACAAAAACATTCGAGCCACATCCTCAAATCCTCCAGCTCCTCGTAGCTTCAAAAAGCCTCATCGCGCCCGCTTCCGCCTCGTCTCAGGCCGCGGCCTTAGAGATCTTACCCTCATGAATATTTAGAGCACGTCGTCGGCTGCCTTTCGCGTTCCCGCGTTCCCTGCTCGCATACTTCCCCTTATCAAATATATAGAATAAAACTTGGAGGTTTTGGATGGTAAATTTACCTTTGAAAGCGCCTAGGTACTATCAGTTGCCAAAGGAGATTGGCAATATCACAGTTTTTATAAGTCATATATTTGTGGTAATTGGTCTTAGTTTGCAAGTTATATGAAATTTCTTTATGTTCTTTTTTAGTCCAGTCAAAATAGATATTTCAGTTCGCATTTATTGGCATAGAACTCAAAATGGGTAGTCTTAATATGAATGAAATATCAAAAGTCCCTATCGATTCCACGTCTGCTAAAAAGATAATCAAGATCAAAGGTCAAAAATATCAGTTATTTGAATTTTTCTCTTAAATGGTAAGAGTTATTGTAAGTTTTGGTCGGACGATTAGTTAATCATCCTCAAATGGTGACTCAAATAATATCAGAATTCTACATTCCTAAACGAGGCATTGTTCGCAAAGAAAGAAGAGAAAATGGTTTATTCGATATCTATTATTCGTTTTTCAAAAATCATAAGAAATTATTCAAATCCAAAATTCTGCTTGAGTTCGCTCACCTGACTTTTTGGCACTGTTTCCTTTCCCGCCGTTTTTGTTCCGCCTCGGATAGAGATTAATTTTACTTTGGCCACACCCCATCACAGAAGCCGAGTTATTCGCATGACATCACAAATTACTTGATTTTTCACCAATTTAGGAATCACCAAGACTTGGTCTAAAGATTATTTAAATTCACACACTTCCACTTAATTTTATGTTTTTTCGATCTATACAGGCTTTGCTCCATGATTTCTTTCCTGCAAAAAGATAAATAACATAAATTAAAAAGCGCTCTTGTATCAACAGGCTGGGGTATTTGGACAAAGCTGGAATAATACAGGGTGCTTAAATAATCCCAAGCAAATAATTATGGGAATTGGACCGCGAGGGAACACTTCAAGGGTGAGAATACTGAATGAATAGCTGTAGTAAATGACCTTCGTGCAAAGGTCATTGCAAAATATATAGTAAAAGGCAGGTTCAATAAAAAAACAATAAAATTGGTATATTTCCTCACATTTTACATGTTTTCCTTTGATGATTAAATCTACGACCTTGATCGTAAACAGCCATGTTTGGGTAGCCTCAAATAATACTCGATACCCAGCATTATAAACTCATGAAATTGATTATTTCCATTTCCTGATATACATTAGACTCAACATGAACAATAGAGAAATGAATGGTTTCACTGTGTCATTATTAGTTTTCAATAAGTTAAGTAACTAACATTCAAGACAGCAGCTCCTAGGAAACGATTAAAAGTTATAACCACTGTTATTTTCAATTCAAATTGTCCAAGTAATCTTATTAATCAAAACAAAGGGCAGTTAACGCTTCTCAAAACAAAGGGTTCAAGGCTAGAACACAATTTATCCAAATATTGGTCAATGAAAAATGCTAATTTGATTGAGCAACAGTGCTACAAGTTCGTGTACTGACAAGTTCCTGTAAACAATAGACCACAGAGCACCGAGAAGCCTTAGCGGCTACTGGTAGAGAAGGCATTGTCAAAACTTTTTATGCAAACGTAGAGAATGGACGGAGCAATGAAGCGAACAAAAATGGTACAACACTGTAAAAACAGACTATATATACGGCACAGGATGACAAAGTTCCGCAACTTTCATTAAAAAAAGGCAGACGGGTGTAGTGTGTGGTTCAGAGAACTGCCCGATGGTTATGATCGAACTGTTGTTCATGTTCCAAAGGCGTAGAGAACTTTGCTTGCGCGATGTAGAATTTGAGCGACATCAGATCATTTTTGTAGATCGTATGTTGTGACACAAAAGCGACTGTACGTCTGCGGTCAATGCCTGTCGCCAGTTTTTGGCCGTAGTGATGCGCCCCAAACTATATTTTAAAGACTACTGGCCACGTGATGGCTTCATAATGATTGCCCAGCCCGTAATGATTTCATTCCTGTTTAGGGATAGCTCAGTCCATTATCAATGTCTGTGATAAAAACCAAGCGTGTTTAGTTTGACCGTTAACTCATAGATCGTGACAATACTGAATATAGCTGAAACTTTTGCTTGGGCACGAATATTGTAGGTAATGCCATTTCTAATCACTACGGTACGAGGATTCCGTGACCTATACGACAAACGGATGCACGAGGGTTATAAAAACAGGTCTCAAAAATATAAACAAAAAATGGCGTTAAGTCTGTAGGACACCGACTAAACTGCACTGCTGTGTTTTAGTGACAATATAATAAGAAAGAGGCGGCAAAAGATTTGGAGTTGTTACATGAAACAAAGCACAACATGATGAATTTCTAATGAAACACAATTTTCAAAGGATTGTTTTACTTGTTTAACAAAGCTCTAATATAATCCATTCAACTCTGTTTTGTTCTTACTATAGGTATGTAAAACAACTTTTTACAAAAAAATACTACCGACTTCCATATAAAAACACTCCAAAGTGAAACATAACTTTATTTTTGGAAGTCGGTGTCCATAACGCAATAAATTGGTACCTATGAAAGACACCGACTTCCAAATAGTCACCGACTTCCAAAAAAAAACTTACATAATGTCGAACTTACAACCTCTTCCTTTTTGGGAAGTCGGTTAAAAAGGCACAGCAAGATTTTTAGTTAAGTTTAGACATGTACAACAGAAAAATAGCCATTGATTGGATACACCATCGTAAAACACCTGGAACAACTTTGTAGCGATCACAGACACTGCACTAGGGTTTAAGCTTGGTTTAGGCATGAATTTAAATGCATGGTTTAGGATACAGCAATTTTATCATTAAAGTTTTATTTACTAACCTCTGCTACAATTTAGCAATTTTAATTTCACTATTGCTAGATTAATATTCACAACAAAAATGATGTCAGTATTGTTGCAATGTTACAATTTGTAAGTATATCTTCAAATTTTGGTAGTTGAGCAAGACTGGATTCGGGCCTGTTTGTTGGCCACAGGCTCGCCACCTAATACACGGAAATTAAAAAGACTTTGTAACAAAAAATTCAAACCGACTTCCAAAAACAAAAACCACAAAGCGAAAAATAAGTTTCTTTTCCGAAGTCGGTGTCTTTGGTACGTATTGTTTGCCGTTTTTCGATACTGACTTCGGAAAAGAAAGTTATTTTTCGCTTTGTTTTGGAAGTCGGTTTGAATTGTTTGTTTTAAAAAGTTTTTTATCTATCTCTTTTTAGTTTCAGTAGGTACCTCGAATTACCATGAAAATCATTTATAGCCAAAGTACGACTCATGACGATTCCAATAAGCCCAAACACGATTAGGATACATTGTTTATTTCGGCGTTCCAGTACCTACCTTCCAGCTTCATCACTAGATCAGTCCATTGGTACCATTTTCATCAGTACCATTTATTTATGAGTGTTTGCTTCGTCGGCTAACTATTCGAGATATCTTATACCCGTGACATACTTAACATTAAAGAGTACCAATGGCCATCAGTGGTCTTCTTCATCAGTTCCACTTCACCAAACGATACTTTTTGAGAGTAAATTATAGCGTTGTTGATGAAAATACCATTTTTTTTTTATGTATTTGCCTATAACATTTGAGAGGTTCCCATGATTTCTCCAGGATCACATCATCAGACCCTGACCTGATGACCACCTGGGAAGTATATCCTTTCAAACAAAAGAAGCATTTTCCACATCGGTCCAGGCGTCTTTGGGTAATCGGGTAACATACAAATGAAAAAGAATACGACGAATTGAGAACCTCCTTCTTTTTTTGAAATCGGTAAAAACTTATTGATTTACTATATGAGCTTAATTATTATGGGTAGGTACGCTATATACCTTCTGCTGAACCCTTCGGAGGTTACAGGCGTAATGATAGTAGGTACTCATGTTATGTTTTCTGCAAGTCTGAAAAGGTTTTCATTTAATTTTCGTTTCATTTTAGTATAATTTCATTCATGAATCAGAATATAATAATGGTAGAGTGTGTTTATTCTCAGTACAAATCTTTTATTTACATAGAAGATTAATTTTACTGTTCTCAAAAGCATTTTATTAGGTACCATGCATATTTAAGTACTAGATGAAACGTTTATAGCCAGCACATTGAATGTATCTTGATGACGGCAAATAATTATATTTATAACTAGCTTTCCCACGCGGCTTCGCTCCCGTCAACTGGCTACCTACCTACCCATCTATCCTACCTACCCTACCCTACCTACACTACATGATTAATGCCTGAATATAAACGCTTACGCAGCGCACGCAACGGAAACTCTCAAAATGGAATAATTTTGCCCGTTTTTGCAACATTTTTCATTTATGCTCCGCTCCTATTGGTCTTAGCGTGATGTTGACCTTCCTCGATAAATGGACTAACTAACACAAAAATAATTTTTCAATATGCATTATTAAGGATAACTTTAAAGCTAATCGTTAGATCTTGATCAAACTTAAATGGAACCACATTTCATGAGAAGCACCAGCTCTCAAATAAAAGTCGGTACATAATTAGCGTAGTAATCGCGTAACAAACATCCAAAAACTTACTGTCGAATTGAAAACCTCCTCCGTAGCAAAACTCAAAAATATGCGAGCATGACATTTCGCTAACAATTTTCAATCCAATACATTTTGTACTTTTCGCCAATCGTTATCCCTTATAGAAATTCGCCTTTCCTAAGTCTTCTGGTCCCAATAAAATGTTTCCAGTATCTACCTAAAGGCCATATAAAAGTAAACCATTCATCAAAAAAATTGTAGGTAGGTAACAGTTAAGTCGCATTGATCAAAGCTCACCATTTATTACCTCTACAACCCCTCATTGTTCTTCTGATAGGTCAATCATAGAGCCCAAGCCACCCGGGGTAGCCAATTAATTACAAACGTTTCGTATCGAACCTCTTTCTACAATCGTTAACGCCTTTTGTATGGTCTGGCTATGTAACTTGCCGTTTAGATGTGTCATTCCTATACATTAACTCATTTTCCACTAGCGTTATCGATTGTACATTATCAACTGGTGCTGTTTAGAGGACATGACGATAATGAGCAAAACACATCGGTGTCTGAACATAATGAGCATTAATCGATGCAGCCATTTGTAATTTGCATAGATATCAAGAACTGGGGCCGTAGGTAGTATGATGTGCCATTGCATAATAAGAAAGAGGTTGCAAAAGATTAGGAGTTGTCAAATGAAACAAAGTACGACATGATGAATTCCTAAAGAAACATATTTTCAAAAGATTGTTTTTCTTATTTGACAAAGCTCTACTATAATCATCCAACTCTGTTTTGTTCTTATTATAGGTATGTAAAAGGCAGCAATATTTTTAGTTTAGTTTATTCATGTCCATCAGAAAAAACCATTGATTGGTTGGATACACCATCGTAAAACAGCTGGAAAAACTTTGTAGCGAACATAGAGACTGCACTAAGGTTTGGGTAGGTGGTTGGTTTAGCCACGGGGTCCCAGCGCCAACAAAGAAAACTTAGTTTAAATAAATATCACTAGATGGCGCGATAAGCATCGATTTTTGTGTACTCTCCTAAGCATAATATTATGGAATATTGGGCTCTTCTTCTTTTTTTTTTTCATGTGAGGATGTGGCCACCTCTGGTGTCAGAGTTGATTAAGCCGCCTCTGGGAACCCCACAGGCATCTGACTTGGCTATTTCAGACTTACATTAACTAAATATATCCAGGTTTTCTCACGATGTTTTCCTTCACCGTTGCCTGGTAGTCTGAGATAAACTTAGAAAGTACATATGAATTTGAAAATTCACATTGGTACTTGCCTGGATTTGAACCTACGACGATCAAGCACGAGAGGCGAGAAGTCTTAATGGGCTATTAATTCACATTTTAAAGATTATTTGAACGGCTCTTTTATAATTGATTCCAGTAGATGGCGCGGTTTTAAATTTCTGAGACGTCACTCGATTTTTTTAAATTGTATTGTGACACATTTTGGTGCAATGAAACTGTTAAAACGGGCAAAAAAATAATATAACACAAATCGTAAATGTATATCAAGAAAAAATTGTCACGAACCGAGAAAACCCTTTTACTTGCAAGTCGCTGCTAACACCATCTATAGCTGTGGAACGGAACAGAACGCGATCGATGAAATTATAAAAATGATCAGAATTATCAGACGAAAAACGCTAGTTACGTCGGCACGGTTTCCTTGTATAGGATGAGACATCTATATGCTAATATTATGTTATCTGTGGTTTAGGCATGGTTAAAATGCATGGTTTAGGTGACAGCAATTTTATTTTTATGTTTTATTTACTAACCTGGGGCCGCACTATGACGTGCCATTGAAATCATGATTCTAATATGTGATAGAGACGGCGCTGTACAGGACGAGTAGCACCATCTCTTGATCACATTGAAATCATGATGGAATTTATTTATTTATTTTATTTGAGGTTAACCAACAACTGTTTACACAAAACAATAACAGTTAACAAGTTACAACAAGAAAATTACATGTGCAACAGTTAATTACAGGTTAACACCGCTAGTACAAACACGTTGGTAAAGACATTACAAAATAAAATCACAAAAATTAAATAAATTATGCAACAATTATAAACATAGTAAGAGTAACAATAATAACACATTTCATACATCAATAAATTAATTATAGTAGAATAATAATAATTTAATTTTGATTAAAAATGTAAGATTTAAAAAATAATAAACTAATTAACATCTTAAAATAATCTAATCCAATCCAAAATAATTCGAGAACATGACAATAATTACTGACTGACAACCATGAATATATATATATATATATATTTTCCATTTAATTACATGTTATGAGAAAGAGACTTAAGAGAGATTAACTTGAATTGTGTTCAGAACAACTTTACGTATTGTGTTAATACTGTCATGATGTAAATCTATTAGGTCGCTGCAACTATTGAGAACCCTGCACATTCTAGAAATTGGTGAGTTTGCACCAAGTAGAGACCTTCGAAAAGGCGGACAAAGTGGCGATATGCTATTCCTAGGCAATTTACAAGGCGCTCGGAATTTAATAAGGTTCATCTGGATGTCAAATGAAAACCATTCAAAAAGGAGTGAGCGAGATATAGTGATCGTGCGGCCAATTGTTGTCTTTTTTCTAGAATTCTGTAGACTTTTAGTATCACCTTCATCACTATGACACACAGAAAAGAGACAGGTATTGACCGCACATTCGCTCTATCCCCATCTACAGATCAGTAAAGAAGATTGCCCATCCGTCTATGGACCGCCGTTGCGCATAAAACATTTTTT
Organism: Orthosia gracilis; assembly: GCA_947562075.1. Lineage (NCBI taxonomy): Eukaryota > Metazoa > Arthropoda > Insecta > Lepidoptera > Noctuidae > Orthosia > Orthosia gracilis. Next base: position 55,697,483 of record OX387268.1, read on the forward strand.
ATGATAGCATAAATTAGATATTAAAGAGGGGACAGATCTTACTTTCAAAGGAAATAAAAATTATCCATTTATTTTGTGGGGTTTTTGTTTATTTTCTATTCAGTTTTGAGGTTAGTTTTGTAACGATCTAGCCAACAATATGATTTGGATTCTCTTATGACAAAAGAAAATAGCTCCAACAAACAAATTAATTGCAATCATTTTGATTATGTTATACAAAAATAAAAATGCAAATAAAGCGGGCAATGTCATAGTTGAAATTATTTTTAAAACTCAGCGTCTGCCGGTACACTATCAGTAACAACGATTATGGGGAAGTTCATAAAATGGCAACATTGCTTTCACTAAAGTACGCCATTAACAATAAAATCGAATAAATAACTAATTAAACACAAAATATTAACCCCATATACGATTTCGATCAAGTTAACAAAGAAAACTAAACTGCTTTTTTAAGAAAACTTAAAAAAATATTGTATAATTTATGAGTATATTTTTGTGGCTATACTGTTTTATTTTAAAGCGGTACTGATTTTGATCATTCTCTTTTTGTGACGGTAATGTTCAGTTCAGTTATCTAAGTCATTTATATTTTTATACTGTCACCGATATGCACCCATTGTTCCAATGCAATACTCGTATGATGTCCACATTTGCTTTTGTGACAAATCAAACCGCATGATTGTGTTGTGTACTGATTTCTGATATTTCCATTAATGGGTTGCTTCGTTATGAAATCGTGTGGTTTTGTACATATTTAACAATGAGTGGTGCGGTTTGTTTGGTTTTGTTGATTGGGCCCTGATTATATGTCTAACTACGGTCAAACAACTAGTTAAACAATAGTAAATAATTTGCGGCTGAATAAGATAGGCGAGATCAAGGTGTCTTAGAAACCTGCAAGCATAAAGACCTTCTCGTATTTACATAAATGAAGCAAAACTTTTTTTGGAAATACTCGTAAAGAGGTAGCTTAAGGTAAACGCGCACCTATCCGCGCCGTAGGAGCCGCACGCACCGCAGTCATCGCATCGGAGCACCACTTAAACATTTATTTTATTCTGTTTTTAGTATTTGCTGTTATAGCGGCAACATAGATACATCATCTATGAAAATGAAGTGTCTAGCTATCACGGTTCATGAGATACTGCCTGGTGACAGACAGACGGACCGTGGAGTCTTAGTGATAGTCCCGTTATTACCATTTGTGTATGGAACCCTAAAAACGAACGAAAAACTGAGATTAGAATGCGAGTATACTTAATTTCAAGAAACGTTTCGTAAATAATACTGGAATTACCCCTCAGGTTTCTAAGCAAGCGAAATGAACGCTATTTAAAATTAAGAACTGTATTCCACGGTGTAAACATTTATTTCTGACGTTTTATAAATATAGGCCCAATCCTAAAACCGGAACAGTTTACGAGTGATAATCTTTTTGTTCTGAACAGCCAAACATTGTCAAGGTTATAGGTCAATATCTGACATTCTAGCAAAAATAGTCCAAGAATTAAAAATATCTGAGCTATCTAGATTATCTGTGATTCTCTAGGCCATTGTTCAAGTTCAACCAGGTACTTTTGTAGCTAGTGAAAAGGCTATATTTGCTTTTGTGAGCAGATTAAGAGGCAATGTGGGCAGTGAGCTCTAACTGAATTTCCTTGTTAAAAAGTCATAATCGTGGTTTGGCTATCGCCTATTTCCTTCCCAAATATCGGACCAATTTAAAATTTATTCCATGAACTGAAAAATAAAGATATATACTATGTCTATATGTTTTTCTTTTTTCATTTATCGTTGTCAAATTTGTACATTAGGCCTCTGTTGACAGCGTGATTTTGAGCATTTTGTGAAGGTTCTCGTAGACTCGTAATTCTAAAGATAATGTATCATTAAAATGGAAAACATAGGGGCATAGTATATATCTTTTATATTCAGTTCATGGAATACCTTTTAAATTGATCCTATATTGGAGGAGAAAACAGACGAAAGATAAAACTCGAATTACGACTTTTTGCTCAAGATATACAGCCGATGTCTTGACTGCAGACATCTTTCTCTTAATCTCTAGAACATTGATATATTACTTCTCATTTTCAAAAGAAGTAAAAGTGATGTGTTTTTTATGAAGTAAAGATGGAAACAACTATTATTTAAGTTATGACGTTTGTTTGTTAGTGCATTGTTCATCTGTAGAATACTTAGACGGTAATATTGTTTTCAGGAGTATAATTAAAATTTTAATTCCGACCTCATCTAGTTTTAAAATATGATCGACAAGTAAAAGTGTTTATACAAACCAATTTAAAGAAATAAACTCATTTAATTAATTACCAAGGCCGCGAGAATCTAGAATATTCATATTGATGTTGATTTACAAGAAAAGTTTGTTGTGTAACAAGATTTGTTGTTTTTTATCGGAAAATCAGCGTTGGTTTGGAGCTTGCCCTGCAAATTTAATTCTGTACGTTATAATAGTTTCTGTGGAAATTACCTAGAGGCATTTCATTTAAAGCGGTTCAATAAATAGCAGAAGTCGCTAATCAATCGTAATACCGAAGTAAATATGGGGTAACATCGTAAGTTCTATGGAAATCAATCAATCAAAGTTACACCAAGTTTATATCCAACTATACAAAAGTGTTATTACCTTAACTACAGAAAAACTAAAGAACGCCACCTACATCGATCCTACGCCGGCTGTGAGTACTACACTTACAAGAGAAGTTTGGACTTTCTGAGAAACATCATCAATACGCTCTGTTTCGGTTTATCATCACTTCTTTTTAACCCCCGACGGGTAAAGAGGAGTGTTATAAGTTTGACGTGTGTATCTGATTGTGGTGTCATAGCTTCTAAACGGATGAACCGATATTATTTTTTTGTTTGTAATGTGACTTTGTCGAGAGTGTTTTAGCTATGTTTGATTAAAACCGTTCAACAGTTCAAAAGTTATCCGTATTTTACTCTTTGAATCTGAGTTTTTCCGCAAGATATCGCGTTTTAATTACGTGTTACGGTAGATTGTCGATTTAAACTTGTCCACTACTAGGTATATTATATGTAGTTTAAAACGCATAAAATTAAATTTACCACCAACATTACAGCAGTTTATTTTATTTACTTAGGGGTTCTCGGACTCAAGTACAAGGCTTATTTTTTGCTCAGAGGTTTTTGTGTCGGGTTTTTTTTTAATTATTAATTTAATTCTAAACCACAACATTGACTTACCACATCATTCCTCAATCTATACCAAATACTTACTTCGCAGGAGGTACATCTACATATTTTCTCTACTTATATACTCTACTCTACAACGTACAAGACGTTGGTGCCTGAGATACAATGATTTTCATTAGTACAGGTACCAACGATTCCCTTTATCCGTGTTTACTGTTAACAATGTATGTATTTATATTTTTTGATCCTATACATGTGTTTTTTCCTGAATAAATGATTTTATTATTTATTTATTATTATTTACTTCTTTATATTCTTTATGACTCCCGATAATAATGACCAACGTGTCTTTTTAACGTGTTTGCATCCGTAGAACAAGAAATTAGACACGGAATCCTTCGGGAATAAGAAGTATAGGTCATCTCGACTGCACTTAAGTTCATTGCAGTTCATTTTTGTGGAAAGGTTCTGATGAAGAGTTACGTAACCCTCAGGTCATTTCGACAGAAAGCCACTATATCCCTAGACTGGTGAGGGAAGCGATCGAGATTAACAATATAAGAATTTCAACCGGGAGGATGGGTTTTAACTGTCGAGAGCTTGGAATCCAGTGGTTCAGCTGTGTAAAACCCGTAAACGTGCCGAAAAAAGTTCGCGAGCGGACACAATGAGTTTCGTGTGTCGGGAATAGAATCGAGTTGTAAGTGACAGTGGTAGCGGTACTGAATGCAAAAAACGAACAAGAAAGAGGGTAGACCATTTTGTCTCCTCATTAACACCCACTCGCAATAACTTCAGTTTATCCGTGATCATGGTCAAGGTGCTTACAAGAGCACCGAAATATCGGAAACTCGAAACAAACAGTAAACATGGTAAATATCCCGATAATAATGTTAATGTTAGCTTCTGATGAAGAGTTGGGGCATTATTTTAATTATCTGCTTAGTCATAAGAACACTCAAATAAAGGCATGCATGGCATGTTGCATGGCTTTTCGTTACAGCACAGACTCATTATAAGTTTGTTGAACAGAGAGAATAAGTAGGTACCTATCATTTACTAATAACAGTCTAAGAATTTAATAGGATACTGTTACATAAAAACTGTTGCTTACAGCCTGCAGACAGATACAGATTCAGTCCATAGTTTAATTTTATTTTATGCTGAACCAGCTCGCATGATGGAAACGCGACGGATCCCGTTTTGATGGTTCCAGCACCCCCAAATGCCTGTTCTCTCTTAAAGGCTGACGGGTGATATCGAACACAAAACCTGCCAAAAGTATATTGCAATATCCTTTACAAGAACCCTTAACTTTGATATTTTTACCTAAGTCACCTACCTAGTACCTATGTAAGCGAATAGAAAGAAATTCGCGTTGAAATATCTGCAGCTATAAGCCCTAAGTATGATAAGATAAAGATACCAACATATTCACTATAAATCTTAACAAAAACTATCTCAGCACAACCATCTCTGTACGTTCATATCCAGTTATTATCCATAAAAGGCCTTTTCCAATTTGCTTTCGTCAGAAAGGGGCCAATAGCAGTATTTATTAATATCGCCCGGGAACAAAGCAGTCTGCCCGAATGGCCCATTGTGTGAGCACATTGTTTTTTATCCTCGCCCAAGGGTATACGCCAATTATTTTTGCTCTATAGGATTGTTGGATCGGGATGAGTGGTAGGCATTTTAATCAAGTGTGTTAGTAGCGTTATATGTGGATTTTTTCCTGTTAATCTTTATTTATCGTTTTAGTTTAGACTTCAGTGTCGAACATCATCATATTTAGCCTTCAGCAGTCTTTTTCAAAGTCAAGAAATAAGTATTTCAACTAGGCCATTAAGCGCCACTTTTGAACGTCAACAATTAAAATTTACAAGTATTGTATAATAATTGATTCTACCGTCCATTTGGAAAAGTAGGTTGTTATTGAGAAGAACGGACAAGAAACTCCATAGGTACTTACTATTTTGAATAAATAAGTGATTGACAATATTTACAAAAGTACCTACATACATTTGTAAATTCATATATTTAAAGATGATGCACCCTGAATAGCGCTACATACTATACTACGCATAGGTATAAAGTTTTAAAAGCATTAGCAGATAAATTCATTAATTTGATAAATAGGAACATAGGTTCACACATACTTACAAATATTGCAAATATAGGTAAAATACCTAATACAACAACAACGGAACAGTCAATATAATGAACAAAAAAAAAGATATTAACTATGAATAGACGTATAAAGTGTACAACTAGACATGGGCTTCTCAAACACTATTCATCTCCATTCTCATAATTGTTGTTGCACTTGCTTTACCACTTCTAACAGTGGACAGCGTAAAACGGAACGCATCGCATCGGAAATCAGTATTAATTTATAATCAAAATGTAAAAGTTGATTATTTTAAAACTATCAAAATGGAACAATTGATTATTATATAGCTGCATTATCTTGCAATTGAAAGGTAACAGATTTAATAAAATTTAAATTTACACGATGTTGTATCACCGTATTGTCAATGAAAGTTTTTTTACAAGCTTGAATTTAATTTGCAATGTATGAATTTTAAAGCAGTTATCCTCCACCAATTAAGATGAAATTTTGCATACACGTTTAGTTTGGATGACAATGCATGGTTAGCTAAGTGACGTCATTCTTAATACAATTTGGTGGACGGCCCAAGTTGGCGGGCAAGATATTTTTTGTGCACTGCCATGATATGGGTATCAAATAAAAGGGTTTGCTGAGAAAAATACGAAAAAAGCTTGTTTTAAAAACATTTTTTAATGAATAACTTATTTATAGTTTACTTAGGTACCTACTGTTGTTGTTCTATTATACTTCCTGCACCTAAATGCATAAGAGATCAAAAATAAAGATTGTTTTGCGTTGCATCAATAGCTTACAAAATTTTCTTCATTATTCCATTTCTGCTACTACCTGCGGTTTCACGCACGTAAAAGTCAAAAATTATCCCAAGGGAACATAACTCAGCTCTGCTCCACGATCGAAACTCGATGAGCACTCGGACCTCATGAACCTAATGTTTCAACCGCAAACAGCTCAAACATTCTATATTCGTTTGAATTAATATGGGACATAAATCATTCAATAAATCACTTATTATCAGCCTTATCACAAATCAAAAACGCTTACCGTAAATAAGCTAACTGTTTGTCCGTTTGACCGTGCTTAGCGGCATTAGTCACGAATACTTTATTGGTTAAAAGCACTCGGGACTTTCATTTGATATGATTTACATAGTACACAAATTGTACCTATACAACATAATAACGTAGACAAAGACTACACTCGTTTTATTTTCTTGGCTTTTTCGGGACAACCAGAGGCTCCAAACAATTTCGAAGTTCGAAACGCCAAAGTGTAAGTAAGGGTCAAGTTACATGTTCAATCTTATTTACACAAATTCTTGTTTGTTCAAGCAAACATGTGCGTTACGAACGCAAACTGGTGTACCGCACAAATGGCTGGCACAAAAGGTTATTTTGTTCAAAATTGATTTGCACAATTAATCATGTACGTGAACACGATACAAAATATTTTATGCGCAAAAGTTTGCACTATCAAACCAACAAGCATGCAAGGCGCTATCGCGTAGACACCATGCAGTTTTTGCACAAACTGTTTGCGCATGCAAAATTGGCAGCAGCCGAATCTTAAGGAATTGATCATGTGGCCTTTTGATAGTGCTTGGCAATCCCATCATGTGTCAAATGCATTAAAATTTGGGATCGCCAAGTACTATAGAAATATCAATAAAAAAGGCAAAGGACAGTGTGACATTCCTCAAGGACAAATGGGATTGACATACCTTAACTAATTGTCTCGAGGATAATCCCCAAAAATTCTGTCCTTTAGAAAATCGTAACAGCTGACACTATGTTTCGCTATAAACAACCTTTAATGAAAAAGCATTTGAAAGAAGTTAACAGCTGCTGAAATTTTTTAAAAGTTAACATAATTTTACTTGACGTTAAATTATGTGTTTTAACATCAGCAGTTTAAATAGGTCAAAAGAAGCGTGTAATTATTTTACAAAAACACGCATACTATGCTGAATGTAGTAGATATGTTTATGTTAATGGTAATAAACAAACGTAACAGTTGTGCCGCATTCACTCGACTTTCATGGCTTCTAATTCTTATTTTAATTGTCAGTTTTTGTGTGTGTAAGTAAACATAGGATGATACTAAAATTTTGTAATTGTACTTGTAAATCTTTTCAGCGATTTCCATGCGTTTAATGTGGAAATCTGTGGCCTGTTAGTTTCTGTAGGCCACGAGGAATTTGCTGGCGTTCTCGTAGTTATTCGGAAACTCGGCACTTGTTATAACTGCTATATAGTCTAACTGCATACTAGCAACCACAAAGCTTTGGTCGGAATTAACTACCATCTGTATGTGGAATAATGTAGAGCTTTAATATTTCTCTGAGCCAATGTAACTGCAGTCACAGCCGGACAACTTAGCAAAGTACTGTCCTAACTCTAACGACAATCCCTTGGGCAGTAACTAATTTAGTGGGTGAAAATACTGCAACGGATGAGGTTGCATAGGTTGCGTACCTTATAATTATTGTTGCTGGCTGAATGTTTAAAGAGTCATTCGTATTTAGAAGGGATTGATTGTCAACTATGGTCAAGGCTAGTATATAATAATAGTCTATGGTCAGGGCGCCCAAAATGCACGTCAGGCGTGAGTGATTTTATAATTACTTAAAAATAGCCACAAAACATAAATAAATTCTAAATATATCGCATAAATCCTATTATTTATCAATAGCCTGTGCAGGTACAGATATAAATTTTATAACTGTAACTATTTTTTCTAGGTATAATATGAACACTGGAACATGCAAATAAAAATCAGGCGTTCAGTACATTTATTTGTGCATAATTCGACAAGTAGTTATTTATTTATGTACACACAGAACACTTTACAGAGAAAAGAAAGAATACCGATGGAAAAGCACAAAGGTACTGCTTATATCAATAGAAATTTCTTCCAGCAGACCTGCGACAGGATAGTTGGATGATAGACGAAGACACAGTGTGTAGAAAGATATAAGGAAACTTAAAATAGACTATAATAAGTTATGATTTTTAGCTAATTATTCTACGTGATTCGTTATTTCTAAATCTGCTGAAACAATGACATTGAATTCAAAGTCAAAACGTATCTTTGTTCTGTAACAATTTAGTCTGTGCCGTGACATACAGCTTACTTTTTAAATTTTCGACACACCAAATCTTGTAGAAGAAATAAACTTCAGTAATCAAAATTCTAATCTGGGCAATTTGAATTGAAATATGGAATATAAACGGTAATATTTAACAAAAAATGATGAAGCGTTCGGCAAAGTAGGCTAAGTTCAAAAGTTTCATCCTTAAGACGTCCTTTGACCAATCTTAAAGCCCAGCATAATAAGGTCGTTATCGTAAAAGATATATAAAAATGCAAATATATATTTATTTTGATGTTGTGCATTTGCATTCTTGATTTAACAGTATTTAGTGTCACATTTAACCAGACCGAAAATGGACTGACTGAGGCACCTAGACTTACTCCCTCATTCTGGCACCCCTTATAAGATTACAAAACCAGTATTTTTCATTGTCCTTTACGAGACTACAATCTACACACGCACACACACACCTACAGTTAAACAAGGAGCGTCTGATTCGCTACCACTCAACAACAAAGGTGGTACCCTCGATAGCCAAGAGCTGAGGGTTGGGAGAGCCCTCCTGCCACTTAGACAGGGGCTCATAAGTACTCCCAACTATGCAAGCTGCTTTGTTTTTTTTGACACGCAAGCTAGTTTTGTTTGTGTGTGTGAGACCGACTGAAATTCTCATTAAAAAAATGTGCAAAATGTAAAATTTAGAAACCCCCGTCACATTTTTATTTCATGCTTTTTAAATTACATAATTTATACAGTAATACACGTTTCGAGCGACAATGTATCGAATACGTAATTATGATATCTTACGAAAATACCCCGATTCAAAAAGTAAAACGCTCATAACTTTTGAATGGCAGAACCAATTTTCATCACACATAGCTAAGAACATTATCGTTAAAGTAAACATTCAAAAAAAAAAACTAAATCAAAATCGGTTCATCTGTTTAGGAGCTATGATACTGTAGAGGTTTTCCACATAGGACAAGCAACCTGTTCGGCCGCTGACACCTAATACTGGCGACTTATAAGTTTGGAAGGAAATCGAATACAGAATATTTGAAATATATCGAACGCGTGTAGTTTTTTGTTTAGCGTGGACTTCTGTAAAAGCCGCCTGAGGGCAGGCACGTTGTTGATTCAATACAAGTTAAAAGTAATTTCTGCTTATTATTTGAGCTCCCTGAGCTACGCCCTCACATATCAACGCCGTCATGCTTGAAGTTAGAGTAAATATCGGAGAATCCGGTAATTCGTTTGCCATGACTTGAGCCTTCCCCTTGTAAGGGAAGGACCTCAGATTAATTCCTCCGTTAGGTAAAGGTGTTAGGTAAGAGTGATTTTCCTTCCAAAGTTGAGAATAGCTGCGCTTCACATGATTCTGCGCATCTATTCGTAGGGGCGTAGCTCATGTAGAGGTTTTCCACATAGGACAAGCAACCTGTTCGGCCGCTGACACCTAATACTGGCGACTTATAAGTTTGGAAGGAAATCGAATACAGAATATTTGAAATATATCGAACGCGTGTAGTTTTTTGTTTAGCGTGGACTTCTGTAAAAGCCGCCTGAGGGCAGGCACGTTGTTGATTCAATACAAGTTAAAAGTAATTTCTGCTTATTATTTGAGCTCCCTGAGCTACGCCCTCACAATACCATAGACATACACAAACACACAGATACACAATTCAAACTTATGCAGCCCTCTTTTTTCCTTGGTGTTTTAAAAATAATATATGACAGCTACAACTAAAGCCCTCTCTGTAAGCAAACCAAATGGCCAATTCACATAACATTCAAGGATCGTTTGCATTCGCTTAGTAGACGCAATCTGCCAAAATGAAGGGTTTTTAGACAAATGGCTACTGAAATGGGAACACAATCTTTCCTTGAAAATGAGAACTACCTCTTGGATCATTTAGCTGACCAAAACTACAAGTACTTGTAAAGATCCTCAATTTTGGTAAACTGTCTAGCTGTAATTGATACTACAACAAGATTTTTCATGTCAAGGCCATATTGTAGTTTGTTTTTTAATACAAGAACCCTAAACAAACATAGAGCAGCATTTCCCAAAGCTACAAATCAAAATGTTTGATGAACACTAAGCTAAAATATTTAGATAGCTCAGTTTCAACAATGCCCACTCGTCTTGTTTACGTGATTGTAAATAAAAATGATTAATTACTTTAGATACTGCTCTCGAAGCCAAAAAGTGGTAACTCAAATCAATTAAAGTTTCGAGAAACAAGCTTCACATTAAAAATAAAACCAGTAAAATTTAATAATTCAAGACACATACTACATAAATTATGTAGTAGTAGACACGCTTCGATCGGAAATTTATTGAACACGTAATTATGACACGATATCTTGCGAAAGCACTCCGATTCAATCAGTAAAAAACACTAACACACCACAGACCACTCACCACCCATCACACACCCCCACCACCATACCCGTCACCCCCCCACTCACCCATCAATTTTGAATGACTGAACCGATCTTTAGCTAAGAACACTCTCGTTAAAGTCACCTTTAAAAAAAACGGTTCTAACATTTAGGAGTTATGATGCCACAGACAAATACATAAGACACAAATTGACAAACACGCGTACAGTCAAGGGTCAAAAAAGCAGTCATACTCTCCCAAAACTCAAATGGCTAGTTTTTATAGAACAAGTTAAATTATCCGCAACTGATTTAATATTTTGTTTAGAAATTTAAGTATAGATTATTCCTATTAACCGCGAAAAGTTGAAATTCTGCAACCTGCAAAAAATTGCCTTTTCTGATTTGGTAGAGTATACATGAATTTATCTTTATCGAGTATTCATGACTCAAAAAATTGTTAGTAAATCTTACAACTATGTTAGTAACACAGATATTAATAAACAAAACCAATAAAAACTTTTTACAAAAAAGTACTACCGATTTCCAAATAAAAAAAACTACAAAGTGAAAAATAACTGTATTTTTGGAAGTCGGTGACTTTCATAGGTAACAATTTATTGCGTTATGGACACCGACTTCCAAAAATAAAGTTATTTTTCACTTTGTAGTTTTTTATTTGGAAGTCGGTAGTATTTTTTTGTAAATAGTTTATTTTTTATTTTTCACTTTTTATTTGTACCTGTCTAATAGGCAAGTTTTTTAATAAGGTACATATAACGTCAGAATAGATTACCCGAATATATATCATGAAACACGAAAATAACCGGTGAAATGAGAGATCTGCGTACCCCTTAAGAGCATACTGGCGTGTTGTTATGTTATGAAATCGTATAAACAATAAACAGACATGCGATTGCAGCAATCCCAAAAGATTTGTATATCTTCGAAGTTCTTCATCAGATCTTCACCAAATTAAAATGGGACCAACTTCGGAACATACTCTTTCAACCAAAAAAAGAATTTTACGATTGATGAAGATATCGGTTAACAAACTTAAAAAAAAAATACTATCATAATGTCGAACATAGAACCTCCTCCTTTTTGGGAAGACGGTTGATAATAACAGTGGATCACCGTTGCGACAACCCATGTGATATGGCGCAACAGCGACCCTTTTGACTTCAACCCAGTCTACAACTTCACTTTGCACAACAAATAAACATTGAAACAGGACCCGAAGATTTGATTTAAGGTTAGTTGTTGAAACAGGTTTCCTTTAGGGAAATCTAGCAATAGAAAATTAAACTCAAACTTCAGGACCAAGTACTAAGACACGGAACAAAAGGCAGCCTTGGTTCATAGAAAATATTACGACGAAAGATGATTTGGAGTCGTTGGAGCGTTCTCTGTCTCTTTGCCTTTGCAAAATTTTTGGCTTTATCTCGAGTGGTTTTTTTTGCTAAAAACTGATGGCAAAGTCAAATACAAAAGTACGACCGTGCTGATAAAATATTGCTGCAAATTTTTGCAGAGCTGAACTTCTTTCAATCTGTCTCTTCTTAAATTAAAACACTAAGTCTTAACAAGCTTTCATATTAAAAAAGTATTTTTTTAAAACAAGTTTTAATTCTCAAGAATTGCATTGTCACGAGGAACAAAAGTGTCTGCAAAATTTCAGCTCAATCGGACACTGGAAAGTGGACCAAATTTAACTTGTAAAATTTCATTACAGACACCGGTAGCAAATATTTTTAAATACACACTTTATAATAATACGAGTACTATCAAAAACTCATATTATAAATCAATTCTATCCCTCTCAAAACATATTTTTAAAACGGGAAACCAAGCTCACAAAGTTTTTTGAAAGCATATTTGAAGCAAAGGTAATTTTATATTTTGTCAATATGCTCGCGCTTGACCACTATCTCACCTGATGTTAAACGATGATGTGGTGGACGATGAAGCACGCTTGCCTAGAAGTAACCTATTCACTCTTGACTTTAAGACCTCTAGATAGTAGCTATCGGGAAACACAGACTCCGACAGGGAAACCACTCCTTAGCTGTACGCATAATAAAAGTGTCCCCAAAACGTTTTGTAGTACCATACTACAAAACGTTATTAAGATTCCCCATCCCTTATCTCCCCACACCATAAGCCAACACAAACGTATCCAAATTATAAACATCACCCTTCTTACAAAGAACGCCTTTATAATTACATATACGCGTAGGCTAAAGGATTAAAATTAAATACAACGTACAACAGATAACGGTATGCTCCGTGCATTCAGGGCTGCTAAATTTGAGGGTAAGGTCCCAATGAGAGCATTCATCTATTTTTCTCTACTTCTAAACTAGTTATCTTTTTAGTACGTTTAGTTTTCTTTTTAATATCTTTGCAATTGCTGAGATATGAGCCTTTTTGGTCACGCACGGGATTATTTACTTTTTTTATTATTATTGTTTGTGTTTTGCTTAACTAGTGTCTCCTGTGCGGGTCACAAATAAATATTTTTCTTTTCTTTATGTCTACGAGTATTTTACAACTAGCTTCTACTAGCGTCTTCACCAGCGTGCACATCGTAAATCAACCCAAGGGATTTCCCCTGCGATAAAAAGTAGGTATCCTTTGTTCTAATCCAGGACATAACCTACATGTGTGCTAAGTTTCAACCAAATCTTTTCAGCCGTTGAGATACGAAAAGGTAACAAACAGGCAGAGTTAGGCGCTGTCCTAATAAAACGCAATCGTCACGCGAACACACGGCCATCGCGTTTATTTGTATGGCATACACGACTGAGGGCTTTTTTTTTCAAAGAGAAAAATATAATAACTCAAAAGAGAAAAACAAGCAAGCAAAGCAAGCGTATGCAAGCAAGCAAACAAGTATATGGTTTAAGCAATCGGGTTTTTTGTTTTTATAATAATTTATTTTATTTCAGAAATTTTAGTCTTATTAATGAACGAGTTCTCCAAATAAGATATGTTTTAAAAGATTATTTATTTTGCTATCAAAGTAACGCTTATCTTGAATTTGTGCCAAAATATTAACATAAAAGTGTTACGTTATATATATATTTGGAATGATCTATTTAACAGTTTTCATTTGATACATACCCATATTGTTATGAAAACGAAGAAAAGAAATTGCATTAACCCCTTTTTTGGACGGGGGGGGGAACATATTTAAAAATTATATAGTCTATGTCACTCTCACTACTGAGACAAATCCAACGACACTTCATAATGTCAATCCGTCAAGCCGTTTGGGCTGTAGAGCGTGCTATAGAAATGGACATACATACATACGCTCGCAAAACATTACCCTCCCGCAGTCGGGTAAAAAAACTGGTTTCCACGGCACCGCCCACCTGTTTGAAAGTCGAAATTAACCCAAAGGAATCTTTAAACTGGATAAAAATATGGTATGTATTATTCATCCAAATCCGTTCAACCGTTAATAGGTGAAATGGTAACAAACAGACGGAGTTACATTCGTATTTATAACATTACTATGTAAGGTTGGATACGGTTTACAATGTATTGTTTCTGTCTAAACTTGTAGATCTTATATTGCAATACTTATACCTCATCTTGAACTATAAAACTACCCGTTATTAGCTCTCAATGGGACCTCGCCCTGAGGTTGTTATTTCGTGAGGCTTATATATCAAAGATGTAAGTACCAAAGAAGCGCATTGGATGTAACAAAGGGCAGTGGATGCTTCCGTGAGTGCGCTGAGCGTACGGTTAGCGAATAAAAGGAGCTTTACGGTTGCATTATTGATATAAACTGTAGTATTAACTATTAAGTTTAGCTTATCCACACGACTAACTAGTGTTTAATATATACTGACTAATCACTATCTTATCTTTTGGGGGGGACGAGAAATAACTCGGATACTAACTCACTAGTGTTAAAAGCTCTTAATGTGACCGCGCCCTTAGCCTGTTACAAATATTTCGTGAGGCTTTTGTGCCAAAGAGATGCTTTCGTGAGAGAGCACTGGGCTTACGATTAGCGGATAAAAGGAGGTTTACGGTTGCATTATTGATATTATCTACTGGTTTTTGAAAAGGTTTAAAAGTGTTTTTGTATTTTAGTTGATATGTATAAGTTTATCAATTGCTGTGCATTTCTCGAACAAAAGTCTCAGTGGCATAAAGGCAGAGGCTAAGGCGAGACTTAGTGTACAAAAACAGTTCATATTAAGTATAAAGTGGTGATTTTTGCTCTTTGTAAGGAGGTACGAGTATATTCTTTCACCGATTTAAAACAACACTTATCACTGACTGCCACAGCTTATATGGCAGTCAATGATGGTGTTGTTTTCTGCCGGAAATATGCACGGTTCCATTGTAATCTATACTAATATTATAAAGCTGAAGAGTTTGTTTGTTTGTTTGAACGCGCTAATCTCAGGAACTACTGATTTTAATTGAAAAATTCTTTTTTTGTTGGATAGTTCATTTATCGAGGAAGGTTATAGGCTATATAACATCACGCTACGACCAATAGGAGCGGAGCATCAATGAAAAATGTTGCAAAAACGAGAAAAATTATTCCTTTTTGAGACTTTCCGTTGCGTGCGCTGCGTAATGTATGTAGTGTAGGACGGTAGGGTAGGTAGGGTAAATGGGTAGGTAGGTAGCCAGTTCACGGGAGCGAAGCCGCGTGGAACAGCTAGTTAATACTAAAATTGGTGAGTCAAAGTTGCTGGTAAGATTACTATTAAAAATCTAAATATTTAACGAACTTAGCTTTATTATAAAAGTGCGACTAGTCCGCACTTTGAATGACGATGTTCCATTTATCAGAAACTGCACAGTCTTTCAAACAACGCTGCTTTCGAAGTAACAGGCGTTCCAACGAAACTTACAATAAATATAGCCTTCTGCAATTGTTTCGTCGAATCGGATGTTTCAATAAACGTTGCAACTTCAAAGATTTATTTTGTCTTCAAGGAGATTTCAATTCAAGAGTGAATTCATTTTTGAAAAGCGAAGAGAATATTGTATATTTAAATCTAGATCATTGGAAAGACTATTGCTTCGAATTGGCTATTGGCGTTCATATTCGAATTGGCATTCATATATTAATTTCCAGTAACCGTGTAAATTTGAATGCTTCATCATCATTTCGGCCAAAAGACGTCCACAGCTGGACATAGGCCTCTCCCAAGCGTCGCTCGTCACACTGATCGGTCCTGTGCAGGTCCTGTGCGTTTCGCATCCACCGGACTCCCGCGGTCTTGACCAGGTTGTCGCTCCAAATGATTGCCCGTTCTTTTTTTTCAGCATAGAAGTGACCTAAGATTGATATTCTAAGAATGCATAAGTGTACTCACAATGACAGAATGGTTTAGTAGGTTCGATGCCCGGATCGGTGTATTATTTCTTGGTAGCAGCCCGGATTCTGAATTCGTGAATACCATTGTTTAACCATTCGAGAAATACAGAAGTGTGTTCATATTTACTTCTCAATTGTCTCAATCAAGAGCATTATTTTGAGAACCTTCTTCGAGATAAATCGAAATTGCTGTACTGGCCAAATACATGCGAGCGGCGGCCGGCAAAAGTTGTATGAAAATCCATATGTATCGTGGTTTAGCGCCCAAATAAATTACATAGTAAACTCATGTCTGTCATGTAATTTAAAAATGGAACGGTCTTTTACTCCGAAACATGACAACCATAGAGGTAACTTATCAAAGGTTTTATTTAAATGTCAAACTGGCTTGCAAATAGAAAGCTAACTTTAACGTGGGTAAAATTATTGTTTTTCGTTGTTCGATATTGATTTTGAAAAGTAATTGTATTTGACAAAATGAGTTCTAGGTACTACTTACTTAGTTTAAATATCCGTGCATTATTTGAGAAAAGTACAATACAAGCCTTGGCCACAACTAGGCATTGAAGGATTTACGTATGTGTGCGTAGGCTCGGCCCACATATACACGTTCGTCCAACAATGCCTCTTTTGCTGACCGCCGCTGCAGTAATCTACTATTTTTGCAAAGATCTGTGAGTTATATGTAGAAGCTCAGTAATAACAAGAACTTGCTATGTAAAAAAAAGTTTTCCTCCGCATTGATGCTAAGAAAACATTTATTGCAACCAGCCAGCGTTGCAAAAAAACATAAAAGTACACTATGGTCGGGCAGTGCGGGCAAAGAAGTGGACTTCGCAAACATTTACTGCTCCGGACCTAAACAAATGCGAGTCCTTTCACTGGAAAGAATAAACCGGTTTGTAAAACGTTTTTCATTTTTCTTCTACGCTGATAAAGCGGTAAAATGTAAGCGTAAAATGTAGGAAAGTATTTCACTTTATCACACTTCACTCTGGTCGTGAAACTTGGTTGAGAAGGGCAATTACTTAAGTACAAGGGTTAGAAATTATACGTCGTAAAGTTGAACTAAAATTATACCAGTTTTGGGAAATTTCGTGGCAACCCTGGCATTGACATCATGGTCAACGTGCGACAACGTTTTTCTTTATTGAAGACAGGCTCGTGTTGGACCACTATCTCACCTGGTGGTAAGCATCGATTTGGTCGACTGCAAAGCTAAGAAGTAACATATTCACTGTTAACATACCTACCCCCAGATGGACAACTAGATTTATTGAATGGATGAATGTGGTAAAATGATCTGGACCAATGCTCTTCCAAGCATTCTGAATAAGTTACTTAAGAAAATAGCCAAAGTAATGGAAAACAAAAAATCTCGACAAATAAAAAACATCATACCAATCTACTTTACCGGTGAAAAGTTTACAATGGGGAGGCCGCGTGTGGGTACACTATCAGATAAACTGTGAGCGAGTAACTAAACCTAAATGGATAGCGTACATAATCTTGCCTCAAAAAGATTGTGGCAAGATTATGTTCAATGTAAAAATTGTATGTATGCTTGTGGAAACTTGTGCTTGTGTGAATTGTATGTTGCGCACGGTTGGCGCAGTGGTTGAGCGATTGACTGCTGCGCTGCGTGTCGCAGGTTCGATTTCCGCACGGAACAAATATTTGTATGACCTACAGATAGTTGTTCCGGCTCTGGGTGTTGTGTATGTGAGTTTATATGTTTGTAAACGCACCCACGATACAGGAAGAAATTCCTAATGCGGGGCAAAGATTTTTTATAAAACACAAAAAAAAAATGAAATTTAAGAAAAAAAAATTTCTATCTTTGCTCGAGGCGGTACGTCAGTTAAACATTAAGTTTTTGCGAACACATAAAATCAAGAGATATTTCCAGCAGATTTTCTGTGACATTCGTGACTACCTGTCTAAGCGGACAATATAGAAACAAACTGACACTGTGACAAATCTGCTGTCGTCTCGAAAACGTGACCATTTTACTGCCCGATGCTCGGAGACAGTGACAAAGTGGCGACGTGTCGGTCCAATGTAGAAAATGCATACAAAGAAAAACCAGGAATTGATTTCCATGTGGGTTCTGAAAAATGGATGGAATTTATCGACGGCTTTGTATCTAAGCTTTTAAATTCTCGGATATTGAATTGCTCTGTGTTCAATAAAAGATGCCATCTGGCGTAAATAAACAAAAATAAACTTTCTTCATCTTGGTAACACGGTTAAATTATCCTACTTTTTTATTGTTAAGTTTTCCCTTCTGGAGAGAACAACGACGATATACCACTTGACTGCGCATACAGTGCCCCGACGCTCGAAAACTATTAGTATTTTGTCGCCTATGTAAAGGCTTCGGTACTAGTAACCATTTTAGTTGTGTCCAGTTATTAGACCTGTATGCACGCTAAATAAATATAAATTGTTTTATCTTTTTATTGCAATTATAACGCATCAAAATGCCCTCATGCGCGGTAAAGGGATATGGGAAACATGCCAAGACATCTAGTTACACGTACGCGTTCTACCTCGTCCCCCGGCCCGCGGTAGTGAGTCGTGTGTTTAGAAGAAATCGGCCTATAAGCTCTCTAGCGGTTATATTCTCTTTGGGAGAGAACGACGGCTTTGATGATGAAGCAGAGGAATGTTCTTGGCCTGGCTATGTCCGTCAGTTGATGTTTTTAAACTTATATGTTATATAATGATATAATATAATATACAGTAGTGCTAGCCATTATATTGCTCGACCTCACTAATCCCTAAAACATTCAGAAATAAAAAACTATGGACCAGATAAAATATGTTCAGTACACGGCCGTACATCAAAAAGTCGTAAACGCAAAGCTTCAGAACACGATACCTACGTTATAAGTTTTACCTTGCAAAGTTGCAAAAATAAATCAACACACTTTTTTCTACCCACACCCTATAGGGGCAGCCTATATGAGCATATTTATAGCAGCAACAAGCTTGCTCAATGATTGGCTCATTAAACTCGATTACATTGTCGATAAAATGATCCCGAGCTATCAAATTGCTCCTCATTACGCCCTCCATCGTAAACACCGTAATATTTTTAGACTCATCCGTTGTTACATGTGTTATTTTCTTCGGAGATTTGAATTCGGAATTCGTGTCCGAAATTTAAGATTTTTCGGGTTCTATTTGGAATGGTAGCCATTTTTATATGATATTATATGATTTGGTCTATTGGAGATTGTGCGTTGGAAATTGCAATATCTGCGGGCTGAAAACACAAATCTGTAAAATGATACACATAGTTAATTATATAAATTTGAATCGGGCAATGGAATCATTTTCTTCGTATTAATCAATAAATAATCTGACGTGGCTTTGTTAAGCTAGATGAGTCAAAATTATTGTTAGATATTGGGTATCTAAGATCTAAGTCAATTTTCTTAAACTTAAAACTAGGCAACAACAAATGAGAACTCTAACTGATTTCTGCAAAACTTTAGAGCTTCGTTCACTATCTTGAGAACATTCCGATCCTAATAAGTGTTTTTTATCACTTAAATATGTAATTGATATTATAAATTGCGATAGTAACTCTATCTGTCTATTTGTTTGATACGTTTTCAGCTTAAACCGCTAAACCAATTTTGATGAATTCTGCTTCACAAATAGATTGGACCATGAACAACTTAAGGCGTATATTCCCCAATGTTAACACAGTACTGGCCGTGCGTCCGCTCGGAGCTAGAATATCAATATTGAACCTCCTTACGGACAGTTTTGAGTGTCCGTGGAGTTTCATGCACGTTCTTCTCCGTATAGACCTACTGACGCTTGTGAATGCGCAACTAGATTCATATTTTGTTTGACAATTCAAATGTGTATGGTTTAGTTTAATTAAAACCAATTCGATTTTGTTTTCAAAATATTCTTTGACTTACATATGCTATTTCAGTTATAAAGAAATTCCAGCCATTGATATTTTTGTGTGAAATTATTTTTATACATCCAAATCGTTTTGGAGGAGTATCTAAAAGTTGCGAAAAAAATTATCATGTTGTTATTTTTTTTAACGCAAAACTAATAGTTACTCGAAATAAAACATGTTTAGCAAATAATGTACATGATTAAACAATAATTTTTATTTTTTTCAAACCTTTAAACTTAAGCCGTTACTAAGGAGTATGGTTTAGAAAGTAACCGTTTTACGGCACCAAAGCGGTGAAAGGCCCTTAAGATACTTTATCCCAGGAATAAGTTCCCTTAGAATAAATAATTACTGACTTTTAGGCATGTAAATTCACTGGTAGAAGATAAACAAACACAAAAGCATATCTTTAACCCCCCTGAATTCCATCCTTCTCTCTCAAGCGTCTAACTCGTGTAATCTATTATGGCATAAAGGCAGCCGCAATTGAAATTCTTTCCGTGTATTAATTACAAACACAAGCCTCGTTACTTCGCGGCATATTTAATCACGCAAAGGGTCACACAATGCCACATAATTTTAGGGATGTCAGCTTTCAGGAAAAAGGGGTTTCACTCGTAAAAATTACAAAGGGATTTGTGGATGTTTATAAGTCTGAAAAAGAGCCAGGACGTATTTTCGTAAGCTATTAAGATGATCTCATGGAATTCAAAGTCTGAGCATTTATACAAATGCGATTTAAGCTTTTAAAATATTAAAGATCTGCTTAGTAGAAAGTTGCCCGTACCTTACTGTAAGTTCTTAAGATTTGGTCTCTTGATCGGAGGTATCGGAACGCAAAACGCTGCGGTGCCGGAATCATAATCCTCTTCACCGCTGACGCATACTGCGACGGAACAAAATACCACTCTAGACGTTTTACGTATGTAAGATATGTGTCCGACACCGCATACTCTATACCGCTGCGTTGTGCGATCCTATCAAGACAGCATATCCTTATACTCTAGGAAGCACAGTTAGTAATTCAAAATGAAAAAGTGCTTTCTGATTCGATTTTGAGCATTACATTACATTGATTTTGAGCATTGCCTCCCTGACTTGACGAGCATTTGCCTGTAATGTAACATTTCAGATACGATTTTCTCAAAATGTAGCTTCATGATACATGTAAATGCTCGCCTCTCTTCTTTCACCAATGAAATGCTCTAAACTTTAACATTACAAGTTGCGCACTGTAATGCTCGGTTCTCCTTCCTAACCAATGTAATGCTCTGTTCTGTAACGTTACATAACAGGCGAATGATCCAGGTGAGGGAGCACCTTTAGGGATTGGCCACGTGCTATTGTGACGTGACTTGCAGAAACGAAATTTCACATGGCCATTCCCAAACGTTTTAGATTTTTGACAATCGATATAACTTATAAAATGCCAAGATTCTCTTTAATCACTTTGACATAAATACGAATTAGAAAATACTCAGCAATTTTCCAACATACGATTCAGTAATATGCCGATAGTGTTAAGAATAAAATTCTTCGTAAACATCCCCATTCGAAATCAGTAGCAATCCCGAAAAATCTTTGATAAAATCTTTCTCCCTTAATAATAATTACGAGCATCTTCAAGTAAAAACGTTTGCTTCTCCTCAACGTTCTAATATTGTTTTCTTTTATATTCTTTAATGAAATGCTCTCTCCGCTCGCCTTAATGAATTTATGGCAAGTAATTTGAGGCGAAGCCGTTTTGAAACCGGACGCTGTACTTTAACAAATTGTAGCATAGGGCGCGGTTCCGTTGAAAGTGGTTAACTAGGTGGCCTAATAAACTACATTAACCATTTTCCTAGTGCGAAACTAAAAGAGATAATAACATACAACAGATTGAAGAACTATAACTATTAGTCCACGCCTTTGCTAGACTTCTAGTCTCGAAGTAGACATCTGCAAGGGAGAAGATACTACACCATCGCAGTAGCGGAGCTGGAATTTTAGTACTACACGTTCAAAATAACTATGCACATCGTACGTCAAGCGCCGCTCCCGCCTATCCGCGAGGAACACCGAGTTCATCCCGCACCGCATAGCGAGAGTCGAAAGTCTATATAGCATTGACAGCCCCAAGTGTACAGTTTTTTTGATCGTGTAGTAGATAACAATAATAACGTGACCCGAAAAGGAATCATCGAAGGAAGGAAGGAAGGGGTCATCGGTCCAACAAGAGGGAGGCCCCCTCTTGTTGGACCGATGACATGGTTAAAGTTGCCGGAAATGATGATGCTGATGACCCAAAAACTAGTCATTTTCACAAAACTATTGGAATTCAAATTGCAGTTGAGCTCTTCTTGAACTGAAAAATAAATCCTAGCTACTAGTAAATCGCTCTCAATGGGATCGCGCCCTAATGTTCGGAGGAAAATGAGGATTGTGTAATAAACTCAAACTATAGAGTTCATGGGAAGGGTGAAGCAAGTTTAAATGGAGTATTTGTTACATAGCGGTTTTCATTATAACTTTTTCAAACGAACTGCTAACGGTTAGTAGTTTTTAATTATAAATAAGAACTGAATGATTTAATTGAAACTGATATTGTGAAGATTTAAATAGAAAATTGTTTGTTCGCCTGTTTATAGTTCAACGCAACAGTGCGCGCGGCGCCATGTGTGCGTGCGCTTGTAATTATAAATTATGCAGCTGTGTGGCAGTGGCTGTCGTCGTCCGAGCAAACAACCACCCACATATGCTTGCCCGACATAGCACCGCGCGAAAAGTTGAGTTGAATTATCTATAAGTGTTTGTAAAAGACAATGAAAATACAAATTCAATTAAAAAAATCTTTCGGTCATAGAAAGCTACATAACAATATCGCTGAATGCCATTATCTTACTACCACGAAAAAATTGCTTTGTTCCTATGGGAAAGCCCACGGGAACGAAGTCCGGGATAAACCTTGTGTTTTTTTTGTACACATCGCTTTCATCTTATGAGGGTTTACAAATGATAAGCATAAAAGAAATTCCCATAATTTACATTGGCAAATAGAAATTTAGCATAATGATCATTACGCATAATTTTATTAGGCATAAATGCTTTGCCATAATACTAAATACTGTTGGCATAATAATAATGATGCATAATCTTATAAAGCATAATGTTATAAACGCATAATACACGTACACATAATGTTCTTTGGAATAAAACAAACATGTTCGCGGCTCGAGGGTGCCCAAAGGCCAACCCGCCGCACCTAAACCTAATTAATTTGTGTCCTTATATCAAATATATTTTATTAGACATTTTAAGCGTAATTTTTGGAGTACTGTTCTCATCACTGGGACGGATCTGCCAAATACCAGCTTGATGCACTAGAGTAGATCGAAAAGCGGGCCAAGAGACTCATCGGCAATGAAGCACTGGTCAAATCAAAGCTCCAGAGCCTTGAACATCGTCGCCGAGTTGCCAGCTTGTCGGTTTTTTATCGGTTACATTTCGGGGAGTGTGCGATGGAATTGCATGATTTAATTCCGCCCAGCCCGTTCCATCATCGGACAACCAGACGCACGACCATGCGTCATCGGTACATGGTGGACATCCCACCTATATGCACAAAACGTTTTGGGGACACTTTCATTATGCGTACAGCTAAGGAGTGGAATTCCCTGCCGGAGTCTGTGTTTCCCGATAGCTGCAATCTAGGGGTCTCTAAGTCAAGAGTGAATAGGTTACTTCTAGGCAAGCGTGCTTCACCGTCGACCACATCATCGCTTACCATCAGGTGAGATAGTGGTCAAGCGCGAGCCTATAGACAACAAAAAAAAAAAAACTTAGGTAAAATAATTTTCAATCGACAGAAATCAAAAAAAATATTTCGTTATTTTGGAAATTGACATTTTAACCGTAGGTATTTTATTTTTCGACGATCAAATATTATGTACCCGTAAAATTATTATGACGATGAAATATTATGCCTTAAATATTTATGCAATTCCAAATTATGGCAAAACAAATTAGACCAAGTGACAGTTATGCTAACCTTTACATTATGCCAAAGTAATATTATGCCGCAGTATTATTATGCTGATTATGCGAAAACATAATGCCAAACAACATTATGCCTAAAAAAGTTATGCCAAGAGGGGGATTCACCTTAATAAGTACCTTATACTGTTTGCAACATTCACAACACAATTTCATAGTAATCGTAATACGAGTATTAATAAACTATGAACATAAATTCATACCTAATCTGCCTAGATTACGTACGAAGTGTTCTACGAAAGAACCAACATATTAAGTTCGTTTGTGAACAGATCTGGGAATTCTGTTTTCATTGCAAATAACGGGTTAAAAGGTTTCATGACACATGTTCTGTGTGTTATTCTGAAGGGTTAATACTTTTTCTTCTTCTTTTCGTGTCGATAAACTCAAATTTTGACTCAAATTTTGTCTGACCAGTACGTAGCCTGAAAGATGCATGTGGCTGGGCACGAAAGGTAGACAAGGAGATGGGGCATATACTGCGATGGGTCTCCACGCTGGCCCTGTGTTTGAGATGGGTCTATGAGACTCCATTTGGCCAGACTTTTTCTGCAGCGACCAACCTGTACCCGCAAACGGTTTAGGGATTTCCATATTGGCCACTGCAGTTCGTGTCCAGGGAGCAGATGCTCTCCGGAGTGATGGAGTATGGAGGGGCAGGATGTCCGTTTTACCACAATGTACACCTCTCGTCAGTTGCGCTGGCTTCCAAGGCGTGCAGATTGGAATTGATGTTCATATAATGGGTGGCGACTGTCCCGTTCTTATTTCCCCTTCTCGATGCGGCTGGCAACTTTGCGGCGAACATCTAGTGGTAGCCCGCCAGTGGATACAACATCACAAGCGGGGTAGGTCTCAATCAGCCAGATATGATGCGGTAGGTATCATTTAGCGCCATGTCGACTTCTCTAGCGTAGGTGGATCGATACCACACTGGACAAGCGAACTCCCTGGCAGAAAAATACAGACATAGACCAGAAGTACGGAGAACCTGCGGAGATGCTCCTCAGCCCGTGGATTTTAGCCGACGTAAGACGTTATTTCAGGCCCGACTTTTAGCTTAGTTTTTAAGCAGTGGAATTTATATGTCGAGGACCTATCCAAGGTGATGCCCAGGTAGAGGGGTTGCCAGGGCAGTGCTCTATGGCAACGCCTTGCCACGAGATGTTGAAAACAGAATCTTTATATAATAGTTATTTATGCTACAAGTGCGGAAGGTAGGTGATTCCCGATGAGTGGCATTTTTATTCACGAGCGAGCGAAGCGTGTGAGTGAACATGGACATTATATTGAATTTAATGACAAAGCTAAATATTTGACCATATTTGCAAAGTCGGTTACTGGGTGACTAGTAGGTGGGAGCTTTTCCCTTTTCTTATTTCAGGCTATTCGAGGCTCGATTTGACCACTATATCATCATGTTGTCGACAATGGAGCACGCTTGCCTAGAACCTATTCACTCTTATCTTGAAGAACCTAAGAAAATATAGCGCTAACCTGTTTTCACAAGGCAAAGACACATGTACAGCCAGTGTTATAATGCAACCCCTTATTGCCCCTTATCCCCGCACGATTTGACGCAGAAATTAAATCGGACATTAGCTTCAATCTATCATAAACTCCTCTGCAATATCTTGTCTATGTGTCTCATATTAGTGGTACATAGGTTGCTCCACAGGGTTATTACGTGTCTTGCAAGAGCAAAACGATAGCGATTTTTGCGCAATAATTGTACTTTAATCACGAATCCGAATTATGTGTAAGCGATAGGCACACCATAGCAATTTTGCGACAGTGCTGACTCCATGGAACCATTGGTTAACTAAAATCTGCATTTGATCGCAAGGTGATCGCGATTATTTCAGATTACGTATGGTTTTGGATAACACCGCGGCGAAAGCCATCGGCGATCATTTATTTTTTCCTTTTTCGCTGTGGTAACTTTTGCCCTTGGTTTTGGCCATAGCCAATCACTCCCGAATTGCTAACTACAGAGAGTTCTTGCATGTATTTTTTTGAAATAAGTTAATTTACACAGCGAGCGATTAGCAAACGATTGTTTAGGTAATCCCGATATTTATGACATAAAGCGTTTCATCGCGTGATTACTGCGCAATTATTGCTGATTGCTATTTCATACGTAATAAGCCTGCCAGCTTCCTACAACTTCGTTACAACGGTATATAACATTATATATATGAGGTGGAGTTAGTGCCGAGTTACAGTTTAATGACGTTAAAGCACTACTAAGTGCTTAGGTTGAGCTACTTTAGTCATAAACATTTCTCGGGTAGAACTACTTATGCCATAAATATGGTGGGCTTCAAGTTGTTAAGGTGGTTGTAAAATGTAGAAGTAGAAATGGATGTAATATGTGAAAGAGTCCACCATTGTTTCTTTTCATATTCATATTCTTTATTGTACACAAAATAAATATTACAAAAACAAAAGGAAAACTTATGTACAAAGGCGAGCTTAACCCAAAATTGGGTTCTCTGACAGCAAACCTCAATGCTAAAGACAAAATTAGGACAGTTAACAAAAGCGCACAACAAATACAAAAAAAAAAACATTTGAATTCTTACTAACTAAATACACTACACAAATAAGTGCACATAATGCATAAACATACATACATATATCTAAAATACATACATATTTATGTGTCATGTTGACAGGAAATGTTCCTTAATTCTTCTCCTGAATATCTCTAGCGAAGGGCTATCCCTAATGGAATGAGGAAGATTATTCCATTAGATTTTCTTTGTGCATGAAGTTTAAATAAATAAATAAAGAGGGTATAGTAAGTTTACTATTGACTTGACGGAAAAAAGATGTATATGTACATTTGCGCAAACCCCAAATAAATAGCAATAGGATGGTGATGGTGTTTTTGAAGTAATTCAGGCTTCGTAGAAACCATAGCAAAAAAATTCTAAATCTATGGTAGAAACATCCCAAATGAATTGCAATAGAATAGTTAAACCTTTATTGGAATTATCTGTCGCTGTATTTCTAACACTTTGTTTTAATTGTGTCTGTGTGTTTTATTTGGATAAATAAACAATTTTTCTTATTATTTTTCTTTGACAATCTCGGGACATTCCATTCCATGACATTCCACCAATGTTATTGAAGCAATGCGCAATAGAACTTTCCATTCCCCTAATGTTTTTAATTAATCAAAGCTTCCAAGACGGCCAATTTCCAGACGCACTAAAAGTAGCTTTAGTTAAACCAGTACATAAAAAAGGTGACAAGCATATTCCAAGCAATTATAGACCCATAGCACTGCTGCCAACCTTTTCCAAAATATTTGAAAAAGCTTTGTGCAATCAGCTATATATATTCCTGGAAAAGTTTAATATTCTTGACGACGCACAAAATGGATTTAGAAAATGTAGATCTACAACATTAGCAGTCTATAAATATGTTCAACAAGCGCTTCAACATATAAACGACAAACAATACGTAACTGGGCTTCTACTAGACATGACAAAAGCATACGACAAGGTCCTTTATGATATCTTACTCACTAAACTATATGGTTGCGGCGTACGAGGACCAGCGTATTCGTGGTTCAAATCATATTTACATAATAGGACACAAATAGTACAAATTGAAAGTAACGACCATGATAAAAATGAGATTAAAACTATTAGATCACAAGAAAAACAAATTACTTGCTCAATCCCACAAGGAAGTGTGTTAGGATGCCCACTATTTTTAATCTATATTAATGACCTTCCCAAAATATTAGACAAAGAAAACGCTTTACCAGTACTATTTGCAGACGATATTTCAATACTAATCAAGTGTAAAAATTTAAATAACCCTAGTCTACAAATACAAGATACCCTTCAAACTGTAAATACTTGGCTCCAGATTCACAACTTAGAAATTAATAGTAATAAAACTAAAATAATACAATTTAGATCTTATAAAAAACCACCTCTCAATTTAAAAACAACCTTTAGAAACGTGCAAATAGAAGAAGTTAGTACATTTAGCCTACTTGGCATTAATATTGACACACACATAAATTGGAAGTCACACATAGAACATATAAAAACAAAACTTTCGAGATTCACTTACGCTCTTTTTCAAATTAAATTAAGCACTAACACACAAACAGCTATGGCTGCTTACTACGCATACGCATACTCATGGCTGAGATATGGCGTTATGCTATGGGGTAATAGTGTACATGTAGATGAACTATTCATAATACAAAAGAAGTGTATAAGAATTCTAGCCCAAATAGATAATACGGAGAGTTGCAAACCATTCTTTATTAAATATCAGATTCTAACTCTGCCGTCAATATATATACTGGACATTTGCTTATTTACTTTTAAAAATATCGACAAATTCATTAAAGTAGAAGATACTCACAACGTCAACATTCGCCATAAAAAGAGGTTATGCGCTCCATCCTCGAGAATTAAAATGTTAAGTGACAGCCCATACTATATGGCAATAAAAATATATAATAAGTTGCCCAATACGTTTAAAACTGAAAAATCAGCAACAATATGCCAAAAGAGGCTAAAGCTATTCCTAATCCAAAAATGTTTCTACTCAGTAAAAGAATATTTAGAGGCTAGCTTAAAATAACGATTATCTCTCATGTACAAAAGTGGCGATCTGTCCTATAAAACAAAATTAAATTAGTCTATCCTATGTACATTAATTTAAAATCATAGTTATAATTTGTAATATCTGAAACGGATGACATTAATATTGCTGAATAATTATATTGAATTCATAACTATTGACATTTAATTTTGACATAAGAAAATGTCTCAATATAATTTTACTGATCTAAATAATATTTAATGCATGCTAATTTAGGATGAAAATTGCAATGCTTGTAAAAGGCTGCTAAGTCTTAAGTAACAATATAAAATAACATCAACATTGTACACTTAGTTCCCAATAAAATTTTGACTTTGACTTTGACTTTGGACTCTAGGGTCACGGTCCTTTGAAAGGCGTGCGAGGAGCCGAAGCCAACTCGCAGAGGCCCCGTTAGGCATGTGTCAGGAAATGTGACACCAACCGACGATTATGCCTGTATGTACTACTTAAGTGCACCCAAGGACAATCCTCGGTTGGTGGCCGGGCCATTTTTACTCCTCATTTTTTTTTATTATCAGTAGGCTCGCGCTTGTCCACTATCTCACCTGATGGTAAGCGATGATGTGGTCGACGGTGAAGAACACTTGCATAGAAGTAACCTATTCACTCTTGACTTAAAGACCCCTAGATTGTAGCTTTCTGGAAACACAGACTCCGGCAGGGAATTCCACTCCTTAGCTGTACGCATAATGAAAATTTTGCAATAGTCCTGATTGCAAAACATGGAGTATAAAAGTAATGGGCTATGTATTTGGTAGGTTTAGTGGATCGATTGCCCAAAACTATAGGAGGATATGTTATTATTATCCATGTTCTGAAACCATGATTTCTTAGGACATATCTAATAAGGATTAAAATTGCTTATAATAAAACATTTTCCACGCGAAAACTATAGCCAAACACATCTTTCTCTTAAAGGACATCACACCCTGAATTTGCTTTAGCACCGACGGAAGTGACGATCTTGAAAGGCCACTGCTTGGCACGACAACGAATACCAGGACGGACACAATTAATTACTTATATCAACCTTCTATTGTGTGCCTGGAAAATAACGACGTCCACAAACGACAGCTGTTTACTATGTGTCTGTGTGTCCGTCTGTGTTGCCTCAGTTTGAGAGTAGCCAGTAATATCCGCTCGTGCTGTTTACGCGAGGCGGCTTTTAAATCCGATACTAAAACGATTGATGAAATGATGTATAGAGGCACTAAGGAAACTTGAGGAAAAGCAATTGTTTATTTCGCTTTCGAAATAAATTCTAGCGAAACAGCTTTCTAGGGAACTGTATGTAGGTCTTTGTTAAATGGAAAGGTTTTTCAAAAGAATAGAAAACATCTTTGTAGTTTCCGTTTTGTTCTTTTAGTCATTTTATAGATTGTGAGTACTTTAATCTGTTTCCGTGTGGATATCATGTATCGACAAAACATGTATTTTCAAAGAACTTGATTTTGTAGAGTAACACATAACAATGGAATGGAATTGCATGCACTAATTCCTCCTAGCCCGTTTCATCATCGGACTGCAAGATGTACGGCGATGCGTCATCGGTACATGGTGGACATCCCACACATACGCACCAAACGTTTTGGGAATATTTTTACTATGCGTACAGCTAAGGAGTGGCATTCCATGCCGGAATCTGTATTTCCTGATAGCTACAACCTGGGAGTCTTTAAGTCAAGAGTGAATAGGTTTCTTCTAGGCAAGCGTGCTTCATCGTCGGCCACGTCATCGCTTACCATCAGGTGAGATAGTGGTCAACCGCAAGCAACAATAAAAAAAACATCATTTCTATCTGCCCCGAAGGGTTGGCCAGAAACGAACTCTACTACAATCTGGTTTTTAGGGGTAAAGAAGCATTCAAGAAAGCAAGCTCATGTTTTTCAATCAGAAATCGCCTCAGAAAAATTATATTCTCGGATAAGGATCCAAAATTTATTATCTCACGCGGCATCTTCCTCACAAGATAAACACATCCTTAAGCTACTCTAAGCTGAAGCAAAATAATGTGTTCCATTTATCACAAGTTCGCGCCTTCGCTCGCCCTACAGTGGGAGATAAGCCTAAAATATTGAAAGCAATGAAAAATCTTGAGAACATGTATTAGGCACGAACATCAAACAAAAAATAAATATAAGTCATAGTAATTTAGTGGTAAAGTATTCTTACTACACATATAAACAAACAATTTTTTTTTTAAATAGTACTTTGCTCCACACTTGGAATTTCTTTCTGTATCGTGGGTGCGTTTACAAACATTTAAACTCTCATACACAACACCCAGAACCGGAACAACTAATTGTAAGTCATACAAATATTTGTTCCGTGCGGGAATCGAACACGCGACACACAGCGCAACAGTCAATCGCTCAACCACTGCGCTAACCGTGCGCCCAACGCCCAATAATCATTTAACAGAATCCAAAAAATTGCCACGCTTTTTAAGATAACAGTCAAAGACGTTTTTATTTATTTATTAATTATTTAAGGATCACCAACGAGTGTTACAAAACAATAGCATCTTACACAAAATATAAATAAATCATACAAATTATCATTTTCATGTAATGCACACCCAATTACAGGCAACCACAGCTTATACACGGTTCAGAACAGTTTCGTTCGTATGAGTCGAAAAAATTCAGAGAACAGTAATTTTTTTTAAAATATTATTATAAAATAGTCTTAAGTAGATAAAATATATAATAATTCTAATAGCACAAACATATATTTAATTCACACACAGTTATATTAAAACGAAAAACCGTAACAGCGTCATATGAGCGTGCGTATTAAAGGAGACATTTCATAGATTTTACAGTTTCACTTAGTGCTCGGTCACAGAGAGGTCCGTTTTACAGGTCCGCTTTATCGTATACGTTTTTATTAGGCGCTGACGAATGTTGTTGCACGAGCGAGTTCACACACATACAGTATTCAAGAACCAGTAAAAAATACCGATCCGGCAAAATGTACAGCGGTCCGTTTTACAGGTCCGCTTTATCGTATACGTTATTAAATAAAGCTTATAACACTTATAATGCTTATAATAAAAATAACGCTAATAAAGCTTACTTTATAAGCGTTATTTTTTTTTGTCCACACAAAAAAAAAAAACTTTTGGAACTATTTATAAATTCAATTTAGGAGGAATACATTTTGCAGTCAAGAGAGTGTGCGGAGCTGGTATCTGTTATAGGTGTTAACCTGTATTACAGATCACCAGATCCTCACCCCATGAACAAATAGGGATAACATAACATAACATAACAAAGGGTGTACCCCATTGCTGCGAAGTTCATTACCGCGATGTACGTTATTGCGAATGTTTACCATTGCGAAGTACGTTATCACGAAAATTCCAAAACGAGCAAAACACAGTCCAGCTTACTCCAGCAATATGAACATTCCAAGATAGTTTGCAGTCTAAAAATCAACAAAAACAAAATTATTAATAATAAGGTTTATTAATAAGTTGACTTAGATAGGTACATGAATTTTGTTTATTTTATTATCTTTTGGTTCAATTATCATTAAATTTGCTTACATTTTTTGCTGATTTGCTAGTCATGTCTAACAATATAATATTTCCACTATCACCAGTATCAGCAAACCTCCTAGATGACCTAAATCGCAATAGAGTGTTATCGAAACTGCAATCGTCACAGTAAAGAACTTTCGCGACAGCGTACGTCGCAATGGTAAACTTTCGCAGTAACGTACATCGCAACATCGCAGTAAAGAACTTTCGTAATGACGTACTTCGCAATGGAAAACTTTCGCAATAACATACACCTCAGTAAAGAACTTTCGTGATAAAGTACTTCGCAATGGTGAACTTTCGCAGTAACGTACATCGCAGTAAAAAACTTTCGCAAAAACGAACGTCGCGATAGTAAACTTTCGCAGTAACGTACATCGCGGTAATGAACTTTGCAGCAAAGGGGTACACCCCATAACAAATATTTAAATAAGAAAAGCGCTTGACAGAATTTATAAATTATAACTATCTGGTTAACGAGACAGATTCAGCAATGAAAAATAAAAATCCAAATTTCATAAAGCACAAAGTGAGTGTGAGTGTAGTAATGTAGTATGAGCGAGTTTACACACATAACAATATTAAAATACTGATTCGTTTTGTTTGAAAGTTGGTGGTACACTGAATAAATGTGGTGTGAACATTACCCCTAGTAGCGACGGATCCGTTAAAAACGATTCTGGAAATACCGTTATATCCGTATTTTTCCTAGAAACCTAAGGAGGTTTCTAGGAAAACTAATAGGAATGTCTATCAAACAATGGTGTGATCTTTCATTACATACCTACCTTAGATGAGAACGGAACTTTATATTGGATGTAATATCGAAATTCTCGCGAAATCTGAAGCAGGTGAGATGAATTGTTGAGGACTTGTCCCAGGTAATGTGTTGAAGTTGATAGATTGCTGGGTTAAAGTCGTGTGAAATAATAGTTTATTGGAGTTCGGGATGAAATCGAAAACATAGCTGTAATTTCAAAGCATTTTTCGTTATTAGCTTTTGCCTGCGAAGAAACCGATCCTCTTTTCGTTATATTTTTTTGTTGTTTATTTATTATATACTTTATTGTACACCACAAAAAACATATAGGACAAACGTTCGCAAAAACAAGTTTACAATGGGCAGTCTTATCGCAGTACCTACATTTTTTTTGTTTGACTTAGACTAGGAATTTCTCCTGTGTCGTGGGTGCACATGCTGTCACAGTAAGATTGCCAAGTCTCAGTTTGTTGCTATTTATGGGTTGCCAGTTTGATCTGATAAA
This sequence comes from Orthosia gracilis, assembly GCA_947562075.1. Classification (NCBI taxonomy): domain Eukaryota; kingdom Metazoa; phylum Arthropoda; class Insecta; order Lepidoptera; family Noctuidae; genus Orthosia; species Orthosia gracilis. The sequence goes on from OX387268.1 coordinate 55,731,045, forward strand.
CTGGCAACCCACAGATTGCGGTAAATTGAGAGTTGGCAACATTATTTTTTCTTATTTTCTATACCAGCCTCTTTCTTTTAGATGACTTTTCGATTTCCTTGAAATACTTTTATTTAACTTTTATAATCGTGGCTAGATATTGCCCGCCAATCCTGCAGCAATCTATAATCTACTGTACTTGACAGTAGATTATAGATTGTACATATGATGACAGATCATATATGAAAACAACATTAATTTAAAAAAATAAATCCTCGTACGATTTTTGCAGTGGGCTCTTAGGCTTGAATTTGCATAGACGTAGAATCTTACTAATATTATAAGTGCAAAAGTTTAGATGGTTTTGTGTATGTTCCAATCACGCCAGAAGGGCTAAACGGACCCGGATGAAATTTGAAACAGAGATTGATTATATTCCCACATCGTATACTTTTTATCCAGGGAAGATGTTCCCTCGGGATAATTTTCGACTTCCACGCGGGCGAAGCCGATGGCAGAAGCTAGTAATAGATATCTCCAATATGCATTATCCGAAAGTTTGGATGTATGTGTGTGTGGCACAGAGACTGATAATATTCTGAAATAGCACATAGGCTGATATTCATCACGAAAGATTTACGTTTTCTGTGGACAAATGCCAACTTACACGCGGGCGAAACCGCTGACAAAAGCTAGTCTCCAATATGCACTATGTGTGAAAAGTACCGGGTCACGTGAGTGGCCCTTTATGCTAATATTCTCGATTCCAATCATTCATGTCAGTAGGAAAGTATTCGCCAATATTGCGGTCATGTTCTCTCGACGTCTATTGGTACTTCTATTGAATAATTCCGAGGTAAAATACTAAATGGTTATAGTTTAAAATACCTTAACAATCTATCTGCCTAACCTTTTCCCAAATATATTGGGATCGGCTTCCAGTATTACCGGATTCAGCTGAGCACTAGTGTTTTACGTGGAGCGACTACCTATATGACCTCCACAACCCAGTAACTGGGTAACACGGTACCCCTTAGCAAGACTGGTGACAGATTTCAAGCTTCTGACTATCCTTAACGACTGTCAAAGATCTTCAAATGACAGTCTTCGACAGACGTGCATTCCAAGGCACGGAGGAAACTCGGTATATTGAAATTGTCACCCATCCACGGACCGACCAAAGAAAGAGGCTACCAATTTAATTAAAACTTACAGAGGCTACAGGGCTACAGGAGAAACTCTATGCTTTATGAAAGGTAAAATTTGTTTCATATTAATCAGCATCAGGCCTTAAATAAGATGGAGAGTAAATTTTTTGAACATTTGTTAGATAAACATAATGATAAAAAAATGAAATTTTGCCGAAATATGAAACCATCTTACGGATGGATGTGTGTGTGAATGTATGTTTGTTACTTAATCGCGCCAGAACGGCTCGACGGATCTGGATGAAATTTGGCACAGAGATAGATTATAGTCTGGAATAGCACATAAGGTATTTGCCCGATATAATGTTCCCTTGTGATGATATAACACTTTTCACACGGGCGAAGCCGCTAGCAGAAGCTAGTTGGTTAGTAAAATTAATCATTGAGTTACGAGTAATACTTATGTATCGAAAAATTCGGCCTCTTAAGTTTGATCTAAACTTACTAAAACTAACCCGATTAATAACTGTCTAAATAAATAAGTATCAAAGAAAAGCGTAAACGAACTGTCAATACTAATCATTTTATTCAAATTCCATCTTCTGTGTTCGTCTGTATATCGCCGTGTGTCAACTCACATAGCAATCAAATTCCCAGAAAGATTCCTGTCTTCCCCCAAATTGCTGACATTACCATAAAATCCGATTTGCCTCAACTTTTATTTGAGATCACTGTAGTAAACTCGTAAAAACTTTATCTTATCTTACGTGTGTTTGAAATGTAAGGGGACGTTTTAATAATTGTGTTTATTGGGTGATATAATAGTAACAGCTCGAGGGTGATGGGAACCCTTAAGATGATATCGGCAATCGGCACTGTAAGAAATATCAATACAATAGCTTTGTAGAAAACGGTTCTTCCAATGATTTGGCATACCCGAGAAGGGGTTCCTATCCCGTAATAATTAGATTAGTTATGTAAGAGATTAGAGCAGATAAGTAATACATAGAAAACAGAAAGTAGTAAGATACATCTTATATTTAAGTGATGGTATTAAGAGGTAATATGTAAAAAAAAGATTGTTTAGTAGGGATAAGAAATAAATGGCTTTTTTATTTTTTTTTATGATGTGGCAACATCCTCTTCACACTTCAAACTTCTTCTATCGGGGTGTGTGCGTTGGAATTGCATGAAGTAATACCTCCTAGCCTGTTCCATCATTGAACTACAAGACGTACGGCGACGCATCATCGGTACATGGTGGACATTCCTCTCATACATACCAAACGTTTTGGGAATACTTTTATTATGCGTACAGCAAAGGAGTGGAATTCCCTGCCGGAGTCTGTATTTCCTGATAGCTACGACCTGGAAGTATTTAAGTCAAGAATGAATAGGTTTCTTCTAAGCAAGCGTGCTTCATCATCGACCACATCATCGCTTACCATCAGGTGAGATAGTGGTCTATCATCATCAAAATTTCAGCCGGAAGACGTCCACTGCTAGCCTAGGCCTCCCCCAGGCGTCGCCACATTGACCGATCCGAGCAAGCAAGCCAATAAACAATAGAAAAAAAATACCTGAACAAATCAGAGATTATATTAAGAAGCTTTTATTTAGAATAACACCTGTCCCGGTATCTGTATACATTTTTGAATAGGTTAGCATAAAAAACTACTAGGAAAAGAGGCCATGTGTAATCAAAGCTTGCAAGTTAAATTTAACCCATTTCCCGGTGTTTGATTGAGCTGGAACTTTGTACTTGCGTTTGTTGCTCATGCCAACGTATTGAACGTCGAACGAACACCAGGAGGGCGAGCATGGCCTCTTGTTACAGCCTTGAGTCACACATTTTTATCACAGTTTGGGAGCAAAAACCGTGATAAAATGTGTGACTCAAGCTTATCACAGAGGCCGTGCTTGCCCGGCAAGTGTGCGTATAAGCCATTGTTTTTCTATTGTGTCTGTTAATTAGATGTTAAATGGGGTTTAAGATTGTTTAAAAAATATAAATATTTATTTCACAAAAATCGCTAACAATTTCCAAACATAAACAAATAACTTTTCATTATTACCCCAAGTCATTATAATTGCCCTTCAAACACAATTCGCCAACATCTGGAATGCACAGACACGAACTCCCAACAAATTTATAACATCACTTGCTACACGTACCCCACTTCACTATTCACTGCTCTATTTGTACCCGCAACCGATTAAAAAGTGCTTATAAAATCATCAATGGACGACGAAAATTCGCAATACGGCGCCCGAACGTTCCCCTTGAGTTTCAAGGGGTGATATCGACCGCGACTGCCTCCCCTACTCTGAGGGAACAAACTAACTTATATAAATGTCCCTCCGTAGACTAAGCCAGAAGATTTTTACTCTGTGTTTAGTTTTGCTGCAAAATGTTACGCGTGTTTCTCGTTAAGTTTTGTTTATTGGGATTTCAATTTCATACGTGACTTTTGTGAACGAATTTTTGTTTGAGTTTTGTTTATTGGATGCAAATAATCAAATATGGAATGGCAATGAAATTTAAATATCGTCCCTCAATAACCTTTCTGGCTTTGATTGATGGTTAAAATATTTATACTGGGATACCAACTCATCCATCTTGTCAGCACTACTACCGGGTGCTAACAGGCTGCATCGCCGTTTGCATTTCAAATGTTTAGTATAGCAATCAATTTGGATATCTATATCAAAAGTTCTTTTCTCTATTATATAATACCTTTAATCGAGCAATTCTTGTATATATGTACGTATATGAATCTCGGAAACGGCTCCAACGATTTTCATGAAATTTAGTATGCGGGGGCGATATATCGATCTAGCCAGGTTTCATTTTTAGGATACGTCGTTTTCCCTATTTTCACCCGAGCAGAGCTCGGTCGCCCAGGTACTTATTAGTATGTGCCCTGTGCTTTTTCACTACAAGGAGAGTAAAGGCCTCCCATCCGTTTTTAATGTCCCTATCTTTTACGATTTTGTTTACATTATTTGAGGAGTCTAAAATATCGCGCATTGTCTTGCAGGCCCTGCCACGTTAGCGTTTCTTTGCGTTTAGAGTATTCGTTTCTTGGGTTTTTCCGTTCGTTTTTAAAATACGGTCAATATTAAATTATTTAGATCTAACACGTCTATACAAGTCTAATAGACAATTTATAACACGAAGGTGTAGAAGACCACCGAGTAAGTCCGATCAAACGAACCAATTTGAAACACATACAGTAACTTTATCCAAATTTAAAACACGAGCAACTAATTACCCACATCTACAAACTTCACAAAACCAAAAGGATTGGAAAATTCAGAAGTTAAACAGTATCCGGTCAAAAACCGCAATACGCCAAACACAGGAAACCCAACAGACAGTTATAATATTATTAGGATTAACTGAAGTCAAATCCTTTACGTGGAATGAGTAAACCTCAGCACCCTAATTGTGTAAGTTCAAAGAATAACGCAAGGTACGCTTTCCTTGCATTTTTTGCTTCATATGTTCAAAAAATCCGTCTACTCGACAGCGTTAAACATGCAATGAATACTGTTGAGTTGTTAAAATGAAAGGGAAGGATAGTGCTTCATGGTCTCAAAACAGATACGCAATTAGGGTGATGATCTCCACTGAACCTATTTGAAACCCATAAAGAGAGTTCAACCAATATTTCAAATACGAGAAACTAATTATCAGTCAACAAACGTAATAATACCAAAAAGCAACGATCGGCAAACAGTATCAAAATCAAAATCAAAATAGTTTATTTCAAATAAACCTTAAAGGTACTTTTGAATTGTCAAACAAAAACAAAAAAAATATGACTCTAGTTGCAAATTCGCAAACGTCAGTAGATCACAATGGAGAAGAATTTGCAAAAAACTGCACAGACGCTCTTTTCAATCAGTTTCAATTACAAGTTTTTGGTTACATCATTCTGGTTGAAAAATAAATACATATATGTGAGAACGATGCAAAAAGACATGCACGTAAAAGCGTCTAGAGTAACAAACAATTTCAATATAAAAATGCAATAACAGGCCGAGGCAGCTAAGTTATGACAATCCCAACTGATGGCGCCCGTTCACGAACATGACGCATGAATCGGCACCACTCAGCTCAACCATCATGAAGGGAACCGAATGATCCAACACATGTTCCACCATCAGAGAGAAATTAGAGAGTGCATGACACACTCAAATGCCAGGGCACACAGAAGTCAACGAACGACACATAGGTAGATTTACAGTCGGAACATAGTACTCACACATGTGCTGTATGTATCCGATCGAAAACCACAATAGGCCGGGCGAAGCAGATGAAAATGCCCCACCGGGTATACCGAGCATTTTCACCGCAGCTGCCGCCATTTTACACCACCTTGTTCTGGCGTGCAAAGTCATAATTAATAAGAGGCTTTTCACTAAATTCCGTTTGGTCGACGAAAATGTAGCTAATGACTTGAATTTAGTGCCTACCCGACACTCTTTTGGCCTGAGGAAAAATATGCCCGTATTTTTGGGTGTATTTTAAGTGATGTTAAGGATTAACACCTTTTAGGTATTCACCTTTTAACGGTGCATTTAAAGAGCCAACCTGAGTTGCTCAGCAGACTATAGTATACCTTATTTAACCCATTAAGTGCCCGAAACGTGTATCAACGCGAGACACAGTGCCTTTTTTAATTGTTTTGGTAATTACAGCATTCAACAGGCAACAAGAAATCACGCTACCATCCAGTTGTAGGGTTCCGTACCCAAAGGTTAAAAACGGGACCCTATTACTAAGGCTCCGCGGTCTGTCTGTCTGTCACCTGCAGGCTGTATCTCATGAACCGTGATAGCTAGACAGTTGCAATTTTCACATACTGTATTTTTGTTGCTACTATAACAACAAATACTAAAAACAGAATAAAATAAATATTTAAGATCCTCCCATACAAAAACGTGATATTTGCCGTTTTTGCGATAATGGTACGGAACCCTTCGTGCGCGAGTCCGACTCGCACTTGGCCGGTTTTTGGTTGATTTATTTTCTACAGATTGATGTATTAGGGTAGGATAAATTTAAAGTGGTCTATGTGCTTATCCAACTATTACCGAACATAAAGAAGAATTCCACTGCTCACCTTTTTGGCAAATCAAATTATATTCAAGTTTGTAATTCTACAGTCTGTTCACAGTTATTTTAACACTGACAGCAACCTCATAGAAACGAAGATCACTTTCATGCAAAAACAGAGGTTGAAATAAATCAGATATAGAATATCTTTTTATCTAAAACTCAGAATCATAATATGTGCCTACCTAGGCAAAAATGTTGCCGGAAAACATGCCTAAGTAGGCATAATACGATGTTTATTGGAAACATATTTTCGCTGAAAAGAATATATCGACACAGTATGCAGGTTTTAAATCTCTGTCTAAGCTGACGACATAGATGTTGAGAAGCTTGTAGGTACGGGTTCTAAGCACCTTCCAAAATCGCTGGAATGTCAGCTTTATCTAGTTTAAAAATACATGAGTAGGTACTACAAGAGGCTTTGCAAAGATTTGCGATTTGCATATATTCGAATAAATATTGACGTGATGTGTAGATGAAAATATTCTGCTCTCAATTTATCGCGAGATTTTATAGAAATTAAATGTTTGCAATAACCCGGTGACATAAGTATTTACGTCAAATTGGTTTTAAATTTGAATGACAAATAACATATCATAACTTTAGACCTGTAATCTACGAAGGGTTGGGCAGAGGTAGAAATTGAATATAAAAGGTTTTTTTTTAATTTGAGATAGTCTCGCGCTTGACTACTATCTCACCTGATGGTAAGCGATGATGTGGCCGACGATGTAACACGCTTGCCTAGAAGTAGGTTCAATTAAATGTGGAACAAAGTTAGGTAGGTACGAGAAACTGGTCGTATTTTAACAAAAAACAATCCTTAAATATACCTCTTATGTACCATTCAAAATAATATGATTGTTTTGCAAAACTGGAAATCTATTTTCCATAATCCCTTAGCTGCTCAAAAGTCTATAATAACAAAAAGTTCAGTTATCAAAACATTGAAAATACTCCAAACAAGTACAGCAGCGTAATATCGTGCTGCAAACCAGATGAAACTAGTTCCAGGAATCATTTCGCGGTTTTTAACTCTTATATTTTCATTCCACGCGGACGGAAATGAAAAATGGTTTATTTTGTTTTGTCTTGTGGGTTTGTTTAAAGTACACTCAGGTCAATAAATTGGTTATCAGGTTAAATGACACTTGCATGTCATAACCCGACAAAGTATAGTATAGTAGTACCTATTTGTCTATGTTATGGGGCTGAAGTTTAGTTGGGGCTATCTGTGAAGGTGACTTGTATATTGAGATCTTGCGCTTTATTTTTCCCGAACAGATCCAACGTTACATTGGTAGTTTTTACTTTTGTTTCAATTAAAAGTTGGGTTATCCAAGCGAAAAGAACTGAACATGGCTTTACAGAAAAGGCTTAGATGGACGCAATCTTTGTCATAATCACCATCCTTGAGAGGTTGGTTCGATAACTCTTCGAAAACAAAAGCAGATGATAGGTTACACTAGACCCTTTTCAAGTTGGCCTAGTACGCCACGTACTCTATACCAATCCATATTCAAATCACAAAATGTATAAATGATAGGTTCGTGACGGAGGAGAGGGGAAAATGGAAGAAGGCAACGTGTGCCGCAGGCCCCCAGCAACAAGGAATAAGAAAAAAGAAAATGTGTGTAATTGTTACAAAACGACATAAAAAATATACACATGCTTATGCTAAACCATTAACAACAGTTTAAGTAGTACTTAAGGCGATATATACGCCCCAATGTTAACGCAGTACTGGCCGTGCGCCCGCTCGGAGCCTAAATAATATCAATATTGAACCTCCTTTTGAACAGTTTTGTTTGCAAAATATTATTTGATATACATATGCTATGTCAGTTATAAAAAAAAATTCTAGCCATCAATTTTTTCGTGTAAAAATATTTCAAGTCATTTCGGAGGAGTATCTAAAATTTGCGAAAAATATCGTGTTTCTTGTTTTTTTTTAAACAATACTATTTGTTATACGAAAAAAAACTTGTTTAAAAAATAATGTACATGAAATAATATTTTTTTTTTCAAACCTTTTAACCTAGCCTTTACTAAGGAGTATGCTTTAAAAAGTTACCGTTTTACGGCACTAAAGCGGATGTAGTAAATTGTGTTAGTAAAAAAAAAAAATACTAATATATACTACCTACATTTTGTATAAAACAGATAAGAATACCCTATGGTATAAAAGAAACCAGGCATATGCATATAGTGAATGTGGCAAGAAGGCTTCCACTCAGCATAATTCTGTGCAATGGGGGGGCACAGCACGGCGCTGATAGATAAGCACAGGACGATAATAATTATTGGTTTTGCATTACAATATTCTAAAAGATAACAGAACTGAAATTATTAAAATCTGAGCTACACAAAACATAGTAAACTCTTTAAACGTTTTGGGAATACTTTCATTATGCGTACAGCTAAGGAGTGGAATTCCCTGCCGGAGTCTTTAAGTCGAGAGGGGATAGATTATTTCTAGGCAAGTCCGTTTCAACGCGACCCTATCAATAATAATAAAAAGCCAACCGAAAACCTTCATCTTTTTGCCACACCGACTCTATGTGGCATGCCATTAATACCTTTATAAATCAAATAACATACACCAATCCATATACTGTTAAGGGGAATGCTCATGGATGTATAGAATCCCGTACCATGCTGCATCAAAATAAAACTTTGTTTTTTGTAGACTATACGTAAGCTAAAACTTAGCTTTTAACTTCTCTACATATTAAAAGCATTAAAACGGTGTTTCAAGCGGAATTACCCGCCTTCTCCCATGCGTGTTCCGTTGGGGCCCGAGAATGCATGACAGCCAAAGAAAAATGGCGGCACACGAAATGAAGAATTATATCACGTAGGATAAGCAGATTGGCGCGTAAACACCGGAACCTATTTATTTTGCTGCTTCATAATGGAAGCCTTTTCGTACAAGAATGTTTCTTGTTTGCCGTAATGTGTTTACTTTGACAGTGATAATGTTTTCTTTCAAAATAATTTAGGTAAAACGATTTTTGACGATGAGGTCGATTTTCATAATCAAACAGGGACGCAAAGGTATTTGGTAAAAATTATTATAGACAAAACAGAGATTTTAATAATCTTCAATCAATTTTAACTTCACGCATAAAACATTAATTAATTGTGTCTTGATTGCTATTTAAAAATAACAAAGTCAATCCGTATTTAAAGATGGCAGTATGGAACTTGTACGCGGTACAATTTAATGGAACAGCATGGTAAGGTTTATTACCTACGTTTTTTATTAGACGAACGAATTTTGTAAATAACTGGCAAGAACAAAACGAGACATTGCGTGGGTTACTGTACGTAAGATGTGGAAAAATCCGCGTTCACTAAAGTCTTAAAATATCATGAAATTCCAAAATTCTACAGAAATAGTCAGGTCACCGTTATTCATGTGGCTAATGGATTTGAAAATAAAGCTTCGAAATAAATCAAAAATCAATTTTGATTTAGTAGATTACAGGTAAAAATTTTGGGACCTAAATTCAATTTGCATCATAAATTACGTTGTTAACCAACCATCTACAAAAACAAGAATATTGTAAAAAATCCTTACGCTTTAAACGATATAATCCTCACAAGACCAACGTTGGTGCGCGATCTTGGAGTTTTGTTGGATGACAAATTGCACTTGGATGCTCACATTAGTAGAATTATCAATAATGCATTCCGTATGTACGGTTTTGTAATGAGATCAGCTAAAGAATTTACCCGTCTATATACATATTTATATCTCTACAAATCGTTAATCAGGTCTCAGTTAGAGTATGCTGTCGCGGTGTGGAGTCCCTTTTACAGTAAATATTCAGACGAAGTTGAAAAGGTTCAAAGAAAGTTTTTGAAGGCCATGCAGTACCGTTGTTTTCGTTCTTACGCATCATATAGTGATCTTTTGAACAGATACAGGTTACAAGATCTGAAAACCAGACGTCTTGTTTTGGAGACAATGTTTTTATTTCACCTCTGCAATAACGTATTCGACTATACTGATATTGTAAATAAGATTGGTTATGTAGTGTGGTGCGCGTGCGACCCCTGTTCTCCGTATCTTCGAGTCGTACCAACGCAGGTTTACGGGCACCCTTACGCCGCCTTGTTGATCAATATAATAGGAACTTCATAAATATTGACATCTTCGCTGTCTCAGCAGGACAAATTAGACGCCTCGTTTGTGAGACAGTTAATTCTACCGACATTTCAATTTGTAACTCGTAGATTTTATTTTATTTACCCATTGCTTTTTTTTGTAATAATAATTTTAATAATTTGTATAGTAATCGCTAATTTTACTTTGTTGACTCTTGTTTTTGTAAGATAATTATTTATAATTGATTCTGCTGACATTTTAATCCTTATTTAATCCTAATTTTTTTCGTTCGTTTTTTTTTTGTTTTGATTTAATTATAATTTAAAAAACATTTATTCTATAATGATAATTCGATTTATTTTTATATAATTTCATTTCATTCCTTTTGGCATGCCTGTTTGGTTCTATCTTTGTCACTTGATTTTACTTTTAATTTCAAATATTGTAAACGCACGTCGCATTAATTTTGTAAAATGTTTTTATATTCTGTGGAAAATGTCGCTGATTGCACATTTGTTTTTCTTTGTGTCCAAATTGTAAGTATTGCTGCAGTGTGCAGTCGTTTGTATTCCCAAATAAAAAAAATATAAAAAAAACTGTTATAAGGTGTACGAAATCACGCAGATGAATTGCAGCGCTCATAAATAAAGTTACACGTCATTCAAAAAGCAGCGTCGCATCGTCCCATCCTATTCGATAACAATCTGCAATTATCTCAGCAAGGTCTAGTTCTATATTAGTGTATAATCCATGCTATTGAACAGGGAAATTACCGCTTTGACCATTAATCTATCTCCTGAAGCAATTACTGGATGACTTTGAAATTAACGCTACGTTCAGTGACCATCACCGTTATGGTCAACGAAATAGGAACATCGAGTCAATCACAGACTCAAAAGAAAGAAAGGAAATGTATTTGCATCATGAATGCAAGGGAACGAGGAAGAATTGGTAACTAATATACAAGAAACGGATTTGGATGAATCATTGATAGGATAGGATACAATCTAAGAATGTAGGTAGTAGCAGTTAATTCAATATGATTGTCATTTTGGTTGGTTGCATAACCCCTGCTTGGTTAGATGAAATATATATTCCCTCAACTTTGATGAAATCTGAATCAGGTGTTTAACAATATGTCAGCAAAACTGACGGGGTCCGCTAGGGACGATGCTTGTCTGGGTCGCGGATAAATTTGAAAGAGAGTTACCGCGGCCCAGGCACAAGCAACTGAAGGAACACGGGTGGGTTTTAGTCAGTAAAAGTCTGACACGCCCTTCCGCTTCACCCAGAGCGGAAGAAGTCATTGGATGATTTCCCACACAAAAAAAAAAAAAAAAGGGTGATTAACAATAGAAAATCAATTCTTTCCTAATTACCACATACCACAGTCTACGTTGGAGTGATGGAAAGCAAAACGGTGGTAAGATATATACAAATACGTCTTAGTTATTAGCATACATTTTTCCTTTTCGCAAAAATATTATCTTCTTAAGACTGTCTAAATAAAGCAAACAGGACGTCAAGATATGACGAGAAAAAAATATAAATCATGGTTACGAAGACGACATAAGCTTACTTAGCGAACTAAGAAGACGTAAAGAAGAAGTAAATCATGCTGTGCAGTCGGAGGATACATATGCGCGAGCTGGCTGATCAAAACCAGATTGTATCCTCCGACTGCACAGCATGATTTTCTTCTTGTTTACGTCTTTTTAGTTCGCTTTTTAAGCAGTCGGGTTTTTTGTTATTTTTTTTAATATTTTTTTAATTTACAACTTTTTAGTTAATTTGTTTTTAGAATTAGGTACATTTAAACATATAAGTGTTATATATTTTTATAATCACCTTTTAATACTACACACGAAGGGTTTGAAATAAAAAAAAATTGGGCCCCAAAATATGGCGCCTATTTTAATGTAGCCAGTGTTAAGACGAATCGATTGACGTAAGAATCATCAAAATCGGATAACGCGTTTGGTCTCTAGAACGCCACATAGCAACAAACAAACATACATACATACAAAAACATACATACATCAACTCTGACAGTTTGAAAGATATCTCCGTCTTGCTTTGCGTTTTTTCCTTTCCGTACCGATGCTCTGAAAAAAAAACTGCACATAACACGTGTAGGAAACCACCCGAGCTTGTCGACCTATCATCACATAACCCATATTCTACCATCAGGGTCAGATCGAGCACACGGCTGTTGTTAATTGGATCGCCGTGATCTCGGTTGACTGCCCTGGCTATCGATAGGTATCAGGTGTCGATAATTATAGTATCGATGAAATATTAACCTATATATTATGTAGTGATGAGATTGTGTCTTCTTACACCGTTGCCAGTGCATCGTTTTTGTAAGGTTTATTGTTTGGACGAAGCATACTCCTCAAAAATCTAGCTAATATGTCTAAAATACTTGTGTAGAAGGAAAATGGTCCATAACTAGTCCCCGGCGGTGGGATCATACGACGATCGGCGAGCAGCGAGAAGCGAGTGCGTAGTTCCAATAGTTTGATACCTAGGCTGTCAGTCCTGCACGCGTTGGTTGATAGGACTCTCGACGTGACTTCCGACTGCCAAGTGGCGTTGAAAATGCCGAAAATAACCATTTGTTTTTTTCACGAATAAAACAAATTTTGGATTTTTTCGAATGTTTCACTTTATGTTTTGAAAAGTTGAAAAAAAAACAAGTTTTATTGAAATTGAAATATTTTTTAATAGGCGAAAAACAAAACAAAAAAAACGTAGGGGGAATACAAATTGGTCAACCACGACAGCGCAACAGTGGGGCGCGCGCGGCGATAATTTTTTTATTCTAACCTTCTTTTTATAGTACGTAATACGTATTATTATGGAAAGAGTTAAAGCATAGAATATCCTAAGTTAAATATAGTTAAGTACGTATTTGAAAAAAAAACCATGAGAAGTTTCCTGTTTCTTTCATATTCTTCGGATTTTTTCGGTTTTATTGAAAAAAAACATGAAATACCTATATACTGGCCAATTTTCTCGAAACTTTCAAATGAAACATTGAAAAAAAAAACGGAATTGGAAAGAAAGGGAAATGTTTTCCTGTTTTTTTCAACGCTACTGCCAAGCGAGGAAAGCCGTAAAGCGAGTATCGCTTGGCGAGTATTATCTTTGATAGGTCTTGTCGTTGCGACAAACTTGTGTCGAGAGAGTACTCGACGGTAATGTTAATATGTGTCTCTTTTATTAACATGGGATTGTATCTGTTGTTCGTTTCTTCAACGAGAAAATAGTCGATAGCTAATCGCTTCGTCGCCGACGATGGGGCAAGTGCCTTAATCTACATTTTACGTTAGGGTAGAGTAGGAAGGGTAGGGTGGGTAGGGTAGATGGGTATGTAGCATAGGATAGTTAGGTTGGTAGGTAAGGTGGTTAGGATAGGTAGGCAGGTAGGTAGGGTGGTTGGGGTAGGTAGGCAGGTAGGCAGAGAGTTAGGTAGGTAGGTAGGTAGGATAGGGATTAGCCAGTTGACGGGGGCAAAGCCGCGGGAGACACCTAGTAGCTCTATATATTCGAATTGACCATTTCAATACAACGAATTTCTACAGAGCACACAGATTGACAAATATTATGTAGCTACGAGTTACTAAAATTGGGTACTTAGACGATCCGCGTTTTAAAAGTTATTTAGAAATCTTATTACTATTATAAACGTGAAAGTTTGTGAGGATGGATGAATGTTTGTTTCTCTTTTACGCAAAAACTACTAAACGGATTTTGATGTAACTTTACAGAAATATAGCTTATAAATCAGAATAACACATAGATTATAATTTATAAGGACATTGGGTGAAGTAATAATACAACGCGGGCGGGACGCAAGAGATAAATTAGTGTTTACCTAAATTACATACATACATAAAAAGCTAAAAATGCACATTGCTATCCATTTGAATAAAATTTCCCGTATCTATATAGGTTACAAGTTGGACAATATCAAGAGCCAGCCGTGTTACTCTTTCCCGTTTCGCAAGACCAATACTGGAATGTTTATTTTATCTGATCAGAACCATAGTATAAAGGATACGTCCTATCTATACTATATATATATAATATTAAAAAGCAGAATTGGTTTTTTTGTTTGTTTGAACGCGCTAATCTCAGGAACTACTGGTTGGAATTGAAAAATTATTTTTGTGTTGGATAGACCATTCATCGAGGAAGGTTATAAGCTAAATAACATAACACGCTAAAACCAATACGAGCGGAACATAAATGAAAAATGTAGCAAAAACGAAAAAAAAAAAACCTTTTAGAGAGCTTCCGTAGCGTGCACTGCGTAAGCGGTTAAAGTTACGCAACAATCATGTATGTAGGGTAGGTAGGTTAGGGTTAGTAGGGTAAATGGGTAGGTAGGTAGCCAGTTGACGGGAGCGAAGCCGCGTGGGACAGCTAGATTAATAAAACTTCTCGCAACGAAAGCTTTGTAATTCGAGTGAGCTATGTATACGGTGTAACGGACCTTTTATGATTTTTTTAAATTACTCTTCTAAAATTTGAAAAAAATATCCTAAAAATTCAGCGAAAGTGTAGTTATCAGTAAAATGATTTTGATAATCAAATCAGTGATGCCAGAGATTACCTGTTACAGTACAAACAGTTTCACCTCATTAAAAAATAATACAGTAAGATAAACGTCTTCTAAATTTCAAACGGATTTGTTGAAATCGAAAGAAGCACTTAGAATGTGTCGCTTATAATAATAAATTATTATTTTTAATATTTATATTCTAGTGATTGAAGTGCACTTTTAAGAAAGTATTACCTGTACTAGAACTTGGCTTCATTTATTTTTTCATTGTTATACCAAATCAATAAGTAATTCGTTCAGAAACTGGGTCAAATCGGACATAAATAAAATTATTCGTTTTAGCTTTTTTCGTATTCTACTCAGCAAACCCTTTCATTGGACACCCAAAACATGGCAGTGCACAAAAAATAACTAGTCTGCCATCTTGGGCCGTCCGCCACATTGAATTTAGAATGACGCATTGTCATCCAAACTAAACATGTATGCAAAATTTCATCTTAATCGGTCGCGGATTTCTATTCTAAAATTCAGTTGCAAGATTTGACCCGAACACATTTACATACATACATACATTGCAAGTTTAATAAAATATTATAAAAAATTGGCCATGTGCGAGTCGAACTCGCGTACAGAGGTTTTTGTTGAAACAGCTATATTCACCAACATAATTAGGTGATGTTCATAAACAATGAAAGCAACCAACATTGCTTTAACGGATAGTTATTTTTTTAACTTTTACAGGTACATTTTATGGTCGACTATTATTCGTAAACTTGTAAGGCCTACTTAGCTATGATAGATATAGTTTTGATTTTTTTATATTACACTACTGCTGTGAATGTTTTTACATAATTCTTAATGCAACCATTTAGCTGGCATATTTGATTATCAAAAAAAAATTACAACTTAAAGCTTAATTTTACGTAAACGGTTCCCTTAATCGTAAAATGGTTTTGACAGACCTGTAATATTTTGGAAGGGCTTATCCAACGATACCCCACGCTATGGGATAGGCGACGAAAAAAACATCCCACTTTACGTGTACAGGAGGCATCATAAAAACATAATTTTATTTTACCACTTTGTCGGCATGATTAATATGTATATCCATGCCAAATTATAGCTTTCTAGTACTAAGAGTTTCTGAGCTAAGCTGCGGACGGACAGACGGACATGGCGAAACTATAAGGGTTCCTTGTAGACTACGGAACCCTAAAAATGGCGCCATCATCTGTTACCAATCAGAGCAATATAATTATATAATAGGGAGAACGGTCACGTTGGTTTTGTAGTCAAGCGCTATTGCTGAGCATGAAGAAGTTATTGGGTTTTTCATCTGGAATTTTTCAATAGCAGTAGGATTCCCTAAAATGGGACTTAAACATAGCTGGCGAAATTTGGCTGTACACTAGGTGAACCTCTGCCTTACCTTTTGGGGGATACGGTAGTGATGTTATGTTAATAGGCAGTAATTTACAGATAAGGCGTCGACTCCTCGGTGCCGTCTCCAGCACATTAGAGTTCCACCGCTCAGACGAGGGTTCTCTGAATTATTGAGAGGGAATTACGAACTTTTTAGGAGGATTACCGTGTTTACTTGCATTATTAATTTGTATGGGTATTTGGTACTTCCTTACATGAGAATTTTACGAACATTTCTGTAGAAGTCTTCTTCATAATAAAGCAACAAGATCGTAGTGAGGCCACGATTCTTGAGGAGCCAGGAGGGATTTTGACAATGTAAACTTATAGGATTAGTACATTACTGCAGAATCCAGTAAGTAAACCTTCCTGGCCAAGTATGAGTTAACCGGACCGAACAGCAGGTGAGTTCCGGTTATATAAGAGGCCAGGATGGTTTTACTGGTTGGGGCTTGTATAATGCTTGTCTCAAAAACGAAAGAAAGTTTAACAACAAATTATTGTTTATGAAACTCCATGTTAATTTTAGAATGGCAAGTTTTAATCCAACATGATTTACTCGTATAAACTGAAATTAATAAATACAAACATAAAGTCCCACACTATACTTCTACAACTTTACTAAGTACAAAACGCAACGTGCATACTTTTTCTGCGTCGCGTTAAGTGTCACAGACTATGAAAAGGCTGTTTAAGGCTCCAAAAATATATCTTCTTATAAAATGCCATACCAAAAAGAGAGATACATATATTTTTGGAGCCTCCCTTCTATAACCATGTTATAATGGCTAAACTCTAATCTGTATCTGGTTCTATGTTTTTTTTTCTAAGCTGATCTAAAGAGGATGACCCACTGTCCAGTAAGTAAATTGCATACTTACTGGACAGTAGGAGATTCCAAATTTAAAATCTCGCTTCTTACTGGACAGTTGTGAATAAGTCTCCGGTAGAGTTCACTTTCTGGATACTTACTAGAGATGTTATGGCAACATTACATGCCATTTTTGAGAAAATAAAATTTCAACATTAATAACAAAGATTTTGGATTAACTGTTTATACGAGAATTGAAACAAAAAGACATTGATCAAGTTGCCGTGAATCTAACCAGGTAACAACAAAAATAAAACGTATTCCCAAATGAAAAGAGTCTTGAAGATAAGAAAGATATGTGAAAAGTTTTTAAACCGATACATATAATCTATCAATCGACTTGAAGCCTTCAACTTGAACAGCTACTGATCAATAACTAATAGAGCACCTTTTCAGTCGCACAGCTGCTAACAATTATGTTATTTCAGGCTTCAATACTCGTGCAGCCAAGAATACACTCCACGTGTAGGCCTTTCATTCAATTTTCAAGATGGCCGTCAATGAGTGACATTTCAAAAGTTGCTGTCACTATGTGTAAAGTTTTGTGTGATAAAAAAAACTCTTAAGTTAATTTAAACTGAAGTTAGCGTTAGAATTAGCGGTAAATGCAGTTGTATAAAAGTGTAAATTTTTGTATAGTTTTGTACTTACGTTAAATTGGAAAATAAATAATAAACCCCTAAAAAAAATAACTAAAAACGTGTAGGTACAGTTAAGGGTCAAAAGTGCAGTCACATTCTACCAAAACAGCAGCGGCATTTTTTTTAGGCAGTAGGTTTTTAACATTTCACGATTAGCAGATATAGTCTATACATTAATTTCTATATAACATATTAAAACAGTTGTGGATAGTATAACTTCTTCTACAAAAAATAGCCATTTGAATTTTGGGAGAGTATGACTGCACTTTTGACCCTTGACTGTACATATATCGCAATTTATTGCAGTTTCCGACTGTAAAAAAATTTAAAAGCGACGGAAAATAATGTCTGTTTTATCTGTAGTATTACCTACATTATCTGTAGTTTTACTAAAGTCGAACGCGACCAACCACTCCCGTTTCATCATTCGTTACTTAGTCGGCGACTCGTAAGCTACGAATCGGAGCATTGGTGTCGTAAATTCGTAACTTAAGGGTGAGTATACACTAGAGCATTTTCGCGAGTATTACAATCTAATGTAACGTTCTTATGAATGGTACAATACAGACTAATGCTCAGTTTCTTAAACCATTTCCATGTGATGTAACGGTTTTGCGAATGTTCGACGCTGCGTTCGACGTAATGCTCATGGCAAGTGACCCTTATCTGTAACATTTCTTTGTAACTTGTGTTCATTATTGATCTCACTACAAGTCACCCGCGCTCGTGTCTTTGCTCGATAAAATGTTACACCAAAACGCGCGTTGGTTTTTAAAATCAGGTTGTAACAAAACATCGAGCTTCATGTTCGAAGAGTGGTTCGAGTTAATTTTAAAACAGCGAATGCTCGATGTTCTGTTACAAGTAAAAGCTCTAGTCTATACTCACCTTTAGTCCCGCCTTGTGATTGATGTTTTTTTTTACAGTAAGTACATAACTGATTACTGTTTTGGAGGAGTACTTCGACGCCTAAGTGTACCTTTATTTTGTACTAGCCGTCGCATGCGGCTTCGCTACCGTCAACTGGCTACGTACCTACCCATCTACCCTGCCTACCATACCTTACCTACACTACGCAGCGCACGCAACGGAAGCTATCTAATTTTTTTTCCCGTTTTTGCAGCATTTTTAATTTATGCTCCGCTCCTATTGGTCGTAGCGTGATGTTATATAGCCTATAACCTGCCTCGATAAATGGACTATCCAACACAAAAATAATTTTTCAATTCCAAGCAGTAGTGCCTGAGATTAGCGCGTTCAAACAAACAAACATACAAACTTCAACTTTATAATATTAGTACAGATATAGTGTAAGTAGTTAGGTTTAATATAATTTTGTAAACTTTACTTTTGTTATTATTTAAGTATGTAAATTTGAACACCTTTGTTTTATTACTGGTTTCACATAACTTCTAGATATAGGTTTGTGAAAACGGGCAAAAGTAACATTCTATATTTTCTTTTCATCCTCTTCGCTCTTGACAGAGCGATCGTGGTCACGACACGTTTCGTCCTTTTGCTCGTGTTTTAGTAACTCGTCTCACAATGTGTCTCCAACTCTCCAACTGGTTCTGTTACTTTGTTTAAGCCGTTTGTAACTGTTTATGAAGACTGCATTAGAATCCACGATTCATAAAAACTAAAACATCATCTATTCAGTACAATCTTGTAACCCTTCGAAGTTAATCCCACAAACAAAAAGAGAGGGTTTTGTTTTTTCTATAAAATACGAGCAAAGAAATAAAAACCGACAATATAAGAGATAAAGTCAACTAGCTATGGTTATGTGAATTGTATCGAGTTATAACAACCCAACATGATATTTATATGAGCTCACAAGTTCGCGTTTATGGGCCGTAGAGGGTTACTTATGGCCCTTAATGGCTGAGAGGCTTATATGAGCGTATGTTGTATTGTAGCAGCAATATAGGTCAGACAGAGCTTGGAGCCTTGGTTGTTAAAACAAATTAATTATAAAGATAAATATTTTTTATTTTGTAAGTTGGTTTGTACAACCACTTTTACATGTCGATCATATTTTTTAAAACAAGATGAGGTCACTATCTGACTACTCTGAGAAGAAAGGCCGAAACCAACTCAGAGATCACAGTCTTTTAAAGTCCAGACAAAAATAAAATCTTGGTCAGATCATGTGAAGACCATGTGGACTGATGTCTGGAATGGTCTTTTGAGGAAAGAACCAGCCAGATTGAGTGGACCTGTCCAGTCAGTGCAAGCATTTGTCAATAACCGTGCAGCTCAAATCAGAATTTAAGGAGCACAACGATTCGACGAACAATAACAAAGAAAGGACATTCGGGTAGGCCGCATAAATTACTCAAACTGATTACCATGTTTAAAAACTAACTGAGAAAAGATAAAATAAAAAACAAACAGAAAGGAAGAATGATCCACATAGCCTTCACATTCAAAATAATTAAAACAAAATAATGTAACACCTTAAAAAGTAAATATTCTTGTCATTTTCTTTTCATTGAGTATAATATTGCTCTACTACCGTTTTAGACACCCGATTCCTGTGGCCCCGAGAGCAGAGTCCCGGCAAAAGACTAATTAAACACATAATTGCTAAAATGTTAGATTTTTTCTAGAAAATTCAGCTAAAAATATTAGATTATAGCTCAAATCTGTATAAAATAACCAAAAAAAACTGAATTCGGGATGCAAAAAATAGGAGCAGCTCAATCCTAAGCCATTTGACGAAATACTTAATGACTCAAAGAGATTATTGCAAAGATCTTCTTTACAAACCCAATCTGTCAAGAAGACCTTCCCAACGATATTTCTAACTAGTCAGCTACCTTTTGCGAATCTGTTTTGAAAAAACAAACAATATAGTTTTCAACAGTATTGATGAAACGCTATTTCTTGTTTCTTTAAACTTGGTCTTTGCATAGCTACCTAAGCGGCAAAAAATTATGAAATCTTTTGGAAAAGTCGGGAAATTGACAACAACCTAATTAATTCAACCCTAGTAAATCCGGTGGGTTCGCTTCAAAAGGCGGATGAAAGGAAAACGTTACCTTTCAAGAGATTCTATACCTTAATGATGCAATAAATAAACCCAATTATTCGCATAATTTGCTAGCGTTTCCTTGAAGTACCACTTTTAATTTTGTATATTTCTTAGAAATTTCTGTTAATCCGAAACGGGTACATACTCGTAGCTTGTTGGTGTACTTATAGGAGTACCCTGTTCGATCTTTCGGGGAATACAAGCATGAAGTTATGTGTTTATCTTAGGCCCAATTGCACAAAAAAAACAAAACGAAGTTAATTGGTAACACGAGGTTAAATTGACAGTTTATCGTGCAATATTGTCAATTTAACCTCGTTTTAGCAACTAATTCAGGGTTAAGATTTTCGTGCAAGTGGGCCTTATTCAATGATATTCTAGTAAACAGATATGCTATGAGCGCGCGCATTTTGAAGACTCGAATACGTCCCAATTGGGACGTATTCGAGTCTTCAAAAAATGGTTATTGAAAAGAAAAAAGATATCTCATATAAATTTAGTGAAAGATGCCGATACCGACTAAAGTCATGAATACTTGACCGCTCATATACACGTTCAAGATTACATGGGACTGCAAGCTGTTCAATTTTTTTGCTTCAAGTAGACTTGTCATGCACGCTGATAGCCATACACCGGACGCCGCTTCAAGCGCGCTGTAAACTTGATAGTAAACTGGATTGTCTATGGCGCGATCACTAACTCCAGAAATTACCTACAAAGAAACATACAAACAATTTAACCTTTTTATCAGTTCAGATGATTAAGTTTCAAGTTCGAAGAAGTTATAGCATGCAGCAGTTTTCTTAGGCAATAAGTGGAAAACAATACTCTGTGAATACTCAGAGTTTTTTCAAGAGCTTTAGCTTTATCTACTCGACTCGCCTGCATAGAACTATTGAGAGAATAATTTTCTCTTATTTTTATTTTCTTACTTTTTCTTTTTTTTCTTATAATAATCAAATCCTTATTCAATTACGGTAATCAAAGACTTTTCACAGCCAAGTTTTATCTAACTTTTTTGAATGCATAAGTATTTGTTTATTAAGATAAGTAGGAAAATGCGATTATGGTCAAGATTTTCTTGCTACTTCTATTATTTTATTCATTAAACGACCTTATATAATACTAGCTGTCGCCTGCGTTGAATTAGTTAGTACTTTTATACAATATCTTCATAATTTACAGAATAAACATATTACGTGTTATTCTGATGTATAAATCATATAGTATTACTGTATTTTCATCAAAATCTGTTTCCAGAATATTTTGCATGAAAGAATAATAACATCACAAGAGCAATAATCACAAACTTTCTAATAAATAATATTTGTAAGGCAGGATAAGCGAGGCATAAAACTATAGATCGGTGGCACACGAGGCTCCTTTAAAGGGGACTTAATATAGGTACCTTTACTATAAAAATAGAAAAAAATATGGGTATTAATGCTATTATAACTACAACATGTAACCCAATCAAGTGTGAGTAGCATGCGAGGGTTAACCAAGATTCATAAGCCTGTGACGTGAGCCCACGATCAGCGGGCAATGGCGAGTTAAAAGATATTAATAGGCCAGAAGGACACGACTGAGCCTTGGAAGAAGACGGTCGATTTCGTGTTTATTCGGTTGATAAATCTTATATTCAAAGAATCGAGCGTAGATCACGCTAGATTGGCGCCCTCGGTAAACTGAGAAGATACCGTTTTTCATATTTCAGGTTATTCTTCGGTTAAGTCTTAGGAGTATCTGTAACTCCACCGGATTCGACGGATAAAAGTCAATAGTGCAAAAGTTGTAAAAAATTATTTTTTTTCAAATCTTTTTCCGTCGCCGCTACTAAGCACCGTTACTAAGGAGTATGCTTTACAAATTAACCGTTTTACGGCACTAAAACGGTATAAGACCCTTAATAAGGAATAAAGCACAAAAGGTGTGACCAAGGCCATGCAAACGCAAACGCAAACGTTCTAACGAGTACGAGTACAGTTTAAAAGTTTAGTTGTAATGCTGAACGATGAGGTAGTGACAGATTGCTGGCGCGGTGCCAACGGAAAGCTCTTTCCACCTTCATGATATTACGAAGAGCAAATGCACTTAAATTCCAATTGCTGGATCAGGAAAAAATTAAAAAGAATATTATTCTTAAGAAAATTCAGAAAGAATTGGATTGAAGTTATTAGGTAATCTTATTTGATGATCTCAGTCTTTTCATTCCGGTATAAAGTTCCCTTGCGATGAAGAACACTTTTCACGCGGGTGAAGCCACTGGCAGAAGCTAGTTATAGATAAATAAAAATACATTAATACTTCATGTATTTTAGATTTTAAAGAAAATAAAATGTTTTAATAGGTAGGGGAAAAAGTTTTTACGCATTTTTTAAGAAAATTCAAAACATGTTTTAATATAGTTTATTTACATTTAACTAAAGTATGTAGGTACCATTTTGTTCGATAACTTTTTGCCATCTTGTAGGTAGGGACATGATCCCATTGCTATAGAAATTTTGAGACTTCTGAACAAAATACCGCGACAAGTGGTTTTGGCAGTCCTCTCGTAATGTTAACCTGACACTGCCTAAAGAATTCTGAAGAGACCGAAACAGGTGGATATCTGAAGGTGCAAGGTCAGGACTATACGGCGGATGCATTAACACCTCCCAGCCAAACTCTCTTAATTTTTGCTGAGTGGCTAAAGATGTGTGAGGTCTTTTTTTTTTTGTTTGTGAAATCATTCAATGACTTCTTCCGCTCTGGGTGAAGCGGAAGGGCGTGTCAGACTTTTACTGACTAAAACCCACCCGTGTTCCTTCAGTTGCTTGTGCCGGGCCGCGGTAACTCTTTTTCAAATTTATCCGCGAACCAGACAGGCATCGGCCCTAGCGGACCCCGTCAGTTGTGCTGACATCTCTTTGGGGCGCGCGTGGAACACTACGCGCCGTCGACTCGGGCCTGGTCCTTATCAGACGGCGAGCTACCCATTACTCGCCGTCCGCAAGCCCGCGCCTACGGTGGCCGGGAATCGACTTGCGATTCCCGACGCCCGGGGCGTCTCCTGCGGTGGCTAGGGGCGTGAGGTCGTCTCCGTTGCATCTCCCTCACGCGTTCTGCCTCCCCCTTAAAGATGTGTGAGGTCTAGCGTTATCATGATGAAAAACCACACCCCTTCTGTTGATTAATTCCGGCCGCTTTCTCTCAAGTTCTTGCTTTAATCTCATGAATTGTTCGCAGTAGAGTTCACAATCGATGGTCCTGCCTGGTGGTAACAGCTCATAATGAATAATGCCCTTCCAATCCCACCACATACACAGCATCACCTTATTGCGAGTTAACCCGGGTTTCGCCACAGTCTGTGAAGCCTGACCGACCTTTGACCACGACCTTTTTCGCACGTTCTTGTCGCACGTGATCCACTTTTCATCACCAGTTATCAGCTTCTTCAAAAATGGTTCGGTTTCATTACGTCGTAATAAAGAATCACAAATGAATACACGGTTCATTAGGTTTCTTTCAGTGAGCTCGTGAGGTACCCAAATACCGAGCTTTTTTGTGTAGGTACCCAGTTTTTTTCAAATGCACCAAAACTGTTTTGTGGTCAAAAGTTCTTCAGCTACTTCGTAAAGAACTACTGATATGCCGATCTTGCTCCACTTTTTCAAAAATGGCATCCATTTTATCCGTAACAGGGCGACCAGAGCGACGTGCATCTTTGACATCAAAATTTCCGGATTGAAAACGCTTAAACAAATTTTGTGCTACTCTCACAGACACTGCACTAGGTCCATAAACATCGCAAATTTTTTTCGCGGCTTGTGTTTCCGTTTTACCTTTTTTGTAGTAAAATTTTAAAATGTATCGAATTTCTTCATTAGATTCACTCATCTTGACAGTACGAAAAACAAATGAAAATCACACATTTTCCTAATTTGAATTTGGAATTATTTAATTCTTTAAAATTTAAACTTTCAATGATACCAAAACAGCCAGATACAAATAGTATAGCCAAAGAGATTTTATTACAAGTTCATACATACTATAATGCGAAAAGACTTTTTCCCCAACCTAATATTTTACAAAAAAGAGGTTGGTAATAACATTTAAATAAAAATGCATGCGCATTTTACTCTGAGTAATACAAGCCTTTTGTTTACAAGGAAAAAGTAATAATAATGGCGTTTAAATTTTTAGCACCCAACTGGCCAGTGTTGTGCGTGCTTTTGTGAGTTTGCCAGCAAAAAGGTTTATAAGTTTTATAAACTTCTTTGGTAGCAGATACTCATTTTTACAAGCTTTTATTAACCTGATTGTTAGTGTGTGTGATTCTAATCTTACAACGGAATTTTAAAACAGTTATACCCAATCATTTGTGCTGAAATTTTTCATACACTTTTGGTTTGGATAATACCAATAATGATTGCAAGTCATTTTTCGACAGTGTATTGTTAAGAATAAAACTTAATCCCTCTAATATATTTCTGGAAGCCACAATAATTATTAAAAATATATCTATCACAATAAATATTGTAAAACAAAGTCCCCCGCCGTGTCTGTTCGCGATAAACTCAAAAACTACTGAACAGGTTTTCATGCGATTTACACTAAAGAAAGAGTGAGAAACGAGGAGAGGTTTTGTATATAATTTGTCACGGGCGAAGCCGGGGCGGGTCGCTAGTCCACTAGTAAAACTAGTTAATATCATAATAAATCTTCCAACGTGTATTGTTGGACGTCATTTCTTTGAATATTTCCTGTTTTTCTGCACTAGGGGTGGAAAAGTACGTCAATAGGCAATATCCGCCCCCACTTATCATAATAATTGATCATCATTGCAGTATTCTTCTCATTCTTTGCGGTTTTATTGGAAGCCTGTTTTGCATGCGTATTTCAAGGAAAAGGATGTTTTGTTGTCACGTAAATGAATATTTTATTTTGGAAAAGTATAACTGAATATTGTCACGTGTGTAGTGGTTTCTCCAAATCTAAATCTGAATAAAATGAGGCATGTCACTGGCATTTCTGATTCAGAGGCTGTAGACATAGCGGTATTCTATCAGCGACAACGGTTGTCGAAAAGTCGGAATGTGTTATGGAACTAGCTTCGGTCAGCGGCTTCACGCGCGTGAAAAGTGTTCCTCATCCCAAAGGAACATTGTACAGGAATGAAAAGTCCGGGATCAACAAATTAGACTACCTAATAACATTAATCCAATTCTTTCTGAATTTTCTTAATAATAATATTCTTTTTAAATGTTTCCTGACCTAGCAATTGGAATTTATGCAGCTTTGCCCGCTTTATGTTCGAAAACTATCCCGAGGGAACATATTCACAGGATGAAAAAGTATCATCTGTGCTATTCCAGACTGTAATCTATCTCTGTGCCAAATTTCATCCAAATTCTTTCAGTCGTTCTGGCGAGGTTGAGTAAAAAACATACACACATCCAAACTTTCACATTTATAATAATTATTAAATTTACGTACGATTACACAGGCAACTGAAATTGGGCAATTCTTGGCAATTTCTATACAATCTTAGTATAGCCATACATTGCTAGGTGTTGCCGGGACATCACACTTGACCAAAATAGCCAATAATTGCGCAATTATTTACTAATGTAGAGTACTTTTAGGGATTGAACGCGTGTCATATCGGTAGCGCATATGAATCCCTTAAGACCTATAGATTTGTATACGATTTTCTTACTTCACATTATAAAAACTGTCGTTAAATATACACGGGCCATGTCTTTAATTTATTGATATTTCTCTGGTTTTTATCACGGCACACGGCAAGTCTATACGACTAAAGGCTAATTATCGTTCCTACCTATCTGGCCTTGGGTCATCACAAAACCTATCATTAAAATATTAATAGTAGTTTATGCAATGGTCATATAATAGGGGTTATTAAAACACGAGCGTGGGTGGTAATAAGAACACGCGAGTGTTTTAATACCTAATTATATGCCATTGCATACACTACTTTATATTCACTCATACAGTTGAAATAAAAGAAAAGTAGAAACGATAAAAATATGTGGTATAGCGGGCAATTTAGGTTCTCATTGCGCATGACTGCGCAGCGCGCGCATCCATAGACGATGGTACTACTTTTCTACATTAAGTCAATGAGCCCATACGTGCCAGTAAATAAAAATTAAAATTGGGCTATAAAAATTAAAAAGTTATTTTGTGATGCAGTTATTTGAAAATCGAAAATATTTTTATCTATCCACGAATATAAAGTACGTGTTTATACAAATTTTTTTTAATTAATATTCGGAACATCATGTTGTGAGTGTAGATAAAATAATATTATAATTTTACCTATACCTACTTATAAAAGAAAATTAATGCTCTGGTTTGATAATTCTAATCGCTTCACTCACAAAACCTATTATTAAAGTACTAGAATTACGTTATAATTTTAACATTTTTAATGATAGGCTTAACACTAAAATGACCTTTAATTTGAATACTTAATTAGTCTAGTCTAGACTTCATAAATTATCACGCATGGAACACGTCATGTTTGTAACATCAGCTGTCAGAATAATTACTGAAAAAGTTTAGCAGGCAAAATGCAAAAGTATACATTTTTTTACAAGCTTTTATTAAACTTGCAATGTATGTATGTATGTGCGCTGAGGCTCTGTATCGCACACGAGTCCCAGCACTAAGCTGAGCGATGACCGTTTTGCGTAGTTGTGACAGTTGTGACGCATACTTTGTAATGATTGTATTTAAGATTGTTTGTTCTTTTTATGGTATGCCTCGTACCTGGCGCAAATAAACAATTTTTCTTTCTTCCTTTTCTCTTTCTATGTAACTGTGTTCGAGTCAAATCTCGGCTATTGAATTGAATATTTTGAAAAAAAACAAAAACCAAAAAAAAATTTCATGTAAAAAACCAAAAAAATAATCATAAGAGTCAAAAAAATTCAAAATATTCAATTCAATAGCCGAAAAATTGGGCATTTTCATAAAAAAAAATAAAACTCGAAAATCTCGAAAACGGTTAAGTTTAGGATGGGGGGTTCCATAGTGAAATCATTCAGAAATGATGTGTACTACACGCCCTTAACGGATCTAGGTCGACTTTTCCTGTAACCCTGTATATGTAATTTAAATATATATCGGTATTTATTATAGTCAATATATATTTATACTTATTTTAACTAGAAAAAGTATATAACTTTGGTACCCATTTTACTTTTATGATTATTCATTTTTTTATGCCCCTACCATCCTATCTCTCCACCGCCCTTGGTTGACTGGTAGAGAATGCCTCTGGCATTAATTCCACCTGTATACTTTTAGACTGTATTTTTTTTTAAAGTTTGCCCCACACTAGGAATTTTATCCTGTATCGTGGGTGCGTTTACAAACATATAAACTCACATACACAACACCCAGAGCCGGAACAACTATCTGTAGGTCATATAAATATTACTTACTTACTTATTAATTTTATTATTATTATTATTTATTTTTATTTATTATTTTACTGTTAAGGGTTTAGCATAAGCATATATTTATATTGTATGTCGTTTTGTGACAATTAAATACTTTTTCTTTCTTTCTTTCTTTCTTTCATATTTGTTCCGTGCGGGAAACGAAACCGCGAGGCGCAGCGCAGCAGTCAAACGCTCTTCCACTGCGCCAATTGTGTATTCAGTTTTAATAAATGAAAAAGCCTCCTATTTTCTGTAGACGAACAATAACATTTTGTGACATTTTTCTACGGAATGTCACAAGGCTAAAAATAGCAAATAAGAACGTATGTATGTTAATATAGCCAGACTATCCCTTAGCTCTCAAAGCACCAACACCCTCACCTTTGAAAATTTAAAGTTTAAATACGTGTTTCAAAAACTAACGACCCGTGAAACGTGACTACACTTTGGTCTGATGTTTGAAACCCTTGCTTTGAAGTCACATGTGTTTTAGGACACCTTATGGACCCGGCAGTTAGGTTACCTACGGCTGTTTTGTTACTGTTTGTTCTGGAACTACAATTAAAACTTTACAGCTGGATTTAGAATTAAATATGTCCGACCTAAGTAGTGTTATGCGAAGGTCAATTAAAATAATAAAAGCATTAGCTGAGTCCGATGATAAAACTTTCAGAAAGTCAGAGGCAGTATTATTTTAAGGCTAATGCAGATAGGCGCGACAAGCCTTTTAAGGGTTCCGTGTCTATCCGCGCTCTGTCACACCGATTTTACAGCCAAACGGTTGGAACAATAGTCTTCGAATTTTCACAGTAAAAGCATCTTGTTGACCCAAAGCCAAACAAATTGTCAAAAAAATATTGTATTGTTATTGAAAACCATTTAAAAATATTTTTCTCCCATACAGCAAAAAGAGGCCGCGAAAGAAAATTTAGCCTACCCCAACAAGCGGGGTATCATTGTTTAGAACTTTTATTTTTGTTTTTAAAATATTGGAAGAGAAAATAATGAGAAGCAACCAAAGTTTTTTTTAAAATTTTTGTTCCGAAGATTTTTTTAACATCCCATTGATCTATGAACTTGAAATTTGATGACAATGATTATTATTACGTATATTTTACTAAAAAATACTAACAAATTGATAAATCAAATTATTTATTTGAAAAGCCCTCATTTTTCCTATTACAACCAACTTGATTTTGCAGTTTTGTACGAAACTCTAAATGTGCAAAGTCCTCACACATTTGACCGGTTTTTGTAGAAACTGTTCCACGGATTATCCGCAGCACAATTTCTGTGAAAACGCATTGATATTTTCTGAGCCTTAATATTGTCATGAAAGTTAATTAATAATTTAAGCTTAAGGATTAATTAGGAGATATTCAAGACTTTGGACAAAGTATTTATCAACCCAAAAGCTATACCTAAGTATTAATAATTACGTGTTAATTATATTTTCGATCGACTACTAGATAAATTATGTAGCATGAAATAAAAATGAGTTTTTTTTTTTAATTTTACTTGCCAGAATACAATTACTACCCATGATCATTCCGTTGTCAGAAGTTAATGGATTTCGTACAAATTATAAATTAGAATTAATATTTGTCAGGATATTTACCATGTATATTTAGGTTTTGGTTGAGAGCTCGATATTTCGGCACCGTTACAAGCGCGATCACGAGAACTTTTAAATTATTTGCAACCGCTACCGCGGCTTGTTCTCGAATTTTTATACTTTTGCTTACATCCCAACTTTCATGGAATTGTTTTTTTAGTTCAAGCAACAGGATTATCATTATTATAATAAATAAAAAAACTAACTATCTAAGTAATCTGGGCATGTGCCCAAGTAATAGGAGTAACATACGCTGACTATATAATAAGTCACTAGCTTTTGTCCCGCGGCTTCGCTCCCTCACTCCGAATGACCCGTTATTTATCGGGATAATCTATGAAACTCAGGAATAATTTAGCTTTGACACTCAGGAATACTGTAGCTTTCTACTGATGATAGAATTTTCAAAATCGGTTCAGTAGTACCAGAGCTTTTTTCCTTCAAGAAACTTACAAACTTTATGTTTTTTAATATTATTAGTAGATATATATATAAATATAAGGAAATCCATCATTACGCATTTTCATATATGTTCTAATAAGTCATCATAGCGCATTTTCATCACTAGATTCGGTAGGTAATTACAAAATTATGTAATAACCTAGGAGTTAATGACTTATTACATATTAGCCCTTTAATTTCCCAAATTACAGAACAACGCGAGCCTGCCGACTAATAAAAGAGATTAATTGAATTAATCGTTCCGTTTTAATTAAATTAATTAACTAATCTGTTAACGAGGTTAATTCAATGTTTTAGTTGAGCAAAGCGGTTGACGGATTTTTTAATAAGGAATTAGGTTCATGATGGCTGTTTTGGTACTCGTAATTTTACATCTTATTAATCCAAAGGCACAATCGTTTTTGTATTTTTTTTTCTTAAATTATAAATACTCTTCACACTCTGTTGTTAGAAATACATAGAGCACTCGGTACTTTGTACAAAAGTTGATTGTGTAGCGTTGTGAGGGTCTCAATTGCGATATGCCGCATTTATTTATTTATTTTCAAAATACATAGGCACTGCTTCTATGCGTCTTCATTATCATCAACCTCTTAATGTTCCCACTGCTGTTCTCCAGAGAGGAGGCCTTAGTCCCAGCAGTGGGAACAGGAGAGGGAATGGGCTGTAATTCCTCACGCGGGCCCAGTGCGGGTTGGTGCATGTAACATGTCTTCGAACGTTTGGTTCTAGGAAATGCCGATTTTCTCACAATGTTTTCCTTCGCTGTTTTGAGAGCATTGATGATGAAATAGTTTACATAAATGTAAATTATTTAATTTGTGTAAATTATTTCTAAGCGTCTCGATGGCAATAAATAAAGAGTTTGGCGCCATCAGTTCCTGTAACTGTGACATGAATCTCCACTGAGCAGGTTTTCCTTGTATCAACCCTTTTTCATTGCCCTTGGATGCTCTTGCGCAGTGCATACCGGGATAATCAACGGTTGGTATTACATTGCCTAACAAGGCCTCTGCGAGTTGGCTTTGGTCCCTCGCACGCCTTCCAAAAGACATTTCGCCTTTCCGTATCCTTAGTCTTTTATAGTTTTTATAGTTTCCAATTGTAGATATTAATCTATGAAATTCCAGGCTAGCCAAGGCAACTATTGTCCACTTAGGAGACTGCTAAAAAATAGTCCATGTACATAATTATATTTTCTATCAACGACGACGCACATTCCTCTTTAATTTATACTATGAGTAACGTAGCTGCGGAAGCTCAAATGATAGACAAATAGAACTTTAAACTTATATTATTTCATAAATGCGCCTTGCCTATGGCGGCTCTTACCGAAGTCCCATGCAAAAACAAAAATATCTTCAAATATTGCTAGCGTTCCAAATATGAATTATCTTCCAAAACTAAATATCATTTGCCAGCTTCAAAGAGGTAACGAGTACATAAGTTACAATATAAGGACAACTGAAGTATAATGATAAAACTTGTACGTCAACACTGAATTATTAGCAAACTGTACTGTAATTTTGAAGATTACCAGTAAATACAAGAACTTAGTATCGTTTGTGTAAGTTAGTTAAGTTTCAACTTACTTAGTTACTTGTTTGACTAATGCCAAGTTATTCGCGACTTGATTAGTGTTGACATAACGGTATTGATAAAGTTTTGTTTATTTTCATAACTTGGTTTGGTGCTAACGATTAAATGGGTAATCATAATCATCTTATTGCATATTCATCATGAGAATCTTTTCAGGTGACACAAGTCTGTAATTGTAGCCAAAAAACTTAGTTTCGGACACAATATTTTCAAATCGTTTACCAACTTACCGTAACTCTTCCCTGTCAAATATATGTATAAGAACAAGTTCTTAAACAATGGTTAACCACGCTTCTACTTATAAAAAATCACATAAAACATTTTTATATTTTAATACACTTCTGAACCCAATAAAGGAATTTACTCGAGGCATAGGAAAGAAAGTGTCACCTTTCCCACATCGAAACTAATCTAAAAGCAATTTAAACAGTCCTCTCAAAAAAGAACCGTCTTCCAACACTTTTAATACGCTATAAGAATCATTAATTATCCCAATTGACCTTCCCTTATATCCCGTAAAAAGTTATTTTCTTCGGAAACCCTCCCTATCCAAGGGATAACAACGGATCTCCGTACGTAAGCCCGTTCGATTTTAGAGCCCCTACTATGATGTCTAAAGAGAAAATGTGGTAGGCGAGAGCGGTTATTAAAAAAAAAACATAGGGTCATAAGATATAACTCATCTTAATCACTTTATAAAATATCTATGAAATTGTCCCAATATTGAAGGAGGAAATACGGCGAGAGCCAAACCCCGGAATATAACTTTTAACTTAGGAAATTTAGTAGAAGCTCTTCACTGCGTTTTTTTCTTAAAGCGTCTTTATTCCGGTATGAGAGAGACAGAGCTATACAGGACGAATAGTACTATCCCTTTTTCACAACGTTATCACTTTGGAACTTCGTAGTATGGCTTGACTCTCCCTGCAGTCAAAGTTTTCCTTTGCCGTCTAAAAAGTTTGCTTATACAGACTTTTTTCATGATTAGGAGTCATTTCACGGAAGCTGGCTACGAAGGTGTAGTGTTTTGTAAAATACGGATTTTCCATTTCAATAAATAGTATGTAAAACCTGGGTGGTTCTAGAAAAGAATGGTTTCCGGCATACAGGCTGGGTTTAGGAGATTTACCTAACTTTTACTTTAGGAATATCTTTATTTTTCAGACATGATCACAGAACCACGGAAAGTTGTATCACAGTTTGGTAACTGTCTTAAAGTTTAAACTACATTGATGTTTGTTAGCGAATTGTTCAACGTAACCTTAAACCGACAATGCAATCACAAGACAATAAGTAATATATTTGACAGATATGTAAACACTGTCTGATTCGCACAAGATCTCAGGTATAAGCTGTCACTTATATTATTGATTAGTCACCGCGAATGGCGGCAACTGGAAGGTGAATTAACTATAGCCCCTACTAACAAAAAAATATATATAAGCCTTGCTATGGAATAGAGGGAATATAAATAAATAAATAAATAAAATAAAATTAAAATAAAAAAGCCTTTAATTTCATGCATTAAAAAAAATTACATCACAATTAGTGTAGTTTAGTTTAAATTTAAAGTGAAATACATATAAATTCAGTAAAGCGAATATAAATAAATACAATTATAAGCAGAAAAATATCAATATACCTAAAAACGTTCGCCACGTAATTCATTCTTCAGCCCATTTAGTCACCGCGAATGGCGGAAACTGGAAGGTGAATTAACTACAGCCCCTACACTTGACTGGGATGTGGTAATTAACTTGTAAATAAGTTCTAATACAAAAAGATTATAAGCCTTGCTATGGAATAGAGCGAATATAAATAAATACAACTATAAGCAGAAAAAAAGATCAATATAAAAACGTTCGCCATTCTTCAGCCCAAACCACAAAATATATCTAAAGATATCTTCTGTATTAGTATTCCGATACAGTCGCACGCAAATAAACCAGCCTTCTTATGCCTAGATAAAATGCCTTTATATTTCAAAGCGAGGCAGTCATATTGCTTGCGTAAGCACCTAGAGGGAATATTGCCAGAAATAGCCCCTGAGGTGAGCCTGCTCCATCTAGCACCTCTGTTAAAGGTACGTGATGGAATATATCAGGGCGTTTGAAATATGCTGCACGGAAATTTGAAAAAGGAATACATAGCTGGAGCTGTGTTTTTGTAAAATAACTTGAGAATATAATAGGCAGTTAACTATTTGCAACACTACAATTTACTGCAGTCACTTGCCATATTGTGGTTTGCGGCTTGCAGTCGTTGCGAAAAGATATTGAACAACTTTTTTTTTGCTTTCGACGCATAGAACAATGCACCATCATGTAGAGAATACCTAAGGCATTAAGTCCGTCTTATTCCGAATTTCACTTCATTCGATTTTGTTTTTACCAAACTCTAGCAATCGATACCGCCATGGATGTAACTGGCATCAAAATCATCAAAACATATCATTCACTTATTTAGCTGCCAACGTGACTGTTCTCTCGCCATGTGGCATACTACCTGCCACCATCCCGCTGCGGTATCGATCGACGGTAAAAAATAGCCACCTAAAATAAGGTGGCTATTTGTGGCACTGTCGCGTGTCGTTTGACCCCTGCAGGTTAAACGGTACTTAATAATGGATAGGAAGGCGAAATGATTGCTGCCTTTGATGTACTTGAATTAGCTGCAGTGACAGAATATGAAAGAATGGATCAATGAATGAAGAAAAGGATAAAAGAAAGATTTAGATTCAAAACAAAATGATTGGTGCCATTGATGTGCTTGAATTAGCTGCAGTGACAGAATTTGAAAGAATGGATCAATTAATGAAGAAAAGGATAAAAGAAAGATTTAAATTAAAAACAAAATGATTGGTGCCTTTGATGTGCTTTAATTAGCTGCAGTAACAGAATATGAAAGAATGGATCAATGAATGAAGAAAAGGATAAAAGAAAGATTTAGATTAAAAACAAAATGATTGGTGCCTTTGATGTGCTTTAATTAGCTGCAGTAACAGAATATGAAAGAATGGATCAATGAATGAAGAAAAGGATAAAAGAAAGATTTAGATTAAAAACAAAATGATTGGTGCCTTTGATGTGCTTGAATTAGCTGCAGTGACAGAATTTGAAAGAATGGATCAATTAATGAAGAAAAGGATAAAAGAAAGATTTAGATTAAAAACAAAATGATTGGTGCCTTTGATGTGCTTTAATTAGCTGCAGTAACAGAATATGAAAGAATGGATCAATGAATGAAGAAAAGGATAAAAGAAAGATTTAGATTAAAAACAAAATGATTGGTGCCTTTGATGTGCTTGAATTAGCTGCAGTGACAGAATTTGAAAGAATGGATCAATTAATGAAGAAAAGGATAAAAGAAAGATTTAGATTAAAAACAAAATGATTGGTGCCTTTGATGTGCTTTAATTAGCTGCAGTAACAGAATATGAAAGAATGGATCAATGAATGAAGAAAAGGATAAAAAAAAGATATAGGTTAAAAACAAAATGTTAGGGCAAAGCTAAGGAATGAAATTCCCTGCCGAAGTATTTATTTCCTGATATGTATCAAGTGGAAGTATAGAAAATAGAATATAAAAGAAAACACTTATTCGACACAGACACAACATAACAGCAACAATCACAAAATAACAGAGAAGAATAGTAAAAACATACAGTAAAAATTGCGCGCCCATACCGAAAGAATTACCAACTCGGCATATTACTGGGCGTCAAAGACCCACCGCTAAATTTCAGTTGGTATTTGAAAGTCTATTAGTCAAGAGTGAATAGGTTACTTCTTGACGAGCGTACTCCATTGTCGATTTGGTCGACGTGGCTTACCATCGGGTGAGATAGTAGCCAAACGCGAGAATAATAAAAGGAAAACTTCAACCACTGAAATTACATTTTGATTGGTTCATTTTACCGCGTTAAACAGAACAGTTTTGTCTGGATTTTACTTTCATTGAATATTTTACAATGTTTATGCAAAAGACTCGCCAAGAGGACCTTTTAGCATAAAGCGACGAAAATGATACGACATTACGCAAATATTGTTGGTAACTTGAAGGTTGTACCGTATTGCTTTTATACTTTCAATCACAACCGTACACCGTAGATTAGTTATGCAGAATCATGCCACGGTCAACATAAATTTATTAATCCTGACTGATGATGCCGTCCATTCTCTATACACAATTAATCAAATACTCGTATCCGAGGACCGCAAAGCTAATCTGCAACGTATCCACGGGTATCAGTCGAATTGAATCGATTGTATCCGAACAAACCCGAATGTAATCTTCGAATCAGAACTGGATTAATTTTCGGTTACTAAGCTCGGCAGATAATAAAATTGAATTGGGAACAGTCAATCTTGTGGCGTTTTGGTGATTGTAGGAACTTGTAGCGGCCAGTTAAATGTTGAAAATGGAATGTTCTATATTTTTTACCGACTTACCAAAAAGGAGGAGGTTCTATGTTCGACTTCATGTTTGTTTTTTTTTTTTTAAGTTCACCTATATCTCCGTCAGTTGTAGACCGATTTTGAAAATTCTTTTTTTTTTTGAAAGTGTATGTTTCGAAATTGGTCCCATTTTAATTTGGTGAAGATCTGATTAAGAACTTCGAAGATATACGACAGAACTCTTCAATAAATAACGGCAAATCTCTCGGGATTGCTGCAATCGCATGTCTGTTTATTGTTTATACCATTTCATAACATAACATTACGCTAGTACGCTTTTAAGGGGTACGCAGATCTCTCATTTCACCGGTAATGTTCAAGTTTCATGATATTCGGGTTATCTATTCTGGCGTTAAGGTAACTTACTAGACAACTTGCCTATTAGGTAAGTACAACTAAAAAGTGAAAAATAAAAACTTTTTTACAAAAAGAAGCCACCGATTTCCACAAAACTACAAAGTGAAAAATAACTTTATTTTTGGAACTCGGTGTCCATAACGCAAAAAATATGGTACCTACGAAAGACACCGACTTCCAAAAATAAAGTTATTTTTCACTTTGTAGTTTTGTGGAAGTCGGTGGATTCTTTTTGTAAAAAAGTTTTTATTTTCAAAGCTGCAATTTTCACGCATTTAAAATGCATTATGAATCGGAGTAACTAGTACGCTGTCTATTTATATTATGAACCTATGTTGAATCAATGTATGAAAGCAGAAAGTATTTTTGGTAAAAAGAAGCCAAGACTTTGAAACAATTAAAACAGCAGTTTTAATATGATTTATTTTATTTAGTTCTAATAGTTTTACACTTACATGTGTATTTCTTACAGATTGAGTAACCGTAGATTATAACAGGTAGGAGCGAAATGAAATCAATTCGTTTGCGTTTGCAAACCAATTTGGAGTGGAAACGCCGGACGGAATTATTAAACCAAATACCAACAAAACGTCAAAGTATACAGGATCCATCCGAAAATTGAAATCCTTTCCATTGCAATTGCGTTTGAAATTAATTTCAGTGGATAGCTACCCAATCCGGGGATTTGGTTGGATATATCAAACGAGTATGTTTTTCGTGTTCGTCTAACTTCTGAGTGAGTGAGATATGTCTAAACTGGAATGCAAAACAATTTGTCAATTTAAAAGGAATTTGAAGCAAGGATAGAAACAAAGCTCTTGAATCTTTAAGCAACAACAAAGTCTGGCAATAATACTAAGTTGGCAAAACGGTCCTGAAACAAACACAACAAAGTAGAAACTGCTAAGGGCATTTCATCTCAGTAGTAAATTAATTCTTAAGTTAGCTGTCAGTTCAGTAGACAGTGAACTATGACCAACATTAGTCTTACGACAGAGCATGTCTGGATTTTAACAAAAGGACCAAATACTCGCAAACCAATAATATAAATATTGACCTCGGCAAGTCCAGCCTTGACAGCTAAATATCATACTATAATACTTTTCAAATATTCTTCAACAAAGAAAATATCCAATATATTAATATTTGCTGAACATCTTCCAAAGAAAACTGTATCCGTACCAACATTGAGCGAATTTGAAGACCGTTTTGTCGTTATTTGCTTCCAAATCAAATTCAGCTTTAGTGTTGCTACTATAAGGTTTATTTTCGTCATTCGGTACTCTGTCGGGAGCAGTAGGAATATCTGGAAATATTTGCTCAGTTGACATCATGGTACTGTCTCCAGTTTCTGATATTTCCTCAACGTGTCGTCATCAAGTTTAATATTTGTTGTAACACAATTAGTATGTTATGGATGGTATGTGAAATGTGGCAAATATTGTCAGTTATTGATCTGTTGGAAATATTGATTCCAACTGTTTATATTCAGACAGAATTGCGCCACAAATTATAATTTGTGATTCTGTCGGCGATTGTCAAAATGCCGAAAAGTTTGGGATTGACCACGTGACATTTCGATGGCGCATGTCAATTAAAAACATTTTTGGTATATCGACAATCTTATTGCTGATAGACACTGTCACTTTATCTTAAGGCTCTGGATATTATAGGGCCGACGAAGTAACGATTAAGGTAGCTGTGGTAGTATCTATATCATATTCATATATTTCTGGTCTGGAGAGTCAAGGGCGAGAGAATCGATAGTCCCCGCCGATCTCCCCTAGCGCCTTAGGCTTGTAGACCCCTATCTTCATTTCACGCCCTTCGCAAAAACCACCCTTCAAATACGAATAGCTATGTCAGCGATGAACGTTCTCGAGACATAAGGTACACGTTTCTATAAAGTTGGAATATAGCACTCGATATACAAAAATGCATGTCAGATTTATCGGCAAAATTACTCAGCAACTTCCATTTCGTCTTTCTATAAATATTTGAATTTCCATTTCCTTTTGAATAAGAAGTTCAATAGCAAACTAAGCACTTCAAATTCAATAAAGTTACGTTAACTCTAATTCTACTTGCTGCACGAATCTGAACAAACCCTAATTTCTGAATTAAGAATTTGCACCTATTGTGGGCGCAGCGGAAGAAAAGGCAGAGAGGTAGGTACTTACGGGTGCGGGAATGGAGCTTTGAATAATTATGTCCTTCGATAGTTTTAGCAGTGGAGTCTTCACTATAGTTGAATGCTGGTAAGCCACCCATAGAGTCTGTTTATTACACACAACACTTATACTTGAGATTTCTTTGAGAGCGGGAGTAACGGGCGCGCACACGCGTTTCCGGAGTTGCGATTTTTTGACAACTGAAGAGCGGAATGACCGGATGACCGGAAATAGGAAGTAGGAAGGGGTGTGCGCGGGAGTTAAGGATTGGTCCTCGCGTATTTGATTGAATGATGTGAAATGAATGTAAGTGTTGCTATTGTAATAATTTGAGTGCGTGAGTAAATGTTTATAATATTTAATTTATATTTTTAATATGGCGCAGACACCTATATATATATATATATAAAAATTCCGACGCTGTTTAGCAACCAAATAATTATGAATTTAGAATCTGCTAATCAGTTGTTAAACTGATAAGGAGATAAGGAAATAAGGTCTTTGATGTTTAGTTTTTGAAAAGATCTACTTATCCTGAAAACCTGTCAAATTTTGGCATTACAGTTTGACACATTCTTTATTCCAAATACTCAATTCAGTAACCGGCTTTTAGTGATCCAGATTCGAGCAAGACAATAAACTGAATCCAACTAAACAACGTAATCAATCTGTTGTATCCGAACCAGTTACCAACAAAGACAATGAAAAAGATGAATGTGTCAATTTCCTATAATCGGGGGCTGCATCTAACATCATAAGCAGTAATCTCGGACACAATCAGATCCGAACCATTGTTATTCAATTGGATGCTGATGGCAATTAAGTTAAAAGAACTACATAATACGGCGCAGAAATAGAAGCAAATTATTTAGTCGGAAACGCGTTCAAGTTTGATTGAAACGCGTTGAAGATTTGCATTTATAGGATTGTTAAGGATAGGGACACAAATTATAGAGGTTTTAAAGGTCAAAGAATGATTATAACTTCTTTTTATAAAGCTGGACACCAGCTGCTCTGTGGTATCTCCATCTTCGTTAAGTATATCCAAGTTTTTTGTATTAAAACATATCGTTTTGTTTCCTCTTGTAACATTGTAGAACTTATCAGGTATTCAATTATGCTACAACAAAGAGTATTCTTCTCGTCTATTTATAGAAAATAGATCATTATCCATTATCATACTGGTTTCACCATCTGAAGTAGGTGAGGTATAAACAGTCTGCAGGTGCGGGTGGCTCCCCACAGGGTGTATCAAGAGGTGGTTGTAAAACATTAAAATTAGGTCGGCACACAGCCGAGCCCAAATTTAACTATCAAATACTGTTGAACACCTCTTCACAATCCTGACTCTTCAAACAGGTCGGTATTTTATCAAGCAATCCTAAATTTACGGCTCCCTGACAAAATTTTACGACCATTTTCTAAGTCCCTGTCATACATGGGACGGTAATGTTGCTAATAAATCGGGACTCGTAACTCCAGATTGTGAATAAATTATATCAAGAGAGTTTTTATTCCAGTTCTTTTATACTTGTCTCATATTGGGTAAATGGAGATAGATTGTAGCATCGTTTGAATAACTATTGCTATTTGGTGTAACTTCAACTGTTTTAACAATGTTTACCTGTATATAGAGCACTTAGTAAGCATTTTTTTTCTTATTATATCATTTAAGATTTCAAATCAAATCATATCATATTATTATTTTTTGCAGAAAACACTGTTACAATGGTGTTATTAAATGTACAATCGTACAAGTTTCAAGTGATTCGACCGTAAGGCATGCAAAATGTGTACAATCATGGTTTATTAAAATCAAGATTGACATTGAAACATATAAAATTACATCAAAATGTTTTAAGATGTGAAAAGCATTTTTCTTTTAACTACTTAGTAAAGTTATCATTAATCATTAATAAGGACGTATTTTTTGCTTAGAACCAAAACAGTGCAGAAATGTTATATTAAATCTCATTGTTGCACAGTTTTTCATTAATGCACTGTTTTATATTTTTTATTTAGATATAAATTTACCACAGACTTTTAATGTCTCCCATTAAGTGTAATATACCATGTATGCATTAGATCAAAACGATACTGGCTGAAAACAAAAATCATCTGACTAAATCGATTTGATGAAAAAAAAAACAAAAGGCGCACATTTTGCACCATTGTAAAACTCTGATACTTCATATT
This sequence comes from Orthosia gracilis, assembly GCA_947562075.1. NCBI lineage: Eukaryota > Metazoa > Arthropoda > Insecta > Lepidoptera > Noctuidae > Orthosia > Orthosia gracilis. The sequence continues at coordinate 55,772,263 of OX387268.1, forward strand.
TAGCAAGAAAAGTTACAAACAATGGAAATAGATAGCGATAGCGATATGGATTCAACTCCAAAAAGTATAATTAAAGCTGCAAATTATCATGGTAGATTGGTAGTTGAAAGAAAATTAGATTACGCACCTGGCAAAAGTGAGTAATTAATGCACTCGTGTTAATTTAGTGCCTTAGTGACTCATGCATTAATAACTCACTTTGCGCTCGATGCAACAATCTACTATTATATAAATTTTTGTTTTGTTTATCGTAACTGGCTACCCCCGTGACAAAAAGGAGTTTGTGTATTTATGAGTAGATCATTTTTGTATTTCTTTATTTTCTTTTCCTTGTGATTTATTGCTGTTTCCTAAGAGCTAAGTGGGCCGTGGTCAATAAATTATTTCTTCTTTAACTTTTACCAACCTGTATGTGTATAGAGTGGGCGTCTCGTGCAGTTTCGATTTCATCTAGACTAATATTTGTGTGGGCTTCAGATATTTGTTCAGAGCTAGATGTTTGTCGTCAAACAACCGCGGGACGAGAGAATTCTACAGCGAGGCAATATGCTGTTTTCTTTCTACAGCTATTATTTTCTGTGTAATCTTTGAATTGCTTTTCATTTATGACTTTCATGAATATGATAATCCCATAATCTTGCAGTAAACCATTTTATGACTGTACGCAGTTTATCGTCGTCGTATTGGATTGTGATGTATTTTAGACAAACCAATCACTGATGAACTTTTGTAAACGATTTTAGATTATTCTCTCGAAACTGTGAATAACTCCCACTTTAGTTTTAAGTTGCAACATATACTTACTGTTGCATTTTCAACTCTAGGGGCTAAAATGAGGGTTGAAAAATTCGTTGGTGCTCTTCAATTCAGGCATTGTTAACGCCATACAATATTACTTTGTTTTGTCCCTTTATTAATTTGAAAGCCTTTTAAAAAAATTCTGTGTTAGTACAAACAATTAATTTTCGTGTACTAGAACATTTTTCTATAGAAAATTTCACCTAATAGGTCGAATGCCGCAATTACCGAAACAATTAAAAACCATTGTGTCTCGCGTGGATTAAAAGTGGTGTTAAAAGTAAGTCAAAGCTGTCGTAAACCTATCATACATGATATTAGCTGGGTTTAAAAGATTAGCTAATCAATCAATACTTTTCCTAAATATATTGTTCCAGTCTCACCGGTATCAGCAGAGTACTAGTATTTTACATAGAACGACTGCTTATCTGACCAAGTAAGTTTGGAGTTTCTTGTGCGTTCTTCTCCATAACAAGCTACTTTGCCGAATGCACGTTAAAATCAATTTTTATTACTTGTAAATTTTAATTAACGTTCAAAAGTGCCGCTTGATGGTCTAGTTGAAATAAACATTTTGTTGACTTTCCACCATCCAGTAACTGAGTCATGCGATACTCCTCGGCAAGACTGGTATCAGATTGCCGGCTTCTGGCTACCCGTTATGACTGTCAACGATTTTCAAATGATAAGTGGGACCAACTGCCGTTTCAATAATTAGTAATCGATTTAACTAAGCTTAACAAGTTAGTTTTCTATCATCCCTTGTTCTCGTAACAAGTTTGAACATATAAGAGTTGTTAAGTGAGCTGACGACTGAAGTTTAAATACGGAAAGTTTCAAGGTGATCGGATCCAGGATTAAGATGTTTGGAAAACATAGGGATGGTGGGTTTTGGAACAAGCACGTTCTTCGCAAGACAAGTTTTAACTTCTTCTTCGTCGAATCTTTAGTGCTGAGAATCGCGACTACTTACAACGCATCTACAAGTTATGCGGTCTTCTGCAGTGTGCATCGCTCGGCGAATACTCCCTCCAACAGCCCTGTTAATTTCGTCTTAATTTCCTGCAGGTGCTCTATCTTGAGTGCCTCAGTCCAATATTATGAGCCTTGCAAGACATAAAATGTATTCTTCCTCCTTCCTACTGCTTTACCTAGACGTCCAATCTAAACAGAGATCTGTGTGCAATTTTCCAACAAGAATGATAAATAATTGTAACATAATGATGGAAAAGAGTGTCCGTGGAGTTTCTTGCACTTTCTTGTCCATAGAGATCTACTGACACTTATGAATGTGCAACTAGCTTCATATTAGTATTTTTGTTGACAATTCAAAAGTACCTTTGAATGGTTTAGTTGAAATAAAAATATTACGATTTTGATTTTAGAAGGAGTGCAAATCTACCGTAAGAGTAGGTTACCTCTCATCTTCCCTGCCAATGACACATTTCTAACTTATATTTTTTCTAACATTGGTAGAAGTAATTTTGTACGTATCTATTATCTGATTCCTAACCATCGATAGATCCTTTAGAATCGCGATAGTAATAATCAAGGTTCTCCTAAAATATTTCCGTTGCCAAATCATCTCTTTTCGCAAACATACATTTGTAAGTCCTTGTGTACAAAAGCTTCACAGGGGTTCACACTGTGTACTCAATTTCGCATTTTTTCCTTTTTTTTCATCGTGTTTTCGGCTATACCAGGAAAAAAACACGTCTTAGCACGATAGACGTGTTAAAAATAAAAAATATCCTGAGGGCAATAAAACTATCAGGGTGGGAACATTGCTCCACGTTCGGATTCATAACAGCGTATATTGGGTAAGTTGCTGCATTATATGTGTAATAATGTCTTGGTCTGTTTAAAGATATTCTGCAGAGCGTGATATTCTAACCTACTAATGTTTTAAATGCGAAAGTTTGGATGTATGTATGTTTGTTACTCAATCACGGCAGAAAGAATGAACAGATTTGTATGAAATTTGGCACAGAGATAGATTATAGTTTGGAATAGCACGTAGGCTAATTTTCGGTTTAATTCTCCTTGGCATAATAGAACACTTTTCACGCGACCGAAGCCGCTGGCAGAAGCTATAGTGTCAAATAAGCTTTAAGCTTCATGTACGGCAAATTTTTGAAACTAGGATAGCGAGCAATAGGTATCTTGGATTATTATCCTAGCTTGGCGCAAACAACAAGAAAGATAGTTCTGTGGGCATGGTGCAAGTTTTGTTTTGTTTCACGCTGGATCGCGTTAACGTAAACGTCAATTTGAATTGAAACCGGATAAGCGCCGTCTGGTGACAGTAAGCAGAAACCTATTTTTTCAACGCGAACGAGCATGAATAAAAACTCGGCATTGCCCGCTGTATACACGAAACCAGAGTGACTAGCTGCTTTCTTACTAGAGCAGTTTTATTATCCAAGCTTCAAAAAACGACCGAATTTCATTTCACCTAAAACTTTTCAACTATTATCGTTTCGTTTTTTTTTTACTTCATCGAAGTCACGTCTGCCACTGTCTTAGTTGGCCTATTATCAATTCGATTGTTTTCGGTACTCTGACGTTTCATTTGCTCGAAAAACTTTTTACTGAAGATACACTCAGCCGAAATAACATTTGTTCGAAGTATTATGTTCCCAAATATTCATTTATACCACTGTTTTCACTACCATATTTTCATTTCACCAAACGCATAGAAATTTTGTGCACACTATTTCATGGTTCCCTATAAATTTGCATAAATTAATATAACATGGCATACTTTTGTTTACTCTAATTAAATTTATGCATAACATTATTAACACAAAACAGCGTAGGCGTAATATTTTTAAGCATAATTCCTCTAAACATAATAATGTTTAAGCATAACATTGTACAGCATAAATGTATACGCATATCAAATACGCATAATAATTAGCTCTCAAAATGCTAAACAATAAAACACTGAATGTCACTGAATTACTAAGTGAGTGAGAAACAGTGGGCGAATACAAATGTTTAAAACAGCGACTTGAAAAGAAAAATTTATCAAAGGAGCCCCGCTGCGTGGAGCTCCTATTTCTGGCTGCAGGGTCTAAAGTAACCTAACATGAAAGAGTTGACGAGAGCTGAGTTCATCCGCTTTTCTCGCCCACTTCAGCTCCCGTCATCCCCTTCGAACCTAGCCTATCCATGTCGGGGTGCCCTAAATTCCCGAGCTCGCTTTGCTCGCTCTTGGACTAATTCGTTGAAATAATTAATTAACTAAAATACCTATGCATGACAGTTATTAATATATCATTTGCATGAAAATTCAAAATAAATACGTAAACACAGACAAGACTGTGTGAAGTCCGTTTTGTAGCGATTCGTTTCTGTCACTAAATTTTGTAGCACATAAGCAGTACCTTTGTGCTCTTCTATCTGTATAAAGAATACTACTTTTCCCTGTAAAATGTTTCGTGTGTGCATATTTTTTTTTATGGCACTAGTTCAATTTTAAATTGAATTTAAGTAACCGGCTATATATTTGTGACCAAATAATATTCCGTAAAATTGTGTTTCGCTGTGGTGAAAATATGGCAAATGAAAAACATTCAAAAGAGGCTTCGGCCAAAAGCAAAAAGTTATTTTGTAAATCGGCGAAATGTAGTTCGGTAAAATAATACCTATGACACATGAAACTTCGATGATCTGAAAATATGTCAAATAATGCATATAGCAAAAAAGACGTCGGACAAAAGTTTTCGGTAAAATAAATTCGAACAAAAAAATCAGAAAGGTGATCGGTTCCCTAAAGTTTGACTCCGAGCTGTTGCTGAGAAATTGTGAATTTAAAAACACAATAACACATTACCCGATAAGGAAATCGAACTCAGGACCTATTCTATTTTTTTGTATTTATGACATATGATTCATCATCAGCCTATAACAGTCCATTGCTGGACATAGGCCTCTCCAATTGCACGCCATCTGGTACGATTTTCAGCAACTTTCATCCAGCTGCTACCAGCCATCCTGCGAAGATCGTCGCTCCACCTAGCCTGAGGGCGTCCTACCTTACGTTTACCAGTTCGCGGTCTCCACTCAAGAACACGTTTACCCCAACGATCACCGGTTCTACGACTTATATGGCCGGCCCATTGCCACTTCAGCTTACTTATTCTGTGAGCTATGTCGACAACTTTGGTTCTCTGCCGGATCACCTCGTTTCGGATTCGATCCCTTAGAGAGACTCCAAGCATAGTCCTTTCCATAGCTCGCTGAGCAACTTTGAACTGATGGACCATCCGTTTTGTGTGTGTCCACGTTACGACACCGTAGGTCATAACAGGTGAGACGCACTGGTGGACTTTAGTCTTCAGGCTTAGTGGGATACGCGACAGAAGACTCGACAAAGTTTTCCACGTATATGACATATCATTACAAAATTAAAATTATAATTATTGATATTCAACGTTATTCTTTTAATTTTATTTTAACCTATTGTAATGTTTTAGTGGTATTTTTACTTACCACAAATTTGCATAAAGTTTATTCTGTTACGGAAAAACGACATATGACTTATGAGCAATCAAGTAGGTATGTTAATTGTTCAAAAACTGCGGCCGCAATTCTGTCTGCCGTATGTTTCGCTGTAACAATCCAAGCCCTGTGTAATCGTATGAGACAGATACAATCTATACTTACTGAACTTTCTTGCTCTATATTGAAAGGAACGTTTGATTTAATGCCGTCTCTCTTATGAAATAACGTAGCCGATTATAACTATTACGGTCAGTTATCACAACATTGCTGTTGTTGTACTTTATTATTGAGGAAAACTGATACATTGTTAAAAAATAAACAAATAATAAATCCAGCCAGCCTTTTACCAACTATGTTCGGATTCAGCTTCCTGTCTTATCGGAATTTAATAAAAGTTACGACGTCATACAGAGTGAGTAGAAACAAAAGTTTGAAGGCAATTTTCACGTCGTTTAAAAAAATTTTTTTGCATGTTGGTACTGCAAAATATTAAATAATTATAAAAAAATATGCTTTGTTTGAAACCAATAAAGTGGTATCAAAGATAAAATCCTTATCAAAGTTTTGTTCCTATTATTCACCCCGTTTGTACATAATCTAAGGAGGTGACTCATGTGGAGCCGACCTCCTTGTATATTATAAATCTTAAAGTTTTGGAAAAGTACCAAATCATAATTAAACTCCATTCGAAATAACATTAGACATATTTCCAAATCTTTTTACAGTCCGTTCAACCAATTTTGAGTTCTATCCCGTAAACATAACGATGACATAAAAATCATAAACCTGTTACCAAAATCAACTGTTTACTACAGCTACAATTTGTCGTATTACCAACGCAATAGAAGTCAAAATCGGTTGAACGTGCTGTAAAATGCTAATGCTATCGCAAATGCTATCGCAAATGGAATGTAGAACGGTAAGAATATTTGAAGATATACTTGTTTAGTTTTTCTTGTCGGTCTTGGAAATCTTAGAGTTAACATTATATGAAAATATAAAAGGTTAAGCAATTTTACTCTTTAATTTTACCACCACTATCTACGGCCCCCACTTTAGGTACCGTGACGGGGTAGCTCAGAGAGCTTTAAATAACATTCAGAAATTACTTACATACGTTATAATTTATCAACAACGTGCCTGCCTTCAGCCGTATCGAAGTGACAGCCAAAGCTAGACAAAAACATCTTCAATTACTTGACAAGCGTTCCGATTTCAATCACCGTCTAAAACTAAGTAGGTATCTGTTGCCAGTCTCATAATAGGCAAGGAGTTTGCCTCTTAATAGGTGAAGAGTCCTCACAGTACCCTTTAACAAAATTAATTCGCTTCAGGTTTTTTGATATAAATTCAACATGCCCTTTGTTTTGAATTCTTTCCACATGAATAAAATTACAACCAACCGTACATATTTATACGTCTATTCAGACTAGAACAGCTGCCGAGAAAAGCCTGTGAAATTAGCATTCAGAGCAGCGTCCGAAATTTTAAATTGAGTCGACGAGGGTAACACAGGATAGTATTTGACCACTATATTGTAATCTACTTAGAAGTAGCGCATTTTTTGATAATATATATTTGTATTTATGACTCTGTTTAATAAAACTGACAATGTGTCATATGTATTTGTCAAAAATGTATATACTTTTTCAAATTTTCGCCGGTGCTGTTATATGAAAGAAAAACATAGAATTTTCAGACTTTTATCTGTTTTTCTTTATGAGTGGCCTTTCGCAGATCTACCTGTGAGGATCAACCTGCTGTAAATTAAATTACCATCAGCCTTATAATGATCCCACTGCTGGGACACAGGCATCCTCTCTGTGAGAGAGGTAATGGGCCTTAATCCCAGTGCGGTTTGGTTGCTGTCACAAATCTTCAGAATTATTGCTTCTAGGATATGCTAGTTTCCTCTCGATGTTTTCCATCACTGTTTTAAGAGCAGAGGTGATGAAATAATTTACACAAAGTATAGCGCCTGCCTGGGTTCCAACTCAAGACCTACGACACTAGGCCACCACTGCTCTTAATGAATAATAGATCTTTTAATCATATATTATTGCTATTTGGCATGATTAACTGGCACTTTCCTGTGGCAACCTTATTAAACTAAAGCCTCCAGCCAGGGCACTATCAAGTTGAATATACTGCAATAACCTATATAATTCAAAGGTGTTCGAAGTTATTTTGCGAAGAAAATCTTCTGTAGAAAGAAAACGTATGAAAATCACACAGCATTCCCACCGAACAGACAAAAAGCTGTTATATTTTATAATAAACGTAAAAATGTACCGTTGAAATATACACTTTTCAAAACCTGTTAAGATTCTAACATTACATCCTAACACAGGGCTCAGAAGGTCTAGAGACTCCATTGCCTGGTCATAAAATAATATTCGTGTCCGCGCAATATGCGCTAAGTACAAGTGTCGGTTGTCATAGCCAAAGTCAAAATTGTCACGGGTCGTCAATTAGTATAAGCAAACAGCGACACTGACTGACACGCTTGGTTTGTATCGGATATGGAGAACGGGAGCGAGACTGAGCATTACCGTCACAAAATTTACTAAGCTGTAGCAAGAGACAAAATTAATGTGCGACCAATAGCTGTGTCTTTTCTCTGAATTGTAGTGGTGAATTGTCACTGATTGTCTGTGGCGTGGTACCAATCAGAATTCTAGAAAAGGACAGACGAACTTATTTGTGTACGACAGCTTTGTTTATTTTACACTTTTCTGAACGTAATCATTCGACAAGGAAAGTTTATTTCAGTCTTTCCATAAAATCCTTGGGCATAGAGATGTTCAAGGTTTTTATTAAAAGTTTTGACAAAGCTGTCTCTAGCACTGGCCGCCTGTGGCATTTCTACTGCTCTATATCTCATATAAATCATGCTACATTTTGTTTATTTTCAAAATATTTAACACTTTTTTTCTAAAGTAACAACCACAGGTGCGTGTTCTGTAAATATTTATGTTATTATTATTTTTTGTCTGTATACATGTCTGACCGTGTTTATTAAATGAATTATGAGCTAGTTTTAGGAGCTAAAATTAGACGAGCATCGTGTGTGCACTGAAGTTAGTTTAAGCTTGGTTATTTATGTATTTGTACAGATTTTGTTTGTAGGAGATAAAGTGGTTATGCCATGTTTTGTTAATTGAGTAAGGAGGTTTTGTTAACTAAAGTTTTTGTCTTGCAATTACTTTTATCCAAAAGATAGTTCGAGTTAGTAAGAGCAGATTTTTTATAGTTATCCCTTTTTCCAAGGTACTTATATACATCATTGCCTAAGATCCCACCGCACTTAATTTTGATCAATGATACTTCATAGTACATTCTATTGCTTCAGGGTTGCTTGGCAATAGCCAATGCCTAATAAAACAAAATACTTGCAGAGTTTAGCGGTGGGATCTCGTAATATCAAAGAGTAAGTTATATGTAACCTCTCTGCAAACAAACTCTAAAATCTCATGAAACAGACTAAAAATTCAATAACGTTAAACTACCTGCAAAAAATTTCGCTCTCCTAAGTTTTGCCATAATAAACTCGCTACGTCCCAAGAAATAATATCTCTCCCTTAATCCTCTGTTACTACCGTCTAATCGTCAGAGATAATATTTTTCATTATTTTTTTCTTGGAAATAAATATATTAGTTATTAGCAATAAAGAATTTATTATTCAATCAGTCTCCGTTTATCACATTCAATTCGTAAATAATACAAAAAGTCTAATTTGAGTTCGAGAAAAATATCTTCGGGAATTGATATTTATTTTTCTTTTCCATTTTCATTAGGCTAAGAAATTGTGACTAATGAAGATTGTCTTCAGCTGCTGAATATGTTGACGAATGACGCATTTATAGTGCTGTTTCACTTGAGACACATTGACAACGACATTTGTCTGGACTGCTTGTTTCACAGACAAAATTCTATAGAAGTTAATGTCAAGTCTGTGCAAAGTATGTGTAGAGTGGACCCACCACTATACACCGTAAAATTTTGTTCGTTATAATGCCGTGGCGGGTACATGAAACAGTATCAATTTGTAAAGAGAAAAAAAAAACACAAAAAAAAAAGTCTTTGGCTCTAGTTATATCATTTTGCAACACCGACTTTTTTCTTACTATCTTTAAGTTTATTATTTTCTATCTTATTATATATTCATTAAGCTAGTTGCTACCTACCTTGCAAAACTTATTTGGAAAAAATCTGTACGTTTATCTTGCCCAGTTAGTTGTTAAGCTGTAAAATCATAGAATGTTTAAAGAAAAAACTGTCGCTTCACTAAGATTTGCCATTCGAGTACCTTGCATAGCAAGATAAGAGGTTGTGTAGCATTGATATTCTAAGTTTTCGGCCTGTATAGTCTCCGCCAGATAACAAAAGAATAAAGTAATTGATCCAACTTGTACCAAAAAGTATAATTACGTAACTTGAAAACGTACTTTTTGTTTATTGAGATATTTTGGAAATGTTGGTCTCTAATGAAAGGTATAGGAGATGAACCATTTTATGTAGATTGGTCCACGCGTTTATGAGATATTAACACAATACTGTATGCTAAGAGAAAAAGGTCAAGGACGCCCCTTACCGCGATACGTTTTTTTTGGCCGTGTTAGCGACACTGCCTTTACAAATGTTTCGTATCGTTTTGAAATATTGTAATACATTGGTAGACAGGTGTTAAAGACATTAACTTTTTTGGCAGTGGCTTGATATAAGTGTTGATGACGATAAAAGGGTGTCTTACCTAGGTGGGTAACCATTCTTATCTCACGGATAACTTTTCACGTATCAGTGAATTCGATTAGGGTCCCGAGTCATCTGGGTACATTTAATATATCTGTTACTGTAAAAGCCCGAAATACAGTAAAACCTATTAGTAACCGGTAAACTCTAAGATTTTCCGGGTGATAAGGCCGCCCGTTGTATGTTTTTAGTTTTAAGTTTCTTTTTTCTTGTATATTCTGGTGTACAGTCAAGTGTAAATAAGTAACTACATATTTACCATGTTTTACTAGTAAAAAGCCGAAATGATCTAAGATATCGTTAATTTAGTTTTTCTAGCAATATTGACTTGTAAATGTTCAAAAATTGTTAAGTCTGTGTCATAATGGATACGAAATGATGAGAACAATTAAGAACTGATTGATTAGCTTCACTAAATTCATTCATCAATCAACAGTAACATACCAACATGATTTTAAAACATTTTCGAATGTTTAACGGGAAATGTGTTAAAATCATGTAGATATTTTTTCATATCATGAAACAAATATTATCCTAAGATTTACCGTGTGATTGCTGGCGAAAACCCGAAATTTGTCATTATAATAGATCATTTCGGACATTTACCAGTAAGTCTAAGTAAATCTTAGGATTTACCGGTAAATCCTAGATTTTACAGTAGTCCGGTCTTTTGCAGTAACACTTTCACACAATTCTAGTTGAGCTATAAGTCGTGAACTTTATGGTAGTCGACCCAACCCAAAATAATTAGGATAAGTGACTTGATGAAGAAAATAAATTCGGCTCAGTATTTTCATTACGTCTTGGTAATAAATATCCATTCAAACTTGAAGTTTCAAAGCGGTTTAATAAGGGATAATAGATTTCATAATGGAAATAATGAGGTATCAAGTTGTACATTTAGTCCGTAACTTGAGCAGTGATCATGATCAAACCAAAGTTGAAAGGTCAGTTATAAAACCAAAGTCAAATACTTTTACGCTGAAAAAACTTTTACAAAAAAAATACCACCGACTTCCAAACAAAAATCTACAAAGTGAAAAACTTTATTTTTGGATGTCGGTGTCTTTCGTAGGTACCAATTGATTGCGTTATGGACACCGACTTCCAAAAATAAAGTTATTTTCACTTTGTAGTTCTTTTATTTGGAAGTCGGTGGTCTTTTTTTTGTAAAAGGTTTTTTTTTATGTTTCTCTTTATAGTTGTACCTACCTAATAGGCAAGTTGTTAAGTAAAGTACCTATAACGCCAGAATAGATAACCCATAGAAATATAAAATACTATATCTATGAGATATCCCGAATATCATGAATTCTGCGTACCCCTTAAGAGCGAACTGGCGTAATGTTATGTTATGAAATGGTATAAACAATAAACAGACATGCGGTTGCAGCAATCCCGAGAGATTTGCCGTTATTTTTTGAAGAGTTCTGTTGTATATCTTCGACGTTCTTCATTAGATCTTCACCAAATTAAAATGGGACCAATTTTGAAACATATTCGCTCAAACAAAAAAAGAATTTTCAAAATCGGTCCAAAATTGACGGAGATATCGGTGAACATACAAAAAAAAAGCATACATAATGTCGAACATAGAACCTCCTCCTTTTTGGGAAGTCGGTTAAAAATAGGACAGTTTTATCTTGGGTCAAAAAGTTTTACCCTCAAAAAAAGGAGGAGGTTCTCAATTCGTTGGCATCTTTTTTTTTAATATGTTTTACGCGATTACTCAAATACGTCTGAACCGATTTGAAAAATTCTTCTTTTGTTGGACAGGGTCAACTTCCCATGGTCAAAAAAATATAATAATAAAATAAAAAAATGGTGGTCCTATTGTCATCAGGTCAGGATCTGATGATACAATCCTGGAGAAATCGGGGCAATCCTCATATGCTATAGGCACGTATAGCGATTTTGGTATTTTCATCAACAATGAAGCATTTGCATTAAGAAAGTATCATTTGTTGAAGTGGAACTGATGAAGAGGACCACAGAAGGTCACTGGAACTCTTTAGTAATAAGAATGTCACTCATAAAATGTCTCGAATAGTTAAACGACTATGATGGAGCAAATACTTATAAATAATTGGTACTTATGAAAATGGTACCATCGAACTGATGATGAAGCCGGAAGCTTCGAAATAAAACAATGTATCCTAATCGTGATTGGGCTTATCGGAATCGTCATGAGATGTACTTTGTCAATAAATGATTTTCATGGTAATTTGAGATACCTACCAAAACTAAAAAGAAAAAACATATAAATCTTTTAAACAAAAAAACATTTTGGGTATTTTACAATTTTTCTATAACTCTTGGCTTCTTAGTTGGTTGGTTGGCTGAAACCTTGCAGCTGAAGTTTAAAACAGTTATCCCTCCCAACCGATTGAGCTGCAATGCATACAAATTTTGTTTGTATGACAATGCAAGTCACAACGAATGCAAAATCTTGTTTTAAAAACTTTTGTGTAACGAATAATTTATAAAGGCGTGGCTGGGTAACTAATTTATAAGTACATACAGAAGATTGGTATTTCTAAGCTATCAAAATTAATTAAATTAATCTTAATATTGCCTATGTATCTTCATGACTTTACCTTTTTAAGTAACAGCTGAGTCGAAATATCTTAAATTCAGGAACCTTGCACCTCAGCCACCATCCCAGTCTCTATTTATAATTGGGCTTCAGATCAGGGATGATAGGATACGGATACGGATTTAGAATTAATTTATTACCTGTTTCGATACATAAATTATTTCGGATCATCCGTTACTTTCGGTTACGGGTATTAGATTTTAACAAATTGTAAAAGTAAAACACGAATAGGTAATAATTTGAGTTTATTCTAACTTATCATTTGGTACTGTGCGGTGACGAAATATTTGTCATACTTTATCTCATTTAGACCCCGAACTTTGCCGAAACCATCAGCAGCTTTTATATCTGATTCGGTTACGATTACGGATATATTTTTATTTCGGATATCCAATAGATTCGGTTACGGAGCTCCTTAACATCTCAATTTTAAACCAGCTGTCCAGTGCATTAATTATTGCAGTGCATATTATATGATGATACTATGAATAAAAATTTATAATATGAAAGCTTTGACTAAACCGGGTATCTTTATTCTTATAGAAGATAAGTTCTAACCTACCAATTTTGTCTACTCTCGCGAAGGCGAAGGACCAATTGAGACAGTGCTCTTATCGCAAGAGGCTCTTCTAGACAGCCTACCCTTTTACCCAACTTAAGCAATTCATCATAACCCACGAGCACTAAACCTATCTTTCACGACAGCCATGAAAGGGACATCCTATATGTATCAACGGCAGCTGACCCTGAACTTTACCTACATCTTGTTAGACAACGTCCCTGAGACAGACTTCGACGTTTCAAGGACGTTAAAGTAACTGTATAAGTCACCATATAGAGATAGACTTACTTGGAAACTGAAGCCCTAAAATTGAGAGACAGACACTATTGGGATATGTGAATCAGAACATGCCAAATAATGCCAGGTTTTTGCATCAAATCAATAAAAAATAAAATTAACTGAAAAGAGTAAAACCAAGAACTATTAAAATAGATATTAAATAAATTATAAGTTGCTGTGAGAAACGAAGTTATGGTCGGTTTCATTATTTCGGGTTTTTATAATAATCTATTATACATCAGACTTTTTAGTCTGATTAATCAACAAGGTCTTCAAGTACTTAAAAATATGACTTAAGTGAATAAAAAAAAAATGTGAATGTTTTAGTTATTTATTTTGATATCACATTTACGCTTATCTTGAATTTGTGCCAATATAGTTGGTAACATAAAAGTGTTACGATATATATATTTTTTTTCTCACACTAATATTATGTAGGCGAAAGTTTGTGAGTGTGTGAGCCGTTCTAGCGTGAAACAAACACATTGTTTGTTTCACGCCAGAACGGCTGAACGGATCTGTATAAAATTTGGCACAGAGATAGATAATAGTCTGGATTAGCATTTTTATCCCGGTATTACGTTCCCTTGGGATGATAAAATTTGTTTCACGCGGGCAAAGCCGCTTTCAGAAGCTAGTACATACATACGCTCGAAAAACATTACCCTCCCGCAGTCGGGTAAAAACATGATTTATGGAAACATCAACTCTTGAAAACACAAATTTTTGACTGAAAAACATTTAATAAACAATCAGATAATAATACAGTAACACACATCATACGTAATGATGATTATAATCAGAACTCTATCTAGGCATGTCCATAAATCGCTCCGGACTCAGTGACTCAGCGATAAGAATTGTCAGAAAATTCTAAAAGTTACATAATACTTTACCGGTCACGTGGTCACTTTCAAAATTGTGATCTTTTGAGAAACATTATCTATACCAGGGGGATCTCACACCGCAGTTTAGGTACGATCGGCCGGTGGCGCTCCGTGTGAAAAGGAGTATCGCAGATGGTTACCGCTTACCGCTCGGCTCGCACGCTTGCCGTGTTATTATTAGTACCGTGATTTTCAAAGCAAAGAATGATGACTTCTAAACGATCTTATAATGATTCTTTATATAAGTATAGTTGTGTTTACGGGTCTCTAAATAAAGAAGCGAACAAAGAATCGATATTATCTTTTTTTTACAGTTCCGAGAGATGTTGAAAGAGAAGCTATTTTGTTGTATTTAAATCATTACATAAATACTCTGTAACTGTCTGTCTATTAGTAGCTGCATAATAAGAAAGAGATATAAAAAAAATATAGTCTGTCTTAAAGAATGAATAGGTCTATGAAATACTAACAATTAGGTACCTACTTTAGTAGGTACAACAACAAGGTAGATAGCTGACAACCCTAGCGCGTCACTCCACGCCAGACAGCAACAGAGTTACGCGATAGAAGAGACCAGCAACGTTTAGGTGAATATCGCGTTAGGCACTGAGCGCTTATGCGAGCTGAATTGCACTTTGTTGCTTACTAGCAAGAGTCTATTTCTATGAATTTTTGCGCGAATTAACTCTTCTGTACTTGTACTATTATTTATTCTGTGTCTATAATTCTATACAAATATTATAAACAGTAAAGATTTTTTTTGTTTGTTTATACCGGATAGGCACCGAAACTGCTGGACCGATTCAAAAAATTATATCACCAATAGAATGCTACATTATTCCTGAGTGACATAGGCTATTTTTATCCCTAAAATGGGTCCTGTAGAATGGTCCACGGGAGCGCACGCTTATATAATGCAACTTTGTCCAGAAGCCCTGGAAAGATATACGATTGGATTCGCTTTTCACCACGTTCCCGAGGAATAATTTCCAACATACAACCAGCTGAAGTCGTTGGCAAAAACTAGTGCCTAACATATATATCGATAAAATCACGTCTGTACGTTATAGTCAAAGCTTTCTTCTTCAGCCTTTTAATACCATCCGCTCGGAAACAGGCCTCCTCACTGTGAGAGATTTTTGGATCTAGAACATGCCGGTTTCGTCACCATGTTTTCCTTCACCGTTTTGGGAGCAGGAGTGATGAAATGATTTACACAAAGTAAAGCACCTGCCTGGGTTCGAACCCACTGCTACGGCACGTAAGTCGGATTCGTTACCACTGGGCCACCGCTGCTCTCAAAACTTTATCTACCTATTATTTGTATTAGTGAAAACTTCTCTACACAGTGGGTGCCATTCCCAACTTCGGCCTGTTGAAACAAAAGTTTTCCTAACTGAAAAATCCAGTAACAATTTGGCCGACCTGGATACCGTTCCAAAAAGTTTTGCGATCACCTGATCTAAAAAGGAGACCTATTTTATACCCGACTACAGCAAATGCAAAGGAAGGTTTTAGTTTTACCGCTATGTAAGTATATATTAGGGATGATACGGAGGTTCGGTTCCGATTCGGAAATGTCGAAACTTCCGATTGGTTTTAAACCTCCGATTTCGATTCCGGTTCCGAAACTTTTAGATCGGAGGTTACCGGAGGTCGAAGCGCAGTAGTAATCGAAATAGCCGGAAGGAGGTAAAGCTGGGATGCTTACTTCACTAAATAAAACTTGCATCAAGATAATAATGCTTGGAAACATGCTGGTCCTGCTCCATAGGGCAATCTTAAGTGTGGACAATATCAAATTTGTTATTTTATATATCTATTCATAGTTACTGTATTTCTTTATTTTCTTTTTTTATTTAAGAAATTGACTCACGCACTGTTCCGTTGTTATTGAATTAAGTATTTTACCTATGTTTGTAATATTTGTAAGTATGTGAGTACCATGTTCCTATTTATCAAATTAATGAATTTACCTGTTAATGCTTCTACCTATACGTAGTATAGCATGTAGTGCTATTCTGGCTGCATCATCCTCACGTATATGAATTTATCAATGTATGTACTTATTTAAATATTGTAAACCACTTATTATTTTTAAAAGAGTAAGTATGGAGTTTCTTGTGCGTTCTTCTTCATAACTACGAGTACTTTTCCGAATGTACGGTAGAATCATTTTTTATTACTTGTAAATTTTAATTAACTTTCAAAAGTGCCGCTTCATGGCCTAGTTGAAATAAACATTTTGACTTTGACTTTATTTGGAGTCACTGATTTGTTTTAATAAACTACTACACATTTTATTTAATTTACTGCGATTTTAGAAAACTTGTTTAGTTGTTTTTCAACGCCTGGTGGAGTGAATTATTTTTGATCAAAAATTAAAAAGGCTGATTAACAACTTATGTACCTATTTTTTTTTAAACCTGCCTTCTCTTATACATCTTTTTTCTACCTCTGCCTCCAATTCCGATATTGATAAACCAAATTTAAAATCTCCGATGCCGACTTCGGTTCCGATATCATCATTTCCGTAATTTATTCCCTTATAACTTCTAAAATACTTATCATAATTTGGCAAATGAAATATCGCTGATGCTGCAACTATTGGAATAAGTGAGGAGCTCGTGGCTAAATAATACAGCTGAACCGAGCCATTTTCAAGGTAAAGCACCTAGATTGTCCGTGGATGAACGATTCCATATACCAAGACTTCGCCATGCATTTGAAAACACGTCTAGGCGTTGGTCCCAGCTGTCATTTATTGATGATGAAGATTTTTTTTGTTTTTTTTTTACTACCCAACCCCACCTTCTTACCTTATGTCTCATAGTCAATATTTAATTTCTTCACAAGCTAGGAATCTGCGTTCCTCCAATAACCTTCTCCTACTGTGTCCTTCACACTTTACTACATACTACTGATTTTGTTCACCCTTCCTTTCATATTCTTCTCTGGAACAAGCTTCCTCTCGAAATCAGGACGGCCACCAGTCAATATACTTTCAAGCGTAAATTGCGGTTTTATTTTCAACGGGGAGAGGGTCATCTCGATAACATCTATTAATTACTTTATTAAAAAATATTTAACTATATGTATTTAGGTATGTATTATATAAAATATATATGTGTGTGTATTGTTAAGCAACTTATTATTTGTATTTCTTTGTTTTGCTTTTTTGCTTGTCACAATTTAAATAATGCACCTGTGATGTTATCTCTTCATCATCCTTGGTTGACTGGTAAAGAATGCCTATGGCATTGAGTCCGCCATTGTAACTTTGTGCATGAAATTTTAAATAAATAATATATATTTGGCAGTCGTTACGAGGAAATCAGAAGCCAGGAAATCTCACACCAGTCGTGTCAAGGGTCTCGTCTTACCTACCTAATTACTGATTAGATCAGATAGCCAGTCGCCATGTGAAATAAAGAAAATACTGGTGCATTCGACTAGATT